>JAPVLO010000131.1:5757500-6957500 GCA_027257055.1 Cephalopachus bancanus
TACACAATTGTTACTGTGTGGGCCCTGGGCCACGGGATGGCTGATGACATAAGTAATTAGAAAAGGGATATTGTCCTATCCCAATGGGGATTAGATTCCCTTTCTTAGAAATCTGAAGAAGGCAAGTGCTGGTTGGTAGCTGGTGTTGTGGCTAAGAGGAGTGGTGTGCAATTCAGCTTGCTGGGTACTTAACAGTGATAATAAGCGAAGAAAGTTGTGGGAAATGTTGATAAAAACAGAACAAGAGTCCTTAGATTACCATAAGAAATATGTATTCTAAAATACGATTCCTGGGCACTGCCAAGGAAGGCAGGGAGTGAAGCAGCACAAGCAGGGGACCACATGACAGGACCTGGTCCCAAACCAGAGGAAATGAGGGTCAGTTGGAGGCCCAAATTTCACCTGCACACAGCCTGTGTAGTTAATCCTTACTTGTACCTCACATCTCTCTAATAAAATAAAATTTTTAAAAAAGGAAAATATTCCTGCATTAATACTCCCCCCAACACATGCACACACACATATGTGCTTGTGTTTATTACCAGTTTTACAAATAAGGCTATTATTTGTTTGGATACAGGTGGACAGTGTACTTGAGTCAGTGTTTACCACATTGTACTCTCTTTTTGTCTATTCCAGTAGACTCACTAAGAGATTAAAGTCCGTGAGTTCTCCGTCTTTGTCTTTCTGGTATTAGTGCAGTATCCAGCAAGCATTTGAACTCAATCCAATGTTGCTTAAAAAGTAAACGAGTTGAAGAATAAATGAAGGAACCCGTAGTATGAATAATGCAGACTAATTCTAAAGGCTGACTTTTGTTCAAAAGAATTATTTAAAATGGAATTTCCTCCGTGCTTATGATTATTCTAGAAGCATAGATTATGTTATTCATAAATATTAAAGCCCTAGAATGAAGGAGAAAAGTTATGGTAGAGTTTGATGTGATTCTCCAAAAGCACTGATTGAATATAGAAGCCTCTTGTAAAAGCATTTTGGCTCTTGCAAAAGATGAGCTTTAAAATGAGCCCAGAACAGAGATTTTAAGACTTTTTTTCCTTTTGTCAGGGCTGAGATGCTTTAGCTGTTTTCCAAGAGAAAACTTATATGAACCTGGCACGTTGCATGCTTGCAGGAGGGTTATGTGTAGATCTTCTCAATGAACCTTTTATGTATCTGCATGGAGATCACAAATAAAATGATGAAAATGCTGATTCAAAAAACACATTAACATTCTTTTAGTTTCTAGGGAAAGTCTTGATATCTAGTCATTAACCAGGCAATCTGCCCTCAGAATTCCTTCTGCCTTAACATGCTAAAAAGAAACTGTCTTAGAAGAACTATTTTTAAAAATTCTCTATGCTTTACTGCTGTACTGTGAAGTTCTAATTTCTATGAATCTATTTGTTAACTCTTAAGTGCTGTTAGCTACCCAGAGTCAAATGAATTCAAAGGGAAAAAGAAAAACAAAGTTTAATTTCAAGTCAGTGAAAGACATTTTGCTACATTGCTGTTTTGGCAGTTTTTGTTGGATTTGTACTTGCTTGTTTAGTTATTTATAGAATAAACAGAGGTTAACTTTTGTCAAAGTAATACCAATTTTATTTTAAAATGAAAGATTGCATTATCAACTTCTACCATTTATATTTATATTTGAGCTTTGTATTCTTAAAGTATCTTGTTTCTCTAACAGACTTGTTTTTGTTTTGAGAAGGTGAAGGAGGGGAGGAAGGGAGGGAACGTAAGTTCACTGACATTTTCTTGTTTGAATTCCTCCATGTCTTTTCAATTTAAAGAGCTCAAGATAATGTGATATCTCTAATTTCAATTTCAATTTTAATGCCTGCCCTAGCACTCTAGCTGTATGTACTGTCTTCCATATTAGAAAGATTATGGCCCTGTAATAT
The DNA here is from genome assembly GCA_027257055.1 of Cephalopachus bancanus. Classification (NCBI taxonomy): domain Eukaryota; kingdom Metazoa; phylum Chordata; class Mammalia; order Primates; family Tarsiidae; genus Cephalopachus; species Cephalopachus bancanus. The sequence continues at coordinate 5,759,405 of JAPVLO010000131.1, forward strand.
TTACTTATTCTTCTTTATTTTTTCTACAGGGAGTACTCAAAGATGACCTTTAATTACTCTCTGCCCCCCCCATAAATTACTTTTGCACAAGAGCAACTTTCAACAAGTATCTGCTCGCCATAATAGATTAACAGTATTCTGTCAGCTCCTGTTAAATCACATGGCATTTCCCTTAGTCTCCATTTAGGAGACCACATGAAATTTGCTTGTACCCTCATTTTTGTTTCTGTCCAAAACAGAACACAATTTTCCTCTCTGTGAATTTAGAAAAAAAGTATGATTTTGTCACATACATGACAATACTAAAAAGTTAATGACATAGAAAAGTCTTATTAAGATATAAAAAACGGGAAACATTTAAATTCAGCCAATTTCTTATAGTCCACAGGGAAAGCTATTCTAAATGATATTCTGAATTTTTAGCAGAATACAGAATCGCAAGCAGGTGTGTGTGTATTTGTGTGTCTGCTTATATTAGTTGCTGATTTAAAAATATACAGGATCCAGTCACATAAAATAAAGTTCATTTCTGGATTTATTCTCTATTAGGACTAGAAATCTGATGAAATGGAATGAATTAAATGATATCAACTTTATATTATTGTTTTACAATATAAATCTTTAAGACAAACTTATAGTGAAAACTTCATGACTGGAGAAACATATTCTAGGAAAAATATAGCTGCATTTAATTTAGAGAATTTCAAGTTTGAAAAAGTAACAACACAAAGCAGAAAAAAAAAAAGGGAAGTTCATAAACAATGTTTAATATGTGTTGTCTTTAAATTTTCAGAACACACTGGAGTCCACTCTGCATGCTTCTGTGGAAGTATATGCACTTACCCACAATTTTGCTGCCAGTTACCACCATGCTACCTCCCAAACACTTGAATCTGAATGGAAAAATTCTAGGTCACTGGTTGAATGATGTGACTGAGAAGACACAGTCATTGTCAGTGTAAAATTACACACATACTTAGTGATCTACATGGCTACAGTAATTGAAGAATTATGTTTAATGCTCACAGGTCTTTCAAATCTCAAATGGATTTATGATGCACCTCCCTTAGTTCCTGACTGAAACACAGCATTCCAATTTATTTACCAGACAATTCTTTAATGGGGTGTAGAAGATACATTCTGCCTGTACAGTCATGCTTCACATTCTTTTGCCAATATTTCTTGTATGTCTGTCTCCTTCAACAAATTTTCGGGTGGGGGGTAACTGTATTTTGGGACAAGATTTGATATTATGGTTCCCCCAACCAAATGCTCCTCAGACATTTTCATTTTGTGGCATACAAAGGAAATTATACATTTTAACCCTAATTCCTTCAAAATCTTGAAATTTTCAAGATGATAATTTTTTTATTTTTTCAAACAAGCAGGCAATCAGGCATGTTAAAATTTTATAGCCATTCGGTTTCGCAATAGTTGAAATTGTCACTAAAAGATATTTTAAATGTTCTGTGATAATGCGAAAATATTCCAAACTCAATCAAAAGTTCTAAACCAAACATTTCAAAATAACGAATCTCTAATGTAGAACAGGCATGCGTTGCTAAAGCAGCTGGCAAGGATATCACTAAGTTGTAACATCAACCACAGGAGAGTGGATGCAGATGGTAAGTTTATGAGAACACACATCTGGGACACTGCTTGGGGCTCAGCCTCCCAGGAGACCCTGCCCAGCCACCCCCAACCCTCTCTCCCCACCGCTGGCCGCACCTTGGGCTGCAATCTGTGCTCCTTGGGCACTTGGACCGCGAACTCCTCTGGTAGCTCCACGGGGCCCTTGTCCACGATGAGCAGTGGCACGCTCTGCAGCTGGCTGCTGAAGGAGATGTCTGGGTGGAAGAGCGCCTCCTGGGCTGCGCTCCGCGTGTCGCAGTGGAGCAGCGAGGGCTGGATGTCGCTCACTGTGCTTGCCACCTGCGGGGACCGCAGGGCGCACCATCAGACCCTGCTCACCTTAGGGCAGCCTCAAGGGAGCTCTGCTAGAGGTTATTCCCAAGGCTGCCCTCTGCCGCAAGCCATAGGCCCAGGACTCCAGCCACCCCAGGCCCCACTCAGACAACCCTGGAACTGAGGAGATCAGATCTCCTGGACCCTCATGGGATACTATCCTAGTTAAATGCTATCTTAATTAAGCTAAAAATCTCATAAACCTTATCTTAATCCCTAATAATGATTAGAAAAGTAGACACGATTATTGGAAACAGAGTAAGCTACCTGGAAAAATATAAATACTATTTTTATTCTTATAGATTCACAGCATTTTGATGTAAATTATGGGCACTGCTATCTGTATAAATGTAAATAAGAATATTGGTCCCTGAACTTAATTTTAGCACAAAAAAGCTTGACAAAGTAATAGGTGAAGAAAGTTCCAGAAAATTATTTTCTTGTTTCTTTATTGGTTTTGTTTTGTTTAATGTATGGTTACACGTATATGGATTGTTTTATATTTACTTATATGTTTTCAGGTCATGTCACTAACATTTTTTGAAAGAGGCTGTATTAAGATCTGTGGTAGACATTAAGGTGAAAAGGATATACATACATTTTTGCCATTTATATACACAGTGATTTTACTGACAAATGGTACATATTACATAAATGAATAAATGTGGGAGACCAAGACAATAATGAAAAAAAAAGTATACACATGATTTTAAAAAATAATTCAGAGAGTAGTCATACATTATTTGCTATGAAAATAGAGATATTTAGGTACAGGATTTTTTTCTGATGAATTGATACGATGAGATACACATTTCCCTAATTGCAACTAGCTTAATAGTAGGAATGGCCATGAAAATGTACCTGAAAAAGTATAGATTTTTACAAAGAAAAAGATTTGTTTTACACAATACTTTTAAACATATTATAACATGCATGTTTAAAAACACATTAATAATGCTATATGGCTAACATTAAACAGTCGGACAGAAAGTTAGAAAATCAATAATGCAAGAGAATTTTATGATGATCTTTCTAGTCCTGGAAGTTTATACAGTGCTACTATAATTTCTTGATATATAAAATATTTGCAAATTAAGAGTGAAAAACATATCCCTCCCAAATCACATAAAATAATACAGCCCTTATAGAACAAATCTTATTAATAAATCTAGTAAATAATATCTTAATAAAAAAACCTTAAAGCTTAAGCATGAAACATTGTCCTGAAACTACATTTTTATTTAAATTCATTATAATATATGATTACTAAAATATGTAAGCAAAAGGTAATCTGAATGCCATTTTTATATCCTGTGTGAATGAAAAAGACGTCAAAGAAGGAAATAAATTTATTTACAGATTTTTGATTTCAAAAATCTGTAAGTAATTGCCTTCTTTGATGTTCCAATCTAGTGGCATCTTTTTAATCTTTTAACTTATCCCTCTTCTCACTGTCTGAAATCATGTGACTAATTTTAAAATTTTTTTACATGAATACTTGCAGGTATGCTTTCTCTAACATCGTTATCACTATTCTAAAGAAGGAAATTAGCAAATTATCAAGATATATTATCATATATGCTTCAGTTATAATAAAATTGAAAGAGTTTATCCACAACCAAATTAACATACAAGCACATTTGGAGTGATGAAGCATGTACTTTTTGTTCATCCATTCAACAAATATTTATGGAGTTCTCATAATGTATCACGGCTTCTTTTAGGTGCTGGAGAATTTGGTGAACAAAATAGACCATGTACTTATTTTAGCAAGCTATACACTGGGAAAAGTAAATATGAATATAGAATATACAAATAGATAGATAATAAATTTAAAAGACCATATGGATATAAGTAGTCTACAGAAAACTTAAATAAAGGCTATTTTATTCATTTTTTTAAAGAAGACATAGATATAGAGGAAAAATATAAAATGAGATTCCAGTGAGATCCAAAGCTGCTAGTCATTCAAACTTCTGGAGCAAAGAACATTCCAAGCTACTACAAAGGTCTTCAGGGAAGAACCACATTGGTCTGTTCAAGAAATAGCATGGTGGCTAGGTATAGCATAGTGGTCAGGGAGAAGAATAGTCTGGGAGGAGGTCATAGAGATAAGCAACACCCAGATCATGAGCTTTGTAAACCAGGTAAAGAGTTCAGTTTTGGAATAATTAATCATCTGTTTAGGATAATTAATAGAACTCTTGGGTAGAAAAAGTAGCATAGGACAAGAAAAGACATGGGAATAATGATCTCTTCTGAAGTAAAGATCAGTTATTTCCAGGAAGAGTCACTTTCTAGAGGAGGCAGAAAATTACAAATAATTTTAAAATGCGTATACAATGGAATCAGGCATTAGTTAAAAAAATATAATAATGCCTGAATCTAAATGAAATAATTTCAGCATAAACAAAAAATACAAACATGGTTTAGCTAGAATTAGAAAGCAAACTCTTGGGGATCTAAGAAGAGTAGATTTGGGTTGAAAAATAAAATGAAAACACAGAGACAAGAATACAAAATACCAGGAGATTAAGTAGACTTTGACTCTTAAATCGAAGAAAATTAAGACTCTGATGTGTTCTGTAAAAATTGAGTAGAGTATCTTAGGTATCTATAATTCATACTTTCATTTAAATTCACCATATCTATAAAAGGAATCCAGGGTCACCAACGAGTGGCAGCAAAACTGCAGAGGCTGTTATACCACGACAGGAAGCAGGGCTATTACAACAGGGTCAAAGTCTTAACTTTAGTTCTAAAAAATTGTGTGTATATTGCAGTTAAAATATTGTATGACTTTTGGGGAAGTATTTATTTAAATTATAAATATAAATACAATTTGTCTTCCTGAAGCTATTATACAAATAAGTATTCAAGATAAACATCTGAGTTATAAGTCTCATATTCCATTAGCAGCATGGAATCTTAAGTCTGAAAGTTTCCTTTAACTCACGTGGTAGATAATAACCCTCAGGGTGTCCCTGCTAAAATTTCCCAAAAAGCTTTATGAGAAGAGGCCTTGTTCAGAAACTCACTCTGTCTTTGAGGCACGACTGCCTTTAAAGCAGCAAATTCCTCAAGCCAAGGAAGGTGAAATCTATGCCCTGGGATTATCCACCCACTTGTTAAAATTCTATACATGGGCTACAAAAACAAATCAAGTTCCTCCTCAAAAGTACTTCTCTTTAGACATTTGAAGACAGCGTTCACATCCTAAATGTGTCTTTTCTTCTCCAGACCTTTAAGGATAAATAATTCTTTCAATTTAACGATGAAAAAGCACAGAATATCATGGCATTAACTGTAATTTGGAGACACGCCCCCATACTCCTCTTTTATTTCCACTTGAGACCACAGTTTTTAACTCTGTTCTAAGCAATTTTTAAGATATCTCAAAGTCAATTTTGATTCTGAGAAAGCAGTCTTTCTTTCTAACATTTTTCAGAGAAAGAGAAACTTTATTCTTGTCTCTTTTGAAAATTGCATTTCTGATTAAGACTTCCTTGGACTCAAAGAAATCAAGGATGACACAAACAAATGGAAAAATATTTCATGCAGAAGGATTGGAAGAATCAATATTGTTGAGATGTCCATCCTACCCAAGGCTATCTACAGATTCAGTGTAATGCCCATCAATTACCAACATCATTGTTCTCCAACTTGGAAACAACAATACAGAAATTCATATGAAAACAGAAAGAAGCACGAATCACTAAAACATTTCTCAGCAAAAGGAACAAAGTAGAAAATGTCACATTTCCAGATATTAAACTTTATTACAAGGCTACAGTTACCAAAACAGCCTGGTATTGGTAAAGGAAAAGGCACACAGACTAATGGAATAAGACAGAGATTCTGGAAGCAAAACTCATTATCCACAAAACAACTAATAACAATCACTGGGGAAAGGAGACCATAGTTAGCACATAATGCTGGGAAAACTGGCTGACCACATGTAGAAGAATGAACCTGGACCCCTACCTATCACCATACACAAAAATAAACTCTAAATAGATCAAAGTCCTTAACATAAAAACCTCAAACTATAAGAATTCTAGAAGAAAACCTAGGGAACACCTTTATGCACATCAGAGTAGACAACAAATTCTTCAGCAAGTTCTCAAAAGTAAATGCCATAAAAGCTAAGATAGATAAGTGAGACCTCATCAAACTGAAAAGTTTTTGCACAGCAAAAAAACCATCAAGAGAGTAAAGAGACATCCTGCATAATGGGAAAAAAATATTTGCAAATTATGTATCTGACAAAGGACTAACATCCAGGATCTATAGGAAATTCAAACAAAGTGAAAGGAAAAAAATGAAAAACCCCATTAAAAAGTGGGCAAAGGACATGAACAGACACTTCTCAAAAGATGTCATACAAGTAGTCGACAGACTCGTGAAAAAATGCTCATCTTCACTAATCATCAGAGAAATGCAAATCAAAGCTACAGTGAGATAGCACTTAACCCCAGTAAGAATAGCTATCATTATTAAGTCAAAAAACAACAGATGCTGACATGGGTGTGGAGAAAAGGATAGGAATGCAAGCTAGTTCAGCCTCTATGGAAAGTAGTATGGAGATTCCTAAAATAAATAAAATTGACCCTCCTTACAGTCCAGCAATCCCTCTTCTGCGAATACACCAGGAGGAACACAAATCCCTATACCAAAAAGACACCTTTACACAGATGTTTATTACAGCACTATTCACAAGACTGAAAACATGGAACCAACCCTATTGTCCTGAAAGTGAACTGGATAGACAAAATGTGGTACACATATTAATACACGATGGAGTAGTACACAGCCATAAAGAACAAAATCACAGACTCTATGGCAAATTGGGTGGAGATGAAGTTGCAGACCATCATACTAAGTGAGCACAGAAACAAATAACTGAATACCTCATGTTCTCATTCATAAGTGGGCCCTGAACATTAGTCACACAAGCACAAGAGAGTTGCTGGGCACTGCTAGGGTAATGAGGGATCCAGGAGGGTGGGGGGCACGTGACAACACAAAGAGTACCTGGTCCACTACCAGGGTAGTGAGGACTACCTAGAAGCCCAAACTTCACCTGCACACAACTAACTTATGTAGTTAATCCTCATTTGTAGTCCATATCACTATAATAAAATTTAATAAAATAAAAAAGAGTTCTTTTGAAAAAAGGGGGAATTTGCTATTTTTATTTATTTTTAAAGTTTGACCCATTTTAATCACAGATAATATTTAATATTAATCATAAGGTATATGAGTCATTGCCATATACAAATCTTTCACACGATTTCTCCATATTCAAGTATTTTACAATTTAAACACTTTCATTCTGCTTTCCTGGTGGGTGAGCATGACATAAAATTGTTATTTCATAACCTACTGTAATGATTGAAATATGTATCTCATGTTCATGTACAGGTCTCCCAAACAACAAAAGGCATTAGAGCATCAAAGTTCCAAAGAAAATTTTTACAAAATGATTATTTATAGGGTGAAATATTTTTGATGGTATACCAGAGTTTTCATGTCATCTGTGGAACATACAATTGAAATAAACACCCAAACTATCAAAATTCAATGGTTTATATTTTCAGAGATCAATACTGATTTATACTTAATCAATAATACTAAATAAATATTATTTCTAATCAACTTCAGCTGCTTCTGTCTTTTTAAATGAGTAGCTTATGTAATTCAGTCAATTATTCAGGTTTTTCTTTCAAACATTTATTGATCATAGAGTCTGAAATCTAAACAAGACAATGGGCTGCAGTTATAAGTACTGAGAGAAATGCCAACAACAAATACCACCTGAGCATGATTATCAGAATTACAATGATTAAATTTTCATAAAATAAAAATGTTTCTCACACGTTATTTATTTCTGTGTTTGTCAGTAATACTTCACCATCTTTTTATTAGTTAGCCAATTATGAGCCTTGTATAATTGAAATGAACATCAACATAGCCATGACTGTTACCTACATAACATATTCAGCTTTGCCTTCCCCCATGGAAGTATCTCTGGAATAAGGAATATTTCTCCTCCTATACATATCTGCCTAATTCTTTGTTCAAATTATTATTCCTAGTAGGAAATCTTTTCCCTGACTTCCCAAGCATTCCAAATCTCACTGCTTTCTAGTATTACTTCTCCCACAATTCTACCATACCATTTACTATCTATATAAAATCATCATCATATTTCACAACACTTCCCTTTTATTTGCTACTAAAATATACTCAAAATTTTGTGATTCTTTTCATTTCCAAGGTTTAAGCAACACAATATTACTTCTTTTCTTTTATTATGTTCTAGCTCAATATTGTATGCTTTGGGAGGTTTATTTATCATTTAAGTCAAATTTGGTTGGCTTATCATTTGAAGCATAGATCTAGAAAGTTAGGCAAGGGCTCAGTAGGTTATAAAAATGTCTATGGAAGAAGCCTCCACAAAATGAATAACAGCTTTTGGGTTGAGTATCTTTTCTAAAACATACTATTTGAAATGTATCACTGTATCATTAGGTTGATAGCTCTGAGTCTATTTTTTCATCTTAAAATTACTAATCGTACTACCTATGACTCATGGGATTGTTATGAGTATTCACTGAGCTATTGTGCACAAAACTGTTCTGCTACCTGGAAAGTAGTATGTAAATGCTAGAAATTATATTGAAGTAGTTAAAATAACAAATGGTTGATCAATTCTGAAATGTCTAGTTGAACGTTCATATATGCTTCTATACGAAGGGTAAGAAAGAGGCAGGGTGGAGCGGGAGAGGGGGAAGATTATTGCTTTCATTTCATTTCATGTAAACAAAGGCTCATTTTTCCAATCTTGCATCTTTATGAATACCTAAAAGTCACTATGATTTCCCCAGCACTTTCATTTTGACCATATAAAAGATTGTATCTTTCCTGATTTCTCCCTAAGGTGTATATGATAGGTCCATAATTTCTTTATAGGCTGAATAGTAATCTCTAACAATAGTCATAAAAGTTCCAATTCAGGCACCTGACTAAGGATGCCATCAGGTAGAAATTACAACATGAAAGTTCTAACATAGAGAGGAAATTTGTTTCAATTATGGGTCTTATAAAAAATAGCTCAATAGCGATAAATTTTCCTCCTGTGTATGATAAAGCAACTTTCGGTGTATACCTGAATATGACTCAATTTACCCCCAGAAATTCCTTCTCGAAAATAAATGAAGTGTTGGTATGCTCATTGTGGGTAAGCAATTTACCGTTCAGAATAGGTTCCTCACTTCTTTTCTCTCCAACATAGCTTGCTAGAGTAAAACAAATATATTAAATAGTCTTTTGCCAGAAGAGTATCAAAATTTCAAAAGCTATATAATACAGACTGAGAATGGTGGAAGAGTCAAACATCTGGTTGTGAATAAAGTTAAAGAATAAAAGAACCAAGTTGAATAATGATTTTTAAATTGGCTTTCATATCTGGCGTTTTATACATCCTATAGAGGGGGAACTTGTAGCGTTCATTATAATGGTTGCCTAAATGGTAATACTGTGATGTAAGAACCTCAAACACTTGTGAAAATGAGTAAGCAGAGAAAAAATTTTTGCTAGTGATAAAAAAGTATTAGAAATCTGGCTTCTGACAAAATGTCTGATTTTGTCCATTTTAATGAAAGAAAATGAAAACTACATACCTTATTCATCAGAGGAGTGATAACTAATAGTAAGATTTGCTTTTCTAACTAAAAACACCCACCTCTTTGCTAACACAGCACAAACAGATTTAATTCATGGTGACAAAAAAACTTCAGAATTCATTATTTGGTTAATACTGACTTTACTCTTTTCCAGAATCTTCATTTTTTTTTTTTTTTTTTTAGTGGTATGGAAGATGTGCCTCAATAATGTTGTAAAGTAAATCCTTTTGTTAAAATGCTTACAACTGTGGTAATGGGGCAGTCTTCCTTAATCACACTGTCTGTAATATTTAGTGTATAGGCAAAACAAGCCAAAATATTACAGATTTTGACAAAGGTCTGCCTTGTTAGTGAATTCTGTCTTCCTGTCCTAAGTTAATCATATCTGGCATCTATAAAGATAGATGAGAAGAATGAGAACTTCCTTTTTTTCTTTTCTTTTTTAATAATAGTAAGCTTTTTTTTTTTTTACCACCTGTTACCCCTCTTTGACACACACACACACACACACACACACACACACACACACACACACAAAATTCCTAAATGCTGGCTAACAACACAGCAGATACATTAACAGGTTCAAATGTCAAAAATATTGATTATGTTGGTGGTATATACACAGAGTGTGATAATTACTGGACATCTACCTTTGAAAATTGACTTTTTTTGTTGTTTTTGGTATGTTTGTTTTAATCTGTCTGCAGAGGCACAACATAAAGTCTGCTAATAAGAGCCTGTCACTTCTTTCTTCTTCTTTTTTTTTGGGAGTCTGAGTCTCACTCTGTTGCCCAGACTGGAGTGCAGAGTGGCAAGCTCACAGCCACTGCAGCCTCGACCTGCTGGACTCAAAGGATCCTTCCACCTCAGCGTTCCAAGTAGTTGGAACTACCGGCACGCGCCACCAAGCCCGGCTAAGTTTTTGATTTATCATAGAGATGAAGTGTCATCAAGTTGCCCAGGTTAGACTCACACCCATGGACTCAGGCAATCCTCGCACGTTGGCCTCCCAAAGTGCTGGGATTATAGGCGTGAGCCACCACACCTGGCCGAGTCTGTAACCTCTAATATATCTGGGCTATCACAGCTTTTCCAACTATTGTAACTAATCTAAAAGGCCTCTTTTTAAGCAATCCCATAGTGTTCCCTGAAGGAAGAGCGTCATACAAGCCTGTTGCTTTAAATTTTATGCACTATTTGTCTTCATTATTAAATCATGTGCCCTTAGGGTTTGCATGGTTTCACCCACCTCCTTATCAAAGGGAGGAAAAAGAAGAAGAAATACCATTGAGAAATCATCACTACCATTGTTGATTTGTATGGAGGGCTACAGGGAAGAATAGTTCTCATCTAATTTAGGTAGTGTTTGTGATTACTACTTTTGTGGTATTTCTAACAGCTTGGAGAAAATCAGTAATGTGTGAAAGCAGACTGTTCTTTTTATAAATACACAGTTTTTTTTTTTCTCACCTACATGATCTAGTCATATCTGGATCTTTTTGCTTCATGTCATTTATTATTCTCTAACACAACAACAAAATCAATCTGCTTTAAAGTCATCTGAGTTCCAGAAAAAAATGAAACATTGTAAAATACTATTTTATTTTTGCATATTATTTTTATCTTTGCTTTTAATCAAAACAATGGTTTCTCTCATATAGGTCATTGAATTTACCCTTTTAAACTTCACATAATAAAACTGATATGAAAATAAGGATATATCTGTCACTCACTATTCAATTTCTTCAAAGTTGGAAAGAACAGTGATGACAGGCTATTTTATTGGGCTTACGGTCCAATTAAAAGTGACAGACTTGCACTCTGAATGGCTTTTCAACACCCTTTAACATTTTTCTTTGGATGCTGATCTAAGCTTAAGATGTTCATTAGTAACTCATTAAAGACTTAGTTACAGTCCAGTGAATGAGTCCTAAATATAATGATGGAACGTGTGTACAAATGTGTAGACTCATAATTAGAGAAACTGTCACATTTGGGGATTAAGAAAATACAATGCAGTCTTTGAAAAACACTATGGGAAGTAAGTGACCCCAAGATGGTGTTGTATCTTAAATTTTGCTTACTATCCAGGTCACTTGTTTTTTAGTTCTAATTCCTAAAGGTATGCTTTAATGAGCCCATTCTCCCAAAATTAAATGTGTGAGGCTTTGTATCAGGGCCTTTCTATACACTATTTTATTTAATCCTCATAGTATAGCAAGGTAGGACTAATTACCCTTTTAAAAAATATGGAAATTGTCATGTAAATTGGTTCAAGACGTATACCTTGGAAGTAAAGGAATTGGAATTAGACTCTAAGGCTTGAGATCTTTGTATTTCATTCAATAGGACTACACAAATTAGGGTTCTAAAGCAGATCAGATTAGATGATATCTTAAACTTCTTTTTCTAAGTTTTACAGAAGCAATCCTTTCTAAATATGTTAGTATCATCCTCCATAGTTTCTCAATGCTACAGGAGATATTCAATACCAACATTTATAAATCGTTCATTTTCTTTATTTAGTTTTCTTTTAATCCTTTCTTTTCAAATAGTAGTAATCTCATACCAGATAAGCCCAGTTGGCATTGACAGAAATGAAAGTTTGCTAAGATCCTTGACATATAAAACATCAGGTCCTCTGCTGACTTCATCTTTTTTGTTTGTTTGTTTAAGGATGTCATATGAATAAATCCAGAAGACACTAGTGTGTGTGTTGTGTGTGTGTGTGTGTGTGTGTGTGTGTGTGTGTATGCGCGTGCATTTGACAGTGAAGGATAGAGCTATAGAATGGTAACACTTTTTTGAGATGAGTTTAAAAGAGCATTCAATAGTTTGCAGATCATATTAAAGAAAACCAGTCTATAAAATAAAAGACTCAATACTTATAATTTGAGCAAAGATATAAAAAATACAAAGAAGAAAATTTCCCAAACCTAGAAAAATTCAGGAACTCAGACTGGGCTAAAAAGAGTCTCTATTTTTGGTCACCGAAGTTAATGATCGTCATCATTTTCATAGAGAGAAATAAGTGGGAACTAATAAAATAACCTAATGAATCACCTTGCTGATTTGTATATAATTTACTCACATATCAGAGTGAAGGTTCAGACATTGGCAATTACTAGTTTTTGTTCTCATAATAACAATCAACAAAGTGAACAGTGAAACTACAGAATGGGACAAAAAAAATCTACCAAGTACCCATCTGACAAGGAGTTAATAACAGGATATATAAGGAGTTCAAACAACTCAATAGGAAAAACATAATCTGATTCTTTAAATGGGCAAAAAATTTGAATAAACACTTCACAGAAGAAGACATGCAAATGACCAAGTTTATGAAAAAATGCTCTACATTCCTAATCATCAGAAAAATGCAAATTAGAACTGCAATGAGATATCATCTCACTCCAGTAAAAATGGCTTTTATCCAAAAGACAGGCAATGATGAATGCTGGCAAGGATATGAAGAGAGAAAAATCCTGTACACTGTTTGTGGGAATGTAAATTAGTTCAGCCACTATAAAGAACAGTGTAGGAGTTTCCCAAAAATCAAATCCAGCAATCCGATCCAGCAATCCCACTACTGGGTATATATCCAAAAGACAGGAAATGAGTAAAATATATCTGCACTATATGTTTATTGCAGCACTATTCAAAATAGCCTAGACATGAAATCAGCCCAAGTGTCTATCAATGAATGAATAAAGAAAATGTGGTATATATACACAATGGAATATTATTCAGCTATAAAAAAATGAAATCCTGTTATTTGCAAAAACATGGTTGAAACTGGAGGACATTATGCTAAATGAAATAATTCAGGCACAGAAAGACAAAAATCACATGTTCTCACTAACATGTGGGAGCTAAAAAAAAGTATTGAATTCAAAGAAATAGAGAAAAGAGTGATGGTTATCAGAGACTGCGAAGAATAGTGGGGAGAGGGGGTTAAAGAAGAAATAAGTAATTGGTACAAAAAAATAGTTAGAAGGAATAAGATCCAGTGTTTGGTAGAAGAATAGGGTGACTATAGCTAATAATAATTTATTGTATGTTTCAAAGTAACTAAAAGAATGGAATTGAAATATTCCTAGCAAAGAAATGATAAATACTTGATAGATGCCCCAATTACCCTGATTTGGTTGCTGAACATTGTATGCCTGTGCAAAAGTAGCACATGTACCCCATAAATATGTAGAACTATTATGTGTATGATATAGCTACAATAATTCAAAAAAAAATTTAAAGCCCGAATTAATGAACTACTTCTAGGAATAAAATAAGTAAGTAAAAGGGAAATAGGATGATGAGGGTAGAAAAATAGTGTATGATTCAAAATAAAATAAAATAGGTGAAATTTAAGTGGGTAAATCCAGGCAAAAAACTTCTCAGAATATTTGAAATGTTCCCATAACAAAGAAATGATAAATGTTTGATAAATGGAATCCTTACTTGATCATTATACATTATATGTATTATCAAGGTATCATATGTATCCCATAAATATGTACCAATGTTATGTATTAATAAGAATTAGTTTTTATTTTTAATAAAATTATTTAAAATTTTTATTTTTATTTAAATTAAAACATAAATGAATTTTAAAGTCTTTCTTAGAAAATACAATCTAAACAACTCTAACATTTAAATGTTTTTTAACAATGATATCTTGTAAAGATATTTTCTAATATATTTCTATAAAGAATGCTTATATTTCAACAATAAAAGTAACCCAACTATAAGTAATCAAATTATATTTAAAACGAAAGTAAACAGTAATCCAAAGAAGAAAACAATGACTTTATATTATGTATTCAAATATTTTTAAATTCATTCAACATCAGTATACAAAAACAATCCCACTGTAGTCACAGTTCACCCAGACCAAGATGTAGAAAAAAATGATGCATTACAAACCCCTCAAATAGTCATGATACTTAAAATGTGAATATAAGAAAATCTTATGTTACTTTCAGTGTGTACACATATTACTCATGGAGTATTCCTAGAACAAAATTCACATATAACATCTTTTGCAAATGCGAAGGCCACAGAAACTTATTTTTTCAACTTCTAACCCACATTCTAAGTCTTTAGGGAGATTTTTAAAAAATTATTGCCCATAAAATAAAGCTATCAACCATGCTATATTTGTAGTTTACATTGTGATATTAGAGACTGTTCAGGTAATTTATGAAATACATATTTTGAAGTTCTGTACCAATTGGTTAATGCGAATGGTGTTGGATGTGTTAGTAGTAACCTCATATATCATTACCATGACATAGATTTTTACTGTATAATATATTTGACCATAAAAATAGTTATAATACTGTAGATATTACAAATTACCTAGGTTGGCAAACATTATAAACATTTCAAGGATGATTAATTTCTAAAAGTAACAAAGTTTAAAAGATCTTAGAAGTCAACCTGACTCACAACTAATAAAACATGTCTTCATAGAAAGAATTATATGGGAAAATGCTATAAAACAAAATATAATTTTGTACTTTTTCAAGTTTTACATCTTATTAGAAGTTAAAAAATAGCTATAATTTTAAATCATTAATATATTAGTATAACTGTAAAAATAGATTAATGACAACATAAAAATTATATAAAAACATATAAGAACTAAATATATATGCATCTGATCATTCTTTTGTCCCCAGTAAGTACTGTTTATTATAAGTAACTTCTTCAGCATAATAAAAAAGCAGATTAGCCAGAAAAGCCCATGAATATATAAATACAGATGCAACTTTAGCAATAGACTTGAGGAGAGAAAACATGCCTAAGGTGTTTTTAGAAGAATTTTTTTAAAAATTTATTTTTTCTGTGAAGACCCTATAAAAAATATTACTCCTCACTACTCATAGTAAGTTCTAATGAGTCTGCTTTCTAACAATGGTATCTCGTAAAGATATTTTCTAATAAAGATATTTCTATAAGAATGAGTCACCTTTCCAATGGTGACTCAGTGTATAAGTGAAGTTTATCTAAGCTGAGATGTGATTAAAATACTTGACCACCACAATCACTTTCTAAACTCCCATTCCATTGCGGCTTGTTACCTCTCAGGAACAGATCTCCAGCTGAAGGTCCTGCACTGGACACTGATACCCCTTTACTGCCCATCAAAATGTTCCCTAGGCACCCATGGTGTCACTAGGTTATTGTTCTCCAGTTTATTCCTTTACCCTTACTCCTAGCCACATCAATACAATAACAGAAAAAGAATCCTTTATCTTTATGCAGCATCACAGTAGTGCCAGCACAGTACTGGCCATCTGCTTAAGCTGCTCTCTTTATTTCTGCCAGGTCTCATTGCATTATAGATAAGTGTTTTATGGCTCCACAGGAAGGGGACAGTCATGGAAAACAGAAAAAGAGAAATACAGAGATACACAGAGACATAGAATATGGACAGATAAACACAGAACCAGAAACATTTTCTGATTTACAAAAAAACAGTGTGTATGTATGTATGTGTGTATATATATATATATATACACACAATATTGAGGCACTGATGAATATTGTTCTCCTATGTGGCCAGACTTTCTAGGGTAATATAGATATTATTCAGCTAACATAAACATTATCAGAATTATTTAGCTTAGTTTCTAATTTTATCCATGTAGAGATTATGCAAAAATACATCATTAGTAATTATATGTCACAAATTAAAAGGCTGATTTAAGCATTCCTACGTAATGATAATAATTTTGTTTTGCTATTAATTACATTGATAATAGTTTTTTTAGACAGTAATAATATTGATAATGATTTTGTTTAGAGACTATCATTTAGAAAATCTGGCAAAAGTTAAATACTGACGTTTGAGTTGAAAAGATTCCTTTCCATTCTCAGGATGAAAAAAAGAATATGGATTTTCATACCTAGTGCTAAGAAGTTTAGTTCTATTTCAAAGTAAAGGGTAAAAAAAAATTAAAGATTTTACCAAATGCCAAAGTACTGTGTTAGAAGTTATAAATATATTATTCTATCCATTTCTTAAAATAACCCTGCCAGGGATAAATATTCATTCTTGCAGATGAAAAAATAGGCTTACAATTTTTAAAGTTATTGTAAGCTCCTTGAGGGAAGAAATATGAGTCTTTTGTTCACTATCATATCTTT
The DNA here is from genome assembly GCA_027257055.1 of Cephalopachus bancanus. NCBI lineage: Eukaryota > Metazoa > Chordata > Mammalia > Primates > Tarsiidae > Cephalopachus > Cephalopachus bancanus. The sequence continues at coordinate 5,776,210 of JAPVLO010000131.1, forward strand.
AGCATCCATTACAGTTTTCTGGCTCATAGTGGGTAATATATAATATTAACTAGCTTACAGAGAAACAGGGTTACAGAACTAGTTGGTGGCAGAGCTGAAATTTTAAATCTGTCTGTCAAGTCCCAAGAATACAGAAAAGGCAGACAACCAATGTTTCTGCCCCACCTGCTCCCAACTGATCAGGAGAGTTGAGAAGAGATTCTATGTAGAGAGGAATGGCCTTGGTAGGAACTGAGTATAAGTTGACAGCAAGAGCAGAGCTCAAGAAGCCAGGTCCTTGATTTTTAAATCCCTTCTATGTCACTTAATAGCTATGTGACTTCAGTCAATTTACTTTACAGTTGGTACTGTAATATCTTTATTTATAAAAAGGTAATAATAATGATAACAAATAATAAAAAAAATCCATGAGTTTATTGTGAGGAATAAATGAACTAATATATCTAAGGATTATGAATGTAAAATCAGTAGTAATCATTTTTATTTGCGTTGGAGAAAGAAATAGCAATCCAAGTCATTATTTAGGAAAGTTAATACCCAGTCATCTAGAGGGCAAATAAAGTTGGACATCTCAACAGCAGTAGGCAAGGAGATGTCAACAGAGGATGTTTTAGAAACAAAGGTACTTCTATTACTGTGACATAATTTCTAACTCAGTCATCAAAGGTTTCAAGGTATGCAGTGTTCTTTTAAGCCAGGATTGACGGGGACTCTAAAAATTCCTATCCTATTATATTTCAGCATTTGATCAAAGGTACATTTCTCTATTTATGAGCAAGTTGGGTTTCTAAAGGCCGTTCATAAAGCTCTTCATTCACAAGTCAGAAGTGGTATCACGAAGGCAAATGGGAAGGCCTTCTAAGGAAGACAGGAAAAATAGACTTGCATTTTCTCAGGTGCAAAGGTTTAAAATACCATGGAAGGTAATGAGGATAAAGTTTATGAATAGAAAGCCTCTATATTGTTATTCGACTATAGTTAAAAATTCAAGATAATAATAAGTAGTATGTATAAAATGGAAAGGATTACTTCAATTTCAGGCCCAAATATTTTACATACCTGGTCAATCTTTTATGTGCCCTATCATTATAGAGGTTGTTAAATACTTCTCAGTTACTTGAAGATATATTTGCGTGTGTGTGTGGGTATATGTGTGCGTGTTTGTTCAATACAAACTACCAGGCCCTAAACCAAGAACCATGACCTGGCTCAACCTTTTTGATCTCTGCTGAAATATATAGCAGTTTTGAGGACCATAAATTTCAGTTCTGAAAAGAGAATCATTCTTACAATATCCATTTTTTCTATTTTTAACCTAACTTCCTCTAACAAGGGTAAGCTTAGATCAACCTATTGAACATGAATTGTGTATGTCTAAATATATATATAGTTTTTTTCCCCTGAGAATCAACACTAAATGATTTTTCTTATTAGCTAAATGATTTTCTTATTATTTCTCTCATAGCTAGCTAATACCTGGTTATTATAGTTTAAAAGAACAAAGATAAACTGAGGGATAAATTGTATGAGGAAGAAATTAACATGTTGAAACACTTTATATTTGTCATGTTTTGAATTCTTTATATATGCTATTCATTTTATCCTCTGAACAACTTTGTAATGGGAGTATTTTTTAACACAAAAAATTAACTAAAATCACCTTTAGATATATGAATAATTAGAAGATCATTTGTTTAAAGTGACATTATTTTATTGTCTCATATTACAAAATTCTATATGTGCCAATGTACAGAATGCAAATGTATCAGTATGTGAATTAAGAAAATATTTTACAGTTTTTGACAAATTTTCATTGCTTACAACAAAGTGATTGCATAAGTGGGATTTGATTCTCATTTTAAAAAGCATCTCTATTTTATAGTGATTTATTAGAACCAAATATGTTAAATTGGAGGAACTTTATCAGAAAACTTCAGGACAGAAGTTATTTTATCCAGCAGAATGCAATTCACATTGAAACTTAAGACTGAGGACAAATTTGGAATTACATCATTGATGAACTACAGTGGGGTTTTGTAGTCAATTAAAAACCAAAAGAAACCTACAGAAGCTAAAAAATTCATTTTAGCTGTTTGCTACACTATACCATTCTGAAACCTACTAAGCAGTGGCAAATACAGCTGTGTCCCTTTTTGTCCTGCTATAATTACCATCAGCGTATGAGATAGTGATTCACATGTTACTAATCTTCATCTTAGTGAAAAATCAATGATAATTAATTAGTGATAACTAGAGAAAACTTTTTAAATTTTAAAACAGGAACATACATATAGAATACCTGTTTTTTTGAGAGACAGTGAATGTTACACTAAGTTGAGCAAAACATAAATAAGTCTTGCTTATGTACTGAATGATTAAATATTTAATAAATTTTGGAAAATTTTAAATGTAAAAAAATTTACATTCTTTCTAGACTATCATATTTGTGTTGTAAATAGTAATAAGTCTAAATGAACAACAATATACAAGTCTATTATGAATATTTTCACATGCTTTTGTAAAATTACCTTTCTTTAAATAGTAAAAGCATATGTTTGTGTTATTTTGTTGTCAGATTGCTTAAGTTTGGGGTTTATTTTTATTTTTTATTCAAAGATACATTACAGAAACAATTTCTCTTTACCAAAAGTTTTTAGTTTACATTCTGTGTATTAAAGATTGCACAGAGTCATAAACACTCAGAAAAAATTACTTTGATTTGAAGAGCAGATTCTTTTGGAATTTTCTTTCAAAAGTTCATAATAACTATATTTAAATAATTTTAAAGTTTAAATATATATGTCAAAAAATTCACAGTAAATGATATAATTAATAATCCACCTGATTTCCCTCCATTAAGTGTAATAAAAACATAAAATAAAACATGCAAAAGTTATTTTTTAAAAAGTTCCTTGGTTATAAATATAGTTCAATATTTAAAAAATCCAACTCAGAAGCCAGAAGTATTGCAGCTTAAAGTACTTTTATCTTTTTTCATTTAAAATTACTCATACTATTATGTGATAAGTAAAAGCTAAAGAATCTGAGTAAAGATTTCAAAGAAAGGGTCTAGTATGAATAAGTGAGACATCAGGCATTAAACAAAAATCTCCTTAAAGGTCTTACCATGAACCATTGGTGCTAAAAGCATCATGAAGATTAGCAGCTGTGATGGCCACATGGCTGTGTACTCAGGTGTGAGAGTTCCTCAAAAATGCGTGTTCAAACGTGAAACAAAATAGGTGTATTTCTGATTCTTCAGTACTCTAAGACCGATGATTTAACAAACAAAATTAAAAAGCAAAATTCCTCAAAATCAGAAACACCAATATCCCAAATCTGAAACCTGCAAAAAAAAGAGAGAAAAAAAAGGGGGGTTATCAAACACAGGTATTCTTAATTTCTTGAAAACTTATTTCCTGTCTGAGAGAACTGTATTCTGCCTCCTTTCCTCATGTTAATGAATACAAGCATCACATAGATAATAATTAAGTACTCTAAAAGACATTATTTATGCATGTATTATGATAATGTTTATATTCAGCCCCAACCTTGAATGAAATAAACAATTCTGTATCTACTGGACAAATTAACTTGAATATACAGTTTTAACATGTATAAGAGATTTGGAGCTCAATTTGTACATGTATTTTCCACAAATACGTTTTTTACTAACATTAGAAAAAATATTTTCATATGTCACTACTACCATGAATTAGTTTAAAGCAAATATTAAATGCATGTGTCTTCCTTTCATTTCAGGCTCCAATATTCATTTGTAAATTTTTCCACATATTAATCATATCACTTTTCTAAGTATCTTTGTAAGATCTGTGAACATCATAGATTTTGGCTTGCAAAAATGATACCCTTTTTGTTTGATTGTCTAAATTCCAGGCAAGGTATTACCTAAATTACTATTTATGCTTAAGTACAGACTATTATACCAAAATGTTTCCTTTTTGTTATTCTAAACAACTTATTTTTAATGCCAAATATACAGATACAAACTAAATTAAAATGCAGCGCAAATATAATTAATTCATTCAACAGAGGATAATTGAGTGCCCACCAGAATACAAAGCAATGGGCTAGAAACACAGACTACAACACAGTAGTGAAGAAACATGCAACCTATTCCCCAGAATCTTATGATTTAAGATAAGGAAAACTGCTTAAAGGTATTAAATGTGTATGGAAGTTATGAACACTTTTAAGCATTAAAAAGTCACTTTATTGAACCAAACTGATATGGTTGCCTACGATTAAAGTCTTAGGATTTATCTTAGGAAGCCAAAATACTGAAGAAACATGGCCCAAATTTCGAAAATGCCATCTTTCACCATCAGCAACTTTCAAACTGGTCAATCAAGTACAAATTGTGCCTACCTTCCTTTTTCCTTCTTTCGACTTTTCTACTTTTTTTTCTTTTCTTTTTCCTTCTTTCTACTTACCTTCTTTCTACCTCCCACCCTCCTTTCCTTTCTTCCTTCTATCATGCTTTACTTTTTTTCTGTTCTAGCGACTGATATGTATTTTCAACCACTCCAGATTTTGAGAATAAAACTTAAAAATTTTCTGAAAATGAATATTCTTACTAATTTAGTGAAGAATGTATTAATAAGTTCTATTCTGCCAACATAAAAACCAAAGTCTTTCTGAATTACTTGACTTTATTATAAGACCAAATTACACTAATTAATCAGATTTGTTGATATTGTTATTTATAACATGGTAGTTAAGAGCACAGATTCTGGAGTTAGACAACTTAATCTCAATTACTAGTTCTGCTAGCATTGTGACCTGGGAAAGTCATTTAACCGTATAGTGTCTCAGTTTCTCTATCTGTAAGGTGGAAAGGAATATTACTTAATTCATATAGTTACATGAACATTCAGTGAGTTAAAATTTATAATTTTAAATTACACAAAATATATAAAAGTTGCCCCAAACAGTACTGGCACTTGGTAAGTGCTATATGCTTTAGCAATTATAAATCTCATTAGTTTTCATTTTATACTACTCATCCTTTTAATATGAATCAATAAGAAGCAAAATCAAGATAATTTGGTAATATAAGTAAAAATTATTTATTGATTATTATTGTATATATAAAATCCTACAGCAGTATACTGGATACAATATATATAAAGATTTTCTTTTTAATTTCACAGATATTATAAAAATGAGGCTCATCCTAGGTAATCTCACAACATTTTTATTTACATATAGAAAAAACATTGACAAGAAACAATATTTGTGGTTGAGATAAAACAGACATTATGTGAAAAGAAATCGTGTGCAACATTTTCATTTTGTTTTCTCTTATCAAACTTTCACTTGCAAGAAAACCTGCAAAACTATTCTCAATTTTGTATGTCTTTCACAAAATAAATTTTGAAAGCAACTGCTAGTTTAAAATAACTTTTTTTTAGAGACAGGGTCTTGCTATGTTGCACAGGATGTAAAATTACATGCACAGAATAATTGACAGATACTTAAAGAGAGACACTTAAAAGGGCAGATAATTGGCAGGTTAATGAACTACGCAGCAATGCTTTCTCCTGTTAAACCTCAACATTCTGTTGGTGGGGAGTTTCTTCCCCTCTCTGTAATCTTGAGCATATAAGAGTTAAAGCTGGCATCAGGAGATGAGTGAATACACTTACAAGCAAACATGCATACACACATAATTATAAGATAACTGTTTTTATAGCTTTCCATTACTGGAAAGACTTATGTGCCATGATCTAGATGGATTTGTTATTCATTCTTTCAAAAAATATATTAATATTTGCAATAGTGGTTATTACTAAAATGCAAACAAGTAGAATAAATTTTCTCACAACTCATATTATAGTGGAAAAAGCAGGACACAGTAAATAATTACAAGATAATTAACCTTTTTCTAGTACTTATATGATATACATTGTGTTAGATGTTTACATAAATTTTCAAATACAAATCAATCAAGCAGATCATATTGTCCCATGATTACTGAGGAGGAAAATCAGACATGCCACTCAGCTAGAATTTCAAACCAAATGTTTGACTCCAACATTAATGCTCTTTCTTCTGTCTATGGTAGAAATAAAAAAGAAAATACATGACTGTGATTGGAGACATTAATTATTTAAAGGAAGGAGGTTATATAGGAAGTTTTCAAAGAACTCTTGCTTAAATAAATTATTTGATTGTTAAGACTGGAAAACTCTAAGTCTGGGTGTGGTGACTCACACCTGTAATCTCAGGGCTTTGGGAGGACAAAGCAGAAGAATTACTTAAGGCCAGGAGGTTGAGAAGTAGGCAAAAATAATCAGATTGAGCAAAATAGCAAGACTCTGCATTTAAAACAAAATAGTAAGACTTTGCATTAAAAAAAAAATTATCTGGGCATGGTCACGTGCACCTGTAGTCCCAGCAATGCAAGAGGCTGAGTTGGGAAGAGTGCTTGAGCCCAAGAGTTAGAAGCAGTAAGCTACGATCGCACCACTGCACTCCCTCCTGGGTGACAGAACAAGACCCACCTCTTAATAAAAAGAGTGGGGAGAGAAGTTGGATACATGAGGTAAGTGTGGAGGGACACAGAGAAGAGAGAGAAAGAAATGGTGAAAAGGAAACCAGCCTAATATAGCATTGCATCTTTTGGAGGAGCAGAGAAAATTATTTCCCTAGTGAAATATGAGTACTTCTGTTGTTAAGTTTGGCTTTTGTTAAACCCAGAACAGTTTATTTCATATGACATATATACACATATATTTTATATATATGTATGATATCTATATATTACATTTTTGAAAAAATGGTGGAAGTTATTTTACAGAAAGAATAAAGAAATGCATAATTTTATTTATTAATAATAATTTATTTTAAGGTATTACAGGATAGAGGTATGTCAACTCAGACATTTCACATTTAATTTAGACACAGAGATTTGTTTTCATGATTATTATGTAAACTGGGGTGAAAAACGAAACTTAGAAGAATAAAAGCTATTCTCTGAGGAGAGTAACAAGTTCTCACACTCCACCTCCCTCTCACTTCCAGCTCCAAAACAATGTGCTAACTTTGGTGCACAAATAATAAAATTGCAATAATTGTACTATACAAATTTTAATAACCAATAGATTGCTTATAATCTACAGAAAGTTATATCACAGCTCTTTGATAAATAACATTAAAAAATAAATCTTTTTATGATGATGTTTTCCAAGTATGTGTTTATTAACTCCATTAACTTCACCAAACAAATCCATTTTTATATAAATATCTCAGTGGCTATATGTCTTCAAAGACAAGTAACTACCCTGAGTTGTACCCCACATTTTTAAAATTAAAAAATTAAAAAGTAAAAAAAAAGTAACTAAGTTCACTATTTTTCACAATATGTGAAATGTAAAAGTAAGGTTGATTAAAGTGACCTAATTTACATAATTAATACTTAAGTTTATGTAATTAATTCTTAGAATTAGGAATATGTGTTAATTGATACACGTTTGCTGACATTTTAAAAAAGAGCAATTATGAAAAGAAATTCTACATATATTTTATATAAGTGAAGTGTTTCTTCATTAACTATGTAGAAGATACCTTATTTATCAACTTTGTACTGTCATTCAAATTTAACACAATTGTGCTCAAAGAATTTGAAGTTTTCGTTATTTCTTTCAACAAATGGTCTTCAAACTTGAGATATTATTTTACTCTGTGGAAGCTTTCACCTTAAATTCTGGTGTCATAATTGTTTTTTCAATTTAATTTTCTTATATTCTCTTGCTCTTAAATCTTGCTCAAAAATGTCTATTTTTATCTTATATTAGCTTCTTTCTACACTTCAAATAGAGGTTACCATTAGAGTCTGAACACTGCTTGTCTCAGAAATATGTTAGCTACTCAAATCATATTTCAGTAAAATGATTTTTTTCTCATAATTTCCCCAAAGGAAACTGTACGTTATTGTACTTTTCTCACCTTAATACCTTAGATAAGAAACTCTAAAATCTTCCTTATAGTATTTTTAAATGTTCCCAACTCTTAACTGTTCACTAGACAAAAATTCTGCTAACTACAAATTTTACTCCAATATCAAGTTATAGATTTTTATTAACTAATACCTTATTTTGCATATTTACTTGTATTTGTCCTATAAAAGAGACTAACATTTTCTTATATGTTTGGCACATTTCAAATATAAAATTCCATGTGGCATTATTTTAACAGTTAATTGGTATAGCCCTGTTGTCCCATTGCTAATTATAATACAGGAGTTTCCAAATTGGCATGTTTTATTTTGTTTTTTTTTATTCCTTATTCCACAAACGGAATTCAAGCTATAACTTTACAACTTACCTGAGGAGTGTTTAGAATTATCGCTTGGGTATTATCTGTATTCTGCTAATATAAATATATGGATGTTAAAATTTGAAAAATTTATAAACATTTTGGTTAAAATATCGAACATTTATCACAAGTCTTCTCCATCAATCATCTCTTTAGTGATATAAAATTAATGTACGGTAATGATATAAAATTGTTTCAAGGTACAATTTCCCACCTTGGTAAAATGCAACAACAATAAAATACTGATGTATGGAAAAGTGATATAAATTTCAAAGAAGAATAAAATAGGTATTTTAATTAATCATTTGTCCTTCATTAACAAGTAAAGTAAAAGTAAATATCTGCTTTAATATCGCAGCACCGAAGTAACCATGATTTATGTGCACACATTTCACTACATTTACAAGTAAGATATATCCATAGTAACCAAAGATAGCCAAGTACTTTGAGAAATATTCATTTAATAAGATTGGAAAATATATTTCAACTAGTCATTATGCATACAATGCTTAGATGAGGGACTTAAATGCTCATTATTCAAATTCAAGATCTTAATATTTCAATTATTTACTAATATTGCGTAATCACAAGCACATATGTAACAATACTTCACACTCCATGCCCTATGAAACAACAGATGACATCTCTCACAAATATGCCTTTCTGCAAGCAGTGCTTACACTGGAGACTCCTTCTGATGTAAATGTGAGCTCTCTGATATAATTAACTCTTAAGGAAAAGAATTATTGTAGCAAGATAAAAAATTAGACAACTAAAACACAACTTCCTCTCATCGTCATCCTATTAAATATTACTGTTTGCTGTGATAATAACAGGGAAAAAGCAAAATGAGTTTTAAAAGAGTTTGAACTGAATAAAAATTTTTTAATGTTAACTCTAATTTGTATGTCTGAAACCTACAAATATGCTTTTCCTTTAAAGTTTTCCTGTTTCCTGCTAAAATAATTATATGTATTACACAATCACTCATACTATTTCTAAGAAATTAAAGAGTTTCTTATAACAATGTGACTAAACTAAGACATTTATAGCAAGATTCAAGGATCTTTTCTTTCTTTCAAATTGTTGGGTAAAATAACTTATTTAATAATTACTAGAAAAATTTAATCATTGAGTCTAGTTAGCAGCAATAATGAGTTAAATGTTCTAGTCATGAATACTTTCTTAAATAGTACTAACTCCCTTTGGAGATTCATACAGGAAGAATCTTCAATCAACTTGTTTAATATTTTCAAGAAATATTTGAGTTAACAAATTTACACGTGTGTTTCTTTGTCAATTTGTTATAAGTGTGCACTGTGTTTGGTCACAGCGGGTATGTGATACAAGACATAATTGCAGAAAAGAAGAAGGAAGAGGAACAGGAGAAGGAGGAGGAGGAGAAAACAATGAGGACAAGGAGAAAGGAGAGAGATAATACAGTAAATACAAGGGGTAAAATATAAATCCTAATCTGATAGAGAATAAGAGAATTAAAAAAAATAAAGGAAACACTGCATGGATGATTCAGAAGACCATAGTAATTGTGCTAGAATTTGAAGAATGGATAACATTTCATGAAAGAGTAGTTGGAGGAAGAACATTCTGGATTAAGGTTGCTATGATAACAGTAAAGAGTTGGCAAATGACAGACTAATGCCGAACTGCAAGTCATCTGGTTTGTCAGGGGTAAGTGAGGAACAACAATGATTTGGAGGATCCATTGGGGTGGAGGAGGAAGGGCTTTGAAGGCTTTGCAAAGACACACAAATTCAATTTGATTGGTTTCAAATCATGCATTTTGTAACATTTAAAGACATGAAATACATCAAAATATATAAATTACTGCAAGTACAGTCTTTTAAGAATGGTGTAAATATTAATTGTGAGTATATCCCCCAAATTTCTATAGTCCCCTATATTCCTCCTAAACATGAGAACATTTGTTGTGAATTTAATAATGTATTTAATCATTGATTTGAAAGGAAGAAGCCTAGCCAATGAAGGTATTACATGAATCATTAAATTAATAAACAAACTGGTAGATAGGACCCAACATGACACCACACAAACAAAAATGCAGCTTTTGCACTTTTTAATATGATATCTTTGTCAGAGTTTCAAATTTGCATAACACTGCTTAGCAGTCATTATGCAATTTGTGATCAAATATTGATTTCAGATAATTATAACACTTTTGGATAGAATGGTATTTTTCTACATTTAACAGTGACTATTTATACTTCATAACACATTCAAGCCAAATACAACCTGGAAACAATTTCATCTACAGTAAGTATGTATTTACCTTGACCCAGAATTGAATGTGTCCATATTTTCTTAATCCTTTATTTCTGTACAGATTTTTTTTAACTAAACTACTGTCATCATGTATAAAACATCAAGAAATCTATACAATGAGTAGCAGCATGCTTAGAGGACATAGCATCAGCTTTGGAGTGAGAAAACAGTTGTCTCAAGTCCTTTCTCTTTGACTCGTAAGCTATTTAATCATAGGCAGATTACTTACATTTTCTATCCTGTAATGTTCACATTTGAATTTAATACTTATTCTACCAGGCGGTTTATGTTTAAAAGAAAGGAAATATACATAAGACCTATAAAGATTCCAGGCAAAAGTAGTTATTCAATAAATAGAACAATCCTTGTTGTTATTTAAAGATGGATTTATATTTAAAAGTGTGGTTATAAATGGTAAATGAGATTACATTTAGTGGTAAGTGGGATAGAAGAACATTTGATAGAAGTTTGTGAGTGGTCGAGTGGGTATAGAATCAGAAGGTACATTGTAAATACCATGCTTTTAGAAGATTAAATTGATCATGGAACACAGGCGAAAATGGAGAGAAAAGAAAAACACATTAAGCAATCAGTGTCAGTAACAATATTTGCCAGAGTTAGTTGGGTGGGAGTTCACAGTGACCTATAAGTTCACCATTGGAATTTAAAATGTAGATTATTTGCAAAAATCAAGACAACAATTTTTCAAGTTGTAGAAATATCACTGTTATATGTTTTTGCCAAAGTGAAAGTAAAAATAAACCACGAAGGAAAACAAAAAGAAACACACAGTATGGATGTAGAATGCACAGTAAAAAGTTAAATCAAATTGGGAAGAGGAAGTGTAGCTCAAGAATAAACTGACACTTACTGGAACTTTCAGTCCTATCTACAGTTAGTCTCTCATTGCATCCCTACTGTCTCCTACATAAGTTTCAGAGAGGTCAGACCAAAAATTTCTATTCAATGAATTTTAAGATTAACCTTAATTTTATGGCTATCTAAACACATTTTGAGCAATAAAATGTTAAATTTCTACACATCATCTGAAACACTAACAAATAATTTTTTTATTGTTTAAGCAAAACATGTATCTCCTTATAATTATATTTCAAATAATTGTAATTTGATGTTAAGTTAGAAAGCAAGTAATCTAAGAAGGTAACTTTAATAAGAGATTTTTCTAGGATAAAATCTCATCTAATTGTTTTTCATAATGTTATGATCAAATAAATGTCTATTAATGTTTGGAAACAAATTTGTGTTTAATGGACATTGCCATCTTTTGCTTTAGGGCAGCACATCTTCTATCCGTGAAATAGATTGATGTTTTACACAGAATCATTTTCCTGTAAAGTGTCCTTGAGTTAACCTCTTTCCTGAGATCCCACAAAGCATTTGTAGTTCATTTCCAATAGGCTTTGATAATATTGCCTCCATTGATATGTTCACATGGAAAAATAAATCATTGAGTTTGAAATTAAAGAATGTATAAATATGTTAATACAATTAGTTTAGAAAACAATTCAATTGCTTGACAATTCAATAATTAAAACTAAAAAATGGATCTCATGTTCCTTTCATATGTATACTTTTTTTTTTTTTTTTTTTGAGTTGGAGTCTCACTCTGTCACCCAGACTGGAGTGCAGTGGCCGCTTCCGGCCACGGCAGCCTCGACCTGCTGGGCTCCGGGCGAGTCTTCCGCCTCAGCCTTCCAAGTAGCTGGAACTACAGGCACGTGCTACCACGCCCGCTGATTTTTTTTATTTATTGTAGAGATGAGGTCTCGCTGCCCAGGCGGGTCTCGAACCCGCGGGCTCAGGCAATGCAAGGGATTGTGCTTTCAATCACTAGATTCTACTGCTAAAGACTTCATCACTTCCAATGACTACAGATTCTGTAACATCTCTTATGTAAAAGTAAGGCGCTTTTAGCTACGTGTGATTAGTGTGAGACGGAGATCTAGAATTCGAGGGGAACCCCCCAAAACCATAATTTATTTATTTAAAAAACTATTATTCGGACACATTTAAGCTTCAAAGTACTCTTTCTTTGATGTAATACACCTAGTGAGATCCTTTTTCCACCGCTCAAAACAACTTTTGAACTCATCAATTTTGATTCTTCTTAGTGCTTCTGCTGTTTTGTGTTTCCCCTCTTTCACATCAGCTAAACGTTTGCCTTTTTTCATCCAGGGAACCAATAAAAAAAGAAAAGAAAAAAAGCCGCTCCGGGTGAGATGGGGTGAATAGAGTCATGGCGTTTTTGGTCAAAAACTGCTGAACTCAGCACTGTGTAGGTAGGTGGGCTTGTAAATAACCCATCCTTAAATGGGCAAACGTGTGGAAAGCATCTCCAAAAAAAAAAAGAAAAAGAAAAAATTCACTAAAGATGCACAGCCTCTCACAACAATGCTAGCTGGTACATTTAACATCAGTGGGTTCCTAGAACACTTAGCTAGCGGGGCAAGCCTGTACTACAAAAGCACATCGTCCAAAAAACAATTCATTTTTTTGAGGTCCCTCTCCTGTATCTATACACTGAGCTATTCAAACAAACTTCAATTTGTGAGAATCATGTCATAAACAGAAGGCCCTCAATATCCTCACTTCTACCTGGCATCACACATGCTGTGGCATATCTGAATAGATAAAATAACCCATTTTATTCGTGCTTGTTTTGTGCAAATGAGAAGCAGCATCACAGATTTCATTAGAAGAATAACCTAGGAACCAGGATCTCAGAAGCCAAGCAAGTGTTTTTTCAGTTACAGAAAAAGTTGAAAACAATCAGAAAAACAAAACAAAACAAAACAAAAAAACCCCAAATAAAAGTTATGAAAAGATCTCAAAAATCTATCAACATTATTTCAGTCAGCATGAATATTAAATCCTGCTCCTAAAGTAATTTTCTTAGAAAGGGAAATGAGATTATTTTAAATGTTATTGATGATAAGCAACCATATCTTCAAAGTAGAATTATTTGTAACTTTCTCATACTTATTTTAACTTAAAGAAACAAATTGGTAAATGATAGGTCAAATGATCATCAAATGTTCAATATTTATTGGTGTTTACGAGCTACAGGGCCTTTATGATGAGGAATAGACTAGTACTGCCTTAATTATATTTCTGGCAACTTTATAACTGAAATCAGCTGAGTAGTTCATGATTGACAATTGTGACAATATATTATATCTAGTGACAATCTGTGTTATAAGTGAAATTCCAAGGTTTTATTTAAAAACAACATAATCATAACTTATCCTATGAAATTCTAAGTATCATTATCAAAACAATTGGCAATGCAGTCAATATTGGTTAAAAAAATATTTCCATAGTTGGTAACAATGAATTTTACATATAAAATTAGATAACCACAATCATATTAACTTATAGTATGAGTTTTGGGGACTGAACTAAAAAAAAAATCTCATTTTTTAACACTATTTTTTGGAAAACAAGGACAGTTCAAAAGTAACTGACTTAAAACATAAAGGCTAGAGCAGACAAGCTACAACTTCCTACTCTTTTTAACAGATAAGGAAAAAATACACAACTACTTACACTTTCTTTGGACACTTTCCAAAACAAAGAGGACTGCAGGGGAAAGTATATTACGTTATGGACTAGATTGGTTTGACAGTTTCACCGTGGCTTAATTATCATGAGTGGTCATTCCCACATATCCCTTTCACATAAACAATTTGAGTTGAAGACCTTAATAGTCATATTTTTAAGATGTCATTTTATCAAAAAGAGTTTAAATATTAATAAGATATTACTAAAAAATAGTGAAAACAAAATATGCATACAAAAACTGAAGATAATCCCTTTAGAATCTCTTTACATTAAAAAGGATATCTGTGTAATATGTTTTAAACATCTTTTTATTATGATTGTGAAAGAAATATATGGTCTTTTATGATTCCTAAAATAATACAATATAGTTTTCCTATAGTTTATCCCCTGTAGCTAATGTATCAGTCGCAAGCCGGCAGGGGAGAAAATACACATGTTTTGAAATTATCTCATCTCAGTAGGGTGCACCTGGCTAGGTCTCAAATTAAACACCTTCCATAATGGCCCATTATGGGACATCAGTGCCTAAAATATCCAAAGGGAGTCAGGGACCATTACTACCAAGGGAGAGTTTCCAAGGTTGTACCATATGATGCAACAGTTCTGCTGCAACTTTAGTCTAATTGGGAGTTTGTATATATTTATGGTTTTAAAATCAATAATTTTACACAATATGGTTTACCAAGATGTAGTTTAAAAATATAAATTGTACCCCACGTCCTTAAAAGAAAAAAAAGGAAAATATAAGTGTGTCAACACATTTTTATAGTTATACTTTGATAATTAGTACTTATAGGTAGCTACCAAATTATGAAACAGGTCGTTTCATAAAAGTTAACTTTTAAAATAGTCGCTTGAACCCCAAAGTATGGTCTTCATAGGGAAGAAAATAATACTGAAAGTCATTTTAACCTTTGAGATTCTTGATAATTATACATAATCACTGAGCTATTCCTTTATAAGAATACTTAAAATACATACAACTTAAACAACTTAAGAGGTGCCACCCCACAGATAGCATTTGCTGTACATTATTTAATTTCATGTAATTATACTATAAATTTACAACTCAAGAAATTTTTAATTATTTTATTTAATAACCTAGTATAAGATAATGTCTATGAATTCATATTTCTATACTATCATAATTCAATTGCTATGTATATACCTTGTGTATATTTTGGTATATTTGATAATGATAAAATCAAAGGTACCTCAAATTAACTGTGTCAAGCTTGTTATTTTTAAAAGATTACACTGAGCGACTCCTAAAGATGTCTGTACAAAAGCTACCCATTTTCTAATATAAAGAGATCATTAACTCAATCAAACATAGAAAATTTAATTAAAATAATAGACAAAACTCAAAGAGGTTTTGGTTAATGGGAGGAAAAATATTTGGAAGAGAACAGCCTCATTTAGAAATTAAAAGCCTATAAAGAGCTAAACACAAAAGTAGACACACATAGTTCAACAAGAGATCTTTGCACTGCATACTCTAGGTGTCTACACTATTCAAGGTATTCAAAAATTGGAAATTCCAGAGAAGTCGTCTCACAGATTTCAGTCAGATAGCATTATATAAGGTGACTGTATCTATCTCCCAGTAGGTGGCAAGATATTGTATATAATTATCCCTAAGTAACCTTTGAGTTGTTAGGTCAAATACCAATGCATTCTTGAAATTTTGCAACTAAAATGCAGAAAGCAAAGTTGCAGGATTAAAGTGGCTCCCCAAAATTATTTTGACAGCAGCTATTTTTAAGATAAAAGTCTAAGAAATTTTTCATAAAAAATTTTGTTTTCTTAATTATTAAGACAACTCCTAAAATGGCTTAATGACTCCTATTTTTATTTAAAAATGTCACTGTTTTGATCTCTGCAAAAGGCGCTTTTTTTTCTCTTTTACAAAAATATCTATGAGTTATGATGTTTCAGTAAATACATCATTTCTTTGTTCAGTCTTTTCTCAGCAGAGTGGTGATTCACAAGGACAATTCAGGAGTACCTAAGTTCCAAAGTAACCCAAATTGGCAATTTGTACAGAAAGATACATAGTGTCATCGTTGAACATTTGGCACCAGCTGGAAATAAAGCAAGGAACACAGATTGACTGTGATGGAAAATTCTTCAAACACAACCAAGTTGGCAGATATGCTACCTGAATCCTTTTAAGCTAACATTTTATTTAAATCTTCACAAAATTTCATAGTGACGACAGAAAAAGAGCCGATGTAGATAATTTCTTACCATGGAAAGTGTTGAAACATCCTTAGATTAAAATATTTTTTAATTCAATACTATACTTGTGGTAATGTTTGAAAGTTCAACATTTTGTCAGTTCAAATAATCGGAAATTTTTCTTTTATCAGTTTTAGAATCAATACTCATCTCTGTTTTCTGATTTTGCTTTTTCTAGTATGTCTGTGATTACTAAATAAGATACAATTTTGAAAGCTACCACAAAGACTATTGTATTCTTTCATTTTAGACACTGATTTATTTTTTAGTTAGATTTTAAAATAAAGTGTTTTCTGAAACATCTCAAAACATAAGCATTCAGGGAAAACATACTCTTGTTTTTATAAAGATTTACCATAGCAATAACATTTTTGGAAAAAAAATGCTATTCAGGAAGTATGACAGTGTCATTGCAAAGTTTATATACTTTACTGTTTTTCTATAAAATGTTAATGAGGAGAATTACTTTCTTTTGTGAAAAAGTAAGATTATTTAATTAACTAAATAAAATAGTGGCTGGCTTTCTGAAAGGGTTCCTTCCTTCTTTTTCCTATATGATTTGCCTTTCTGCCTTTATTGAAAATACATATCCTAATATATAGGTTTAAATAAATCATAGGTAATATATGTTCTTGCAAACTTTCACATGTATTTGACAAAGGGATTTCATTAATACACAAAATCACAATACTTTCCTAACATAGTCTCCATGTGTTAATTTTATTTAAAGATTTTTCACCTTGTCAGGTGTGTGTGGGTTTTTTTTTTTTAATCTCAAAAAACTGCAATGGTTTTACCCACATAAAGGACATGTAAATTCATAGCAGATCTTCTTTAGCCTTTTAGAGTTGAATAATTTTGAGGTCTATCTTGATTTGAGGAGGCTAACAAAGTTGAGTATCCTTAATTATCAATACTCTTTGCAAAGCACTATTTTGACTTTCTTTTTTCTCCCTTGCCTTTTTCTTTTTACTCTTTTCTGTATTCATTGTATGAATAAAACTTTATAATGATGTGGTAATTTCAGTGAGAATGAAGAAATGCATGAAATTCTTTAATTTGATTAACTCCTATCATTGAGCTTAATTAGGTTATTGTATTAATTAGGTCACTGGCAATTATAAAATTTCAAGCCCTAGCTGTGCGAAATAAATGTGTGTTCATGACCACAGCCAATATATCACTAGAGGTGTGTTAAGTATATTTTAAGTTTCTAATTATATATAAGATATCAACATTGATCATTATAAACTTCAGTAAATACATCAGTTT
This sequence comes from Cephalopachus bancanus, assembly GCA_027257055.1. Classification (NCBI taxonomy): domain Eukaryota; kingdom Metazoa; phylum Chordata; class Mammalia; order Primates; family Tarsiidae; genus Cephalopachus; species Cephalopachus bancanus. Next base: position 5,793,946 of record JAPVLO010000131.1, read on the forward strand.
CTTTAAGAGTGATTCACTGTGATTTAAAAATCAGAATTCTGGATTGTGTTTGCATTTCCCTGATGATTAGTGATGTCAAATGCCTTTTCATGTACCTATTGGCCATTTGTATTGTCTTCTTCTGAGACATGTCTATGCAGATCCTTTGCTCATTTTTAGTTGTTTTTTAAATTTTATTTTTTACTGTTAATTTGTAGGAATTCCTTATATATTTTGGATATTAATAAATAGAAAAAGAAAATGTAATATATACATACAATGAAATATTATTCAGTCTTAAAAAAGGAACATTTGGAAAGACATTAAATCTGGAGGCCTTTATGTTAAGTTAGATTAGCCAGACACAGAACCACAAATATTACTGAATGACCTTACTTATCCACGGAATCTAAACTGGTCCAATTAACCTCATCACTACAATAAATCAAAAAATCAGCGGGGTGTGGTAGCGCATGCCTGTAATTCCAGCTACTTCGAAGGCTGAGGTGGAAGGATCGCCGGAGCCCAGCAGGTTGAGGCTGTGGTGGCCGGGAGCGGCTGCTGCACTCCAGTCTGGCTGACAAAGTGAGACTCCAACTCAAAAAAAAAAAAAAAATAGTCCAATTAATAGAAGTGAGAGGAGAGTGGTGGTTGGCAGTGACAGTGGCAAGGCAGAGAGGTGGGAGATGGAGAGATGTTCGTCAAGGGGTACAAAAAACTTTCTTTTTTTAATTTTAAATTTTAATTTTTTTGTTTTAAAGATGTGAGATGAAATTTCAATTATGTAAGATAAATGAGTTCTGGAGATGTAATATACAATGAATAGCAGTGTATTGTATACTTGAAATTTTCTGAGAGGTTAAATCTTGTGTTCTCACGGCTCAGCCTGTAATCCCGCGACTTTGGGAGGCTGAGGTGAGTGGATTGCCTGAGCTCGCGGGTTCGAGACCTGCCTGGGCAGGTGAGACCTCATCTCTACAATAAATCAAAAATTAGCCGGGCGTGGTAGCGTGCACCTGTATTTCCAGCTACTTGGAAGGCTGAGGCAGAAGGATCGCCGGAGCCCAGCAGGTCGAGGCTGTGGTGGCCGGGAGCCGCCACTGCACTCCAGGCTGGGCGACAGTGAGACTCCAACTCAAAAAAGAAAGACAACAGTAACTCTCTGATCTGATAGGTGTGCTAATTAGCTTAACTGAGACATCCATTTCACAAGGTATACATATTCAAAAATCAAAATACATGCAATTTCTATTTGTTACTAAAGTGGACTTTGATTTAATTTGATTAAGAATTTTGCTTTATTGGAATATGACAAGTTACTAGTTTTTAAAAAAGGGAAAATATCATAAGAAACAATGTCAACATCGATCACAGTATTTTCTCTTTTTTTTTTTGAATAGGATTTATTGAGAGGACAGAAAAGCTCCCACAGTGGAAGGGGACCTAAGGGGGTTTCCCAGACCACAGTATTTCCAAATGTTATATAAGCACTGTTTATTGTCACTTCACTTCTAATATACATGAATTTATGTAAATTTACACTGTATTTTTACCCTTCAAATTTTCTTATTACCTTAACCAAGGCCAATGTTCTCTCCAATGGTGGGCTTTTTCAATAGTTTCTGATAATTTCATTCGTACCTGTTTCTGATTTTTAAAATTCTACTAAAATTTAAAAATCGTTTTTAAAGACTTCTATACAATAGCTCTCTATTGGGAATTATTCCTATCAATGGGCAGAGACCCTACATTGTATACTTTCACAGATACAAGGAATGCCTGTGGCCCAAATCTATCTTCCACCGTATGGTAAAGGTAGGTAGGTAACATAACAATTTTATTTGAACTGCCCCCGTATCAGTGGAGTATGTGCTTGTGTGCATTGTATGTGTGTATTCCACATGTGTAAAGTTTCTGTCTAAATAGCTCCTTATAAGGCCCTTTAAAAACATCTGTACATTTTCTAGCATGAGTACCTGATTTATGCTCAGGGATTATAGCTTATTAATGTTAATTTTCTTCTAATAGAAAAACTTTGGATCTGGATGTAGGCCTAATATAAAGAAAAAAAAAAAGCTGAAGAGTCAAGATGTTAGGACATCTTGACAAATTTGGTTAGATTTGGTCTGTTAATAATTAATATCTAATAATTCTTTACGAAATTGAAAAAGAAAAATGTTGACAGCTCCTCTGTCAGTTCAGCTCCAGTACTGTTCTAAATGCCAATCAATTGAACAAAACTCTGTTGGGTATGTGTTATATGACCCATTTGTAGAAAGAAAAACTCTTAACAGCTATTTAGGGTATATCTTTCTTTTTTTGTTGTTGCTGTGTGTGTGTGTGTGTGTGTGTGTGTGTGTGTGTGTGTGTGTGTGTTTTGTTTTGTTTTTTCTTTGAATTGGAGTTTCACTCTGTCGCCCAGACTGGAGTGCACTGGCATGCTCCCAGCCACCGCAGCCTCGACCTGCTGGGCTCCGGCAATCCCTCTGCCTCAGTCTTCCAAGTAGCTGGAACTACAGGTGCGAGCTACCACCCCCAATTAATTTTTTTTTTTAATTGTAGAGATGAGGTCTCACCAAGTTGCCCATGTGGATCTCAAATCCATGGGCTCAGGCAATCCACTCGCCCCGGCCTCCTAAAGTGCTGGGATTACAGGCTGAGTCAGCGAGCCTGCCTAGGGTATATCTTTATGTTTTCTTCTTCATCATGAAAACGTAATATGACATAAAATAAAACTTTTTAAGAAATTCATGTTAATATAAAGAATACTCAAATGTGCACACAGATGTGCACCTATAAAAAAGATTAGCTAGAAAGGTATATATTATTGCAAATAAATAGTTAAGAGTAAATTTGCAGAATGCTGCCAGCAAATACTAAACACGTTCATTTCCAAGATCTAATTAAGAGATATAATAATAATCTTTATCTCAAATTCAAAGAATGAAATGGTCTTATGCTGAATTCCTCAGATTTTTTAGAGATTCAAATAAGAAAACAAACCAGGGGCCAAAAAGAAATGTGATTGGTAGTCTGGAGAACATTAGTACTCCCAGTGATTAAAAGAGTTAATCTAATGGATAAGTTTCTTTGAATTCCAAGGAGCATTAAAAAATACATTTCAGAGATCATTAAACCAAAAGCATCCATTAGCTACTCTCAGACATGACCCCTCTGTTTCCTTTTTTTCCCTTTCTCTTTTGCTTTGTTGATTCACAGTGATCCAGCCAAAAAAGCAAAAGTTCACTAACACTATTACTATAATCATTTTGACATCACTGAAAATGCTTTTACACAAACACATATCTCAATGTGAGCTTGTATGTCTTAAAATTAAGAGAAGATTCATAATTATTAGGAAAGAAATGTAGCATTAGTCCTTTTAGCCTAGAGTTCATCATAGATATTCATAATTATTCTGACATACATAAACGTTTTACAGGTTATGAAACATTCTGTCCCAAATGAAAATGATTATTATTTTATGTTCTATTATCCAAGCAAAAAAAAATTTTTTTTGAGTCATAGTCTCACTCTGTCATCCAGGCTGGAGTGCAGTGGCATGCTCACAGCCACCACAGCCTTCAGGCAATCCTTCCACCCCAAGTTGCTGGAACTATAGGCACACACCAATACACTCAGCTAATTTTTTGACTTATTTTAGAGATGAGGTCTCACCACGTTGCCCAGGCAGGTCTCAAAACCCTGGACTTAGGCAATCCTCTTGCCTCGGTCTCCCAAAGTGCTGGGATTACAGGAACCAGCATATCCAAGCAGATTTAAAATAAAGAAAGAAACATGACTATTAAGATATTTTATGGAGAAATTAATTAAAATAGTTTAAAATATGTAAAAAGTATTAAGTCCATATTTGAATAATTATGATGTGTGTCAGAATTAATGAATACACTTAAAATTGTGCACTTTTCTTAAGAGAAGGAATTTAATACATTAAACATTAAAATCTGACTAGTTTTTCGCAAATTATGTAGTAAAACATAAATCTGTGACAAAATAATTACAGCTTTTTAAAATAATAAAGATAAAGAAGTATCACAATATGGCAGGATGCACTGATTCCAACTCCAGAATACATTGTAAGGTCTATTTTCAATTATGAACAGTCTCTTAAATTCCTTAAGTCAAGTGACAAGATAATGTTTTATACTTTCCTAAACTCTCTACATGCTTCCCCTTCCTATACTTCTATTACTGGGCTACACTAGTCAAATGTCTTAGAGAAACTGTAGAAAACATACAATGCAATTGGGAAGTAGCTTCTGTTCATGTTGAACTAACAGTCTGAACTATAGGTATACAGTTCAAAGTCTTGATTCCATAACATTTTTGTACCAAGCACTTTGTTCCAGATATTTTATGGGTTAATAGTATGTTAATATCTTTACAAAACAAACAGTGGGCATTTTTTTATTTTGCTTAAAATTGGATGTGTGTTTGTATAGTTGTGTGTGTGTATGTATCATTGCCATTTTATATAAAATAACACTATCTTTAAAGATTAAATATTACTATATTTTAATAATAATAATAAAATAGGAACCATCATCACAACAGAGCTTAACCATATTGTCACATAAAAATTAGGCCATAATTTAGAGTCCATCAGACTCAGTGATCTATCACAGAAACAAAGAATGGAGTACCACCTGTTCTCACTCATAAGTGGACCCTGAATATTTGCCATAATATTACAAGAAAGGAGTAGTCAAAATCTGCCTGGGGAGGAGGGGGGACACCTCATCCACAAGGGTACCGCATGATGAATATTTGTGTACCTGATGCTGAATTGAACCCCACAACTTTAAAAAAAGGGATTGGGAGTAGTGGGATACTGCAGGTGTGTGTGGGTCAGGGGGACACGACGTCAATAACGGTATCTTATCTCAAACCAGGCAAAGTGGGGATCAAAAGGAGGCCCAAACTTTACCTGTATGATGACCACTTGTACACCTCATCCTGAACTGCACTCTACATTTTTAAAATAAATAAATAAATAAATAAATTAAAATTGGGCTATATATTTTCTGACCTAATAATCGGAAGTCTCATTAGTTTCTTCTGGCACAGTTGATGTTTTGATTTTGTGTTATTTACATGGCTGGAATGAAGCTTAAGCATGTTGAACCCCCAAATTACTAAGAAGCTATGAATATATGGGTTTTAAAAAATCATGTACCAGATAGATTTCTGAATGATCATTTTCCAAATTTGCTGCACTACATTTCACTTAGTTTTGTATATTTCTGTGGTGTTTTCACATGAACCAAATTCCAATCCTTTGTTTGATAGCTAACTAACTAACTAAACAAATAAAATAGGGAGTTGGGGATGAGAGAGAAGGGTTCATTACCCTTATAAACTATTGATACACAAGAATATTTGTTGAGTAATTGATTAGGGTAAGAAAGAGTAGAATGAATCAACGCCTTAGGATCCCCTCCCACTGTGGGAGCTTTTCTGTCCTCTCAATAAATCCTGCTTTCTCAAAAAAAAAAAAAAAAGTGGATGAATAATAAATTTAGAACAGGATCAGCTAGAAGATGGAGAATCATGCCTTATGAGCCACAGAAAATCTGACTCATATATATAATGACAAATATGAGGAGTCATATGATCAAACCAAGCACAGTCCAAAAAAGTGCCCCTGAGTTAAGATATATTGCAATACTGCTAACCTATCTGCAGTGTTTGAAAAGCTGATTTATCTATCTAAAGCCTAAATTCTTAACTAAAATGCTTACGTAACAGATCATGCTTTTTGAAATTAAAAGCTATCATTATTTTTTTCATCAGTACGTGATCTACAGATTTGCCTCACAAATGAATAAAATTGTGTCCACAGGTTTCAACACTAAATGTACATAGTCTATAAATCTACTGAGATAATAGAATTTAGAACTTCCATTTATCACTGATTTAATATTCTTGAATTGAAGTTTAAATCCTTGAAATATTATCAAGGCTACAGGGGAATCAGTATAGTCATAGGAGCTAACCCAAGATTTGGCAGGTAGTTTGATAAAACAAAGAAAATATAAGGTATATTTTATGAATATTATTCAAGACCTATACTTGGTAGTCATAATTCATCGTTACTTTAAAAAAATCAGAGTAGCTTTGCTAACATTTCCCAAATCCACCTTTAAAATGCACCTTTAAAGAAAATATTTTGCCATTAGCACTGTTTCTTATGTATTTCAAGAAAGATGTAGTGTCACAAGGATTAAGTGGGACTGACAGAAAATAAACCATAAATTTGTGTCAGACTTCAGAACTCAGCTCTAAATTCAACCAGAATGAAATTTTTTTCTTCTCTCTTGGCTGAAGTAACATAGCAGTTTTGTGAATGGTATCCTAACTTATTCCATCCCCTTCCAGTTTTGATTTTAAAACTGCTTAAAATGTTATAATTCAAATACTCATTTTTCTTTTTTACAGAGAATCAAGGGACCCTATAGCATGTGACATGCAGTAAACACTACTATTGAGCGAATCAATGATGAACGAAGAAGCATTAGAAACTTTTCTGGCTTGTGAAACTCTGTTTAGAATGTTCAATGAACACTTGTAACCCCAACACTTTGGGTGGCCAAGGCAGGAGGATCGCTTGGGCAACATATCAAACCTGGGCAACACAGCAAGACCTTGTCTCTACAAAAAAATTTTAACAAATAGCCAGGTGTGGTGGTGCGTGGGCACCTGTAACCACAGGTTCTCAGAAAACTGGTGCAGCAGGATCACTTAAGCCCTGGAGTTGGAGGTTGCAGTGAGCCATGATCATGCCACTGCACTTCAGGCTGGGCAACAGAGTGAGACCTTGACTCATTAAAATATAAAAACATATACATATATGTACATATATATTCAATTAGAGCACAGTGAGTGGAAGACATATTCACATTTGCCCTCGATATTCTAAAATGGTTTGTTAGATTAGCTTAAAATAGTTTAATTGGATGTTATGAGGTGCACACATTCTTTGGTGAGAGATGAATCATTTAAAATTAAAAATGTAAGTGTGTAATTGGGCAGTAGTGATTTAATGAGACTAAGATAGTAATTTATATTAATTTAACCAGCAGCTTCAAATTTTGTGAGAGAAAATGATTTATCTTTGGAGGAGATACAATATATTTGGATAAACAGGTGAAATATAATAGTACTCCAGTAAAATATATCTATCCTTTAGATAGTAAATAACTGGTAATCCTTTACTGCTAAAGTTTTGAAATATATGTCTTTTCCTCTTGTAAAATCGATCATGGTACTGATGAAGTTAGCGTATCCATCCCTGTTTGAAGAGGAAAAGAAATTATAAAATAAACACAATAAGGACATTTCTTGCCGGGCTCAGTGGCTCAGCCTGTAATCCCGCGCCTTTAGGAGGCTGAGGTGAGTGGATTGCCTGAGCCCGCGGGTTCGAGACCCGCCTGAGCAGTGAGACCTCATCTCTACAATAAATCAAAAAATCAGCTGGGCGTGGTAGCGCATGCCTGTAATTCTGGCTACTGGGAAGGCTGAGGCGGAAGGATCGCCGGAGCCCAGCAGGTCAAGGCTGCGAAGGCCGGGAGCGGCCACTGTTCCTGATAATTAGATAAATGAATATTTTAATATATCCTCTTTAAAAAATCTCCTTAAGGGAAAGAATGACATTATTTTGGCTTTATATATTTAACAATTAATAACAGCCTACAAAATAATGCCACTCAACAAATACTGTGAATAAATAAATTATCTCAGTGTTCTAAAAGTGGTATTTATCATAACAGTGAAAGCTGTGTTTGTTGGATATATTTAACTTTTAGAACCTCACAAGGTAGAAAGGCAAAACAAAGCCTCTGGCAGAAAACACTCAAAATGATATTTTCACTGTCATTCACACGAGTTGATAAAATTTCTACATTCTGTTATTTTCCTATTTAGAAGTTATTCTTATAAGAGGCTACTTACTTGCACGTAAGTGCCCAGACTATATTCTGAATATTTCAGTGCAATTTTGCTCAAATTATCTTACATTCTTATTGTGAACCACAACGTACTCTTCTAAAATGTTCTGTCTGCTGGCTGTATTGTAAAAGTGGAGGCTCAAGCATGAACTCCCTAATTATCTTTATTTCCATCACAAAATAATCCCTACTTCTGTAATATACATGGATCTTTTTTTCTTGCAAAGGTTTCCTAACAATCCTTCAAAATGTCTATTTACGGTTCCATCACAGGGTCCAGAATACTTTATTATTTTCATTTGTTTGCAGGTGTAAATCCTCTTCCAAACAATAAGACCCAGTAGGATAAGTACATGTTTTATTCACCTTATGTCTTCACCAACTAGCACAAGGCTCGGCATCTAACAGATTGTCAATAAATGTCTGCATAATTGTAGTAAAACAAGCTGGTGATTAAAGTTCCAGGTCCCTCCGTTTTTTTTCCTAGATAAAACAGATAATAATAGGAGTAAATATTTATTAAACCCTTAGTGTGTCTCATATCCTGTTATGAGACTTGTACATATTTTGGGTTTGCTTTTTCCTCTTCATTTAGTTCTCATACAGACTGAAATGATACCAATTTTACCTGCGGGAAAGCTGAGTCACAAAATCTACAAGGAGCTTGTTTAAACACAGGTCACTAAATGAGTAAGTGCTGGATGTATGGCAGTCTCAACAAAGACCCTTCTCTTAGTCATATATCCGGTGTCTCCATAAGACAAGGAATACCTGCTTTGATTCATTTACCAAAGTCTTATAGTGTGCTTGCTTTGTTTCAGGCACTGTGCAACATACCTAGCGTACAAAGGTGAACAAGACCAAGGCTCTTCTTTAACCTATGATCTCTTTCTCAGAAGTATTTAAAAAACTTCTCCTACTTAAAAGAAAAACGACATACATACCCATACTTAAATACATGCAAATAGGTATGTTTTACCTTTTACAACCAAAATTTTCACCTTAGCAATCAATTAATATTGGCTCTATTACCTCACAGCCACTTCAAGCCCTACTTTCTTTCAGTCAAGGCTGCCTTCTTCAGTCACTGAAAAATTCGCTCAAATAATTCCCCAATGGCCTCATTATCATTGTCAAATTCAACGTCTTCCTTACAGTTTTCAATTTACTTAACGTATTTGTAGCACTGATGACCTCTACACTAGCATGAACTTCCGAACTATCTTTATTGCCATCACAAAATAATCCCTACTTCTGTTATATACATGAATTTTTTTTCTCTGCAAAGGTTTCCTTGGTTCCTAAAATTCAATCACATACAAGGGAAAAAATAAACCAAACCAAATAATAAAGATACCGTAGGCATAACTAAACCTCACACCTCATTTTACATACAAAAAAGTTATGAACAAAAAGGATAAATCAATCTCTCAAAGTCACATTTTGAATTAATCAGAGTCATGGTTAAAAGTCAGGGTCAGCTGGGCTCGGTGACTCAGACTGTAATCCCCCGCGCCTTTGGGAGGCTGAGGTGAGTGGATTGCCTGAGTCCGCGTGTTCGAGACCCGCCTGGGCAGCGAGACCTCATCTCTACAATAAAAAATCAAAAATCAGCTGGGCGTGGTGGCGCATGCCTGGAATTCCGGCTACTTAGAAGGCTGAGGTGGAAGGATCGCCGGAGCCCAGCAGATCGAGGCTTTGGTGGCCGGGAGCGGTCACTGCATTCCAGTCTGGGTGACAGAGTGAGACTCCAGCTCAAAAAAAAAAAAGTCAGGGTCATCTCTCCAAAATCTATCAAGACTTTGTCCAAAATAGGTCTTTCTTTCTAAGGCTTCTGTCAAACATGTAGTTCAGGCCTTAACATCTGTTGTTGGCAGCATTAAGGTGGACCTCAATGACTCTTACTACAAGTTTTCACATCCTTGTGCAACCTATTCCTCTTGAGGCTGGGCAGGACATATTGATCCACTTCTAACAAAAAGAATATGGCCACTTCCAAGATTAGTTAATGAAAAGATCGTGGCTTCTATCTTAGGCATTCTCTATTTTGTCTGCTTTGCTCTGGGGGAAGCCAGGTGCCATGTCATGATGTAACCCATGATAGGCCTACACAGATAAGGTTGCAAGTGGAATCTCTACCAGTTGTGACTTCAGATAAGACTGCAGCCCTGGCAATAGTGTGAGTGCAACGTCACAAGAGACACTGAGCCAGAGGAACTCAGCTACCTAATACTCAGATTTGTACCCCCACACAAAAAGAGATCATGTTTAAAGTGCCAGTTTTTGAGGTAATATTTTTCATGCCGTAATAAATAATTAATCTAACATCTTATCCTGAAATATTGTAATAGTTTAAGTACCTCTCCACTCCAAAGCACTTTGTATTATTCTATCCTCCATTCTTCCCACAGCACGTCAAATAAATCATGTTTTATTATCAATCAAATTCAATAAGCAATAAAATATAATAGTCAAGCAAGGTATGTTAAAAGGACTAAATCTAGTACTCAAAACCAACCACAATCTTTCACTTCGTGTTAACTGGTCTACTGTTTTTAAAATACATTTCGCAGTTTGTTTAGACTTTTGTAATCATGACATTTGGAGAACTTAGAATACGTAGCCAGATTGTACAAAAATATTCACAATTAGCAAAAACTCTGTTCAATAATACCTTTATTGACCATTTCTTTAGTTACAAGAAATCTCTGTAACCTAAATGCCTTTGTCAGTTAATTACGGTACTGTTTTATTTGTTCTGTCAGTTCTGCCCACAATACAGAGAACTTTAAACTCAGGTATGCAGATTCTGAGAAAATGCAAATTGTCTCTAAAGGGTATAAAATCCCAGAGTATTTTAAGATAATAAGTTTCCAGATCCTATAATTCAATATATTCTCTTTTATAAAATGAATCTGCCTTAGAAGGCACTTTAATATCACTATTCTTCTATATAGCCTCTTTCAAAATCAGTTTTTTTCCATGTTATGAAAGACGGACATTCCTCTCAGTTATCTAGACTCTTACTATGGAAAAGAATGGAAAACCAAATAAAGTGAAAGTGAAACAATTTCTTTAACCTGGATACTGTACACACTTCCAGAAATATCATTGAATATTACTATTGATAAAATTTAACATTTTATGATTAATAATTATGTATCAAGGTAGATAAGGTTTTAAATAGTTTTGTTCAGTTAGATACTACTATTACATGTAAAGATAAGTCAATATGAAGGAGATTAAAAAACATTTAAAAACTTATTGTTTCATGGAAAATACAGTGATAAATACACACATGCTGAAGAGAAGCTTGAGAAGGTAACCAAATAAATACTTTCAAGCAGAGAAGTATATTACTTTCACATAAACTTCTGTGAAAGAATTCAAAAAGAAGAATGAATTCAAACAGTAAAAGGAACAAAGTAGAATATCTGCTTGTTATAAAAAAGACCTTGTTCAGAGACATTTTTAATTGAATAATGATAAATATTAAATAATTACTGTATTTAAGTCCACTGAATTAAGAGAGTGAGTATCAATGTTTTCAACGTTATAAAAATATATTCTTTGCAACTTTTAAAATTTATAATGTAATATTTTCAATGTTAACAAAAAATTAAAGAGATATATCATGGTTTTGCAAAATTCCTTTAGGCTATACATGAAGTCTTTCAAATTCACAGTTTTATTATTCTTTGAAAATTTTGTAGTCATTATTATCCGCTCTTCGCAATTTCATTTTAAATTTCATTAAAAAAATGATGTTTTATGAATGTTTCCACTACTATGTCATAGTACAGTACTTTCTTTATTGTCGCTAAACCAATATTTGTTTAATTTAACTTGGTATGATCTCCAAAAAAGGAATACTACCTTTTAATTTAGAAAGTTCAATTGTTTCCTACAACATATGTTTATATTCTAAGGCATAATTCAAAATGTAAGAATGAAGAGTATGTATCAATCAACCAATCAATAAGCTAGACATTATAGGAACTCAGACTTCAGTCAAGCACACAGATTATTTCAGTTGATACAATAATTTAATTAAGTTACTCAGTATTACTGTATTGTTGGTAGAAAAATACAGGATGGGAGAAATAGTTGTTCTCTGTCAGACTATTAGGCTACTTTTGTATAACTTAGATACTTCTGTATTAAATACTTCTGTTATATACCTCTGTATAACTTAAATACAAAATGTTACTTGGAATGGGTTGAGAAGTTTAAAATAAAGAATGCCCTTCCCTAGATGCTAGTATTTTGATATCTGGGAAAGCTCAGTATGAACTTGAGAAACACATGAAGTCTTTGGAATTTTATGAATGACATTATGACTTTATAATATTTCTATGTAGTAATACAAGTTATGTTAATGTTTACTCTCATAGCTCTATTAGTATCATAATATAGAATACTTGATTGATCTAAAAAAGTGAGAGGGGAAAAGTTCAATTTGCATCAGCCTGTGAGATTTGGTGTATAAGATGGAAAAAACATCCAGTTGATAGGAAGATGCATCAATAACGGTATTTTAGCATGTTGGCTTAGACAAAAAAATTAATTATTATTGGGGTACAATCATGATACATACATATTGTCTCCTTTGCATTCATAGGCATTTAGAGAAAAGGACATTGGAATTATCTTGGACTCCTTAAATAAATCATCCATACCTATACCCTAAATGAATTGCTATATTACATGTTCCCTTGGTACTTGTGTTTTGTGTAATATTCTTACACTGTAAACAATAAATGGCCTTGAAAATGAGTAAAATTTAAACTTAAAAGATTCATGTGATCCAATCTATTTATATATCTTTATCCAGATATTTTACAGCAAAGAAAAAAATACTATAAGGGTGGTGTGAAGACAGGTTTTAATATAAAATAAGACTTGGAATATCTGAGATAACATAGGCTCCTATGGAGAGACAGATTTGAATCTCTCTCTCATACACACACAAAGAGAGAGAGAGAGAGAGAGAGAGAGAGAGAGAGAGAGAGACAGAGAGAGAGAGAGATAGAGATACGCATACACAAGGTAAACCCAGAAACCTAACCAATGCTTCTAAGCATAACTACATGGGCCATGAGAGCTTCTAAGCAGAAGTCTTTACTCAGGAAAAGCTTCCTTGTACTGAATACCTACTATGTGCTTGTCCCCACTCAAAACAACTGGCAAACAATTAATTAATGTACATCATAATTCTTTAAAATACACACTATCGTTAGCATCTGCTTTACAAGTGAGAGAACTGAGGCACAAAACAATTAAGTAATTTACCAAGAATACATCATCATCACAAAGTCACACAACTACAGAAAAGTTATTCACACCATGCAGACTGGCTTTAGAAACTTTACTATAAACTACAAGGCAATAAGAGCTGAATAGGAGTCAAACAGGTGCAGTAGTAGCTGAGCCTTCCATGGAAAGTTTCAGTTCTTTAAGGGTCCCTGGAGCTGGAAGTTACATGGCTGAACATAGACAAGCAGAGCAGACAGTCCAGAACTCTGAGATTGTGTAAAGGGAGTACAAAAAAGGAAGAGTTTAATGATAACTTTTTGTATATGCTTGATTAAACTATTCCAATTTTATCTTTTGCATTCCATACCACTGCGTGAAAATAGGAAGCTCTGTTTGTAGAAAGGGGTGGTTATATTGATATAAATAAAGTGGACAAGCTAGATGCCTTTTTTCCCCTGATTGAGTCTATGATGTAGACTCTGATAAATAACATTCGCTCTCTTTATGCCTGTATCAGAGTCTTTTTTATTAAGTCAATTAAACAGGAAATAATGATGTCTCACAATTTTTAATAATTATGATAGCTCTATTTTCCAGTCTCTACGGCAAGAGTCTCAGTTCTGTCTCCCTAGCATTTGGAACATGCACAGTCATAAGCTGCTATTATTTTGGACAAAGGGAAATAATTTTTTAACTCAATGGAGGTTAAGGCTTTGATAAAGCGAAATCTTATCTAAATTCTAATCATCCTGTATATTACAGATTATTTAGGACACTCTGAAAAAGACTTTTAGAGAAAAATGGTTCCTTTCAGGGTGATTTGACAAAAGCAGATCTGTTGAGAGAGAGAGAGGAGAGAGGAGAGAGGAGAGAGGAGAGAGGAGAGAGGAGAGAGGAGAGAGGAGGGAGGAGAGAGGAGAGAGGGAATCTTTCCCTAGCCACCAAGAACCAAATATCCAGCTGCACTTAATGATTCACTAAAGTCAGGAAAACAGCGGATGAAGCTGGGCTACCTGGTATTTATATACCTGGCAGTAAAACACAGACATGGTTTCACAAAAAGTTGCCTGACTGTTGCTTAAGAGATGTGGCAGCCATATGGATAGGGGCTAGGAAGAATGGATGGAAGGAATTATGCCAGTGGTAACTGCTTTTAAACAATGGAGTTTTTACTTTATTTCCTTTTATGTTTAATTCCTTTGCAGCACCTGTTGCAATACAGGCTGCAATGGTTTAAAGAGCTGTGGGCCTAAAGTGATTTTTACAACAGCAAAGTTTACAGGGGAAAGCCTATTAGAGAACGGTTATTTATTGCTACCCTAGTACATGAGTAAAGGAAAGCAATATAAGTATAAATTTTTCAGAGCACAAGTTCATATAGGTTAAATTACTTAATGCCAAATTATTGTATATTGTACAGATCACATAACCATTAATATACAGTCTTTAAAAGGTATATGTTATGCAGATTCAATAGATGACCCAAATTTCTTAAGAAAAAAGACAAATAATTTTACATACTTAGGCCTTTGCACCAATATTCTATGCTATACGTTTAAAGGGTCCTCAGGTCATAAATCAGTCATTATTAAAATCAGAAATATTCTGAAGTTCCTGGAGAATTATAATAAATTTGTCAAAATATTTAGAAGGGCCCAGGAACAGGGGCTCACACCTATAATCCCAGCAATTTTGGGAGGCTGAAGCTGGAGGATTACTTGCACTCAGGAGTTCGACAAAAGCCTTGACAACAAAGTGAGACCTTGTCTTTATAAACAAACAAAAAATTAGCTAGATGGGGTGGTATACACCTGTAGTCCCAGCTACTTGGGAGACTGAGACTGAAGGATCACCTGAGCCCAGGAGATGTAAGCTGTGGTGAGCCATGATTGTGCCACTGCACTCTAGCCTGAGCAACAGAGTGAGACCCCTACTCAAAACGAAATATTTAAAGGTAGGCAAAATAACAAATATTAATTAAAAGCTTCACTAATGAGTAGAAAAATTATTGTGGTTATCATTAAATAATATGCCAAGAAAGAAACTGAGTTCAGCTAAAACCCATAAATCAATTTGCTCTATAAAGGAATTACTTAGAAATGTTCCTATCACACCTAGCTTTCTTTTTAAAGTTTTAAAACAAAGTTTATTAGAAAAAGAAGAGATGAAAAGAAAGGAGACATGCCAGAGCAAGCATGGGTGAGAGAAACCATCCACACCTAACAGTGAATATTAGAATGACCAAACTCAACATGGCTACTGTTCTTTAATAGGAGCTTAACTTTGCTTCCTCCATTTGCTATTTAAATTGTAAGCATCTGAAATAAAAACTCAAATGTTTTGGAAATAATTATTTTCAAAGGAGAGTTTTTTTTTTGTTTGTTTTGTTTTGTTTGAGTTGGAGTCTCACTCTGTCCCCCAGACTGGAGTGCAGTGGCTGCTCCCGGCCACCGCAGCCTCGACCTGCTGGGCTCTGGTGATCCTTCCGCCTCAGCCTTCCAAGTAGCTGGAACTACAGGCGCATGCTACCACGCCTAGCTAAGTTTTTGATTTATTGTAGAGATGAGGTCTCACCAAGTTACCCAGGCAGGTCTCGAACCCGCGGGCTCAGGCAATCCACTCACCTCAGCCTCCCAAAGCACAGGATTATAGGCTGAGCCACCAAGCCCGGCTTCAAAGGAGAGTTTAACAAATTATCAGAAATGCAATAAAGAGACCAATTGACTTATATCTAGGCTGTACCACCAAGGCTTGCAAAACTAGTCAAAAAAATTACAGATGACATGTTCACTAACATGCAGTAATACAAAAAACTAGAAAAAAATAAATAGGGGAAACCGCTTCAGTTATTATTTTACCTCCGAATATGGGCAAGAATTCTCAAACAAATAAAAATTTATACAAGATCACATAACTGTATGTAATAGCTGGAACATAATTTTCATTCCATAGAACATTTTCTCTTAGTCATAATTTTTTACATATGACTAAATATACTAGTCACCTTGAGATAAATATTCCATGGTATTGATCCTAGATTTTAAAAATGTTTAACAATGAGTGATCTATATCAATAGGAGTAAACGCTTTTTAAAAAATTATGGTATACCATTAGGTCCCTAGTCTTTGAGTAATCTTGTTCCCTGGGGAGGTCTACTCTTTCATCCTCAACCCAAAACTATTGGTTAAAAACTGTATGATAATTTAACCTTCTGCATAAATGTACCAACTGCCCTAAATAAATAAATAAATAAAAGATATATTTCTGGAAATATGAGAGATAATTGGTTTCAAATCATAGGTCATATGTTTTCCTTAGGAGACTGATCCACTCAGAAAAAATTACAGAGTAATTTTTCCCAACTTTGTATATAATCAGAAAACATGTGTTTCAGCTAAACAAAAGCATTGCAGACTAGCACGGAATATTCCAGATCATGTCACCTTTTTCCTTGACTTTGAAGAATGTTTGTATTTATACGTATTACTATAAAAAGTATACAATTTGTCCTATCAAAGGAGTTAGAGTATCTCTTCAGTTTTCACATTACATTTAGCAAGTTTATCAAAGTTAAGCATGATTTAAATAATAAAATGACATCAACTGTGTATGCTTCAGGTAGCATCATAAAAGGTTTTTTAGTTGCTTACTTTCCACAGTCATAGCTTCCTCCTAGAAAAGATACATTTGATTAACCAAGACATTCAAACTTTCAAATATGATTATCTGTTTCCCATAGATCACTAATTAATTCTTGGTAAAGCATATCTAAAGTAACTACATTTCGTTCTCCTTAGTCATCTGCCCTGACACACACACAGAAACACATATTCATTTCTGAAGACACCTGCATTCTTCTTCAAGTTCCTTTCAATCTATTACCTGAGGCTTCATGGTATACTTGCCTCAACCAGGATCTAATCTACCCATCCTTTGATAGAGGCCAAAGATGTAACAAACATATTTAGATATTAAGAATATTAATTTCAGCAATGATTGTAATTTTTTTTCTGGCGTACATATCAATTCAGTGATTAAAAAGAAAAAGACAATCAGACATACAGCCATAGGCATGAATAGAAAAGAATATATATGTATATTCATAAATATTTTCAATGTTTCAAAACCAAAAAAAGAAGTGCATAGAATTGTCTTTCACACCATCATAGATTTAGACATAAACATTTACCAACTGGTGCAACCAATACAAAAGTAAATGGTATAACATTCAATAATTGACCAATTTTCTTATCTCAAATTAAGGGTAATTATTTTAATTTTGTTACAGGAGACTTTAAAGGAATTGCTTGTACATCTAAGAGAGACAAATTTAAGAAAATAAACTGGATAATAAAATGTCAAATAATTCGATGATAAATTATATTCACATAAACCATGACAACGAAACTAGTGATCACATCTATTCCAGAGTATTTGTAATTTAAAAGTGTGTACTTTTTAAAGATATTATTCTCCAACTACAACAACCTCAGTTCTCATTTATTTCATACACATGAACACACAAATATATGTTGGGAGCTGGCCACGGAGGCCCACCTGGACGTTAGGGATCAAGGTAGGCCGTGCACCCTGAGACCACTAGGATACGTTTGGGAACTGTTGACCCCATTCTCTCCTCCCTTTTTCATTTTAGCCAAAAGAATCTCTGCCTAGCTAAGCTGATGGCTCTGTGACTGTGACAGGCATGGCTCACTCTAGAAACTCATTGTTCCTGTTTCCCATGAACTGAGGTTTCAGCTTAGGCATTAGATATAATTCAAACTCAGGTCACATTTGGGAGCCTTCTATTCGGTACAAGCTTCTTTATTAGATTTAAAAGTATATTTGTAGAATTAGTATATACATATGGAGAGCTGTTTTCAGCTTTAGATGGTATAGATGATTATCTAGAATTAACAGAAATGGCCCAGCACGAACTTTGGTCTGGGCCACATTCCTAAGGGCCCAGCGTGTACTTTGGACTGGTCTGCATTCTTTTAAGCCTGTTTTCAGCTACAGTTAGTGTAGGGTTTTTCTACTTATTATAGAAATTGAATTTATTTTATTCATAGAAAGTATTGTAGAATGGGTTATGCTACGTCAGTGAATTATGTTAGTTCAAGCATATTCAAACATGATATTTTGAGGTTTAATAAGAATACAGCTAACTTTAGAAATTTCATTGTTTCCATTTTTTACTATTGTGGCTTTGGCCTTAGTACAATTTACAGTTTATATTTGGGTTTTATTTTTGGAAGCTTTATTGCAGATGATCAGCTTCATATGTTAGGATTAGGAATTAGAAACTTTTATAGAAATTAAGATAGATATATAGAATTTTAGAATAGCCATTTTGTTAAGAGATTGTAATCAATTTTTCCTAGAAACAGCCCAGTGTGATCTTTGGATTGGGCCACATTCTTTAGGAACTGGTTTGAGCTATAATTAAGAGTTTCTATAGTGTAGGTAGAATTAGCACAGAATAGAAAGGTATTAGAATTTAAGTTAGTCATTAGGTGTTGTGTATGCATAAGCTTTAGAAGTTATTGATTATTTGAATATTATGATGTTAGAATTGTTGTATTGCTTTTGAGGAACATTAACCAAGCATAAGGAACAGTGAGATAATTTGGGGATTGTCCTTCCTCATGCTTGGGAAAACGCCTGGTGGGTGGGGGATGACCCTCATCCACCTGGCTTTGTGTTCACGTAATAGTCTTGTGATTTAATTGGGACTGTCCTTTCTCATGCTTGAGGAAACACCTGGTGGGTGGGGGAAGCCCCTCATCCACCTGGTTTTGTGTTCACATGAAAGTCTTGTTATTTAACTTGTGAAAATTTAGGATAAAAGACTTATAGTTTGTCCCATTAAACAGCTTCTGCTTAATCCGTTGAACAGTTGTCCATTTTCTTTCTTTCTCTTTATATCTATCCCTCCATCTTTCTTTCTTTTAATATCTATCCCTCCTACAGAATCGGCTTCTGCACTAGACAGAGTCCAGTCTCTCTCTTTCTTTCTTTTATTATCTATCCCTTCCAGTTTTGCTGACACCGCCACATCTTTCCAGGGACTCCTCAAAACCTGCAGGGGTTGGCACCCCCTAAATATACACACCGGAAATGCAGTCAGACTTCTCATTAATTTGCTCATCCATTCATTCATTCTTCATCAGGTAGTTCTAAAATAGCAGACACTATGTAAAGCAATGGAATTCTTTAAATGTATGATTTATAATATCATAACAATAATTTCAAGCATAAAGTATAAAAGTCAGGAGTAATAGTAATTCTTTTTAAATTTTTTTTATTTTAAAGGTGTGGGGTACAATTTAGGGTTGGATATACAAATGCTCATAGTGCAGGTACCCTTGTTGGTGAGGTGTGAACCTCTGGCAGTTTCCCATTATTGGCAATCCCTTTTTTATAGTATTATAATAATTGTTCAAGGTCTGCTTAAGAGTGAGAACATGTGGTACACAGTTCTTTATTTCTGTGATAGATAATTCAGTATTATAGACTCTAAGTTCATTCAAGTTGCTATGAAGTTGATAAACTTGTCCGGCTTTTTGGCTGCATAATATTCCACCATGTACATATACACAATAGTAATTCTCAAGTGCTTTAAGGCAGCTCAACAAATTTTGACATTGAAGTTCAAAAAGATTAGAACAAAACATACCTGAAGTAAAATGCATATCACATTGAACACTTTAAAGTTCATATCTCTAATTTGGACATTACAGTTATTTTTGTAATTAGTTATTTACATAATTGTTCTGTGGAAGGGGGCTTAATAAGACACCTACAATGTCAAAAATTAGGCTAAGCATAAACTCAGCCTTTGCACAGTTAAGCATGTACTCAGCCTTTGCACAGTTAAAAAAGTTCCCTTCCTGGAAACTGGCAACAGCACCTGCGGGCTAGGTTAAACTGTTTAACAGCTTTTTTTTGCTTCTGTGAACCCCGCTAGCATTGCTTGCAAAGGTACCTAGGCCTCCAGGATGTTGTGGTTTGGCCCACTTGGAAAGTCCCAATGTGGTTTTGCCCCATTTAAGCAAGGCCCTACAGCAAATGGGGGCCCTTGCTGTGGAACTGGCATGTCCATCAGGCAAGTGGCTGCTGGCCAGCTCTTGGCTAGTAAACCTCTCCTTTTTATAACTTGTACTTTTGGTGTCGGTGTCTGTGAGTTAAGCGCTCAATCCCTATTTCATTTGGGGGCTTGTCCGGGATATCCAAGAGCTTAATCCCCAGTCCCAATCACCAGCTGACCTTGTGGGTCTGCATACCCACGAACCTCGGTGTTTGTCAGGTCTGATGAGTCTGTAAACTCAAAAATGACTGATTGTTGTCTCTGGCAGACTCACAATGTCCCCAGAGCCCTCTGAGAGGTGAGTCAAGTTTCTGTTCTGTTTGTACACACTTCTGGTTGGATCCGCAGGGAAGCTGGATGCAGCACTAATTCCTGGGTCTGAGGTCCCAGTGAGACATAACTGGGCCCTCCGGTATTGTCCTCGGGCAGTTAGGTCTGTCTGTTCAGTTTGAGTTATTGTCTTTAGTTGTTCAGTGTTAGTCACTGTTGTGTCTGTCATTGCTATTGATATTATGGGGCAGCAGTGCTCTAAGCCTGACACCCCTCTGCAACTGGTTTTGTGCCACTTCAAGGATTTCCAAGGAGTGGCACAGCAGTCGGGTTATCAGGTAAACCAAGGAAACCTCAGAGCCTCATAGGCCTTTTAGAAACTATTTTCTTCACCCACTAGCCCAATTGTGATGACTGCCAACAGCTCCTACAAGCGTTTTTTACTGCAGAGGAAAGAGAACAAATCTGTCAGGAGGCAAGGAAATTGGTCCTGGGAGAGAGCAGGACCGTGTGGACCGTGTCTACCCTGCTGAGAGGCCTAATTGGAACCCGAACACCGATCATGGTAGGGAGTGTCTCACCACCTATCGCCAGACTCTAAGGGGGATCTCCAGGCAACCACCATGTGGCCCACAAATTTGTCTAAGGTAAGTGAGGTAACTCAGGGCCCACAGGAATCTCCCACAGCTTTTCTGGAATGTCTTATGGAGGCCTATCGGATGTATACTCCCATAGACCCAGAGGCTCCAGAAAATCAGAGGGCTTTAGTTATAGCCTTTGTCTCCCAGTTGGCCCCTAATATAAGAAAGAAATTGCAGAAAACTGAAGGATTTGAAGGGAAAAGTTTATCAGAATTAACCGAGGTAACCCAGAAGGTCTATAAAAGCAGGGACTTGCTTGAAGACCGACAAGCCAAAAAGATGGCCAAAGTAGTAGCAGTAGCTTTACAGGACGTTAAATCCAAGCAGTCAACAGGGAAAAGAGGAACTGGCACTGGGCAAAAAACTCCACTAGCGAAAAAATCCCTGACTGCTCAGTGCATTCGGGCTATAGCAGGCATCCTGGCCCTGGGAAGCAAAAGGCAGGTCCAGGAATCCTTGGGAGCTGTAGGATACTGCTGACTATGGATCCCTAAGTTTGCTAAACTTGCAAAACCCCTCTATGTAACAACCAAGGGACCAGAGGCTAATTTTAAATGGACACCGGAGGGGGACAAAGCTTTCCAAGCCCTTAAAAACACCCTGGTCTCAGCTCCAGCCCTAGCCTTGCCAGATATTGAAAAACCTTTCCACCTTTATGTGGATGAAAGATGAGTCATCACCTGGGGGATCCTAACCCAAAAGCTCAGCCCATGGAACAGGCTGGTCGCCTACCTGTCAAAAAAACTGGACCCAGTAGCCTTGGGCTGGCCGCCCTGCTTGTGGGTTATAACAGCCATTGCCATGTTAGTAAAGGACTCAGACAAACTAACATTGGGGCAGAGTCTGACTGTCACAGCCACACATACAATGGTGTCTTTACTCCGAGGGGCCCCTGACAAATGGATGTCAAATGCCCGAATAACTCATTATTAAGCGCTGCTTTTAAATCAACCCCACATCAAGTTCCAGCATACCCCCAGCTTAAACTCTGCAACTTGGCTACTGGAAGAAAGTCCCACAGGGCCGCCGCATTGTTGTTATAAAACAACTGAGTTCCAGAAGCTGTGCTGGGACCTAACCAATGTCGTGAAAGCAAACCCTGACCTAACGCTTTTCTCAGATGGCAGCAGTTTCATCCAGAATGGGGTAAGGTATGTAGGGGCAGCGGTGGTCACTCTACAGGAAACTATTTGGGCTGAGCCTCTTCCGCAGGGAACATTGGCCCAAAAAACAGAACTGATTGCCCTAACTGAGGCCCTAAATTCAGGTAAAGACAAAGTTGTCAACATCTACACTGACAGCATGTATGCGTTTGCAACTGCACATGTTCATGGGACAATTTACAGGGAGTGGGGATTGCTCACCGCTGGGGGAAAAACTATAAAAAATAAAGTGGAGGTCTTAGGCCTCCTGGCAGCAATATGGGCCCCCAAACAAGTCACCGGGCCACCAAAAAGGAAACTCAAAAGAGGCAATAGGAAATAGAAAAGCAGATCAAGCAGCCAGAGAAGCTGCTTACCACAAACCACTTGCCTGCTGTCACTGCCTCCTCTGGTTCTATGTGAGCCATCAAAATATACAGAAGAGGACCTCCTCGCTGCACAAAAATTGCAGACAATCTCCAACCCAGATGAATGGCTTCAATTTCAGGATGGCAGAACCTTCCTGCTTTGAGTCCTGGGACAACAAATCCTAAGGCAGCTCCACGAAGGTACTCATTTGGGAAGGACAAAACTAACCGAACTTGTGAGGAAAGAATTCTATCTCCCTCATCTGGACCAGCTCGCCCAGAAGCTCATTCAAGGCTGCGTGTCATGCCAGCAGACTAATGATGCTAAGGTCAGTGTATCCACCCAAGGGGTTCGAGATAGGGGCCTAACCCCCAGGAGACATTGGGAAATAGACTTTACAGAAGTCAAACCTGGGCAGTATGGATATAAATACCTATTGGTCTTGGTAGACACCTTCTTGGGATGGGTCGAGGCATTTCCTACAAAAACTGAAACTGCTTCTGTAACAATAAAGAAACTCTTAAGCAACACCATACCGAGATATGATCTACCTATGTCAATAGGCTCAGATAACGGCCCAGCAATTATTTCTAAACTTACTGAAGGTATTTCAAAAACCTTGGGGATAAATTGGAACTTACATTGTGCTTATCATCCCCAAAGTTCAGGACAGGTAGAAAGAATGAATTGGACGCTTAAAGAGACCTTGACCAAATTAACTCTGGAGACTAGCGAAGGTTGGGTAACACTCCTTCCCTATGCTCTCTTAAGGTCCAGGTGTACCCCCTACATCAAAGGTCTAACTCCCTTCAAAATTCTGTTTGGACAGCCCCCACTGTTACTTCCAAAAATTGGACTAGAAAAAGCACTAGAACTGTCTAACCATAATTTGCTTCAGTCACCACAGGCTCTTGAAAGAGTTCAGCAAGCTGTCACTGAGACCATGCAGGCAGCCTTCCGAAAACCGGTTCTGGAACATCCACACCCATTCCAGCCCAGTGACCAGGTCTGGATAAAACGGCACAAAGCTGAGGCTCTCACTCCAAGGTGGAAAGGGCCCCACATAATAATCCTTACTATTCCTTTTTTTTTTTTTTTTTTGAGTTGGAGTCTCACTCTATCACCCAGACTGGAGTGCAGTGGCCGCTCCCGGTCACTGCAGCCTCGACCTGCTGGGCTCTGGTGATCCTTCTGCCTCAGCCTTCCAAGTAGCTGGAACTACAGGCATGTGCTACCACACCTGGCTAATTTTTTGATTTATTGTAGAGATGAGGTCTCACCAAGTTGCCCGAGTGAGTCTCAAACCCGCGGGCTCAGGCAATCCACTCACCTCAGCCTCCCAAGGCACGGAATTACAGGCTGAGCCACCAAACCCGGCTAATCCTTACTAGTCTTACGACCATCAAAGTCAGTGGTCTCCACCCTTGGGTTCATCATTCACAAGTAAAGACAGCCACCACTACAACCCCAGAGACATGGAAAGTCATCAAACCAGCTACTGGAGAAGATCCTCTAAAGTTAAGACTTTTGCAGGCCCTGGTATTTTAATCATATTCCAGTGTGGTTTTGCCCCATTTAAGCAAGGCCCTACAGCAAATGGGGACCCTTGCTGTGAAACTGGCATGTCCAGTAGGCAAGTGGCCAATGGCTGGCTCTTGGCTAATAAACCTCTCCTTTTTATAACTTGTACTTTTGGTGTCGGTATCTGTGAATTAAGCACTCGGTCCCTATTTCAGTTACTTCTGCTTGACTGTGCACTCCCCCAAGTTGTTTCTTATTTGTTTCTGCAACCCCAAAACCTGAGCCAGAGCTTGGTGTTGCAAGTACTTATTACATGTTGATAAATATATAAGTTAACACAATGTTACTTTTAATAATTACTTTTAAAATGTTAGTTTCTATTTTTATGCATTTGGGTTAGTACCTCAAACACATTTTTTAATTCAATCTTTGCAGTAGTTACATAATTTGCATATCATCATCCAATTTTTATTAATGTGGCCACTCAAGATAAAAAATGTCAAGGAGCTAAAACCACCGAATGTCTAAAACCACTGAAGTTGACGTTCAAGCAGGAATTGGTCTGATTTTAAATCCATTTTAAAAATTGGTACACAATATAATTTCTCAAAGCATTAATGATTTTGTATGCACAGAAAGACATTGTTCATTAATTCAGCAAATATTTGTCGAGTGCCTATTTGTAACAAACATCCTAAGTCTTAGAACAGAGCAGGAGCAAAAAAGGGAAAACCTCTGATCTCCTACAACTTACAATAATCTCCCAAGGATATTTAATTTTCCAAATAGTAGTAGGCCCATTCTTTGGAAATCTAATGGCATGAATAAGGTAATGTGAAACATACTCATGCATAATCTGATTTATGTATCCACTTTGCTCCACCAAACAAGACAAAGTATAACATCTACAATAAAATTATACCATGAACATTTTTATTCTCAGTACCTATACGAAATACTAATGATACAAAATTGTTCAGGGCTTTAAAAAAAACCGAATTTTTCAAACAATAAAACAATATAGTGAGTTAACATACATTTACAGTCATTTTAAACAAGATAATATTTATCAAGGCTTTTTCTGATACTGTTTAATGTGTGGAGTGATCCAGAAATGAGATTTAAAAGAAAGAGTTTGTAGAAACTGTTTTAAAGGTAATTATGAGCTTTACAGTTCCTTCAAGTTTCCACATTAAAAAATTACTTGGCTTATTTTTGTTGTATTTTTATTATATAACAAAATTATATATTTCATATAATATTCATGATTATTATTTGATAATCCAAGAACCGGCCCAAAAATACAAGACAAACTAGAGTTGTATATTCCAAAACCATGCAGAACAAACTTACCAAAAGAAAAATAAATGTTAGGCAAAATCATTACCACTTAGTAGTCAGAAACAATTTATATTTTAATAATTATTTGATGATATTTATGAGTATTTAACTTAAAAATTAGAAGAAATATAGGTAGAAAGCATGATTTTTTTCTTTCAGTAAATGCAATATGCATTTATCTTGATTTTTTATATATTGTAGACCACTATGGCTTTGTAATTGTATCATTATATTTAAATTATAGGTATTAGGTATTATATTAGAGCTGAGTAACCAGTTTGTTTATGACTAGAATGCAGCTATTTATTAGTATATATGCTCTCATAATTATTTCACTAAAGTCTTCCCATCTCCATCTGGACATACCATACTAACTTTAAAATAGCAAAATGTTCAATAGTAAACAGCATATATTTGAAGTCTTGGCATAATCTTGTATTATTATATGTGCATGTGCATATGCTTAGAAGATAAATATATATACAGATATCTTCTTATTGTCATATAAAATAATTTAAATTGTGACATTAGCTGTTTTTACATTGTCATTATGAGTTTCTGAAATAAACTCAATATTTTTAATTTACTTATATTTGTTTTCCCCAAATACTCTCTGACATCAGGATCCCTCTGTTGAGCATCAGTTGAGTAAAACAATTTTTACTGGACATTTCTGAAGAAAACCCCAAATTCTTGTAGTTCAGTTTAAGATATAGACGGTTTGTATATAAGAGAACCAGTTATAATGTTCTGTCCACTAATATGCCTACTGAATTGCCTGAGTGTTCACCAGAGCAATGACTGTTCCTAGCTGACTGTGCTAGAGTAGGCAATAAAGTGTAGAATGAATTATATGCTTCATCCTTGATAAATGTTCCGGAGACACAGAATTAACAAATGCTCTATCTAAAATGCAAAGCAATTTTAAATGGTCAAAAGTGAAGAATATCTTCCACCTCAATTACATGCAATGCATGCCCTTGGTCCTGATATTAAAATGTGTATTACATCATATAGGCTATTTAGGAATTTTAATATCAGTTACATGTTACTTTTGAATAATAGAAAACTATTTAAAATACTCTGATTCTAAAACTTCAACTAAAATGTTTTCCAAAAGTCTGAAATGCAAAAATTTCTGGAATAAATTAATATTTTTAACCATCATATACAGAAAGAGCCCAAACCAAAGGTTATAGTAAAGAATTGAAAAAAATCCTAGCCAAATAAGTGAATCTGATTTAGCATGTCCCAGCGAACAATTTGCACACTTACCATTCTAGGACAAACATTAATGAAAACTTACTTGTTTAAGTTTTACCCCTTTGCAATATGATTTTACCATAATATGCCAAACTTATGAATTAACTATAGTCACTTATGCTACAACCATTGTTTAGAAAGTGCAGATTTGTTCCAGTGCAACTAATGTATTAGGAAATTATATGAGCATAATGCTACTTTTGCATTTGCTTATGCGAGATTTTTGTAGGAAAGAAACACTAAGTCATAGCTCTATAAACATATGCAAAACCAGCAGGTAGCTTTTTTGTTTGTTTGTTTGTTTAAATAAATTTTGATTAGAAGACAACCATGTCTTTTTAAAAAATAAGTTATCTTTGGCTGCTATCGTGATTCAAATAGATTTGAGTAACTGTAACAAAATCATCTATGTCCCCTTAGAAAGAAGTCTGCTCACCCTTGCTCTAGGTAAACACAGAAAACTGTACCCAACTAAATCAAGCTGCAGAGGAATATATAAAATGCATAAACACACTTTCAAATGTTTACTAGCTACTTCAGTTCCCAGTATATGATACAAGCCATGTCCACTTATATCTAGTATTATAACTTGTCTTCAATTTTAGAAAATTCTTACACCCACTACCTTCCCCTCAATAATTCACAAACTGACATGTACTTCACAAGCAAATATCAGGTAATTTTCAAGGTAAAGCACATAATCATTGAATTTATTGTGCTCATGTCTTTAAAAATGTATCACTGCCTAAATCTTTTAGTGTTATGCCCCTAAAGTAGGATTGCTAGGTTTAGCAAGTAAAACAAAGCAAGCTATTCAGTGATATTTGAATTTCAGACTTACAGCAAAAGTGTTTTAGTGTAAGGATGTCCAAGTATTACAGGTCACACACACATCCCTTTCCCTTCCCTTCAACCATACCTAAGAAGTTAGAAGATTAATAGGAGCTATATCTGCTCCTTTTGTCACTTTCTACATTCTTTTACTCTTTTTTACTTTCTACATTCACTTTACCTTTCTGTAACTGGGGCTTTTGTTTTTCTAGCAGAGAGCCTGGAGGTGGGAAAAAAGCAAACTTCTGAGCACTGGGCAGTTGGTAAAGTTTTAGAGAAATAAAGAAGACAGAAAACATCTTCATTATAATAAAAGCCAAGAACTGATTTTAATGTAGAATTCACATAGCAGCAAAGTAAGAGATTAGTGGTCCTGGGCTTTCTAGTATCCTTGAAATCTCATTACATGGACTATAACTTACTATTCTACTTCTAAGTTCAGCACAAATTGGAAACACTTGGAATAATGTTTTAGCCTAAAGTTTAGGCCCGAATGTGACTAATCTTTTATCTCCTCGATGCAAGGATTGTGCTATTGAGTTTTGGCTCTCTTTCTTTTGCCAAGAATCAAGTACTGTACAACCATTACATGCATTGAACAATGACTGTTTATCCTGAGTGACACCACGACACCTGGCTAGGCTGATTGACCCAATATATTTTTGCCAAGTCTAAAGAAAAACTCTCAATATAACTCTATATCTTTGTTTTCTGTCTTCTTTATTTCTCTAAAATACTGAGCTCTATCACCTCTGTCTGTTAAGTAACACTTAAGGAATAGTTTATCAAGAAACAGTAACACCATCAAGCTATCAGACCCTTTGCTTATGTTTCAGTACATAACATGTTCTTCTATTGATTCATGTGAACAAGAGCAAACCTAGCCAAACATATCCAGAAGACCACCATCCAAGTCTCTCCCAAGACAATATTGGAAATATTGTCTCCAATGTAATATTTCCTTTCCCCTTCAGCATTCCCTTTTTCTCAAACTCTCCACTCCTTCTTACTTGACCTAAGGAATCTATGGGAAAGGCTCTCTCACCTAAAGTTCTGCTATGGCTCAAGTTGTTATCCTTCTTAGAAGTATCTGCATTGTAATAAAAGCCAAGAACTGATTTTAATGTAGAATTCACGTAGCAGCAAAGTAAGAGATTAGTGGTTCTGGGCTTTCTAGTATCCTTGAAATCTCATTACATAGACTATAACTTACTATTCTACTTCTAAGTTCAGCACAAATTGGAAACACTTGGAATAATGTTTTAGCCTATCCTCACTTATGCATTCTTTGAAGATAACCAGGTTCATAGAAGAGTTATTAAAATGAAAAGCCTAGTTTAAATTTTGTAACAATGCTATTTAATTACACACATAAATATTAATTTTTTTATTATATCTCTTGCACAGTTAATAGTAAATTCTTATGGCATTTCAATGCTTTAGTTTGATTGTTTAAATTACTATTTTATTTAATTAGGAAAAGACAGCCTTTCTGGATAGATGAGGAAAAAAACATAAGGATGTATTTCTGAGCTGACTCTTTCTAGCTAAGAGGCACGAGTCTGGAACTGGCTGTAACTTTGGGCTAAGTCGTTGATTTAGACTAGGTCTTAATTGTTACATGCTAGTATTTATATAAATATATCCAAAGTGGTGGTTACTAAAGTTTGTGCTGGTGAGTTAGAAAGATTAAAATATTCCATCCCTAATAAATTTTACAAAAACATTTCTGGTTCTTAAGAAAATTGCCTAAAATTTTAGAATCAATGAAAAAGACTGGATTTAAAACTTTAGATTAATTTTGCATTCTTAATATTTAATGTGAAAAATTTATAAACAATTTTCATACAAGAGAACATTAATTTATAAATAGAAGTACATTTTTGACTGTGATTTAAAATTCATCCATTCATTTAGTAAATGTACATTATTTTTCAGTACCAACCATTTTTCTTTAGAAACAAGTTTTTGGAGTGCATAAATATTCATTTCCATATATATTTACATTTATATTTTTATTTTATTAATAGACAGTAAGTATGCATATTTATAGGGTACATGTAATATTTTGATTCATGTATACAATGTATAATGATTAAATCAGGGTATGTAGGATATCTATCAACTCAAACATTTATCATTTCTTTGTGTAGTGAATATTTCAAATCTTTTCTTCTAGTCATATTGAAAAATACAATAAGTTCTTGTTAACTGTCTTCACCCTACTGAACACCTGTACCCTGAATACTTTTAATGTATTGCTTTCATTCAACTGTGTTTGTACCGATTGACCAACCTCTCTTCATCTCCTTTTCTCACCCTTTCCAGCCTGTGACAACTATCATTCTATTCTCTGCTTCCACGATATCAACTTTTTATCTCCTATGAGTATGAGTGGGAACAAGTTATGTCTGTCTTTCTATTCCTGGCTCATTCCTCACTCATAGAGACCTTCATGTCCATCCATGTTAGTATAAATGATAGGATTTCATTCCTTTCCATGACTGAATAGTATTCTATTGTGTATACATTTGGAAAAGAATACTCTCTTCAATAAGTACAGCTACAAAAACTGGATATCCATATACAGAAGAATGAAACAAGACCCCTATCTTTCATTAGACATAAAAGTCAACTCAAAATGAATTAAAGACTTAAAACATAATACCTGAAACTATATAACGACTAGAAGAAAAGATAGCAAAAATGCTTCAGAACATTGGTCTAGGCAAAGATTTTATGACTAAGACTTCAAATGCACAGGCAACAAAAACAAAAATGAACAAATAACATTATATTAAACTAAAAAGGTTTTGCACAGCAAAGGAAACAATCAGCAAAGTGAAGTGACATTCTGTGGAATGGGAAAAAATATTAGCTAACTATTCATCTGACAAGAAACTAATATCCAGAATATAAAAGGAACTCAATAAAAAAGCAAATATTTCCTTTAAAAAGGAGGCAAAGAGGTCATTGCCTTGTTAAGCTATGGTATGGCCATATGCTCTTTAAGCTATGGCTAGGCCATGTTTTCTTAAACTTTGGCCCCCTCCCCTACCTTGGGGAGGTAAATCTCCTCTTTCTCTCTCTCATTTACTTTCTAAATAAACTATATTTTCTATCTAAAAATGAAAATACAATGGAGGCAAAGGATCTGAATAGACATATCTTAAAAGGAGACATACAAATGGCCAACAGGTACATGAAAAAATACTCAGCAGCACTAATCATCAAAGAAATGCAAATTAAAACCATGATAAGTTATTATCTTATCCCACAGTGAGTGGCCATAGGAAAGGACACTCATACAATGTTGGTGGAAATGTAGTTAGTCATTATAGAAAACAGTATAAGTTTCTCAAATACTGAAAATTAAATTACCAGACAATCCAGCAATCCCACTTCTGGGTATTTATCCCAAAGAAAGAAAATCAGAACATCAAAAAGATACCTGCAGCACTATTTACCATACCCAAGATATGGAATCAACCTAAGTGTCCATCACCAGATGCATGGATAAAGGAAATGTGATACATAAAGTAAGTACACAGTTATTAATAACCTACACACAAGACTGTCTTATTTTCCTCATAGAATTTTTCATTAAATGTTCTATTATTTTATTTCTAATATGTATGTTTTCTGTTCCTCTAACTAGAATATATATGCTCCAGAAGGCCAAAGACGTTATATATTTTTAACTGCCATCTACAAATCAAGGACAGAAAAAGTGCTGAAGCAGATATCATTAAATATTTGTCAACTAAATAGTAAATAGACAGGAATACAAGGATAGCTTACAATGTAATCTCTGTACTCAAAATATTTTTCATTTTGACTATAAATTTTAAATACTTGAGTAAAAATTAAAAAAAAATTTCCCCCTTTATATTATTTCATAGAAGTGAAGACAATAATGTCCTCTCTAAATCTTGGAAATTTGCTTAATATTCAGTGGAACTCCTAAGTAAATATTATCATCCATCACTAAACATTAACTTATTTTCGAACAAATTCTTTCTTGGCGGTATTTAAAAAGTGTTAAATGTGCCAAATTCTTGAAAATAAAGTGTTACTAGTAAATAGGAGTTAAGAAAATATATAGAATTGGAATTCTAAATCCTAGTATCATACAGACTCATTGTTTTAAAATAAGATACCTAGAGAACATCTAGGGAAAACATGGTTCCAAAAAAAATAAATATAATGCCTCATAATCTAAAATATATTCCTTATATAATTTAAAATACTTTCTAGTCAGAAATATTTGGCAGTCTAAACAATTTATGTTGATTAAGCAAGTTTAGATTCTTGGCAAGAAAGCATTATATTTTATTTTTTTTAAACTTTATTTTAGAGATATGGGGTACAATTCAGGATTAGGAACACAAATAATCATCATACAGGTAAATTTTGGGGTTCTCTTTAGTTCCCACTTCACCTGGTTTGAAATCAGGTGCCCTTATTGATGTTATGTGCCCCCCTTCCCCTGGCAGTTTCTGGCTATTGCCAATCCCTTTCTTATAGTATTATGGTAAATGTTCATGAGTGAGAACATGTGGTACTCAGTTCTTTGTTTCTGTGATAAATCACTAAGTATAAAAAAAATGTGGTACATATACATGATGGAACAATCACACAGCCATAACGAAGAATTATGGACTTTGCAGCAACTTGGATGGAGTTAGATTCTATATTTTCTTATTTAAAGCTTATAATACATTGGTATCTGAGAGTCAAATTTCAGGAATTTGCCTATTTCCATTTCTATTATTTTCTAAAATTGGTTTCTCCTAAGACAAATCACTGTTTGGGAGATATACATATTATTAGTTATATCTAATCATAGATTTTTAAATCATGTAGCTAATTAGGGCATACTTAGTACATAAATATTGGAGGTGTTGTTTCTAGTCCTAAAATTATATTAATCATTCAGATCAAACTATTATTATAAGGATTTTATTTTTTAGAAATCTTTTTGAAAACCAAGTATCAAAGTAATAACTCATTTACCTTAGATTTTAAAATGTGAACATTAGAAATGATAGTTGGTATAATTTTGTTTGTTTTTAGTTAGAGTCTCACTCTGTCACCCAGACTGGAGGGCAGTGGCACACTCTTGGCCACAGCAGCCTTGATCTGCTGGGCTCAGGCGATCTTTCTGCCTCAGCCTTCCAAGTAGCAGGAGCTACAGGCATGCACCACCATGCCTGGCTAAATTTTTGTTTTATTGTAGAGATGAGGTCTTACCAAGTTGCCCAGCCTAGTCTCGAAACTGCCAGCTCAGGTAATCCTCTCACCTTGGCCTCCCAAAGTGCTGGGATTACAGGTGTGAACCACTGAAACCGGCCTATATAAATTTTATGAAAAACAATTATATTTATATCTATGGGCATATCCATTACTTATTCTCACTTCTTAAGAAATAGATACCAATCAAATAGCGCTGTTCCAAAAATCACAGTGCAAAATACTCTACCTATTATGAAAAAAACCCAAAGTACTATTTTATATGATCTATTTTTAGATAGTCAACATTCTACAAACATCTTAACAAAGTGTGCTGGCAATTTTGTGGCAAAATAGCATTTCATCTAAATAACCCCCAAAAAACTGAGTTATAGATTTGGAAGAGAACTTAAAAATCAATGGTTATTTATTCACTTTCCAACCTCAGGCCAAAAGTCTGAATGCATATATAGATGATTTCATACAGATATTAAAGTCCTTCAGAAATAACTGACTAGGAAACTCCAACCGTGTACAGTCAAATTATTTTACAAGTTAGTAAAATAAGAGATGTTAAATAATTTTCCTAAAGTTCAAGCATACAGTAGCAGACTTTAAAAGAGAAAGCATGAATCCTAATTGCCAGTTCAGGTCTCATTCTAGAATTATATGCTGAATTTGATCAGTCACAAAGAACAAGAAACAAGTCAGAAGGGATTAAAAATGTAAATTAAAGGTCCATTAATTTGATTAAATTCCCATTATTCAACAGTATGCAATTTGCATTTTAACAGAGGTTTTCAA
Source organism: Cephalopachus bancanus (assembly GCA_027257055.1). Taxonomy (NCBI): domain Eukaryota; kingdom Metazoa; phylum Chordata; class Mammalia; order Primates; family Tarsiidae; genus Cephalopachus; species Cephalopachus bancanus. The sequence goes on from JAPVLO010000131.1 coordinate 5,827,653, forward strand.
ACTAAGCTACTACAGGACATAACTGTTACATGATTTAAGCTGAGAGTTCTGCCACTAAAACCGTATTCACTGGAAAGAATAGCCTAATAGATATAATTTTGTTAATTTTAAAATTTTCTCCATTTTTATTGTGAGAAGGTAAGTGACTTAATAAAATCATTTGTATTGCTTTTTGTTTCATAATCAATTTCCCATAATCTTCAAAATCTTCCCAATAGGCACTATGAATTCCAGGTGCCAGTCTCTAAATATTTGAGAATGACTACAGTACAACCTTTTGAAATATCTTTTCAAACTACTAAATAACTGTCTTATATGTGGGAAAATTTATAAAATTGGGGAATTATAAATTTTCATATCATGGCTTTTAAAAGGGAGAATTAAAAAAAAACACAATGAAAATAGCTACTGTATCATATTCTGAAAAATATTTAAAAACAATATGAGTCCCTCATGATAAGTTAATTTAAAATGAAACACAAACTGTACATGTATAATTGTTCAGACTTTAGGGAAAAAACCATACATATACATTTTTAAAAGACTAAAAGGAATTATATAAATATATGAATAGAATATATTTTTGTCAGAAAAACATAGCTTATTCCTATAAAAATGAGAAATTACCAATATCAAACCTCAAAAGGAAATTTAGAAGACCAATTATGGTATAGAACACCCTAATTTTCACCATATTATAGGAAAATTATGCCTGAATTTTAGTTGATAAATGAAAAGTGTTTCCTATCTTCTCCTTATGACAACTTCTTATATTTCAGGACCCACTTGAAAACACATCATTTTAAAACTCTTATTTACTTCTTCTAGACCCAAAAGTATCCACACAATTTTACCTGAGCCACATATCATTTAGATTGTACTTACTCCTCAAACTCCAGGGACTGTGTTTTACGTCATATTTGATCTATCTACTGTGGGTATGGAGTAAAGGTAGGTTAAAAAAGTCATTGAGCCCCTTTAGTATTTATTATATATATCATTCAAATGTCTGTTTCATTTTGATTATTAAATATATGTGAAACTACTGGACAATTTGGGAGAGGTCAAAGGAATGAAACGGATATAACCACTACCACCTATAAAAATTCCTTTTTATGGAAAAATAACCATCTATATAGCTCCACTTTATTATTGATCAAAGGTGCTTTGCATCTAATTCTGAAGTATTAAATTCAAATAGCTTATTAAATTCAAATAGCTCAATAATATAAAAAGATTATTTCTTTAAGTAATGTGGGGCTCTTCACCGAGATTATTTCTTCTTACTTCAGAATCAAGTAAAAGAATAGAATAGTTGAGTAGCAGCAGATTCAAAATATAATACCATTTATTATACTCATAAATATTTATTTAATTCTCTACTTTTCCCCATCAGAATATAGAACAGAATAGGAGAGTTGAGTAGTTACAGACTATTAATATAATAATACTATATATTATACTTATGAATACTTAATTATCTACTTCCTCCCATCAGAATATGAATTCCAAGAGTACAGTGTTTTCTGTCTGTCTGATTCTTTTTTTTTTTTTTTTTTTTTTTGAATTGGAGTCTCACTCTGTCGCCCAGACTGGAGTGCAGTGGCTGCTCCCGGCCACCGCAGCCTCGACCTGCTGGGGATCCGGTGATCCTTCCGCCTCAGCCTTCCAAGTAGCCAGAATTACAGGCGTGCGCTACCACGTCCAGCAGATTTTTTGATTTATTGTAGAGATGAGGTCTCGCCAAGTTGCCCAGGCGGGTCTCGAACCCACGGACTCAGGCAATCCACTCACCTCAGCCTCCCAAAGTGCTGGGATTACAGACTGAGCAACCGAGCCGCGGCTTGTCTGTCTGATTCTTTTCCACACTCCTAGGTCCTAAGTGACTGATTTGCAGTAAATTAGTTGAGTAATACATGAATTATTTAGAAACTTGTGGTCTCAGAATCCAGTTTTAAGACATGGCTAAGTGTTCATCATTTTTTTTTTAAGAAAGCAGGATTTATTGAGAGGAAAGAAAAGCTCCCCCAGTGAGAGAAGACCCAAGAGGGTTGCTCTCTCATCATATTTTTACTCTTTCAAGTTGCAAGTGTTCCTTTCTAGTTCCTTGTCATGGAAAAACATTCTCAACTTTGAAAATATTCCAAAGTTCTGATTAATTTTCCTTTTGTATTTGTAGTCACACTGCTTTGATGCTATTCCACTGACTTGTCCACTCCTTCCCCCTTCAGATGATCCTCATTCCGCTTCAAGAGTCATGATTAGTTAAGAAACAACCTAGCCGCTTTGAAGTGTTTCAAATCTACAAAAATGCCTTTCTCTACCTCATCCCAACATCATTCCTTCTGAGTGATAAGCATGTAGGTCCAAAAAAGAAAACCACTAAGAACTTACTTGAAGATTATAAAATGGTTTGGGTTGTTTTGTATTTTTTTGTTTTTTGTTTAGCTTTAACTTACAGAGAAAATATACTACTGGCCACATAATGAAATTTCTCATCTTTAATCTGTAACACCATTGTCATTGAAGAAGGATTTCCAGTGTAAAAGCTCAATACGGTACTCATGCCTTCCTGGTAAAATGAGTTCTGAACAGAAGAAATCCCAAAGACAGACATTCCTCTCACTTGTAGATTAAGGGGAAAAATACATATTTTACATTATATTCAATTATATATTCGTATGAGTGTCTAGTTAGTGTAATAAAGTATGTGCACGTGAATTTTGCATAGACAAAATGAATATATAAAAGACTGTGTGCAAATGTGTGTGTATACATACATATATATGTATCATATATATGCATATAAATACACACAAAAAGCTACCACTTGTTAAGCCAAATTTGTATGCAAAATAAGGTATTTTGAAACTCAGAAGAAACTCACTGTTGTAATTTATGATTTATTCATATTAACCATCCAAGGTTATAAATCAAGCTCTTCACACTTCAATACACTGTAATAATACATCATGCATCTCAACAAAAAAGTCTTATCTGCATATATTCTCATTGTTCTGTTTTAAAAATAAATATTTTGAAGTAAATTTGAAATGCAAAATATTTGTGTCATGTTATTTGTTAGCTGAATATGATTCCATAAGAAAGATAGAAATAAAATATAACTCAAACCAAAAAATTTAATTTAATCACTCAAAGGACATATTTTTCTTAAACATACTTTTTTCCTTTCATTACATTTTTTCAATGAAAAAAATAGTAGTACAGAAAGTAGTGAGTGCAGCTTTTCTTAACTTCTAAGATCACTAAATTAAGGTGATGCTTAGCAATTGTTTAATTAAAACTTCATGCTATTCAGTGTTGCAGGAAAAACTAATTTACGAGTGGGCAACCACGATAGGTGAAGCTTTCTTTTGTGTCAGGCACTGTGCTGAGTCCTTTATATCTGCTAATTCACTTATTATTCACAACAGTCTTACAAAGTGAGAATTCTTAGTATATCTAAACTGCTATAAAGAGGCTGTGTGACAGATAGTCCAAGTGACTCTCCCAAAGCCATTGACCAAGTGGCTGGCTGAGCCAGGATTTGAACCTACTTGGTTCACATCCATTCTCTTCACCAACACATTTTATCACTCTTTACAAACATTTCTTACAAATTATATATTGGTTCAAACTTTTTACTATCCAGCATACTCATCTCCTTGAAAGAATATCTCTATTTTAATTGTCTTCACAGTAAATTGATATTTTAAATTGATATGTCTAGGCTCAAGTTTTTAGGCCTTCCCATATCTAGGAAGTTTCTTCCCCACAAAAATGAAGCAAAAATGGATTGTTCTGCTCTAAGAATTGTACACACGTGGCAGGAATGTGCACACCAACATTAAGCCGAGAACAATGTCTACAGACAGTAGCACAGAAAAAAAAAAATGGATTGTTCACTACTATGGAGCTTCAAAACATTTTAAGGTCTACATATTAACTGCTGTTTTAAAATGATCTAAAATGATAAATAATTAGCATAGTATTATAGATGCAAACCTAAGAACACTTGATATTAAAGAAAAAAAACATACTTTAAAATGTGCTGCTTTGTTTTTAGATGGAGGTACTGAAAATATCAAGACATTACAAAGTCATGGCAGGTCTGACACATGTCCCTCAGCCCACAGCACCACATAGCTAGGATTCACAACTGGAATGGATGTGCATGGGAGGTGTGGATAGAACAAAATACCTATGTATGAGTCTCGAAACAGGACAGCTTATATGTTTCAGGTTACTAATTCTAAAATACATTAGTATCGTCTACATTGTCAACTTTTGCTATTTTATGAAAAATAATCAGAGAAAAAGGAGCTTTTATCTATATTTAGCTTTAAACTCCAAACTTTACTAAGAGAAAAAAAAATTCAATACGAATGATAATATGTAAATCAAGAACATTTTCTTTATGGCTATTAACATTTCCATCTTTCAGGTAGGGAACAGAAGAAGGAATATTGACCAGTATCCGATATAAAAAAACCTATATCCCAATAAAAAATAAAATTACACAATCAACTTGATTTAACTGTAATTTTTGTTTTCCTGTCAAATTTACTTCAAGTTTTTATTGTATTTTTATCATTTATTCAAATTTCTGTTAACATAAAATGGATCTTAGTTTACCTAGTCATATAGTTTTTAAATCATTTCTTAGATACAATTATGTGAAGTAACTAGAAATCAGGAAGATGCAAGCCTGTTTTTGAATCAAATTTTAACTTAGTTTGAATGTTGATGCTATTTACTTCCATCAGTCACATGGGAAACAGGACCGTTCAGTTCATGGACTATAAAACAATGTGAATATAAATGCAGATGCCAATCTCATCACTTGATTTTGAAATACTGGCTGTCTGAATCACCCATTCTAATTCAATCAATATGAACAATTAAATAATAGCAGCAATGTAAGCAAAATTGTGTGTGTGTGTGTGTGTGTGTGTGTGTGTGTACAGGTATTTATGTAACTCTTAATGCCACTACTTATTATAATGTATTTAAAATGAAGTAAGAGTGTTAGTGGAAGCCAGCAAGTCTCTCAAATATAGTTGAGGTTAAACTTTGTTTTTGTATAAGAAATGGGTAATTGTAATTATAGACTGATGTATAGTTGTGAATTTAAATCAATGTTCACTTATCTGCACAAGCATGAGCTACTAGGTAGAAGCCAACATGGCTTTGTGAAGCATAAATACTTCCAAACCAATTTAATTTGCTCCTGTGATAAACTCAGCAGCATTGTAGATAAGGAGAAAGCAATACATTTAATCTGTGGACCTCAGTGATTTTGATTTTAACTCATCCAGCAGTCATAAAGAACTAGAATAATAATTTTGAGACTAAATAGGCCAATTTCAACTGTGTAAAGGGAGTGTGCCAGTTACACAATAATCAGAGATAAAGCATGTCAATTAATAATCTCAGGAATCAATCCAAGACATATGAAATATAAGCATATTTTAAACTTTTTGAAAAGAATTAAGAATATAATTGTCAGGTCTCTTTCCCACATTATTGGAATTGCTTCCTAAACAGGATCCTTCCACATTCTCTACCTTTTCCAATTCACTTACACATTACTGTTATATCTATATTTCTTACATATTATCAATTCTGAAAATCCTTTAAAACTACATACTAAAAAGGAAAGTTAAATGTTCTATAGACATTCAAACTTTTCACAATCTACACCCCAACCTCCCTGCTGCCACCATTGCTGTTTCCACATCCTTCATGGCTGATACAGTCTCTGCTCTTTTATGAATCATTTGCAATGACACTATGCTACTGTACCACCTTTGGTCTTTATCACTTAATTATGACTTAGCATTGATTTCTAATAATATTATCTATTCATGTCTTTGTTTATGTTACTGAAAAGTCAATTTAAAACAATAGAGTCTATACAATAAAATTTTTTACAAACTCAGGAAAATAATTATAAATCTTCCATAAATTACCAAGTCATTTTTGATGCTGGCATTTTTGTTTCAGGCATTTTATGAAGTAGGACCTATTCCACATGCCTATTTCTTTATCTAAATAAAGTAAATAATGAGATATTTCATATCACAAATGTTCCAAATTTCATAACAGATTGTGGACATATATTCATTATAGCTATGCCAACAATTTCAGTGAGAATGAGAAAAAGACAGGAGTAGACAAATGTTTTATGCTTTAAAACCCTATTAATGGTTACCAAAATGTTAAGAATGATTTCAAATGTTAAGCAAGGAACATTTAAAAGATTCTCACATGTTACTACCACAAGTTCAAGACAGAACAAACCATTTGCCTTCCTGTCTCAGAAATCAACAGAAACTGAGACAATATCTGCAAGATTTGAAATGTCATTTGAATGTGACTAGCACTGTAGGTCAGATTCCCTGATTCTGAGTTGGAGATTTTTTCTTTCTTTTTTTTTTTTTTTTTTTTGCAGGAGAATTGCTGAGAGAAACACGCAAGAAGGACTCAGAGAAGCAGAATGGGGCAGAAGGCAAGGTTGAACTGTTGCAGGTCTAACAGAAGCCTCAGTCTATTCCTTCGGAAGCCTGCAAGGTGACCCTCCAGGGTAGTCTCAGGATGAAGCAATGGAGAGAGTCTTGGCACCCTACTGCTGAACAGTCACTGGAGGACGATGTCCCTAGGACCGAAGCATAACTTTGAGCAAAGCAACTCTTTGATTGAAAGGAAGTCATGTAGAGGAATTCAGCTGTGAGTCCAATCAGTCCAGACTTATCGGTGACCAGTCCAAAAAATCTAGACAATTTTTATCTAGGTAAAAGGCAAGGGCTTTGAAAATAAAGTGGTGCAAAATCAAAATTCACTACATATTAACCTTAATCTATTATACCAAAAGACTTTTTATCTGTTCTATTTGTTATCATGTCTTCCTGTTACTTCTGGGAATTTGACTTCTGTTCTAATTCCACTAAAATCAGAAATGATCAAAGAGGATGCCTGCCAACTGAAGTGGTGTCCAGAATATATACAGACTAGGTTATTTGTTGTAGCTCCAAATGTATAATCACACACACACACACACACACACACACACACACACACACACACACACACACATAGAGGTGGATCTTGAGGATTACAGTTGGGTTTCCAGAAAGCATAATGTAATCCTCACTTGATTTTATGTTATTTTCTGATGCTCTGTATCCTTTGCTGAGAAATTTGAACTCCAGATTTAAACCTTCATTTATACTAGAAAATATTACTCATATCTTTGCCATGTATCTTGATGGCACTGAGATTTTTTGTAAGTAAACTTTTCATTCACCTTAGTGATATCTGAGCTGGCCTACTCATCAATCTGAAAATTGTTGAATCTGCCAACATTCAACACAGTGTTTGAACAACTTTAGTGATATTTTTCATTACTCACAAGCTTAAAAAATTCTTCGTCATTCAGAGTAAGTTATATGTTTCCTTCTTTTTCTTTAAAACATTCCATATTTTACACTTATACCTGTAATTTATCAGTTATGTGATATGAATGAGGGTCAATTAATTTTTATAGAAATGTCTGGCAAATTATCACAATAATAATTCTTACTCCAATCACTTTTTATATATTGGAATCATCTATTTTATCATATAATTAGGGCTTATATTTACAATAAAGACTGTTTCTGATCTATCTATTCCACGAATACAATACCTGATTATATTCTAATGCTTTGTCTGACTACTCTTGTATCTAATTTACTCTTTTAAAAATAAACTATTAAATTAGATAATGAATGAAATGGTCAGCATACAAAGTGCTCATAATGATATTTTCTTTCATCTACAATTTCAGATTAGGTTTAGAATAATCGAATACTATTGCAACTGTGTAACCCCTTAAGTATTTACATATTAGTTTATAGCAACACTTTCCAGGGAACATCATATCTCTCTTCACTTAGCAAACTCTTGTCTTAGGTATCTTTAATTTTTTATAATGTTCTTCATGTGTTTGTCAAATATATCTTTTTAAGATTATTAATAGATGTTTGAATTATTTCAGGTTATTGTATATAAAAAATTGTACAGCAAAATTTCAAACTTCTTTTGCCTATTTATAAGAAAGCCATGATTTTAAAAATCTTTTTTGTCTTTTTTTTTTTTTTTTTTGAGTTGGAGTGTCACTCTGTCGCCCAGACTGGAGTGCAGTGGCCACTCCCGGCCACCTTAACCTCGACCTGCTGGCCTCCGGTGATCCTTCCGCCTCAGCCTTCCGAGTAGCTGGAATTACAGGCGCGCGCTACCATGCCCGGCTGATTTTTTGATTTATTGTAGAGATGAGGTCTCGCCAAGTTGCCCAGGTGGGTCTCGAACCTGCGGGCTCAGGTAATCCGCTCACCTCGGCCTCCCAAAGCGCTGGGATTACAGGCTGAGCCACTGAGCCCGGCCGATTTTTTAATCTTTATTTTCCACTGAACCATGTTATTAAACATAGATTTCAATAATAAACAATTACACTGAAGAAATCTCGGAGAATCAAAAGCAGGTAAGACAGACAGAAACAATAGTCTTAAACCAAAATATACAAGAAATACAATACATGTAAAAGGACTCAATATGTCAATTTACATGCAAAGATTGTCAGACTGGAAAAAAAACCTAATACTAAACGAAATATTACTTATAATTGTGTTGTGTAACAAGAAACACACTGATACAAAAAGACACAAAGTATTAACGTAAAAGAATAAAAAAGATATACCATGTAGCATATGGTACAAAACTCCCAATGTACATACAGTTGTGTTGGAAGGAAGGAAGGAAGGAAGGAAGGAAGGAAGGAAGGAAGGAAGGAAGGAAGGAAGGAAGAAGGGAAGGAAGGACGGAAGGGATGGAAGCAAAAACTAATATAGTTATTCATCAGAAAATATTATTGGATAAAATAATGTTCATGTTGAGATTTATGTTTCCTCCATTTTTAAATAGGACACCTTAGAAGCTATTAAGGAATGATAAAATTAATCAAGAACACTTAGAATTTAAAGACATTAGGGGCTTTTAGACATTTTCTAATTCAAAGGTTGTCCTTTTATTGTTTTCTTTGTGTTAATGACATAGTGTTTGAATAGAAAAAGGTAAATGTAGGATTGTAAACCTAGGAAGATACAGCTTGAAAACCAAATGAGTCTCACCTCCTCCTTAATTAAAAAAATTAAGATCCAATAAAGTCCTAATCACACCACTTCTTAGATGCTCAATCTGGACTCTTAGCAAAGGACTCTCATACGTTACCATTCTCTAACTTGAATTTAGTTACCTAAAATATTTTCACACAGGAAATTACCATTTAGAGAACAGGAACACATAATTCTTTAGTAAAGTTGTCTTTAATTTTTTTTATTTGCCTGATTTTTTAGCTGACTAAATAAGTACTCTAGAAACCAATCGAAGGTAAAGTGTTCATATTAAGGCCCTTCACTGAATATATTTAATATTACTGAATATATTTAATATTAGTCATTGAAAACCTAAGTTTCTCCAGCACATTTAATAAGCATATTAGAAAATGTAAACTGTCTTACAAAGGATACAATACTGTTTTTGTAAGCATGATATCTATTAAAAGTGATATGCTACAAATTCAAATGGATAAAAATTGATTAAAAAAATATTTATGGCTCAGCGGTATCCAGTTTGTTGAAGCCAAGTTACAATAGTGAGTGCTTAAAATTCAGACATACTTTTGCCTGTAGACTTGCCAAGGGACAATGTGGTATAAAGTCACTCAATCAAAAGTTTCTCTGAATAGAATAAACATTTTTGCTTTTAATAGGTTACGATGTAATTTTAGGTAATTGTTTCCTTTATCTTTCCTGAATTTTGAAATTAATCTCTGGATCATTAAAAAATTATTACGTTACTTTCAGGATAGCTTTAAAAATCCCTTAAAGTATAAGAACAAAAATCGTCTTGCACTAGTAGAATAAGTACTATTATAAGTTGCTAACTTATTAGAGTGGTGGTAAGATAATGTAATTATTTTCTTTTAAAGAGGGAATACTTGGATCACTTCTTACACATCTATTCATTTGTGAGTGAAAATTAAGAGAAATTCCAAAAAACTTCAAAATGGTCATGCATTAAATGTAAAAATAAAGTGAAAAAAATCATGCTGTGTCATATTACTATAGGAAAAATGTATCATATTACTCTGGAAAATGGTTATAAAATATTAAAATAAGCATGAATTTGAATTTATGGATGAAAGAATAAATATGAGGGATATAAAATAAAATTGTAAAATAATGATAATAGCTCACACTTTTTAGTGTCTTATTTCTTTATGTATATTATGCTACTTAAACCTCACAAAATTCTCTGTAATATCTAAAATTATCACCTTAATTTTTTTAATTTGGGGAGCCAAACACAAAATACATAATCCGTCATATTTTAGATACTAGCCATGGTATCAAAAAGGTTGGAAACCATAGGATATTCACATGTAAGAATAAGGAAGCTAAGGATTCCAAGTCCCTCTAGAAAGTTTGAATTTTGAAAAGTTATGCCTTCATATTTTTCATACATCACTAAATTCCTTTGCTCCCTTTCTATGTAAAGAAACCATACACAAATGATTTCCATTTTCTCCAAAAGAAATAACTGATCAAACCCTTAAAATTTGACTTCTTCCCTTAATATACTCCCCTCAGAGTCCTTATTTTTCATTTTTATTTTTGAAGAACTTATCAAATTGATCTTAACTTTCAATATTTGGTCTACATTACATTACTAAATTTTATTTGTTACTAAAAATTGTATAGTCCATCTTCCTCTGTTTAACTTAATGAAAAAGAGCATAATGAAATGTCTAAGAAGAGTTTTTCCCAATGACTTTAATGTAATGTGCTGTTTCCTCCTGTAAGTATCTCTGCAGTATCATTCTAATGGCTACTGAATAACTCTAGGAAACAACACATCTTTGACAGAAAATTTAATTATGTTCTCCGATGCTTAGTGTCACTGCACACCAAATGAATGTCAGATCTGGGTTTTCACGGCAGGTGTTAGCCCATAGGATAACTTTGTGCAAATTCATTTTGATGCCTCCTCTGCGCAGATTCAGCCCCTTGCCAGAACATGACTTGCTTAAGAAGCGAAAACAGAGATTGGGTTTCAGGATTCACTTGCCTCCTTGACTTGTAAAAGTGAGCACATGTGCATCTGTATATTCGCTTTGTAAGTATTCAATAGTAAAGCACATGAAAATGTTATTCCAAAGTGCCATATGATTAAATATTTTTGTTTATAGGCTTTCAAATTGTACTAACAGAAAAATCCAATGGAACACCAAGCAGCAGAGAGAAAGAGAGAAGCATAAAACTCTTATTATTAGATAGGCTTTTAAATGTCTTATTTTTGCTTCCTTTTAGGGAAAGTAGAGGCAATTTATCAATCCATATTTCATTATTTTTAGTAAACTTTACACTCTACAGATTATAATTACCTGTGGCTAAAAGACTAAAAGATTGGAAAAATAGCATATTATTTTCTCTCTACATGCACGTACAAATTATTCTCTAATCTAACACATTCAAACAATACCATCCCAAATTCTAAAAGTGATTTTATCAAGGGTTCTTACTAAGTAACTAACAAGATGAGCTAAGAATTTAGATCTAATAAAAAACTAAGAGTACCCTTCTATTTCCTATGTAATCAATTAACCCATAAACGCCAATTACCTTTAGTAGTTGGCACAAGGGATGTCCTGCCAGTTTCAACTTCTCTACAACAACCTCCACTGCCATTTTTGTCCTGTAAAACTTCTAATGATATATATTTAAATCAAATTTCAACTTAAGTAAATGAAACCCACGGAATGTAAGGAGTAAATGAGATATATGCTGTTAACTTTTCTAAGCACTTTACATCCAAATTGTCATTTAAAGTCACAAGAACTTATGAAGGAAATACTTTATTATTCTCCCTCCACAAATAAAGACAAAAACTAAGGGACAGACAGATAAAATAACCTGTCCAAAAATCACCCGGACTCTTAGTAATAGACTAGGATTCAAGCTCAAACACGCTCATTCTTAACCACTGGGCTACTTAGAACTATTTCCCTAAGTCTTTTCTCTGTTCTTATGTCCATTTCTCCTTCCTAGTTGTTTTTTTCGCTTTGTAAGAGCAAACATTTTGCTAGCAAATATATTTTGTGTTCACGCGTAAGCCTAAAAGATGTTAAATAAATACACACCTGACTCTGTATAACTGGAGGAGAAGATTTTATCAGGACACTATCAATGATTTCAGCCCATATATATTGCTACACTGGGCACACCACTGAGCTAAATTCTGGGGATTTCACAAAAATGAGATTGTCCTTGCTTTTATATAAATCTCAGACCTTCAGTATACTCTATATTTCCTCCAACTACCCTATGCAGGACATGCAGAATAGATATTTTTCTATAGGCAGTACTGCCAGTATTGACCTAGGTGAGAGCTCACACTTCCAATATTTAAAAACATAAGTCATTAAAGAAAATCTCACACATAAGTATCACATTTCATAATCTGTCAGTTGTCAATCTTATCTCACATGCTCAAGAAATCTAATCTGTTTGTTTTAAGAATCCAAGGATTTCTGAGGGAAAGAGAATATTATAAAACCCGGTGGACAATTAACTCATAACCATGGTTTGACTTATGGCAACACAAGGCCACACAGAATCTGTAGAAAAGTGAAATTGGATTATAAAATATAAAATGCAGGATAAGAAGTTTGAGAAAAGATGATTCAAATGGATGGCTATATTAATAGATCAAGCTAAAAAAGTAAATGATATACTTAATGCAAGAATCACTGAAAAGTAGGATCCAGTGCCATGACCAAGACCCGTGGTGTTTAATGAGAAAATTAGGAAACAGGCAACTATCATGAATCCAGGCAGGTGACTGGCAATAGGGAACAATCATCCACAAATTGGAGTAAGGGAACTGGCAAAGTAATTATTTTAGGATTCAAGGAAACTGAGGAAATTCTCTCTGATTCCTAATAATAGAATTTTTTGGTACTTGAATTAGGAATATATCTATAAGTAGAAGGCTGGACCATTACTTCAGAATACTGAGGAAGCTGCATGAACTTTAACACCTACCTTTTATTGCGATATAATTTCTACTCTTCTAATATGTAGGAAATAAATGGTTAAAATGGGTAAAGGTATAAAAATAAACACTTTTTAAAACACTTACTAGGTATAATGCCTCTTTATGTATATCATTAATACCTAAACACCTATCTCTCATTTTCCATACTATATATCCCCACAGCGCTGTGTTGGACTCAGAGCTCTATGTTCACAAACTTTTCTAGAAAATATCAACCAATATAGGCAACATGGTACCAGATATATCATTAATCAATATTTGTGATATTTCAGCCTCTATGTAGATGTAGTAGAAGGTATGATGCGGATGCGAAGGGTATGAAGAGGTTCCTCCATTTTTTACAAATATATCTTCTTCAAGAGCCCAAACAATATAGTAAATTATCTGAATACACAAGACACTGCTTAAGTGAGACATTCATTCATCAATACCATCATACAAGAAAAAATTTGTTCATCATATTAACTGATCTGGAACCAAAAGTAAATATATTAGCAAGAAGAACAGAGAAGTCTAGAAATGGAAATGAAGGGGAGCACAAAGTATTGCTCCTGATTATACAGTTTAGAACTACACTAATTTAATTACTTTTCCAAATATATATGTGAGAAAGAGAGAGAGAGAGAGATATCAACCTCCAAGGCAGAATTCTTACTAATATAGTTATGTGTTGCTTAAAGATGAGGATATATCCTGAGAAGTATTCTGATAGGTGATTTTGTAATTGTGCAAATACCATAAAGTGCACGTACACAACCTAGATGGTACAGCCTATTACACATGTAGGTTGCTTATTGCTCCTGACCTACAAACCTGTGCAGCATGTTACTGTACTGGATACTGTAGGCAATTATGACACAATGGTAAGTATTTTTGTATCAAAACATCTGAACATCGACAAGGAAATGGCTGTGCTAGGACATCATGGCAACTATGACATCATGATATCACTAAATAACAGAAAATTTTCAGCTCTATTTAAATCTTATACGACCATTATTGTATATGTAGGCCTTCATAGACTAAAATGCCATTATATGGTACATAACCATAGTTTAAAAGCATATAAGGGAAAGAAATCTGACCTAGACTGAGGACTCAATAAGTGTCTTTCTGAGAAAGCAATCTCAGAGTTTAGATCTAAAGGATTTACAACGAAGGAGAGAGGATGAGTTATGTACAATTATGGCAACCACACTTACTTAACTTACTGCAATGACAAATGCCTCCTTAGGACAACCTGCTTCATTGCTTTATTAACACTAACTATTTATCTCTAAGTCAACACTGTCTCTGTCGAGGTCTATGACACCCCTACTACATTTTTCTATGTACGTTGGAACTCAAATTAAATAGTGAACAAGCTTCCCTATACCTTCATTTAAAAAAAAAATTGTGTCTTTGAACTCTGTGAATCAATCTGAGTTCTACATCCATTTTTGAAATGAAAAGGTGAGCTTTATCACCCAAATATTTTAATCCCAGATTGATATGGCAGAAGAAAGATGGCTAAGTTTGGAGAGACAGACCTGAGATCAAATCCTGGTCTTAACCTTATAATTCTTTCCAGATCTATCATTCTCCTCTCAGAAGCAGTTTTCTCATCTGGAAATTAAAATAAGAAAACAAACCTCAGATGATTTCTTTTAGAACTATATCACATAATACATTGAAAATGCCAGAAGCAGTATTGGGAATAATATAGACTAAACAGCAAAACTATCCTCATTTCTGTATTATATGCATATTTAATGTGTGAAACTAATTGCGAAGATTCTTATATTTAATCTGATATCATATTTTTCAGTGACTAAAACACCTCACAAAATTAAATAATTCCAACATTTCAGCCCAACTAAAAACAAACCCAGAAGCAGAGAACATATGTGTGGGCAAGGGTGTGAGTATGAGGGGATATGGGAGAAAAGAGGGAATTTAAAAAAGAAAGAAAGAAGGAATAAAAAAACAGAGGGGGAAGGAAATTACCTAACTTGGTTAATCAAAACTTTACTTCAATTAAGTTGTTTTCATCACATGAAGTGAGAAAAACAAAGGTTGTTAGCTTTGACAAAGTAATAGCAAAGGTAGGCCAAGGTCTAATCTTGAAAAGTGTTGAAGAATGAAAAGCAGGTTGAGGGAAAGTGAGCTCAAGTCAGAGGCTGGCTCATGATATCAAGACAAAAGGAATTCAAGGAATGTGGTGGGGGGTAGAGGGTGGGGGGTGTCCACAGGCAAAAAGACAAGGCTTGGGATGCAAGAATTGCAAGTCTGTGAAGATAGTACCAAAGTATAAGAACACAGACAAAGCTCCAATCTTCCTAAAAGCTGCTCACCTGAAAAAAATTAATCACATTTAGTTAAAAAATACACTAAGTGAAGGATATCACAAACATACTCTTTTAATGAAATGGCATTATATCCCTAAATATTATGATATGAAATGCATAGAACAGACATGGATATTGAGAAAAAGGAGGGCTTTTTTTTTTTTTTACCCCAGCAAACAAGAGTCCCTTTGCCTGTACTGCAAAATATAAAATAAATTCCTGTCACTGTTTTTCATCTAATAGCACACACTGATCTATCAAAATCAAATATATTTGCAATGTATTTAAAATGACACCCACTGAAAAATGAAACCATCTAAATCCAGTGTTAGTGAATTAATGAGTTTTTTATGTAAATTTTACATAATTTATATTGAAATTTGTCCTTGTACTCACCATTACTCTCATTGAATAACAATGAAAAGGTTTTCATATTTGAAGTTAGTTATGGCCTATCTCCATTTTCTTTGAAAAATTGATATGTAATTTTTCAGTAAGTAATAACGTGAGTATAGAGAGACAAAATATTATAAATTTGTATATTGCTCTCATACTAGCATCTGGAGGAAAGGAAGATAGGATCATATGAAGTGCACATAAAATAAAATTAATAATATATTTGACTTTAAAGAAATGTGAAAAAAATAGAATTAAGTATTGGCTGTTTTATGTGCTACCTTTATTTGAATATTTTAAGGGTTTTCATAGATAAGATAAAAGCTATAAAGAACTTAAGACACAGTGGTTTCTAATAGTAGATAATATCATTGTTGATACAATAACATGCCTCCAGTTGCTTTGAAAGATAAAAATGACAAATTTTAAGTAAGATTAAATGAGTATTGAAATATTCTTTAGAGCATAAGTTCCTATAAATCGCATTACGCATTTAAAAATAGAGTATTTGTGAAGAACATAGCAATGTATGCGCAATGAGATTTGGAAAAGTACTTCAGTTGCTGGTAAACAGACCATGTTGTATAAAACAAAGATTAAGTGGCATTTAGTTGAGAAAACTACATGACTTCCTTGAAATGAAACTTACTGAATTTGGCAAAAAAAGGGTCATGAACCGTGCACTAAATTTAGAGCAAAATTGTTTTGTATCAGTCTTTTAACTTCAATTTAAAATTATATCAAGTCTGCTCTATGTTTCCAAGATGCACTATATTAATCATAACACAGGACAAAAATGAAATCAAATTGAAAAAGTCCCCATAGTAGTGAGTACCTTAAACAAAAATGTTTTACATTGCCTCCCTCTATCTAGCCATAAAAAGTCTTCCATGTTTGGGAAGGAAGAATTATAATAAAAATATATGGTTCTATTAGATTTTGTTTGTTTGTTTTGAGTTGGACTCTCACTCCATCATGCAGGCAGGAGTGCAGTAGCACACTCACAGCCACCCCAGCGTCGATCTGCTGGGCTCAGGCAATCCTTTCACCTCAGCCTTCCAAGTAGCAGAATTACGGGTGTGCACTACCATGTCCGACTAATTTTTTTATTTATTGTAGAGATGAGGTCTCATCAAGTGGTCCAGGCTGTTCTCAAACCCGTGGGCTCAGGCAATCCCTTGACCTCGGCCTCCCAAAGTGCTGGAATTACAAATTTAAGCTATTAGTTTTTTAAAGTATAAATTACTAAGATGCACAATCATATCTGGACTTCAATGAACCCAGATATTAGCATAGGTATCTAACAAATTCATCATTCTCTCTCCCTCTCTCAAATTATCCTGCTTTCTGTTTTAATTGGTAGCATTATCACCCAACTCAATTGTTCAAGATGAACATCTAAGTCACCTTTAAATCTGTACCCAATCAAGTACTGTTTTCTTCCCTCTCTCACACTGCCTCTTTCCATTCTTATTCCTTTTCCTTGACCAGTCTTGATATCTCCTAGATTATTGGAAGTGGTTCCTAAATGATCTCCTTGACCAGTTTTTCACTCTCTCCAATCTGACATTTTCAGTGTATCACAATATAATGGTGTCACCTCTCTGCCTGAAATGATCCAATGGTTCTCTTTTACCTACTCCAGCCTGTTTTTCAGACTAACCTCCAGTCACTTTCTCCCATGAATTTGGCACTCTAGCCACATTGCCTACAGTCACCCTTCTTCCAGGAAAGCATACGTTGTCATTCCTGCAAAAACTGTCTAACCTTGTCCCCTTTACTTGTCACAACTTTCCTATATTCGGCTCTGTGTTTCAAGGTCAAACCAGATATAACTCTTCCATGCCAAATAGATAATTCCCCTGTGTATTTCCCCAACATTTTATTTGAACGAACATTATAGTTACCAAGGTGATTTTGTTAATAGATACATTCTATTCTAAACATTGGGAAAGAGTCTTATTCTCTTTCCAGGTACCCAGTTCAATGTATATATTAGGTGCACTAAACATCTTCTCAAATTCAAAATAATTAAATTGGTATGTTTACTGAAGTGACTGTTTTAAAAGGAATAAAATAAAATGCTTGGTAACCTTGATGAAGAAAGCTATTTGTCCTTGGAATTCAAATTATTTTTTTTAGTTGAAATGACTATTCATAATTTTTGTTGGATAGCACAAAAACATGAATTCTTAGACAAGAATATTATGAACATCATCTTGAAACATAGCATTTAGTTAAAAGTGATGATACTAGAAAGAAAGCATGTTCAACCAATTCAGAATCAATCTGATTCTAGCAAAGATAGTACTTCATGCAAACTCAGAGCTTTAAAATTCTCTGCTTTCTAATAGCGAACTTTTTTTTAAAGTCAGGGTCTTACTCTGTTGCCCAGACTGAAGCGTAGTGGCACCATCAAGGCTCACTGCAGCCTCAACCTCCTGGGCTCAGGTGATCCTTCTGCCTCAGCCTCCCAAGTTAGCTGGGACTACAGATGCACACCAGTACACATGGCTAATTTTTAAATTTTTTGTTCAGACAAGGTCTCACTATGTTGCTGGACTAGTCTCGAACTGTTGGGCTCAAGCAATCCCTCTGTCTTGGCTTCCCAAAGCGCTGGGATTACAGGTAAGAGTCACTGGGCCTGGCCAACAACAACAACAACAATAACAACAAAATTATTGAACATCTACAGTGGAAAAGAGAAAGCTAGCTCAGGCATGGTTCATTCAATCATAAGAGAGAATATTTGCCCAGGGCAAAGTAACCTAAACAAAATGTACGAAGGGTAAAATTAATGAAGGCTGTTTATAAGAGGTTGGAATATGAAAGCCATCAATAGGGAAATAAAGACAATAAGAAATGAACAGGTGTTTATTTTGACTGAAGTTTATACTTTGTGAAGGGGATTTCTGAATGTAACCACTAGCAGTTGGCATGCCATTGTGGAGGACAGTGAATACCAAAATGACAAAGGTGACCTCTATTATTCTTTTTCAATATGTAGAGATAATGAGAACTGGTAGAGTATTAAAGAGAATCTTTACAGTAGTTTTGAAAAGATTTTTAAGCAGTAACATGTGAAAAACATTTATAGGGCTACTTTTGGACTGTAAAATATACCAAATAGCAATGATATTTAAAAGAATTTTGTGTATAGGGAATATTACAGATATAGAACAATGAAGAAAACCAGGGATATGGATAAAATCAACTTTACCTGTCCCCTGCTTGTGCAGAGCAGTTATAAGAAAGGGAAGCAACAAAAAACATATCATGAATCTGAATAATTAAGAGCATAGTGGTATCATTAACCAAGAAGATTATGGAGTAAATATTGGTAGAAATACAGTGGCGTTCCTAGAGTATTTCCAGGCAAGGGCATTGGTCAGGTATTCAGAGATACAGATTGGTGGTTAAAAGAAAGGAAAGGATTATAGATACCGATTTAGGGATTATCTACAAAGAGATTAAAATTGATCTAGTGAGAATGGATTAATTTGACAAGAAAAAGAAAGTATGTACACAAATAACAGGAAAAAAGGAATTCTAGGGAGACTGTCTATAATCTCTCAAAGTGACCTGTATTCAGCTACTGGTTTTGCGACTTACTAACTCCACAATGTTGGGCCAATAGTTTAATTTCTCAAAGTCCTAGAATGCTGTGAAAACCAAAAGGCATCATGGTTAAATCAAAGGGCACATGATTTCCTATATATTAGGATCTCAAAAAATTAATTGTAATTCTATTCTCCAGTATTACTAGGAAACAAGAAAAAAGCAAGAACTAGGAGAATTGGAATAATATAGCACAATACAAATCACAATAGGATGAATGAGTAGGGCATCATGGGTCAACAACATACTGTGATGCATCATGTGTATTCTGATCTTAAATTTTTCTAATAGTAACTTAGCTCCTAACATCTGCAGATGCTAAAAAATCATCCTCAATCATGTTCTTAAGAAAGCCACTCACAAACTATAAGGATTCTATTAGCATGGCTGAGAAGTCCCTCGAGACAACAGATGGTGCTTTTATAAATAGGCTCTGAATCACCTGTTACATGGCTTGAGCTGCCCAATTATAAAGTCCTTCTTCTAAACTTTGTCAGAGTTTCCAAAACAAATTGTAGAACAATACTGTAAATTCAAGAGCCATAAATTATATATTAAAAGAAATATAGCATAGATGTATCATTGATGAGGATAACTAAAACTGTAATACTTTCATTGCATATTTCTTATGTATACAAATTAAACCTATGTGTATGTGTATGTATGTGCATCTGGGTACGTGTCCGTGTATAAGAGAGGATAAAATGGAAAGAAAAAAGGAGTGTAGGACAACATGAAAAAAAATACTTTCTGAAATATATACTTCCAAGGGTCACCTTCTTAAAGTAAACAGGAAAGCTATTTAAAAATTCAGGCAATAAGATATTGTTATGTATTCTTAGCAAGAAAAATATCACCTTCGATTTATAAAAGGGTCACTCTCAAACATTACTTGAGACCAGATCGTTACAAAAGAAAAAGCTGAGATTAGTTGTTGTTGTCAAATACTATACTTCAAGCCCCTAAAGTCTGTTTTACTCTTAATAATTCCTAAGTACAATGACCTCAGAGTTAATCTCAGATAGATTCCCAGAGCAGCTTCCTTTATTAGATGCAGCCCAAATCAGAAAGTTTTAATTTAACAGAATACCACAGTAGAATGATGATTTCATGAGAACCTTGATTTTACTACACAGTATTATTTGTTTAGCTCAGTATCTTTCTCCTGGGTTTCTCTTTTCTTCAACTTAGTACCAGTAAATAAGAGTAATATATCTTTAGGATCCATTTTAGAATCTTAGCACAGTATTTAACTTTGTTAAACTCATTCATTTACTCATTCATTTAACTAACATTTGCAGATTATTAAGTTCTAGGAACTATACTAACACTGGGACATAGCAATGAAGACAAGTAAGTCTCCTGTGAAGTCTTCTCTATGAGAATTAAATACATCCTTTTAAAAAGCAACAAAATAAGTTTATTTCTGATAGTACTTACTGTTATGATGAAAATAAAATAGATTAATGTGAAAATTACCGCTAAGTATGTAAGTTTTATATTTTCCTTTGCATTTTTGCATGTAAATTCCCAAAAGGATTATTAAAATTTCATACCTTCTTTCCCCCTATCATATTCATATTTATCCCTCACTCAAGGCACATTTGCCTTATCACTTACTGAAAAAAAATGCTTACAGAAAGACCATAAAATGAGTTGGTGTATAATTATGCCAATGTTAGATATAAAGAATTCCAAGAAGCACAAAATTAGTTGCCAGCCCCTAAGGAGTATTCTAGGTAGCTAAGTAGAGAGGCCTCAGGACATAAATAATGAAAATCTGTCAATAATGCTAAAAACTATCTTTGAGTTAACTTGTGGATGTGTGTCATAAGAATCTGAAGAAGGCCTGGCTTGTTGGCTCAGCCTGTAATCCCAGCACTTTGGGAGGCCAAGGTGAGTGGATTGCCTGAACCCTTGGGTTCGAGACAAGCCCGGGCAACTTGGGAAGACCTCGTCTCTACAATAAATCAAAAAACTCAGCTGGATGTGATAGCCCACGCCTAGTTCTATTTGGAAGGCTGAGGTGGAAGGATCGCCAAAGCCCAGCAGGTCCATGCTGGGGTGGCCGTGAGTGTACCACTGCACTCCAGCCTGGGCAACAGAGTGAGACTCCACCTCAAAAAAAAAAAAAAAAAAAGTCTCTAATGTCCAGTGGTGGAGAATAGGATTTCATCTGGACATGTTGGGAAGTGTTGGAAAGGGAGGGAGGAAGGAGGATGACGACAATTCCAGGAAAAGAAAACAGATAAGTGTGGAGCCCACTTGTCTCAGGTGGGGCCAATATAGAAAAAGCAGCAGCTTGCAAAAAAGAGCAAGTTTGCTTGGGGATAATCTTGCTTGTGGATTTTGATATCTATATATCAAGTGAGTGGAAATAATTCCATATATCTAAGGAGAATGACAGGTTGAATGTGATATTTTATTTTATTTTATTTATTTTATTTTTTTGAGTTGGAGTCTCACTTGGTCGCCCATACTAGAGTGCAGTGGCCGCTCCCGGCCACCGCAGCCTCGCCTGCTGGGCTCCGGCAATCCTTCCGCCTCAGCCTTCCGAGTAGCCGGAATTACAGGCATGCGCTACCATGCCCGGCTGATTTTTTGATTTATTGTAGAGATGAGGTCTCGCCTGCCCAGGCGGGTCTCGAACCCGCGGGCTCAGGCAATCCACTCACCTCAGCCTCCCAAAGGCGCGCGGGATTACAGGCTGAGCCACCGAGCCCGGCTTGGATGTGATATTTTACAAGCAAGATTCTGAGACTGGCATACAATTTGAAAATGGCAGATGAGAGAAAATTTATATCAGTTAGAAGGTGAAACCTTAAATGTAAATTCAAATAGCAGTCGCAACAAGAAGTACACATACAAAAGTGCTAAAGATCAAATAGACAAGACAATGTGAGTGATGAGATGAGCTGTGTAAGAAGGATAAAAGGGAGATTTCAAAGTTATCACTGCCACAAAAACAACATGAGTCTGCCATACTGTTAGTAATATTATGGTATATTAAGATTAAACTTTGAAATCACAAAAATGCAAAAGATGTTTTTAGGTGGTTTTCACATTTTTAACAGATAGCCTAAAGTTTTTAACAAGCATTCGCATTGCATATGTTTTTATATGAGAGTCTAGTCTTTCCAAATATTTAAACAAAATTTAATTCTAGCACATTGTATTTTTAGCTTTAGATCATTGGTCACTGTAATTTCCATCCTAAACGTAATTTTTCTATATTCAATATAGCAATAGTTTTACAACTTCACCATACATTTCCATCTTTGAGGTTCATATCAACATTCTATAACTCTTTTTGACCTGTGAACTTTAAATACATATACATTAAAAAATTAAGATTGTAAGTGCTAAAGGTCTATTATGTTCATATATCCTTAAAATCAGGAAATTTTAAATTTTCTCTATTTCCTGTGGCTAGTTAACTCCAAATGTTTATCTCCAGTCTAGACTCTCTCTTCAAGGTCAACTAGCACATATTTAGCAGCATTTATCTAACATTCGCTGTAAATGTTTAATAGCTTTATAACACATAAGGTGTTAATTTTCTCTTCTATATCTTACCACTATGATTATTAGGAAATTGGTCCTAACATTTGCAAGGCAAGAGCTTTGCTGTTGTACCTTTTCTTTGGGGGACCACCACTATAGTTTCATACCACTGTACCTTTGAACATGTTCTCTCCACCTGCAATGAGCCGCCTCCAATGAAAGGTCTTCTAGCATTTACTTATTTCCTTTGAATTTTGGCAGATTTCATTGTTAAATTTCAGCATCAGTCCTTTTACATATATTTCTTAAGGAACTTATCACATGTTTCTGCAAGTACTTATCTATAACTCAGTCTTCTCAAACTATGACCTTTCCCTAGTAGACTATGAACTCTTTGAGAGTAGATACTGTCCATTCAGATATGCATCATCAGTGCTAATACTGAAAACAAAGTGACAGCAACTGTTCATGAATGAGCTAATGGATACATAAGAGGCTGAATGAGCTTGTCCACATAAGAAGAGAGCTACTGACTCTGGTCATTTTAGATGAGATGATAATCAGATTACATATCCATATACTTTTCTACCATAAGTATAAGCAAAAGTTTTTTAATTTTTAAAATTTAAAGAAAAGCAAAAAATATATATGATTAGTTGATTTATTAGAGTAGGGTCTTGCTCTGTTGCCCACGCTGTTGTGCAGTGGTGTGATCATAGCTCACTGTGACTTCAAAATCTTGGGCCCAAGCGATCCTTCCACCTCAGCCTGCTGAGTAGCTGGGATTACAGGTGTGCACCAACATACCCAGTCAGTTTTTCGATATTTTTGCAACATCTTGCTATATGCTCAGCATGGTCACAAACTCCTGGCCTCAAGGAATCCTCTTTCCTAGCTTCCCAAAATGCTGGATTATAGACATGAGCCAGCACCCTGAGCTTGAAAAATGAATTATCATTGTCATCTTTATTTTTAAAAAGACAATAAATTTTAAAACTGATAAGACATAGATTCTAAACATATGATGAACATAATTCTAAAAATATGATGAACAGAAAAAGGGATTATTACATGGGAGCTGCTCCCATTCTGAATCAAAAACTGTATTCAGTACCCATCATCTCTTATCTTGATTACATGTAAAATAAAATTATTTTTGTTTCATTCATATTAATGAAGTTATCCAGAGTATACCCAGTCTGAAAGAATTTACATACTAATTTAATTTTTAGAATAAATCTTGAGTTTTTTAAAAGCATCTAGTTTCAAGGTTCAAATATATATGTATATTTTATATTAGGCATTATTGTAAATTTAATTGCATACATACTTTTAACTATGGTAGAGTGTTAAAATTGAGAAAATACATTGTTTTAAGAAAAATAGATGCAAATGTTTTAAGAAAAATAGATGCAAATCACACAAGAGTGGAGAGAGGTAAGGAAAGGTAATAATGTTGGAACCAGAAACACACTAGGACTAGAAAGGATGAAAATGTTCGTTAAATGAGATACATTCTCTAATTTTATCTCCACCTGATAGAGCATATTTATTATATCTCTGAAAGATAAGTGTAACTCTCTTCTTTAAATGATGTACTACCAACAACTAATAACTAAAATAGGAGGTATAGTCATCAATATACATGAAAGAGATGAGAATAATTATCACCAAAAAAGCAGATGCACAAGAATGAACACACACACACACACACACACACACACACACACACACATGCATATACCCACACAACACAACACAATCTCTTTTTCCTTATGTTAAAACCGAGACGTTCACAAAGAAGAATCATAACTATTAATATGGTAGAAATCCATACTCATGTTTGAGCTGATATAAACGTGCATTTTTAAATCTGTGAATATGAATGTAAAAAATATAAGATATAGCCGGGCTCGGTGGCTCAGCCTGTAATCCCGCGCCTTTGGGAGGCTGAGGTGAGTGGATTGCCTGAGCCCGCGGGTTCGAGACCCGCCTGGGCAGCGAGACCTCATCTCTACAATAAATCAAAAAATCAGCCGGGCATGGTAGTGCATGCCTGTAATTCCGGCTACTTGGAAGGCTGAGGCGGAAGGATCGCCGGAGCCTAGCAGGTCGAGGCTGCGGTGGCCGGAAGCGGCCACTGCACTCCAGTCTGGGCGACAGAGTGAGACTCCAACTCAAAAAAAAAAAAAAAAAAATATATATATAAGATATGCTCGTGAAGCATATCTTCAGCTTCTTCCTCTCTAATACTTGCCTAATATGGAATTTTTCTGCTTTAGCAAAAATACTTCCTGTATTCTATATAAACAACAATATTTTATCATCTCTTTAGAAATAAACTGCCCAATAATAGATCCTTAACATTTTACAACACACAGACTGCTAAGAAACATGCACAAGAATGTAGTTTAGATACAAGAATAGCCTGCAAAGGGAAGTCTTTAATACATAGGCAAACAGAATGTTTTTAAATGATTGTGTAAACATAGGAATATTAAGTGGTCTCGTGTTCAAAAGTTTTTATGTGAATTCTGACAGTAACTATAAATATTTAGCATAGTCTAAAATAGCCATTATTTTAAGATTTTTAAAATTTTAAAAGGTAACTTCTACAAAAGTGATCACTAATAAATATTCAGTAGAGTGGATTACCTGAGCCCACAGGTTCGAAACCCGCCTGGGCAACTTGGCGAAATCTCATCTCTACAATAAATCAAAAGAATTAGCCGGGCGTGGTAGCGCGCGCCTGTAGTTCCGGCTACTCAGAAGGCTGAGGCAGAAGGATCGCCGGAGCCCAGCGGGTTGAGGCTATAGTGGCCGGGAGCGGTCACTGCACTTCAGTCTGGGCGACGGAGTGAGACTCCAACTCAGAAAATAATAATAATAATAATAAGTAAATGTTCAGTAGAAATACTAACTCTAAATATGAAATGAACACAATGAAGCTTAACTTCCCATTGAATAATCTGGACTTAAAGTAACCAAAAAAACCACAAAACAAACAAACAAAAAAACACCCCTGTCTAATTGGAAAATTCTAAGCAGAGAAATAATGAATTTGATTTACCTTTTAGGATGATTTCACTGGCTGTTTCATGGAGAATGGACAGTCAGGGAAGAAGAGAGAAATCAAAAGACCAGAAAGGAGAATGGTGCAATTGTCCAGGTGAAGGATAACACATGGGGAATGTACATTCAGGTAACGGTGAAAAGTAATCATATTTAGGACATATTTTAAAATATGAAACAAAATATGGGAATTATAATAGAGACAAAGTGACTAGCTGAGTCTCTGTATAGAAACCTAAATCAGCCTTTTTATTTCCACGTAGATCACAGGCCCATAAGCATGTATTAAGAAAAGTACTGATGTGGAAAACCTAAAATATTTACGATGTATCCACGAGCGTCTGGTAGAAATTAAAATTGAAGAAAAATGTTAGAAAGAGATCTTGACTTTTGACTTTCTACATCTGCTGTTTGTTATTTTTATTCATTTTTAAATATAGTAATGACTATGAACTTCTTTGGAAAGAATGACAAATGCAAAAAAATTTAAATGAACAGCAAATGTCAACAATTCATTATTAATTTTAGGTACTACATCTTCCAAAAAACGAAACTGTCCTACCTGCATAAAGGATATTAAATTTAAATGGTCACATCATAAAAACTCACCAAAGTATGATAATTATATAAGATAATATGTATCACTGATAAAATATTTTCAAAGCATACAGCATAGCAAAATTGTTCTGACATTAAAAAACATAGGATAGCCGGGCTCGGTGGCTCAGCCTGTAATCCCGCGCCTTTGGGAGGCTGAGGTGAGTGGATTGCCTGAGCCCGCGGGTTCAAGACCCGCCTGGGCAGCGAGAACTCATCTCTACAGTAAATTAAAAAAAAAAATCAGCCAGGTGTGGTAGCGCACACCTGTAATTCCGGCTAGTTGGAAGGCTGAGGCAGAAGGATCGCTGGAACCCAGCAGGTCGAGGCTGCGGTGGCCGGGAGCAGCCACTGCACTCCAGTCTGGGCGACAGAGTGAGACTCCAACTCAAAAAAACCCAAAAAAAACCATAGGATACCTTGCCTGTACTATAAAATCATCTGCCATAAATGGAAATACGAATAATGTCCTCTTCAATTTAATGTGTAAAAACCTCCTCTCACAGAATTTTAGTGATGTTTTAAATCTTAGGACCATGCTACCATATGAATCAGTTTTGTTTCATACAATGCAAATTAAAAAATTTGCAAAGTCCATTTTGTTTGAAAATGATAGTGATAACATAAATATCTTCATTTTACAAGTCTGATTTATTACAAGTTAAACAAAGTTGAATGTTTTAATAATCAGCTCTAATCAAAAATTCAAAAAACAGCATATCTGAAGAACTTTGTTTAATTATGAAATTATTCAATGAATAAAAAGCTAAAATTTCACAAAATACAGTTGTACAAAAGAACGCTGCTTGATTCAAAATTATTACATCTCAAATTTGAGAACATTTTAAAAATAGTCAGCAGGATTCAGGGTAATCATTAAGCATGCATTGGTAATAAAGGAAACCATTCTGTGAGTGTCTATCATCTATTCTGACTATGGAAACAAAAGATTAAAATCAGAATCAGATTTCAATTTTAGCACTATTTGAATACATGGAATTTCAAAGTCAAATACTATCCATTTTGAGTTAAGGATATATGTACATATTGCATGTGCATCATTGCTTCAATCTACATCATAAGTTAATGAAAGAGTTTATCAAAAAGGTGATCTAAATTGACCTTAAATAATATCAGGGACAATTAATACAGTGTTTGCCAACAGTTTTCCTCCTGTAGGCATTACAGACTTCATTATCATTGTATCATTTATCAGTGATGATAAAAGAAGCTCTTCCAGGAAGCCACAATCAATCCATTCATTCCAGATATTTTCCAATGCCTAGTGTGAGCCCGAGACTGAGCTAAGGTTTTGAAAAATAACCAGAACCAAAAACAGGTCTAATTTCTATCTTAAGAATTTTAGGCAGACCTGATGGCTCAAGCCTGTAATCCCAGCACTTTGGTAGGCCAAGGTGAGGGGATTGCCTGAGTCTACGGGTTCAAGAACAGCTCAGGCAATTTGAGCCTAAGGGTTCGATTACAGCCCAGGCAATTTGGCAAGACCTCACTGTTACAATAAATCAAAAATTAGTGGGGTGTGGTAGTGTGCTCCTGCAGTTCCAGCTACTTGGAAGGCTGAAGCGGAAGGGTCGCTTCAGCCCAGCAGGTCGATGCTGGGGTGGCTGTGAGCATACCACTGCACTCCAGCCTGGGTGACGGAGTGAGACTCCAACTCAAAAAATAAATAAATAAAATTATATTCCAGTAGAGGAGACTGGGTCAGAAAATCAGGTGCCTTGGACTAAGCAGACGGTAGTGATAATAATGAAGACTGAATCCAATTGAGACATATTTTAGAGGTTCAGTTAATAGAACCTAATGATGGACTTGCTTCTGGAGTAAGATGTAGGCATCAGAAATGATTCTAAAGTCTTTGGCATTATGGAAATACTATTTATTGTGATGAGGAAGATAGGCAGATAGAATAGTGTGGAAAGGCAGAGAGATAATTTTTCTTAAATAAAGATTTAGCCGTAAAGTGGAACAAAATCATGGACTTTGCAGCAACTTGAATGCAGATGGAGACCACCATACCTAGTGGACTGTCACAGAAACAAAGAACCGAATATCAAATGATCTCACTCATAAGTGGGCCCAGATCACTAGTCACATTAGCACTAGGGTGGAATGAGCATTTGCTGGGCACTAGTAGAGGAGGGAGGGAAGGACAGAGGGAGGAGGATGGGCGCCACGTGACTACACCAAAGGTACCTGGTTCACTACTAGGGAGAGTGAGAGCCACCTAGAAGCCTACACTTTACCTGCATGCAGTCTATTTATGTAGTAAACCCTCACTTGTACCCCGTAACTTTATAATACATAATTTTTCAAAAGAAAATCTTTTTGAAATTATTAAATTTAAGAAGACTATGAGGCATCCAATTGAGATATCAAGTGAGCAGCTGAGTACAGGAGTGTGGAGCTCATAAGAAAAGTCCACTTACAAATAAATTTGGGAGTTAGCGACATAGATTCCGTATTTATAGAGGTATGTAAGTGGTCAACAGAATAGAAATCCAGAATAGAACCACCAAGCCATGAAGAGCTTCAACATTCAGTGAACAGGTGAAGAAAGAAAAGCAAATATGTTCCCTACAGCTGAAAATGAAGAGCAAGAGATATACTTTGGCTTACCACATGAAAAAAAGAGTTTCAGGAATAACTGAATCACTAAATGCTTTAAATACTGGTGATATTTGAATCAGAGATTATGAAGTATCTTTCAGATTTAGCATCATAGGCTTTTAGTGGGATGAGAGATGGCCTGATTAAAAAAAAGTATGAAAATCGCTATTCACACTCCTGAAACTACAATTTATCTGAAATCAAAAGCAATCCTTTTGTAAATATTAGCCCATCTGATACAATATCTAAACATCTTACACATTATATATAAATATATAGTGTTCAATTTATTAAATATTGTGTTTATATAGATAAATTACATTTTTTAAATGTTTATTAAATTCATATAGAGTGACAAGTGGCCTATTATGGACTGAAAATTCAAAGAGAATAAGACAATCTGTATATATATAATGAGTTCATAACATAATGACACAAATATACATATAAAACACTAAAATTCCAGATATATATATATATTATATATAGTATATAGTGAAGTACAGGAGTCTCTGGAATGCAGATAAACAATAATTTCATTTCTCTATTTGATGCTTTATGCAATTCTAGAATTGTCACTTTTTGTGTTAAAATAAGAAATCTATACGGGCTATTAATTTTGTAGCTTACCCTAAGCCTAAACTTTAGGAAATTACTAACTTCATACCTCGGTGAAGTACTGTAAACACAGAAAATGCCAAGCGCAAGTAAGAAAGATAATATAATTAATAAGGCACTTGCAACACCGATTTAGAATTATAAGAGAGTCTAACATAATTGTTATTTTTCAGGCTTCTCTTGTGTTTTAAAAACTAAAGCCTGCTTCAAATTATAATCTAATTGCATGATGGGTAATATGTAGATGTGGATGGACTAACAATGGATGAGAGTGAAAGAAATACATCACAGGAGAGTAGTCATAACCAGACTAATATGACATAGTAACTTGATTCAACCTTTTTGTCTTTATAGTCATACCAACAAAAATTTATGGCATTCACAGAATCATAAAAGTGGCAGGGTAATTTCAATTATATCTTGAAATAAGTCAGTAGCAAGAAATAGGTTTACTCTAATTCATTCAGAAGAAAAGATTAGTAGATTTACATATATCAAACAAGTTAACTGATTCTGCAAAAGGTAAAGAAATGCTCAGTAGGTCCAGTCTGTTAATATAAATGATAAAAATGGTAACACCTTACTTTGTGAGAGAACTTTTCTGAACACAACATGTATTAACTCAATCACCATAACAGAACAATAAAATAACTACCATTATTCCCATTTTATTCATGAGGAAACAAGAGCAGAGAAAAATTCATTAAAGTATTCAATCCAAGATCACTTACAGAAGAAGCATTACTGCCATTATTACATATTATTTAAGAGCTTCGATATTCTTTGAAATGTGTTACAGACTTTACTGAACAATAACTTTATATTATTGATATCAATAATATGACTTAAAATACTTTCCTCTCTGAGGGAGATTTAATATTAATCTGTCTTTTTAAAATGTTCTTGCTTGCACTCTATCCCAATCAATTTTGATCGGGTGGTCTCAAAACAGTTTTGTTATGATGCAATTCATTTTGTTGATAGTTTGCTTTCTGTGCAACATTCTTATATGTAATTGACTCAACTCTAGCAACGTAAATATTTAGAACAGTTCAACCTTAATGCCACTTGGTGGAGGTGGTAGTAAACAGGTCTAGTTACCTGTGACAGATCACTCTTAAAAAGAAGAGTTGTTTTCCATCTCAGTGGGTCATCTTCTGTTGAGTATCAGCCTTTGAAAGAACAGTTTCCCCTGACAAAGGAAGAAGCACCTGCTCTCCGATGAGAGCAGCCATGGTGGGGGGACAGCTGCTGCCGCCAGATGTCCCTCACATCTACTAGTTTTATTTTATAGAGGGATTGTTTAAGCACCTTAAAGATCCTATTTCATGGTCGGTGAAATTTACCTCGGATTCCTCACAAGGGCAGATTGTTTCAATTAGAATGACAGAATCTATACAGAGTTTGTATCCTCAATCCAATCCTTTCCTTTGTTGCAAGTGATTATAAATTAAAGTCAGCAACTACTTATCTTACTCTGGCTATGGGAAAGGCCAAGACATATGGAGAGAGAATGGATATTACTGGTAATCAATGACTATTTGAACATCAAAGACACTGACAATGAAACTACTGTTTAGGATTCATTACTCTTTTAACAACCATCTTGAGACTTTCCTGAGTTCGTGGTTTTAATGTTATCACTAAATCACTTCTATCTTGAATATCAAAATAATAACCAAGGTATGTTCTGATATCAGCATATCAGATATATGGCGCACTCACACATTTTTTTTTTTTTTTTAGTTCTAGATAGTTACTAGTGAATTTAATTTCTTAACTCCATATTTATCTAAGGGGCATTGAGAAACATACCCCCTTACAAGCGATAAACAAAGAAAGAAATTAAGAACATTATGTTTTATGAAGTTTGCTTTATTTGTATTTATATCTCCATTTTATTGATTGTGGGCTTTAAGTACAACCAGTGTTAAAATGTACGTTTCAGGAGATATGAAATATCTTGGCTAAAAGAATGATACATAAAAAATAAATTTGCATTTGAATTCAATATTGTTAATGCAAGTTGCTTGTACACAGTCTTATTCTCCCTACAGAGGTTGTACTCTAAATTGAAATGTCATTGATATAATTTTATAAATCAAAAGTGCTAGTTCATGTATATTTTATTCTCTATACCAATCCTTTTAGGACATAATTAAATGCAAACAAACAGAAAAGAACTAACTCGAATCAATGTGTCCTTCTGAATGACATATCCTTCATACCTGCAAAGCCATCTCATCAGCCAGACTATCGCACTCATGCTCATAAATTTGACAAGGTTGGTTGATTCTCTTCCAATCCCATTTACATTTAGAAACATGTAACCACATAGGATATTTTTCTATTAATTTATAAAGTGCTTCAGTTATGTTGAAAGGAAAAATTACCAATTTGTTGCCAAATCACAGGTTAATATTTTTATTATCTTTGTATCTCATTGTTCATGTAAAGAGTTTTTGAATATAAGCTGAAATGTAGTACAGATTTTGCTATGTTTCAGAAGACAAAGCTTTCAGTTAGGATAGTCCAAAGCTGTCGATGGGATCATCTTTCATTAGGGCCACTTAAGCCAATATATGGATAAAATGATTCATCGCTTCAACTCTACAAGCCATTATTTCTAATTAAAAACTATCCCATAAATACCTTCTTTATTATGACATCTATATAGTAAATAAATTCAAGCTATCAGTAGAGCACTCACCAAGGAAATTACCTTAAAAAATTACTTCATTTCCAAGTGTATCTTTCTAATTAAAATGACTATTTCCCATCCATATTTCTGAACGGAAATTTATAATAACTTTAGGGTTTCTGAATATCTGATATTTAAGCAAGCTATTACCTTAATTTTTTAAATCATATCACCTACAAAACAAAAAAATCAACCATTTACTGATCTTTTGCAAATATGTGCGTGAAAATGTATAGAGCTACATCATATTCAAAGAAAAAAGAAATACATTGATAAACCTTCAAAACCATTTCTCTACAACTCTAAACTACAGAAGTGGGGGCAAAATCCAATTCAATTACATCAACTGTAAAATTACCATGTGCTATTATTCCATGCTATTTAGGAGCTGAAATATCTGTTGAAATGTGTTCTAAGTCTCCTTGATATAAAAAGATACAAGAACCCTCACACTGGTTAAGACACATATCCAACGTGTCTTTGCTCTCCAGCTGTTTACTTAAAGTATGCTTGATTCTCTTTCATCCTTAACTTTTCATGTTAATTTCTACCACTTTCTTTTCTAGAAAAACTACGTGATGCGATGGAAAGAACTTGAGGCTTGGATTTATTTAGATACAGATATGAATATTTGCTTCGCAATTTATTAGCACTTGTTTTTGAGCAATGCACTTTACTAAGCCTCCGTTTTCAATTGTCAACTTTGATTTCCTATCAATGTGTTTAATTTCTCAATCTGACTGGTTTATGTGCTCTAACAAAACTGTGATTGTTGCCTGTGTTAATGAAACTGTAAGCAAACACTGGACTGTTTTCCTGGAGAAAATAATGCAGGCCTTGGGGTTTAGTCAAACCTGGGTTTGTAACCAGGCCTATTGTCAATACCTAAAAATAGCCATATTTAAATAGATTATATCACTGAAAAATATTTCCTTTCATAAACCCATAGTTACATGAGATATGCATATATTTATCTGGAACATGATGATAGAGAAGGAGAGAGGGAGTGAGGGGAGAGAGAAAGAGAGAGGATATCTGGAACATACTGGCTAAGCACTTCACAAGTGTTAATTCATTTAAGCATTATGATGTACACATAAGGTGGCGCCTATTATTATCCCAACAATCCAATTTTACAGATGAGGAAACTGAGACAACGCATGACATAACTGTGCCAAGTCACACAGCTGCTAAGTAGCAGAGCCCGACAGCACAGTCCAAAGTCTTCTTTTACTCAGTATGTTACATATACTGCCTCTTAGTATTTGAATATGAACTACATTTTCAGATATTAGAATCTTCTCAGGTCTAACATTGGTAACCTTTGAAGCTACTGATTGTTTTTCCTTACAATTATATTTAAATAATCTTCTGTGACATTTTCCTCCTTTTCTAGGTTTCCTTCTAAATCTCTCAGTAACATTAACCCTTATCAGGCTCCTTCACCGACTCCTCGTCCTGTACTTCTCTAAATGGAGGTGGTCATCAAACATGCTCTTTAAGTATGCTCTTATTCTATACTTAAACATGCTCTTTAAACATGCTCTTCATCTATACTCCTTCTATAGTTTATGACAACCATATATAAAAAGAATATATATATTCATATATATATTCTTATATATACACATATATACTTAATTATATATATGTATATGTATATGTGTGTATATATATATCCTTTTATTTCAGTTTAATCCTGGCCTTATTTCTAAACTCCAAAACAATGCACTTCCAATTGCATAATGAACAGCAGCCCCAAGACTTTCAGCAAGCCTTACAAGTCTGAAACATCCTACAATCTTTACCTTCTCCTACTAATACCAGCTTTAACACTCCCTATGATTTTGATCTAGTAAAAAGGCATCACTAGCCACTAGCCTTAAATCCTCTTAGATCTCTCAGTTCTAAGTCTTCATCATTCTAAGGCTAAAAACTAATAATGAAGAAGTTTTATCTTTCTTTTTGTTTAACAGAATTTCACTGTGAAAATTGTTACTTTTTCTGTCATCTACTTAACATCATTTTTCTTACCAAAGACAGCAATTCACTATATATATATATATAATATATACATATATATATATACACATCTATACACACATATATTCTTAATTATATATATTTTACAAAAGTATATATTCTAATTTATATGGTTTATCTATAGAAATATGTAAATTCTTAAAACTATTTACACAAAAATAAAATCACATACTGAAAGTTTATGTGAAAGTTAAGTGAAAACTATGTAGGCAGATTACTAATTCGTAGTACAGCTATTCCCCCAAATTGGGTGTTATTAACTTTTATAATACCAATGAATTAGGTATACTGATTATATTAGCCTCAAATATTTATTTGTATGTTCTACTTAGGATGATACCTCGAACCACTTTTGGTTTCATCATGTTTGCAGAAAATATCTTGAAAACCTTAGTAAATAATATATCCAATTTTAAAATAAGATACTCCATAATAGTTCCATTTTGCCAAGTCTGTGTGTATGCATAAACATGGCATGTTTGTGAATATGTTAGTATAAATTTACAGGCATAATAGTAACATATGTTTGTCACAATCTTAGCTGAAAATATATTATGAGAAATCAAATAAACTAGTCCTTATTTCTTAGAGAACGTCAAATATTTAAGAATGTTTTAAAGAAGATATTCTAGCTATCTTTCTAGAGATACTGAAGTTAATACTTTCAGTAAAAATGTTGTACATCCATTTGAACTCTAAAATTCTAAAGCTTACTTTAAAGATTTTTCAAGACTCTCCAATCCCAATACATAAACATTAAAACTTGTAGATTACTCTCTCTGACAAGGAATGACATGGAAACACAAAGCAATAACTTCTTTTGTTGGGACATGCCTTTGATGCAACAATTTTTTTAGTATTTCCTTTATAAGTTATAATTTTTATATAAACTTTTAATTTGGGAAAAGATTCACAAAGGTGATAGTATCTGGTTGATACCTTTAATAGATGTTTTCAAGACCAAAAAAAGGGGAGAGAATGAATTAATGATTAATGAAGAAGCGTTATACCTAATTATAAACCTTTTGGAGAGAGAACTTGAAAATAAATATTAAATTCTGTATCATCAAGGTATTTTGACTTATGAGCACCAATCATACCCATAGAACTATCTGTCATCACATGACTTTACTAAAGTCCCTAATATTAGTTACTTGATAGTATACATAACAATATTTATAAAAGTTGATTGATTAATTGATTAATAAATTAATAAATTAAATTTAAGCATGTTGAGATCATGAGAAAACTTTTTCTACTTGTATTTGGCATCACAGCATTTAAAATATTTTTCATAATTTCAATGTATAAAATGTAATAAAAATAATCAGGTCAAGTGAATAAGGCACTGGAACCAAAATAAATAAAAGTGCCATAGAGATATAAATTATTCTAGTTGCTGATACTATTATTAGACCTCTGGAGCTTTGTACACGCATCTCATTTGATCTTCACAGCAACTGTGTGAATTTGTTAGTAAGATGGCATTTGCCAGTTTTATAGAAAACAGATAACAGATAAGTATTTTACCCCAAGTTACGCAGTTATTAAAAAACAGAGCTAAAAGTTGAATATAGACCTTCTACTACTACTCCAAAATAATTAGAGCAGAATTTCTCATGTAGTGTACAAATTTGTTCTTTGAAATGGGTGTTAGGTAAGAAAGATTTAGATACTGGAGTTCTTATTCACCTCTTCAAATAAGTGGATTTTTTTTTAACCTTTGGTGTGACCTTAATTTCTGTATACTTTAGTTTCTTCATCTATACAAATGAGACTAATCTTTCACTTTTGTTCATTGTATTTTTTTTTATCATTTTAGGGTCAATATGGCAAATTAAAAAAAAAATGCTTGAAGATAAACTAACCAATGAGCGCTTTACAAAATCCAAAAGGTTTTTAAACTACTGATTAGAAAATCTAAGGTACTTTCATGCAGGTTACTATTTTGCTCAATGAAAACGCTCTCTAATATAAATGATAATATGGAAGACCAAATGAAGGTAATAGAAAAGTGTGCCTTAAAATTTTCACCATGTAGTCATGCCTAATCAGATTTAGAGTTAGTTTAAAAAATCATTTAAAATATCTAAGTCTATTTAAATCTCTAAAAATGACCATCAAAATTTCAAAATATCATAATGTTACTAATATTATTAATCTATAGCAATATATAGCAAGTCCTCAAATAAGATTGTTTCCTCAATTAGGAAAAAAAGTGATTTCCAGTGGAGCCACTGTCTGTGTGGAGTTTACACATGCTCTCAATGTCTGCATGGGTTTTTCTCCAGGTAATCTGGTTTCCTCCCACATTCCAAATAGTCATGTGCATATTAGTTGAACTGGCCTGTCTAAATTGTCCCAGGGTGAGTGTGTGTGTGTGTGTGTGTGTGTGTGTGTGTGTGTGTGTGTGGCCTGAGCTGCCGGGACAGGCTTTGACCACCCATTACCCTGAACTGGAATAAACAGGTAAATAATTATCGTAATGTTCTTAATAATCTTTCTTAAGTGTGTGTATAGCTCATTTTTATTTCAATGTCTAATATTAAGCATGAGTCTATCTTTATTTAGAAGTCAGTAACATTTTAGAGACTAGAAACATGCCAGAGGAATTTAACTCTTGTTTCTATTAATTAGTACATGTTAAAAATGGGTTAATTTTATGTTGTTTCATTTATAGTAGGAATTTTCAAGAATCTCCAAGATAACATTAAGTGGGAATTTATGTTATATTTTTCATGGAATATACCCACATTCATTTTTTCTTTTTTAATTGTGAGACAATATATGTCTACATCCTTAACACAATAATTGTCATCTATGCTACTAATTCTGAGAACTATAATGCCGTTGAAATCATAGTACAACATTCCAAATCAAGTAAATTGTTGAAATGCATGACACAGGATTTCTATACATAGTCATTAAACTGTAAAAAAAGGTCTGGACTAATTTAATGACATTTTTCTTTTTATACGTGATACGTTTTAAATGCTATCGTGTGCTATCTGTATATCCAGTTGAGTATTTCCTCTTAAATGTCCCTCACAAAAGAATGAATATTTAACACAGCTAATACAATTAAGTACTGAGTCATATTAATTTCATTAACACATTAATTTGAATGAATAGGATATTTTACTTGGAAATGAACAAAACAAAGATTTGGTCCTTCTGAGAATTTTCGAGCAGAATTCTCTTTCTCTATTCAAATAATCTGTTTTAATTCAAAGCGTTATTTTCTTTTGTGAAATTTGTCAATCTGTATCACTTTATCCAAGAACAAAGCTTAATGAAACCAAAAAAAGGATCAATAGGAAGGATAAAGCTTTGCAAGAAGACAAAAGAGCCACCATGTTCAAGACACAGAAGAAAGGCACACAAAATGCCCCCAAATAAAATTGTATCTAACTGCACTGCCATTTTGAAGACAAAAACATATCAGATGTTCAGAGCCTGAGAAATGCTCAATTGCAGAATATCAGACAGTTTCAATGGTAGAGACTGCTAGAGGATTACCCAATAACCATTCTCCACTTCCCCCTTAGCAGAATGCCAGTTCTCTTGGCAATAGTCCTGTTCTTGCCCTAAAGAGAAAGTACACTTCCACTCTTTCGGATATAGAAAAACAAATGATGCTTTGTCCAATGAAATATAAAAAAAAGTTGTTGAACACAGGATTTGGAAAATTTCCAGTAGGAGTGGCGGTCTCGGATGAAATGTGCCTTTTGCTTCTGCTTCTCTCTTTCCAGCCAGAACATGGTGGCACACTCCAGTGCCATTTGCAAGCATAAAAATGAGGATCACATGCAAGGATAGCAGAATGGCAGAGCCCTTTACAGCCACAAGGAGACTCTACTCCCTTTGTCTGAATAACACATCATAAAAAGTACTATATTTAAGCAACTTGGAGCAACCTCAATCCCCAACAGAAACACTTGCCTAAAATTCATCTCTCATTTAAAAAAAAATTCAACAAATTTTACTGAAAGCCTCCGCTGCCCTCCTACCAACATACAATCAAGCTGATCCCATTTAACTTTAACTATTACTTCTGCATTCAAAGGTTTCTCTCCAAAACTATCTCCCTCACCAAACTCCATATTCTATATATCTCATTCAAGAAGTGTACCTAATTTAGGCATAAGATTGGATCCTCTACAACTTCTCTAAAAGTGAAAAAAAAGGAGTTTAGCTTAAGCTATTTAAAATTATCTATATTTTATAACTTTAGTATATTGTAGAGATGTGGTATACAAGTCATGATGAAGTATATAGGTAGTCTATATGCAGGTGAAGTTTGGGCCTCCAACTGGCCCTCACTTAGAACCAGGTTCTCTTTGTGTTGTTACATGCACCACCACAAAAAAAATCTATTTTCATTTGATTTAATATTAAGGAAGACTTTTCTAAATGTTGTCAAAAATAAACCTATACAAAACAATCACATTAAATAAAAGGGCTTTTCCTAAACCAGTGTTTAACAGACTATCTATGGTAAAGAAACCTTTGGTATTTCTTGTTTATTAATTTTTTAATGAATCTGTCATACACCAATTCTTTCATAAAAAATAGCCTCCTCAAGAAAAAATGTCTACTGATCATATACTTTATTGTTGTAACAAATGTCAAATTGCTGTAAAATTTTCCAAAACTCATTCTCAACTTTTAATTGACTTGTTGCAAATAGGAAAAAAGCAGTTAGCACACTGTTATCGATCCATAGCCCATACTTTGTTACTGCTTCTATAAATCATTTATACTGTGATTCAAACATTTAGACAAAACATTTTGCCAAATATTATTCCTAAATATGCTGGCTTAATTTATGTCCAGCCATCCTTTTTTCTTTATTTACCAAAAATAGACACTGAATTACTTAACAGATTATTTTAATCTGTGGAATTTTTCAATGTCCTTATTCTTTAAATTTAAAAGAAATAAGTCAGTTCAATTGCTTTTTAAAAGGAGCTTAAAGTTTCTTTTGAAACACTATAATATGTGTAAAAATATAAAAACACTCATAGTTTTCTTTTACTAAAAAATTACTAGTTCCTTTGATTTGCATCATGATTTCACAAAAATTGAGATAGACATAGTTCACAATTATGCTTGTAAAAATATAGTAACATAATTTCAAATTAACAATATCTGATAGTATTTTATAGATTTTACCTAATCTGTATTCAGCACATGGATAAAATAACAAATATATTTTTATATTCTATATTAATCTAAACATTAGAGATTGAAGAAACTTTATTAATATTAATTAACTAAACCACAGAAGAGACAAATGAGAGGTAGCCCTTAAAAAATCATAGAATATTTTTAAAATGTACAATGCTTTATTGAAAAAAATAGCTCAAAAGTAAGAATAACATGTCACTGTCGTTCAGACTCCCCGCTTTGGAAAATCTCGTGGCATTTATTGAAATGTATGTCCCTGACTCTATTAAGTGATTATCCAAAGAGATGACAATATGCGCTATATCAAAAAAATAGTAATTTAGTTTAAATAAATATTATTTTGTATGAGAAGTAGAAAGGGAGAAAAAAGAAAAGGAAGAAGAGATAGGTTAAAGGAAGGGATAGACAAACAATGGTCAAATTGATGTATTACTGCTAGTATAATTTAACTTAGAAGTAAAAACTATTACCTCTTAAAAACTTGCATTTCAAACCTAGGCAAACCATGATGTGGTAAATAGTATAACCTTAACATTGTTGTTGCTTTCATGCAATACACTTCTAGTTTAAGAATTTCTATAATTATTCAATATTACTATTCTGCAGAAATTATTCTAAATACACTACATTGAACAAAAATTTATCTTTCCTTAGTAACTCTTTAGTTCTTCATGAGAAAATCCTCCTAAAATATAAAGCAACAATTTATAAATAATAATTTTTAATAATTATCAATATACAAAATCAAGCTGTGAATATTGGTATTTACCTTTTAATAAATAGATCTAGTGTTTTAAAAGTGATAGTTTCTCAGCCAAGATCTTACAGGGCCCCTAACCCCCAGGCCATAGACCCATAATGGCCTGTTAGGGACCGGGTCACAGAGCAGGAGGTGAGTGGCAAGTGGATGAGTGAACAAAGCTTAATCTATATTTACAGCTGCTCTTCATTGCTGCCATTACCGCCTGAGTTCAGTCTTCTGTCAGATCAACAGCAGCATTAGATTCTCTTAGGAGTGGAATCACTCTTGTGAACTCTACATGCTAGGTATTTAGATTATGTGCTCCTTATGAGTCAGATTAAAGTTAACAGGGTTGATTTCACAGAAACCATAATAAATCAGTTACTTTCAGATTGTATCAAAATCCTATCAGTTATGGCAAGGGTACAATACTTCAATTGTACAGCTGCACCTGGTGGTAGGCTTTAAGTCAGAATACAACACGTATTTTAGTTTCCATGTGGCCTGCCCATTATTGTATTTACCATTTCCATCTATGACTGTTTAAAAAAAAATAGCAAGTTATATAGTTATTTCATTATATATTACAATATAATGATAACAGAAATAAAGTACACAATAAATGTTACACAATTGAATCATACCATAATCAACCTCCACCTTGGAAAAACTGTCTTCCATGAAACCAATCCCCAATGCCAAAAAGGTTGGGGACTGCTGATTTATAATATAATAGCAATATAAAATTAACCATTCCTGATTTTATTTTACATTTTAATATTCCTGTTTCTAAAGGTTCCTGTCTTTTATTCAAAACTGTCTCCATTAAAAATATACCTAAAATTATTTTCAAATGTCAAAGAAAAATAAGGAATGGCTATAAGAAAAAAATATATGCATCACTTTCCATTCAGACACAATTTAATTTGCACATATTCCATTATTTTTAGAACAATCAGAAAACTCTAATGCAGATTTATGTGAAGTAAATAGTGTCTTTATCCAAGATCTCCATGAAAGTTTAGAGAAATTTAGCTGTGATAATAATATAAATATCATAATTATTATTATCATTATTTTGATGACTATGACTGGAAAACCAATTATGTCTTTTACAAGATACTAAGTTAAAAAATCCACTTAAGAAAGATTTTGTGCCGGGCTCGGTGGCTCAGCCTGTAATCCCGCGCCTTTGGGAGGCTGAGGTGAGTGGATTGCCTGAGCCTGTGGGTTCGAGACCCGCCTGGTCAGCGAGACCTCATCTCTACAATAAATAAAAAAATCAGCCAGGCGTGGTAGCGCATGCCTGTAATTCCGGCTACTCGGAAGGCTGAGGCGGAAGGATCGCCGGAGCCCAGCGGGTCGAGGCTGCGGTGGCCAGGAGCGGCCACTGCACTCCAGTCAGGGTGACAGAGTGAGACTCCAACTCAAAAAAAAAAAAAAAAGTAAGAAAGATTTTGTAATATATGAAAAAATATCAACTCCTGTAACAACTAGAGATAAAGCAGAAGAAAAATAACCAGAAATATAACCCTTTCATTTACTATATTATTGCAGACTCAATTCTCTTTTTTTTAACTGTCTATCTCCCCTCCTTCTTTTTCCCTTAACAGCAAAAAACTTGCTGACCAATAACCGAAGAGTCAAGCAAAATAGTAAACAAAATTTTCCTACTGCTGGAAATGTTCAATTGGATCATATTGCCAGAGGTAATTTTTTATCTCTTTACCAGATGATAAGAACAAAAGATTTAAGCAAATAAATTTTTCATCCAGGAATAACAGTGGTACATACTTATAAAGGAGTCAAAAATATCAAATTTCAGGTCCACTGCTCAAATAATGAATACATGTTTAGATCTAGAAAGTTTATATTTAAATAACATACAAGCAACCATGTATCTTATGTTTATGATGCATTTATTATTTAAGAATTGATAAAACTTCACAGATTTCAATTAGAATCAACCAGAGGTAAGTGAAAATCCTTTGCTATTATTATTTCCATTTTTCCAGATAAGTTAGATCCTAGGTTCCCAATTCCATATAATGTTTTCTGCCTTTTAGAATTGTGCATGACAAACTAAGAGAGACTTCTGAGAAAATTTCTTGACTTGTCTCATCTTCCCACAAAATTAATAAATTTTAGTCATGAGACTGTGGTTTAACTTAATAATAGAAACAGGCCTTTTGGACACAAACATTCACAATGACAATAGAAAAATTATATACAACTGCAAAATATGCAGAAATTATTTGAAAAATGCATTATTTTAATAAAATGGTCTCAAACCAGTATTTCCCAAGGATTAGGGGAGACTACTATACATAAAACAAACATAAGAAGACATTGAAAGGTTGAGAGAACAAGGCAGATAGGTCAGGTGACTCAGACTGAGGAACAACGTGGTGCTGAGTCCCCTGTGTTTTCTTTTTGTCCCCTATTTCCAGATTTGAAGCCAAAAAAAAGTCAGCAACCTGAAAAACACCAACAGATACACACCAAAACTGTCCATAAAGCTTGCTCTCTCGGACCAAAGAACCAGGAAAGGGATAGTGAAGTAAATCAAACAATTTTTAAGCAAACACTGCGCTGCTCCAGGCAAACAACACAGAAAAAAAAATGTAACCACACCTCCATCCACATCAACAAAGGCCAAAGAAAGTCTAGAGGTCCACCTCCATTTGGTTATATCCCCCTCAGAAGGGTGGTGACATAGAA
Source organism: Cephalopachus bancanus (assembly GCA_027257055.1). Taxonomy (NCBI): domain Eukaryota; kingdom Metazoa; phylum Chordata; class Mammalia; order Primates; family Tarsiidae; genus Cephalopachus; species Cephalopachus bancanus. Next base: position 5,870,965 of record JAPVLO010000131.1, read on the forward strand.
GGTCTAGTTGGAAGCTTGGACTCCACAGTCCAGTAACAAACACCTCTATGCCACACTGTCTGTGAAGAGCACCCTTGTCTTCCCCCTACTTAAGATGGTGGGTAAGCAGAGGCTAGGTGGAGACTTTTATCACTGTCCACCAGGAAGGAGGGACCCCATTACATGTGCCAGCAGAGATCACACAGGGAGTGATAACAAAGTACTCATATCCTTCGAAGTCAGGTTGGTATCAGTAGAGGCCTTGTGAAGAACCCAGCCTCCCAAATGAACCCGGCCACTATAGAAAGCTTCAAGTATCAACGGTGGTTGGATTGGACTTCTATCCTGGCAGTAACAAGGCAGCATCCAAACTACCTGGGACAAAAGAAATCAGGTAAAACAGAAGATTTTAAAAACTCAGGGATTTGTAACATAATACACAAAATATCCAGGTTTCAATTGAAAAGCATTTATCATATGAAGAGCTAGAAATATCTCAAACTTAATAAAAAAAGAAAATAAGTAAATGTCAATACTCAGGTGACAGACATGTTGGAATTATCTGACAAGGATTTTAAAGCAATCTTCATAAAAATGTTCTAGCCTTGTACATGGCTCATGCTTTTAATCCCAACACTGTAGGGGGCCAAGGCAGGAGGACTGCTTGAGCCTCTGAGCTCAAGACCTGTCCAGGCATCATAACAAGACCTTGTTTCTAAAAAAAGAAAAACAAATTAGCCAGCTGTGGTGGAACATGCCTGTAGTTCCAGCTACTTGGGAGGCTGAAGTGGAAGGAGGTTGAGGCTGTGGTGAATCATGATGGTGCCACTGCACTGTAGTCTGGGCAACAGAGTGAGACCTTGACTCAAAGACCTTCACTCAAAAAGAAAAAGAGTTCCAATGAGCAATTCCCAAAATTCATAAACCAAATTATTAAATACAGTTTTAGCAAAGATATAATCTCAGTAAATGTATAGATGCAAAGAAGAACCTAATAAAAATGTACAGCAGAAAAAAAAATACAGTAACCTATATTAAAAAACAAATGCATGTGCTCTACAACCAAATGGAAAAGACAAAGAAAAGAATTTGCTAACTTTAGAATAGAATACTAGAATTACCTAATATGAACACAGAAAAAAATGTCTGGAAAACAATGGGAAAAGTCACAGAAACTATTAACAAAAGATCTCACACTCCTGTTATGTCACACAGAATGTCCCACCATTACCACAACTACCAAAGATGTCATGTCCTAATATAGTAGACAGAGTAAGATGCCCACATCAGTAGTTCCAGAGCAATAAATGGCCTATTTTACCAGACATACCTCCCTGAACCAAAAGAGCTGGATTATAGTATACCCGGCCAAGCAGTGTGCTTTCTGAGACCCCTAGCACCTAACTTATTGAAGTAGAGGTTTGAGAGGTGATGTAGTACCCAGAATTCAATTCATATTTATTAACATAAATAGATGAGGGTTAACACATTATTAGTTTTCATTCTAAATAAGAAACGTTTTAAAGACTTAAGAGATTCTTATATTAAAATGGAATCATCACTTTGTTACCTAAATTGTTAAAATGATTTTCTCAGCCATATCACTTCTGAAAGTGTTGGTGAAATCATGGAAATATCACAAGCATTTCCTGAGATCTAGTAAATAAAATATAAGTGGCCCTTCCACCAGCTCAGCTTAACATGTGCTTGAAATTGATGACAGGTCATAAATGTGGGGAAAACAGAATTTAATGATAAAATGATCACTGATAATTTTTCTGACAAAAGATAAGGAGGGAATTTTAGACCATTAGCCAAAATTATATGTAAAGCCACAGAAATACCATTAATGACTCAAATGTGAAAGTTGAATACTGCTTTTTAGTATTAACACAGGGCATCTCACTTTGGAAACAGTTATCCACATATTAGGCAAACAAAAATTTGGCAAGATACTTAAGAAAGAATTTTGCTTACTGAATTTCAACATAACTTCTCTGAAGGAAGGAGGAACTGCAAATTATTATTACTGATACATTTGCCTCCTGATTTGATGCAGTGAAAAGAATACAACATTTCCATGGTATTCCTGCCCAAAACAAAAATGTATTACATGAATCTTACCAGGAGAAAACATCAGAAAAACCCAAAGTAACTATCCTATGTTCTTCATAAAACTCAATGCCATGAAATACAAAGAAGGACTGACAAATTATTCCTGAAAAAGGGAACTGAAGAGGCATGGTCACTAAATGTAATGCAGGATAAAGAATTTTCTTTTATTGTCATTGACATTTGGGGGACAATTGACCAAATCTGCATAAAGTTCATAGACAGAACTGCTTCATGGGCATGCAATCAAATAGTTGCACAAGGTTCCATTCTCAAAAGAATCAACACTTGAGGTTAACACTCTCGGTCATCACCATCAAATTCTTACCAATTTTATATTTGAATTTGTGTTTTCTAAGTAAAGTCTAACAGGATGACACAGTATTAGTAAGAGGCTTAAGGCCTTGGTTCATGTACAGTCTAACATTCCGCCATCTCCATTGACAACTTTTTGATTACTTGATTCAGACTCCCTAGAATACCAGCTTCCACCCGCTCTCTTCTCCACAACCACATCAGCAGTTCTGACACTGGACAGGATACCTGGGCTTATAGTATTGTAGGGCAGGACAAGAAGGTGACTACCTCGACCATGATGGTAGTGCCATAGTGTATTCAGCAGGCACTCAGTAAAGGTCTCTCACTCAAGACTGGTTCAGGTATCAAGGATGTTCTGGCACAGAAGTTGAAATCACTTGGCGGTCACTTTCCCATTATGAGTTAGGGTGGAGAGTACACAAGAAGGGTAAACTGACTTTCCCTGCCAAGACACTACATGATTAGTTTGCACAGGGTCCTGCTAATTATGAAGCTACTCCTGTTCTTAGAGTAGATAATAGCATTGTATCACTGTCAATTTCCTAATTTTCAACACAGTTGTGTTTATATAAAAGAATATCTCTCTTTTGTTAAAGAAAATATGAACTAAGCACTAAAATATCTAAAGATAGAATGCACAATACACACTGAAATATTTAGAGAGAGAAAGAATAGAAAAAGAAAAAAAAAGTAACTGTAATAAAAAAGTAAAATGTTAGAATTTGGGGAATGTGGGTGACAAGAATTATTTTTATAAATTATGCAACCATGTCAAATAAAAACTCCTATTTTTCTAGTTCACCATAGAATATTACCCATTTTTAGAACCCATGCTTACACACTTAGAAATATGAAGTTATTGCTACTTGGAAGGCTGAGGCGGAAGGATCGCCGGAGTCCAGCAGTTCAAGGCTGCAGTGGCCAGGAGCGGCCACTGCACTCCAGTCTGGATGACAGAGTGAGACTCCAACTCAAAAAAAATTCAGCATCAATTATTTTTAAATAATGAATTACTGGAAACAACTTTTAGAGTTTTAATTTTTTTTCACTATCATTTGCAAAAATAATGATTTAGGCAGTTGTTTTATTTGTTTTGTTTCTTTAAAGGAGATTAAAATCATACAAGCACACACATGGAAAAAAACATACACATGAAAAGACCTGGATTAATTATTGTAAAAATCTAGTATATATATCCTCATAGAAAAAATGTAAGTCATATGTTTTATCTATCCTAAACTTCCCATTCTTTCATTCCTTAATTGAGTTCTGGACTATTCTAATACTATAAAAATTTGAATTTAAAAAGTGCATTTAAAATATAAAGATAGCTATTCTTTAGATGTAAGAAAGGCACAGCAAAACCCATTCTTATCTTGGATTAACCCTACTGACCAAATTATTTCCAATTTTATTTTAGTAATAAAAACTATTACATTTTATTTTTGGTTCAAATTTTGATCAGAAAGGGCTTATGGTCATATTCTTGTTTTAAAAAATATTGCCAAAAACAGCATGAAAAATGAGTGAGATGATTTGTTTATAACTGAACCATTTACACCTCAACACAATTAGACGTTCTGGCTACATTTATTTTGTATGGTTCACATGGACTAGATTTTGGAACTGTGAATTAATACCATGACATTGCCTTACTTTTTGCACATCAGAAAATTAAATAAATAAAATGCATCCTGTTTGATAAATATGAAAAAGAAAAGCTTAGAATGAGATAGACATATATATGTCTCTCTCTATATATCAGATACATCATAAACTTTTTAAACAGAATGAGATTTTTTTTAGTGACTTTTTTCCTTAAACATATTTTGGTTTTTATTTAAAATATAACTGGAGAAGCAAACTAATGAATCAGACAGAGATAGTCATGGGAAAGAATATTCTAGTAACATAATTCCACATCTAAAATCATTTTGGGGGGCACAGTAAGAGTCAATAAGCAAAATTAATAAGAAAATTGCTTTATGTAGACTTTAAAGTCAATACATCTAAGCTGAAGAAACAACAGCGTTCTTCATTACAGATATTTATTTAAAATTAATCTGTAAGAATAATATAAACACTCTTGGAAATTAGTTTAAAAGCATGTGAAACTTTGCAAGAAACAATACAAATACTACTTTAGCATCATCCAAACTCAATGTTTTCTCAATGAACTTCAAAAACAATCAGGCTATAACTCAATTTTGTTTTGAATCTCAGTCTAAAACCATACATATGAGGTTTTTAAAAGAATTTTTAAATGCATCATTACTGATTCTTTTGTACTTTATATAAATACACTTAATAATCTAGGTTAAAAAATCCATTTCCAACTTAAATACTGGTAAGTAAGGGACATTTTCACAAGGCTTACGACAGAAAACCAGGCTTCAGTCCAAAGTCAATTCTCTATACCAGTAAGAGCTGGAAAATACATGTGGGGCTTATGGTAACCTATTCTCGTAGGCAAAGAATGATCAAATTAATCTCTGTACAGTCGGCAACGAGGCAAGTCTTTACAAGCAGCAAAGCAAGCGGGGGGGAAATGGACAACAGGTAATACCCCCATGGGCTGCAAATACCCAGGTGCAAGGTCAGTAGTTTAAAATAGCCTTCTCACTGGCCAACTGGGGCTCAGCAAAAGAGGTAAGGACCAAACTAATAAGCTCACTGCATTTGGAATTCATTGAAGACCAAGAGAAGGAAAGAAACCTCCACAAAACGAAAGCACTCAGAAGAGTTTAATAGTTGATTTTATGTGATCTTTAAAAAAAAAAAACTTACAGAATTTTAAATTTTGGTGAGATTTCTCCGTGATCCATAGATCCATCTTATAAATAGCATTGGCAGCGTTGATTTTATCATATTCTTTTCTTATTTTCCTTTCCTCCTCCCTCGACACCCTCCATCGACGCCAGTCCCACTTTCTAGTTCCAGAAATGATGTAATGTAAATTTGCCATCATATGTATTTAGATGGTTATTTTCCAGATGCATTTCTCATAACTGTAGTCTACAGAATGTTTGCTATGGAAAACTAATTTATAATTTTGAGTTCATGATTTACAAAGAATCCCTTCATTTACTTCTTTTTTTTTTTTTTTTTGAGTTGGAGTCTTATTCTGTTGCCCAGACTGGAGTGTAGTGGCGGCTCCCGGCCTCCGCAGCCTCCGCAGCCTCGACCCGCTGGGCTCTGGCGATCCTTCCACCTCAGCCTTCAAGTAGCTGGAACTACAGGCGCACACTACCATGCCCGGCTAATTTTTGATTTATTGTAGAGATGAGGTCTCATCAAGTTGCTCAGGCGGGTCTCGAACCCGCGGGCTCAGGCAATCCACTCACCTCAGCCTCCCAAAGGCACGGGATTACAGGCTGAGCCACCGAGCCCGGCTCATTTACTTCTTAAGTCCATCATCTTCGTTCATTCTCCTGTGAATTCATTCATTCATTTCCAGAGTACACAGATGTATGCTTGAGAATGCAAGCCAAGTGTTTTTATAGTTTTAAATTCATGCATTTGTAAAATTAATGGTAAGGTATGTACATTATATATGAGCTAATGCAGCATCCTTTATCTCTGGGGTTTGAATCTCTATTGCCTTTTTCCAATCCTTCAAGTTGTTTTCAAATGATGACAGAGAAATGGTTGTTATAGAGCTTTGTTTGGAAGATAAACCAAGATGCAATGTAGACTAAATGTTGGTTTACAAAGCTATTGTTTACTTCTGTTGCTTGTGGACACCTGTAAGATACCATCAAGATGCTATAAATAAAGAAAATTAGGGAGAACCCCATACCTTGAAGTTTAAAAGCTTCATAAAATATAAAGAACTATTATATGAGGGGGATTAGAAAAAAACCAGAATTAACCTGTACAAAAATGTGTATTTTTTTTACATTTTTAAACTTCAGTCACCTCAAAGTATTCTGTTTGATGCAATACACCTATCAAGATGCTTTTTCCACTCCTCAAAACAGTTTTTGAACTCATCAGTTTTGATGCCTTTTAGTGCTTTTGCCATTTTTTGTTTCACCTCTTTCTCATCTGCAAAACATTTCCCTTTGAGGACTTTTGTCACCTGGTGTAATAAAAACAAACAAACAAACAACAACAATAACAAAAAGTAGCTTGGGCCAAGATTGGGTGAACAGAGAGGGTGGGGCATGGGAGTGATGACCATTTTGGTCAAAAACTGCTGTACATTTAGCTTCGTGTGGGCAGGTGCATTGTCCTGGTGAAAGAACCAGTCACCTCTTTGCCAAAACTTCGATGTTTCTTCCCCAAATCCTGACACAACCTTTTCAAGACTTTTCAATAAAAACTTTGACCATGTGATTCAGAGGAAAAAATACTGAGTGCACTATAAGGGGTCTACCCTTCAGAAGATAATTAAGAATTTGTGGGGGGCTCCCTTTCATTATTTATTGTATTATGTTTTCAGACTTTACTCAAACTTTAAAGAGAAAAGACTATTTCTTCATTATAGATTCTGAGAAAAGAGAAAATTAATGTGTGAAGACTAATGACATATCCACTTCTGCAATATCAAAGCAAGTTATTTTTGAAGTACATTAATTCATTATGATTCCTTAATGCAGTTTTTCTAAGTGACTCTCATCTTTGCTTCCAGTTTTTTTTAAAAAAAGATACCTCAAATAATCTCTATTATTAATTCTGCAAAATTATAATAAGGTATTGTAAGATGACATTATATCACATTTAGGCATTGAGTACACATTTTATTACAGAAACCAAAATACAGACATTCTGCTGAATTACCTGTGTAATTATTTGCCTAACATAGAATGCTATGGGAATGCAATAAGGTCTATACAAATCAGACTAAGGTAATCATATCTATAATATTTTATTTTGTTATTTTTAACTTCAGTTGAAACATAAAACCTTACACTCTCTTTTAAGATAGAGCCATGGAATGATTTGTAGTATGCAGCATACTGTTATTAGCTGAAGGAAATACCAATGACATCATTTAGCCATTATAGGAGATAAACTCACCTATTTGAGTACAATACTAACAGTGTTTTATATTTTTGCTAACCTGGCATGTTGAATAAGTTGTGCAGAATACTGTTCTTATACAAACACACTGTAGTTAACATATTTGAACTACTCTTGCCTTTTTGAACATGAGTATGTAATATTTTAATATTTAATAATGCCAATGATTTATGAACCACATAATCTATCCTGTTACATTTTAATAAATATAAAATAAAGAGTTAAATTTAAAATGTCTGCAAATTACATAACATCTCACTTTATTTTTTATTAAAGTACATTGTCTATCAACATAGAAACAGTAAAAATAATTTTAAACACTTCAAAAAAATCCACATGTTCACCAGAGAAAGTTACATTGGAAAAATAGTCTCTTATCTCTCTTAATAATATGTATAATCTTTAAAATGTATTAGTAGTTTGTAAGAGCAATACATAGTTACTCATTAAATATTATGAGAATTAAGTCTTTAAACGTTGAAGTTTAACCACTCAAGTTATTCTTACAGGCAGGGTCAAAAATTATGCTAGACTATAGCAAAATAGATGAAGGTTGCATTGTGTAGCCTTTGGTCTCAGTTGGAATTCTAAGCTTGGCTTTCCCACGTGTTAGATGTGTGACATTACAAAAATTTTGTATCCTCAGTTTTCTCATCTATCTGTGAGAAGCACACAAAATCTGTTCTCACAGAGTTGGTGTGAAAATTAAACAATTATATATGCAGACAGCAGGTGTACAGGACTTCTCAATAAGTGTTAACTATTTCCATTACGGATGTTTTCCCAATTGCAATGAGTGAATGTATAAGATGTGAGGTTTGTTTATTCCTTGTAATATTCTCAACATACATCTGACTCAACTGAATAAAGTACAATGTAACCACAAGTCACATGTGGAAAAGAATATTTCTGATGAGTTTTGCATTATAGTGACAACCGGATGTTGAATTATATACATGAAAATGTATTATTTTTCTGATTGTGGCTGACCATTATACTGAGAAATTATTCAGAAAGCTTGGCATTAAGCACTATGAAAAACATGTTTTTCATTTAATACAAAAAAACTTCTCAACATAAGGAATTTGGCAAATTTAGGGTCAAAAATCTATAATGCCAAATTCCACTATGCATCTCTAATTTTTTTTAAAAAAATCTATATCTCATGGTTTATATTAATATTTAACACAAAATTTTACATTTTATATTTTTATCGCCAGCCTACAGGGGATTTGAATCAACGGAAATAAATGATGTGTGCAAAAAGACAGTTTGGTATTCAATTTGGCTTAATGGAAAGTTCTCATGCCACAGGAATGCTTCAGTAACTCTTAAACAGAATTTTTTATTGTCATCATAAATCTCAAATTATGAAATCTCTTTGGGTATTGCTATAGATATGTATCTAAACTAGGAAGATTGTAACCGATACAACTAAGATGCAGTGTTCAGAGTTTATAAATAGCACCTGTTACAGAAATGTGCCCTTTACATGTGGACACAGGACATATACAAAGTTACTATAGTACCAATTGCAATTAAGACTGAGTTCCTGGCACATGGAAAAGTATGTCAAAGCCTATGAAATGTCATAATTTTTTTCTACTGGAGTCACTTATTCTCTGTAAATTTATAATTGGTTTTTAATCTGCCGTTAGTTTTGTATTTTCTGTAATGAGCAGATAGCAGTGGTTCCAAAGACTCCTAACATCTAAAACTCATATACAATTCCCTTCTCAATTAGTTTCATTTTTTTCCAAAAAGATAAGTAGCAACTATGAAGACTTCCCAAGATCAAATCTAGGGAAGAACCTCAGTTCCATGGAAGTATACTTACTCCGTCTTTATTTATAATCCACTTGTCTGTATGTATCCCATAATTTTCAGTGTTATTCTGTATATTTCAAGTATTTTAGATATTCTTTTGCAAAACAAGGATGCTAGTAACAAATTAATGTTCTAAAAAGACAAAAAGCTTTATATTTAAGCCATTACTTAAATATGACTTTGACACTTTTTTACTTTGTTGTAGAAAACCTGAATAGAATAAACTGCTTATGTACAGCATCAGGATTTTTATTTTTCTACGCAGGATGGTGATCAAAAAAATTGAAGTATTGAAAGAATGTTCTTAATTTTCAGTGGTAACAGCCTCCTGAATCATCTTACATACCAATAAACATTAAAGTCAGGATGAAGAAATGTCAAATGACATAATTCTATAATTTTCCAGATCAACTGTTTAGAGTTCAGTTGAGTAATGTTTTATGGATCCGGGATTTATTCCTGAATTTTTGTCTATTAATTTGTAATTGGAAAAGAGCAAGATATTATTCCTTCTCATAGTAACTGAACTGGAAAAATTACAAAAAGCATGCTCCCTACAGTGAAAATGGTTTTTCATAGAATGATCCTTTCTCTAGAACATTCCTCTCCAGCCCCCAGAAAGGCCATCTAGATTTCTTTATTTTAAATGACAAATATATGGTCTTTATAATTATAATGTACTAAAAAAATATTGTTCCTTCCCTTCAGAGAAGTTATTTCAATCTGCAGCCACACAATAATTAGTGCAATTATTTTAGTAATGTCTGTCTCTGTCGAAATGGACTGCAAGTACCACGATATCAGGAATTTGCCTGTCCAGTAACTAACACAGAGCCTGGCACAGTACAAATGTTGTAGATAAAACTGTGCCCCCTCAAAATTCACATGTTAAAGCCCTAAAGCTCAGTGTGATTATATTTAAAGAGAAAGCCTCTAAGGAAGTAATTAAGATTAAATGAGGTCATATATTTTGTAAGGAAAATTTGTATTTTCTCACTACACTACTACTCCTCTTAGTACTTCTGGTCACCAACCGATTCTCCACCTCACCAGATAGCAATTGGGTATCATACAATTTAGTTCATTTCTGACACCATCTACCTGGAATTAGCACAGATCCCACAGGTTAAGGGCTCAATCACACGACTGTCCTCCATCTAGTGGCAAATTCAGATTATCACCTGTACCTCTGATCTACCAGCCATAAATAGGGAGTTCACACAAATCCCTTTTTGGGTTCAATAATTAATTAAAATGGTTCACAGAATTCAAAATACAATTGATTAAAAGGATATCAATTTATTATAAAAGCACACAACTCTTGAACAACCAGACAGAAGAGATGACTAGGACAAGGAATGTGAGGAGCATGAAGCTTTACTGTCCTCTCTAGGTGCACACCCTCCCAGTACCTCCACATCTTCACCAAGCCAGAAGTTTTCTGAGCCCTCTTTTTTTGAGAGGGAGCCAAGGGTGATGGGGCCTCTATTAGGTAAGCATGATTGATTAAACCATTAGGCACTATTTTTTGAGTCCATCTCCAAGCCCTCCAAGGTTAGATGGTAAGAGTGAATGTTCCTACCTTCTAATCGCATGCTTGTTTCCCCAGACAACTAGTCCAGATCCTAATACTATTCAGGCATTCCCAGCCACCAGTTATCTCATTAGCCTACAAAAGGACATCTGTCACTTCAGAGATTTCAGGGGTTTTAGGAGCCATGTGTCAGGAAGCTAGGCAGAGACCAAGCATGTATTTATTATTGTTTCACAATGGTAGAGTCTTTACCCAGCAGAATTCACACTCTTATGAGAAGAGACAAGGAGAAAGTGCTCTCTCTCGAAAGGTCATTTGAGAACATAGTGAGAAGGTAGGGGCATACAAGCCAGGAGTACAGACCTGACCAGGGACCTAATTGGCCAGCACTTTGATATGGGAATTCTGCCCAAAGAACTGTGAGAAGATTTCTGCAGTTTAAGCCACCTGGACAATGGTATTTTGTTATGGTGGCCCAAGCAGATGAATACAATAGGAAACTGAAAAGATTTGTTAAGTGATTGGTTGAATGAATGAATGAAATATTGTTCAAAACATTCCCTCTTCCCCTGATTTTCTTTTTTTAATAAGAAAGGAGAGCATTTCTTGTAGCTTTCTGGCATTTGCCTGCCTTTATTCACACCACTGGAGGGAAGAAGGGTGACTTCTCTAACTGTTGAGTTTGGGAAAGGAACCTGACTATGCCCAGGTTTTCTTCTCCCTCTCTCATCACTGGGCAGCCAATCATACAATGGAAACAGATTCTTGTGCAATATCCATACCACAAGTTTATAGTGGCATCAACCTACCTGGGAGGTATGTATATATCCCACTATGCTTGACACTGCTTAATTCTGAGATTTGATTAAGCCAGCTCATTGCAGCCATGCATGTACGCTACATTCTCAAAATGGTTTGTTAACATTTCTATCTTGATCTGCCAAAATCTTTGTCTAGCTCTCAGCTTTATTAAAATCCATATGTGGGGAAAAGGTGCTATTTAGTGAATCTATCAAATCCAGGAATATTACAATACTATAATTTCAAAATAGAATGGCTCATCATTCGAATCATCAATGGAAATCATGTAGACTAAATTTTTAAAATAATTTTGAATGCATAGTATTTAAGTATTAATTCTTGTCATGCAAGTAGATCATATAAAAAAATAAGTAAATAAACAACAAACAACCCCTTCTTCTGTAAAACAGAAAATCCAATAGCCTAGGGTTTGGCAAACTACAGCTCACAAGATTAGTTTTGCCACACTGCTTATTATTGTACGTCTTGAAAGCAAAGAATGGTTTTCCTTTATACATATGTTAAGTATTGGAGAAAGTCAAAAAGAAAAAAACATTCATGATGCGAAAATTATACAAACCTAAAATCTATTGAAATGTCATTGGAACATGATTATATTAATTTGTTTACTTATTGACTATAGCTACTTTTACACAAGAGCAGAGTTTGAGCAGTTAGGGAAGACCACATGCTCTGCAAAGCCTGAAGGTTTTACTATCTGACCCTTTACAGAAAATGTTTGCTGACCTCTTCAATGGATTAGTGGTCTATAAATTGATGTTTGACTTTACAGTCTAAAACTTTGGCATTCACCTATGCCTAAGTATTACTGGAGAAGTACTAAATCCACATAACTGCTTTGAGTAAAGGTTATAGTATTTTTAACTACTTCATGAGAAATATTAGTCTGATTAGTATTTTCTATATTTCGAGATGAAGATGTAGTGAAATCTATGTTCTTATTTTACTTATTTCCAACAAAGATGCTGCTAGACCATTGTATTCCGTGAAACATTTAAATTCAAGTGATGACAAACTTAGCAAAATTAAAACTATAATAGTTGCTCAATAAAGCACAACTTCAGTGCATGAAAAATTCCTTATCTGAGCAGGCCTCTTCTGTTTCTACAGCATAAACATTTCTCAGTCATGCTTACATGTATATTTAATTGCATGAAACATCATTGGTTTTCATTAATTACTAAATAATTCCATTTTTATTTAAAATGAGACAAATATAACATAATGGTTTAATGATTATCATCTCCCTCTTTGACCAAAATAATTCTCTGAAAATAATATTCTTCAAATGCATTTTATCTATAGTGATCAGTGACTCCAACCACTTTTTGCTGCTACAATCTTTATACAGATCCAATGTACTACGTACCCTGAATTAATCGGTCTCATTTCTTGCTTAGAATTCTTTTTATGTTGATGCTAAAATGGGACTTTAAATAGATTTCTTAACCCCATTATTCAAAGTGAAAGACTGTAAGCAAAAATTCTCTGTATTACAGTTCTATCAACCACAAATATTTTTTTTAATTTCTCAAAAAACAAAACAATCTTCCTTCCACATGAATTTGACGAGGTTCCTCCAGATGCTGCAATTTTAAAAACGAGAAAAAAATAAATAAATTAGATGAATTCAAAAAATGGGAAAGGTACTATAAAAATAATCATTGAAAATCTAATGAAAGCCGAGCATCCTCATGAGAATTATAACAGACCGTTCAGTGTATCACATAAACACGTGACATACCATTAAGCAAATATAATTAAGGACAAGGGAGCTGGACTTTCTCCCCTTTTTTTGGTAACTTTAGCTGCACATATGGAGCATTTTGTTTCACTTCTGGTTTACTTTCTTTTAATCAAAGACCCCCACTGTAATGCCTTCACACAGGGCTTAGTGTTGTGGTCACCATGGAAACCATAATTCTGAATGTCCTAACTTGTGTGATTAAAATTTAACACAAAGTAACATTGATAGTTTCCCCCATTTCCACTACCACCAATATCCAATTCTAATTAGCAGCACAATAACTGGTTTGGAAAGAAGAAAGAGCTGTGACTACTATAGCCTCACATTGCCAGTTATTCACAAGAATCCCAAGAACAATCTATAGTGATGGTTCTTTTTACAAGATGTCTGGTTTAACAGAAGAATTATTTCTAGTTGATTTTCTTATCACTTCTAGAAAATAAAGTGTATCATTTTTCCTCTTCTTATATACTAATGTGTTTTTTCCCCTTAATTCTGTGTTTATAACACTGGCCTGTTCAACTGGAGCAAAAGGTTTTTACAATGGTCTGGTATGCTAAGGTAATAAATGAAACGATGTGACCTTTTTTTGTTTGTTTGGTTACTTCTGGTTTTAAGATAATTTTTTAATCAATATTTTTTTATTTTGATATTGTGGGGTACAGTTAAGGGTTAGGTATACAAATATGCTTCTTTCAGGCACCCTTGTTGATAAGAGGTGTCTCCCCGTCCCCAGGCAGATATTGACTACCATTAATCCCACCTCCAAATCCACTGGTAATAATTATATTTATTTCTGTAATTATTACATTGCTCTCTTCAACATAGAATTAACCCTTCTACATATATTCAACATGAAGATTTAGCATAGGTAAAACCTTTTTTCTCTAACTGAAGTTTAAAAATTCAGCTTTATCGTTTTCTTTTTTCCTTTTTGTAAAAAATGAGCACACTGGTAGGAGTTAATAAACGCTCAGTACTCCATTAGGAAAACATATGCTGTCTTGCTGATTATTTAGATTTGCTGAAAATTATATTGTCTCAGGGGCATACTTGCATTGATGGTATGCCTTGGTACTCATTGCTTCTCCTTATACCTAAGTACAAATTTATTGCATTAGTCAACACAACATTTTAAATTTGGAAATTATACTCTTTCATTCCAGCTGAACTTCTTGTCTATTTTATCATAAGTAAAAGGAAACATGAATGGCATTCCTTCTCATTTCTAAAATTCGAAAGGAAGCAGGTTGGGTTTATAGAGCAAGAAGAAAGATTTTAAGTATCTTAAGTATTTTAAGATTTTAAGTATTTTAAGATTTAAGTTTTAAAAACTTTCAATTTTAGGAGAGAAATTGTGGCCCATGGAGCTTTATGTAATAACTTTAATATATCTAGTAATAGAACCAGTCTTAGTAGTTTTATATGTTCATTTAGCATTTTTAATTATTCACTACAAAACAGTGACACTTCTCTTACTACTTACTGACAACTTTTTCTACTTTTATTCATAAACCTAAATGCCTTAAACATGTAATGCATATATTGCATTTGTAAAACAGATTTTGAAAAATAATGGAATTAACTAAAAACATGAAATAGAGATTACTTAAATAATTTTATTATACGTTATTGTCCAATATAGAGTCATTTAAATATTTTTTCATACTGAAAACATTGTTATTAAGATAGCATCAATAATACAAGCTTTCAAAGTTAAAACACAACTAGTAAGCAGTGCCCTTTACTAGTTAATATTAATTCCTACTGTGAAATATATTTAAGAATTGTCTCTATTCCTGAGAGTTTTACATAGTCCATTTAAATGTTACACATCTTTAATTATGTATCTATTAACTGAAGTAAAAAAATTTTACTTCAAATACAATTTTGACATTTGAATAAGTAATATTTTTAATAACGTCTGACTCCATGGACAATGTCCATTTCTGTATACTTTCTACTTACAAGTAAGGGATTGTCCTGTTCTATAAATGGTCCTTTCAGGAATTTTATTTCTAATTAGAATATGTGAATATATTCAAGTAACCCTAGTATAAGCTTTTATTTTATTTTCAGTTAGGAAGAATAAAGGAAGGAAAGGAATGAATGTGTTCGGTGGGGGTTGTAAGGTAGTTGGGAGACAGTTTGTAATTTCTGGAGGGAACCAGAGGACAAAAAGCACATGTAAAAGAGAAGAGAAAAAGAGGAACAAAAAGGAGGATTCTTTTATTTACATGGTCTCTACAACAGCTCTGATCTGGTTATTCAAGTAAATATTAAATTTTGCAAGATCCTATGAATATGTCAGTTCCTATTTTAAGACAGTTCCTAGTTTAAGACAGTTCCTATTTTAAGGAAGGAAGTCGGTAAGTTTAAAAGAAAGAGAGAGAGAGATATTCTTTACCAGAGGTTCCATTAATGGAGTTCATGGATAAAAGAACAGAGAACACCAAAAAGATGGAATGGTAGGCAAAACCTAGAGAAACTAGGAGCGGTAAAAGAGAACACATTATTGTACTGAGTAACACTGAATCAGGTTAAGTTTGCTAGATAGGACAAACATGAATTAAATTTTCTAATGAAGTCTGGCTGCAGACCTTAAATATAAAATTCTTTACCATGTTTTAAGTGTCAATAGATATAAGGAAAAAGATAAAGTAATTTATCTCAATGATAAAAGAATAATGTATTTTTCAGGTTGTCCTGTGGTTCCATTTCTTGTTAATACATTAACAAAGACTCATCATTCTCACTCCGTAACATTTATTGAAGGGCTTACTAAAACTGATCTTTTTTTTTCAAACCAGAATTCAAAGTAGAAATCATCATATTGTTTATCTTTTTTAGAGTTTCAAAGTTTGCTTTTTACCAAATTACTTTTATCATAATCCTTTGAACTATTTATTATTCTTAATTCTTGGGCATATCACAAAGAACCCTGGCAAATTTTCAGGATTGTGATTTCAATGAGACATTGTTCAATGATTTTGTTCTCAAGGTAAAAAAGTAAAATATATCAAAACCAACATCATTTTATTATTTCATGATTTAGAGTCTAGCCTGCTGAGTGTGATAAAAACTTCTGAAATAATACAAAGAATGGTTCCTTGCAGAAATTTCAAAAGAGCATCTATTTACAAAGCACAGATTCACTTACCAGTTCACGTTACAAAATGGATGGCTCTCTAATGACCACTTTGTTACCCACTCATTATATTTTCTACAATTATACACTCCAGTAATCTTGGGAATAAAACACAGAGAAGTAGAATCTGTTATTTAAACTTTAAAAATCTGTCTTTAAAGAAATTATTATTAGTGATAAGAGACTCAGCATACTGCTAGGGAGTCCAAGAAGACCAGTTAATATTGTCAGCTGTTTTAAATAACATAAGCATTCCTTGTAGCTTATCACATTTTTCTGATAATAGTCATAATAGTCATTATAGTCATTATAGTCATAATAGTCATTAGAAAATAAAAGAAACTAAGTAGGACTAGTCTTAATCAGCACTTTAGGAAGACTGGTGTTCTAACCATGTGGGGAAAAGAGGATAGATACGTTGGTGAGGAAATAGGCAACGGAGCAAACTGGAAATTGAGAAAGAGAAAATGCTTTCAATTCACAAATCTAGGGAATAAGGTGGTCTCTGAAAGAGCTGGAAAAAGCAGAATCACGGACCGTCACGTGCGTTCATATTTTACCCTTCATATTTCCACATTTGTTCCATTTTGCCTTGGGATAGCTCTTTGACTATTTGTTTTTAATTCTGGTCCTGACCTGAAAATGGAGGGTAACTCCCCTTTCAGTCACTCCTGTCCTATTCCTTAATTTCTCTTTCTGGAAAAGAACTACTTCTGAAGATGACTGTGAAATTCATTTGAAAATCAGAAACTCTGTGAGGAAAAAACAAGTGAAAAAGTTTTTGCAACAGGAAGAAGACAGAGACTATGTTAATATGCAAGGAAGAAAAAGAGCGTATTACTTAAAAATCCAAAAATACATAATTTTGTAATTATTGTAAATAATGCCAAACAATTTTGATAATATTTTTGAGAAAGGGAACTTCTAACCTTTGTTATTGTTATGACTTTGTATTCTTTTATTGTATTAATATATTCTTATATTAGAAAACTAGTGATGAAATATAAAACTTTATTTTACTGAATCAAAGTCTTAATCTCACTGGAAATAAAATGTTTATTCCTAGATTAATTGATTATTTTATAAATTACATGAAAATATGTTTCAAAGTGCCTGAAACATATAAATTTAGATGCGAGAAGTACCAAAAGGTCAATCAAAGCACCATACAAATACATGCTATTAGTGACAATTTACAAATGAATGTATCAGTGGAAAAGAGGTAAATTTATAGCTACTATATTATGCATTAATAATAATGACAATAAAGATTTCCTGCCTGGATGAATTAACCTTAGATATGATAAATAGGACAGTAACTAGGAATGCCAAAATTGTTTTGGTAACTCATCATGTTTACATATACGATGCAATATCAGAGGTCAAACCCTTTAAGTGATAGAATGCCAAAGACCTCAGTTCAAGTGAATCAAGGTAGTAATAATTCATCCAATGTACACCAAATAAGAATCTCTTCTTTGAAAGCCGGGCTCGGTGGCTCAGCCTGTAATCCCGCCCTTTGGGAGACTGAGGTGAGTGGATTGCCTGAGCCCGAGGGTTCGAGACCCGCCTGGGCAACTTGGTGAGACCTCATCTCTATAATAAAAATTAAAAATTAGCCGGGCGTTGGAAGCGCGCGCCTGTAGTTGCAGCTACTGGAAGGCTGAGGCGGAAGGATCGCCGGAGCCTAGCATGTCGAGGCTGCGGTGGCCGGGAGCGGCCACTGCACTCCAGTCTAGGCGACAGAGTGAGACTCCAACTCAAAAAAAAAAAAAAAAAAAATCTCTTCTTTGAGATGAACACGACAAATATGTTATTATGTAACTTGATACATATCTCTCCATAAAAGATTTTTTTAAATCTTGATTTTGGCTGATCTCAGAAATTATCAAAGAGAGAAAATAATTTATTTTTTCTTTAAATGAAAGACTTTATCATCATTAATGGCAGAAATGAGCCAACATTATAACTTAGTTGGCATGCTAAATACATGAAACATAAATATTCATAAGGAAAAAAATCAAGTAATTTTTCATCACTTTACACTTTATTAAAAGTTCACTTTTTCCTATAGCTAAAGGAAAAAGAAAGCTGTCACTGGTCATGAATGCATAAAAAATGTGTCAAGCATTGGATGAAAGGCACACTACAGGTAGCACTTTACAAATAAATTATTATTATTATTATTATTATTATTATAATTATTATTTGAGTTGGAGTCTCACTCTGTCGCCCAGACCGGAGTGCAGTGGCCGCTCCCGGCCACCGCAGCCTCCACCTGCTGGGCTCCGGCGATCCTTCCGCCTCAGCCTTCCAAGTAGCTGGAACTACAGGCGCGCGCTACCACGCCCGGGTAATTTTTGATTTATTGTAGAGAGGAGGTCTCGCTAAGTTGCCCAGGCGGGTCTCGAACCTGCGGGCTCAGGCAATCCACTCACCTCAGCCTCCCAAAGGCGCGAGATTACAGGCTGAGCCACCAAGCCTGGCCTAAATTATTTTTCTTTTTAGCAAAAATAATCTGTAGCAAACGCAATTTGTAAGTGATCTCAATTCAGATTTGCTTTTCAACTTATGGTCTCATAACTACAAAACAGTTAGTTTGCAGTTAGACTCCACTAGTTCATTATTAGTTGTTTGTCAATTAGCATTAGGACACTGCGCTGTCAGAAGACGGAATGATAAATCTATGCCACTCTTTCAACAGTAACATTTCAGCTATTCCCCTTCATGTCAATGTTTTCCAAAATTGTTTTATGTTTAATTTATTACTTGGCAATATATTGAAGGCCGTGCCAGTTAAAACATTTTCAGATGGCTTATCATCTTCTATTCTATTCCAAATGAGTGACAATCAAGTATTTTTCAAATGAAAGTTTCAATTTGTTGTAATATTTTGTTGAATGAATTCAATTACCTATTAAAACCCTCCTATTTGTAATATTATGTATTGTGTAAAATTAACACAAAATAGTATTTTTAACTTCAGCTAGAAAACAGGCCAGTAGAGAGAGAAAGCACCTGAAATAACATAACATGATAAAGCAAAGTTATTAGAAATGAGCTATATAAACTTTGTCCAGGAACAACTTTTCAGGAGCTATATAAGCTATGTGTACCACAAAGGTTTTATAATGCATTTCCGCTACTCTTGCCCTGTTAGCATTATTTTCAAAGTTGATGTCATAGGGAAGTAATACTCTAATATTGACTGATACTGGTATAATGAGAAGAAGCATTCATTTGCTTTGGATATTTGTATTATGTACAGAATAAATATCACATTCTCATTTTCAACTACTTATCACTAGATTATCCAGAAACTGACAATCAAAAAATATTGCTAATTTGGTGTATTTAATCAGGTATGAAATTAAATTGAAATAAAAAGTAATCTATTAAAAATTTTGTGTGGAATTATTAATAACATTAAAGATTTTCTCACTTGAGCTGAAACACTGAAACTCAATTAACAAAAGCATTTGTCTAAAAATTTGTGTTTCTTTATTCAATTTTACAATGCAGAGTTTACATGATTATGCATGCATTACCACCAAGTTGTATAAAATCTACCCATTCACAATTTTTGGCAACAAAGCCAACAAACAACTGCTTGCTTCCATTACACTTGTAAGAAGCAATTTGAGAAGATACTCCCCAGGAATTAAATTTTGTGGATGAATATTTTAGCTAATTGCATTATTGTTCTCAGAACACTGAAGGCAGCAGTAAGCCAAACGAAGCAAACCAATTTCTTTATTTCCTTTTTAAAAAGCATTTAAATTCTCTTCCACTTACACATTTTAGGAATTGAGAAAGAAACTACATATATTATATAGTAAATTAGAAAGATATGAAAAAAATCTTTCTTTTAGTGTAAAATTAATAATGTCTTAAAGAATAAAATATTTAGTTGCCCTGGGCCAAATAAGTCTAAAGAGCTATATTTCAAAGGTCTAGGTAAAAGTTTAGTGAGGTGAATTTGCCATTTGAACTTTTCATCAATTCTCAGAGCACTGATATTTGGGAACAGTTCAAAGAATACAGTGGTTATCAGTTCCAGCCATCCATTTCAGATGTTTGTCTGATTATTTAATCCCACCTTTAATGTATCTCTTACACTTCTAAGAGAGCTTTTTTTTAAAAAATAGCAGTGTCACAATAATGCCTGTATAATTAGGATTCTACAAAATATATAACAGTATAAATAAGGTTCTCTTAAAATAACCTTAAATTTTCTCTTAGCTTTCTTCATTTAATACTTTACTATTCAGGAAAATTATATACCTTCCAAAACTTTTTTTTATTTTTGGAGTTGGAGTTTCACTTTGTTGCCCGGGCTGGAGTGCAGTGGCACGCTCACAGCCACCACAGCCTCCAACTGCTGGGCTCAGGCAATCCTTCCACCTCAACCTTCCAAGTAGCTGGAACTACAGGTGCGTGCCAGCATGTCCAGCTAATTTTTTTGATTGAATGTAGAGATCAGGTCTCGCCAAGATGCCCAGGCTGGCTTCGAACCCCTAGGCTCAGGAAATCCTCCTGCCTCAGCCTCCCAGAGTGCTGAGATTACAGGCTTGAGCCACTGCGCCCAGCCCAAAACATATTATTCATTATTCTCTAATAAATAACATGGTCATACCAGGACCATTCTCTTAGAATGCCAATTCTCTGTTCTTCTATACTAAAATCCTTTGCATGTGCTATCAATTGCTATCAATTGTTCATTTTTTAAGTACTTCTTGCTCCTCTCTTTTCTACTGTAGTACCTGGCATGTTATCATACAGCTACTTGTACATGATTCTGTATTCCTAGCTATACTTGCAATTTTCTCCATAAGAGGAGGGCATTATAAATCCAGAACACAGCAGAAGTCTTATGCACACCAGACACTATATAATATGCACCCAATAAATGATTTCTTAAAAAGTAAATTAAAATCAATATGTTTTACTCTTCATTTCTCTTCAAGATTTATGATGGCATTTCTTAGCATTGTAAAGATGCCAATTATATAGTAGTTAGTCTGTAATGCACAAATGCAACAAAAAGTGATATTTTTATTGTCTCCAATTTTTGTAAGTATATAAGCTTGAAATTGTGTTGACATGCATATTCATCTTCAAAAATATTGAGAATTTATTATAAAGTCTATGTTCCATAATTAAGTAAAGGTATTAATTAAATAAATTATTGACAATAGAAATTATCAAAAGTTAAACAATTCTCAATTAAATCCTATCATACCAAAAAATGAGAATATGAATTTACATTTACCAATGTTTTTACTCAATCTAATTTACACCTAGAATATTTAAAAATATTGTTTGAAAAATATTAGAGAAATTACTGATCCTATAATATTCAAGTTTTCTGGATTATTTAGTGGATTCTTGTCAAGTACTGAAATTTTTAAAAAAATGACAAGTAGTTTTTAAAGTTATTTAAAATGTACATATCCTTGACTTCTAACAAAGTATATTAAACACAGAGGTAAACCAACCTTTTTTGTCAATGACCCAAGATCATCACAGAATTGCAGCATCATATTTTTTTTTACAGTAAGAAGCTCATTTATGAATAATCGAGTGCTACCCTCACTAATTGGACAAATGAGAATACTACAGTCCAAGGAGATTATAGAATGTGCCCTAGGTCTCACAACAAGTTAATGGCAAGAATAGGCCCAGAGTAAAGCTAACCTGATCCAGGGTTCTTGCTTATAGGAACCACATTTGTAAACTGTATATAACTCTGAGTCTCCTAGATATAGGGGAAAACTTTGCTCTAACATATAAAAGATCCACCCTGCTATATTAATTTTTGATAATTTTTAGAGTCTACCTGGCTCCTATTTCTAATATTCAATGTCAGATTTCAGTTTAGTTTTTCATACTTCTATTCTTTGATAATTTGGTGATTTTAATCTGCGAGGTTTTGTATACTAGATGGGGAACTTGTTACCATTTATTGTAACAGGTTTTCTCATTGAGGGTCTTTTATATGTGAAAAGCACTTGATATGGGCTTTAGTTAGTATAATACCTGAATATCAAATTTGGTACAGAAAACAGTTATGCTGCAGTTTCTGTGGTTAGTTATTTTGGCATCATTTACTAGGTAAGGCACACTCAAAGAAAAGCAAAAAATGTCATTGCAAAGAAAATCATAAAAAGTAGCCTTTTTACTTGAATGATGTAATTTCCCTACCTAAATTCAGAGACGAATAAAAACAAGCCTTACCATAGTCTGGCTAGTGATTAAAAAATCTACAAAACTCATATCTGAAGAAGAGAAAAGCTTCTGCATACCAACAATTTACATAATAACAAAGGCACTTAAATGGAAATAAAACAGAATTGGGAACTAGAATAGGTAATACAAATAAAAATTAGAAATAATAAAAAGTCAATAGTCAATATATAACCCAGCAATCTCACACTTGGGTATTTGATGTAGAGAGATGAAAGTTGATGTATACTCATGCACATACACACACACACACACACACACACACACACACACACACACACACACACACAAAGCGCACACACAGAGCACATAAATGTTTATAACAGCTTTATTCATTATATCAAAAATTGGAAACAACTCAAATGTTTTTCATGGGGGATGGATAAATGAACTGTAATACAGACATACAATGAATATTACTCAGCAAAATAAGAGGAACGAATTATATACTCAAACACAAGTATGCACCTTAAAGGTATTATGCTGAGAGAGTCAGTCTCATAAGCTACACACTAGCCGGGCTTGGTGGCTCAGCCTGTAATCCCGCGCCTTTGGGAGGCTGAGGTGAGTGGATTGCCTGAGCCCGAGGGTTCGAGATCCGCCTGGGCAGCTTGGCGAGACCTCATCTCTACAATAAATCAAAAACTAGTCGGACGTGGTAGCGTGTGCCTGTAGTTCCAGCTACTTGGAAGGCTGAGGCGGAAGGATCGCCGGAGCCTAGCAGGTCGAGGCTGCGGTGACCGGGAGTAGCCACTGCACTCCTGTCTGGGCAACAGAGTGAGACTCCAATTCAAAAAAAAAAAAAAAAAAAAGCTACACACTGTACAATTCACTTATATGTCATTCTGAAAAAGCTAAAAATATAGGAATAAAAAACAGATCAGTGGTTGCTAAGAGTTAGAGATAGAGGCAGAGTTTGACTACAAATGGGCAGCAGTAGAGAATTCATTCATAGGTGATAAAGCTGATTTGCATCCTAATTGTAGTGACAATTACACAATTCTATGCAGGTCTTAAATTTCATAGAAATCTATATAGAAGATTATACATACAAACAAAAAATGCTATAAACATAGATACAGACAGATAAAAAGACAACTGTTGTAGTTGTATGAGTATATACTTGCTAAAATTCATAAAATATTTACAATGGATAGCTTTAAAAGTATGTTTTCAATAAAAAACTTAAATGTATGCTGTCAATAAAAAGAATCATGAACAAAATCCCTCCTGCAAGAAACCAAAAGATCAATAGCTAAAACAGAAAACACCAATCTATAAATATTTCTAGCTCAAAACAGATCTCATTCTATCTGATACAGTATCCAAAATTCAAGCAGAAACAAGTACTCTTTTTTGGCCCACCATAATATTCTTTCAATGGCATGGATTGGAGACAGCAGCGGACAATTTAAGACCAAAAAAAAAAAAAAAAAAAAAAAGAAAGAAAGAAAATCTAGTTAAGACAAAGATCAGAACTCAAGATTTTGACTGAGCTACTGCTAATTCAGGGCTTACTCCTAAAAAAAAAAATAATGGAAAGTTAACATCACAATGAGTATGCATTGATTTGGAAAGTTAAAATTACACAGTGAGTATACACTTATTTTGTAATATAAAAATCCAGTAATAAACATTATTTTTAAATGAACTGCTAGGTTTAAGAGATCCGTCCGCCTCAACCTCCTCAGTAGCTAGAACTATAGACACACACCACCAATCCAGGCTAATTTTTAAAATTTTTGTAGAAACGGGAGACTTGCTATGTTGCCAAGGCTGGTCACAAATTCCTGATCTCAAGTGATCCTTCTGTCTCTATCTCTCTAAGTGTTGGGATTAAAGATGTGTGCCACCTCAGTCGACCTATAAACATTTAGTAAAATAACTAAATATTAAAATGTAGTCATTTTAAAATCTAAGTTTTAACAGAAAGGTTTACTGAGAAAAGCTATAACACACCATAAATGCTGCTCCGAGGATACTTAGTAAGAGGTTATAATTTCATTAACCTTTGCAAAAGTCTGTTAAAAATGGGTTTTATTTTTGTTTTGGTGAAAAAGAAAATATCACCGTTGTTTTGCATGCACTCCATTTGCTGTTCACTGTCCCACGGCCAGTACTGTGAATTAAGTAGTAGCTGACAACTTTTGCTTTGCTCAACTGACTGGCAGCTATCATTCCAATGCCACACTTATCTTTATGCAGATTTCCAAAGGTCACCATTTATGCATGTAAATTCTGAAGGGCACTAACTATATACCGCTGACAGATTCTGACAGCCACTATATCTCCAAGAATGGAATAAGCTGGAATGACTGTCTGAATAATTAATGTGCTTTTACTCTGCCCAGGGCTAGTTTTTACATCCTGCACTTTTTGACTGTGGTTTTGAAATTAATTAGAAAATGTAATTTCCTAGCAAACCAAAACTTTTCTTAAAATTTCTATAAACAAAGGCATAAAAAAGTGAGACAACTAAAAATGACCTTCAGTTTAAGGTGTTACATTTGCTGAAATCACTCCTACCTAGAGATGAACGTTAATATCTATCTAGGTCTGGATGTTGTTTCTGTAAAAAACAACCATTCTTAAAGTTTCTAAGAATATATTACATCATTACTATTGTATGAAAACAAATAAACGAATCCACACAGCTCCCCACACAGCTCAGAAATGGCACCACCACCAACAGAGTTGCCCATTTCAAACCCGAGATGCATCCCTGACTTCAACTATTCTCTTCCTACTTAAATGCAATCAGTCACGAAGACATGTCAATTTTACCGCCTAAATATTCTCAAATGTTACTACCACTCAATCTCCACCTGTTGCTGACTTAAACTGGATTTTTCTTATACCTCTCTTGAGTTACTGCAAACACTTCCCAGATAATTCACCTGCCTCTAGTCACACAGTCACCCATGCTGCTTCCAGAGAGATGTTTCTAACATATAAATTCATGAGCAAGACCAGTGGTACAATCTTTAGGACACATACAGATGGAAATGAGAAAATATTTTAAATACATAAACTAATGGAAAGAAGCAATGAACAACATTGTGTGTCATGCGGTGAAATATATAAAAATAATAAAGGAGACGGGGACAGAGGGTGCTCCTAGACAGCTTCCAGTTTAAATAGGAATGTACACGCTGCCATGAGAAGAGGATATTTGAAGTCTAGGAAACAAGTCATGTAAATAATTGGGGAGAATGTGATTGGCAGAGAAACCAAGAAGGATAAGGCTCTTAGGTAGGTGGCCTATGCATTCCTTGAGCATCAGTGAAGTCAGGACAGTTATAGAGCAGAGGAAATTGAAGATAGAACAGGTCTCTGACTGGTATATACTGAAAACAGTTAGAAGGGGATTACCTGGGCAGGAGGAAACTGTGATTTGGACCAAGGTAGTAGCCTAGGAGGTGATTAGAAGTAGTCAGCAGAAAATGCTGATGAATGTGCAATTTGTGAGAAAGAGAACTTCAGAATTACTCCGATGATGTTTGTGCCCAAGGATTGAAATAATGAAGCTATTAACCAAAACTTTTGTGAGAAAATGATGTTATTGTTTAGACTTGATGATTCTAAAAACCGTGTTTTGATCCTGTGTGGCTAAATTCATCCAAACAGCTCATTTAGTCTGGAAAAATATACCTTCGCAAGCACATCTTTCTTCTTGAGGTTCAAAAAATTGTAGGGTGTTTCATGAACATTTGCATAGTGCTTAAGAGACACAGAGTTCTATTCTAAATTAATCTCATTATATAGGTGACAAATTGAAGTATAGAGAGGGTAAATAACATGCCCGGGGGCATAGAGTAAGTCTGTGCTCAAAATTTCAGCTCTTAATTTCCTCAGTTGTTTGGTGTATTTTAATATTAAAATAGAATCATGAGCTCCCCAGAGCTAATAGTGGGGCAGGGATGAACTGCCAAAGAACATGAGAGAAATTCTGTGGGTGACAGATATGTTCTATACCTTGATTTTGGTGATATTTACACAACTTTATATATCTGTCAAAACAGAACTGTACATTAAAGAGTAAGTTTACTGTATTTAAAATAGATATCACTAAAATGCCTTTAAAAATATAGTCTAGCAAATGTCATAAATTGACATGTATTGGAAATACACACATTTTGTCCAAATGACGAGCAAACTTTTCATACTACATAATTTGTTCTAATGCTTAATTTATTTCTGATTAAAGCAATGTTTTTTATGTCATCTTCTAATAGTATTTGCGGATAAAGTAATACATTTTTATTTGTTGCCATCATTTTCTCATGTGATTTCAGTCATTATAACCACAGCAGGAAGAGCAAGGCTTTCTCCAATAACTTTATTCCTTCCCCGCAGGAAGTCTCAGATAAGGCTTCTAAAGATTTATCATAAAGTTTAGTGAAAATTTGTAAATCACCAGATTGAACACGACTTTAAACACTGAGGAAAAAACCAGAGAGGTTTTACATTTGTATTCCAGATGTTAAGTTACTATAGATCTTATTATTCATGTTGCTGTGTACTGTCATTAACTTACACCTCAGAACAAAACATATTCTTACAAGTGTAATCGCTTACAAGTGTAAGAGACAAATCCATATTTCACAGCCTTCTTGATTATTGAAAGTTTTGGATTAGCTTCTTAATAAATCTGAGTAGATTATCAATGTCATTATGTCATATAGTGAAACTGTGAAATAACCTATAATAAAAGTAAGGAAGCATCAGCAGGCATTTTTTCACCGCTGACTTAGGCACGTATCAATAAAAAGTCTTTATTTTGCAGTTTTTACATAAGACTACATAAAAATGATTGCCAAAATGTCAGGCCTAATTTATTTTTAAATGACAGTAATTCCATAAATGCACTTAACCAAATACATGTAACACTAGTATACTAAGATATTCTTTGAAGCAATCAGTACTTTCAAAATCCCAGTGAGATACCACTTGACATCCACTAGAAGGGCTATCATCAAAATGAGAGACAATAAAAACTTTGGGCAAGGATACAGTAAAATTAGAAAATTCATACATTTCTATTGGGAATGTAAGATGGTACAGCCACTTTGGACAACAGTTTGAACATTCCTCAGAAGGCTATGCATACAGTTTACCATATAACAGCAATTTCACCCCTAGATGAAGTTATCCAAGAGAAATTATCCAAGAGAAATGAATACACACACCTACGCATATACACAAATCTTCAGTGTGGCATTATTCATAATCAAAAAAGGGAAACAACCAAACAAACAAAAAGCTCATCAACTGATAAATGGATAAACAAAACGTGGCATATCCATGCAATGGAATAATATTCAGTCATAAACAGAAATAAAGTAATGATTCATGCTACAACAAGAGTAAAACTTGAAAACATTTTGCTAAGGGAAAAAAATACAAAAGGCCAAATATTATATGATTCCATATAATTATATGGTAAATTCATGGTGACAGGAAGCATGTTAGTGCCTGCCAGAGGTTATACAAAGTCTCTTTTGTTGAGGGGGAGGAGTTGAAAAAAATGTTCTGAAGTTAGAGTGGTAGTAGTTGCCCAATTTTGTGAATATACTGAAAGCCACTGAATTGTACACTTTAAAAGGGTGAATTTAATAAGAATTATATCTCAATTAAAATACAAAAAACAAACTTCTTGGAAGACTGAAGCAGAAAGATCACCTGGGCCCACCAGGGAGAGGCTGCAGTGGCCATGAGCATGCTACTGCCTCCAGCCTGGGCGACAGCGTGAGATTCCAACTCAAAAACAAAGAAATAAACAAACAAGATAAACAAACTTACCAAACACTCAACATGGTTTAAAAAACAATAAAAACTATGATTCCTCCAGAAACTTTATATTTAGGACCTGTAGGATTTATAATATTAACTATTATTAAGCTTAAATTCTTTCTCATATTTCTTAATAAAAATAAATATGAGGAAATGTTCTGAAATTTATTCTCACACCCCCCTGAATACTTTTGAGCACTCTGAAGACATCTAGGCTAGAAAATTAAGCTTTTAGTACAGCAAACATGGGCAGTACTAAACCTACTTTATTTTACCCACCTCCTAACATTGTCTCATCACAGATGTAATCCTTCAGCCATATTGAAAATAGCAAACCTTCAATGGCTGTCCATTGCTCTCTAATGCACTCTTTCACAAATTAGTGTATGAATCAGAAAAGCATAACTTCACCATCCCTGTCTCAACAACCCCTCAGTGAATTTCACAGCTTCTACGAAGGCTTTAGAGTCTCCAGCAAAAAGTGCATTGCTCCCACCTTTCCTTCCTTAGCAGTTTGTCAGGGAACTCTTTCATAATAATATCTAGAGGTTTCATCTTTCCCACCAGATTTTAATATTTCCAGGGCAAGCACAACTAGGTTTGTTTGGATTAATTTTTTTTTTTTTTTTTTTTTTTTGAGTTGGAGTCTCACTCTGTTGCCCAGACTGGAGTGCAGTGGCCGCTCCCGGCCACCGCAGCCTCGATCTGCTGGGCTCCGGCGATCCTTCCTCCTCAGCCTTCCGAGTAGCCGGAATTACAGGCATGCGCTACCACGCCCGGCTAATTTTTTTTTTATTTATTGTAGAGATGAGGTCTTGCTGCCCAGGCGGGTCTCGAACCCGCGGGCTCAGGCAATCCACTCACCTCATCCTCCCAAAGGCGCGGGATTACAGGCTGAGCCACGGAGCCCGACTTGGATTAATTTTTTAAAAGAATGATTGCATGAGAATGTTTTTGTTTATTTATTCCACTAACATTAAATAACAAATCATTTCACATTCAACTCGTTAGAAGAATGCCTGCCAAATGTAATTGTTAATGTATAAGTAAGCTAATAAATACAAATGAAAGAGATTCAATCACCTGTACTCTGGAAAAGGGGATAATATTAATTGTTTGCATATGTGAAATAATGTGAAGCAGAAATCATTGACAGAAATTATAAATGAAAGAAACACAATTATATCTCTTTTACAAAACAGGAATAATATTGTTTGCAGTACAAATGAATATGGAGAAGAAAACAGTGACAAAGAAATTAAAGCAAAAATAATTAAAAGACAAAATATCAATTGAAAAATGCAGAACATACAAAGACCAATGAAATATTTTTGCAGTTTTAAATCACTCAGAGCACAGAGAAAAATACAGAATATTTGATAATAGAATGATAGGAAAGTAAAATACCTATCAATTATATAAACAATGAAAAATTAAATAAACATAATTTTATTGTGAATAATAATCAGCAACTTTATAATTTCAAATTTTAGGCTACAAATTTACATTTTAGACTTTACAAAGTCACTTTATAGAAATTACTTTCAGTAACCTCAAGAGAAGAGAATACCAATCTTACTGTTGCCTGATTAATATAAAGGCCTTTTGCCATCTACAGGTTTCGGGGAAGATAGAAATATGCAAACTTACCTAAGATAATACTATTCGAAATGTTTTATATCGTACACCATGAATACATGTGCAATAAATAAAAACATCAGTTTTAAAATAATTTGCTTAATCTTAAACATCTTGCTGTTATAAAATAAGTACGTTTTATTTCCTAATATTCATATTCACCATGATGGATGTGCAATTGAAAATAAATGGAATAAATTATGCATTGTGCTGATAGACATGCACCAACTAAAAAAAAAAAGAGAACACCTCAGTATGGTTATTCAAATATTCAGTCTGGCTATTCTATAACACACTGTAACACATGTGCCTTACCAAAAAGGTAGAGAGCCACTAAAACTATTGATTTTTAGCCAATTTATTTTTAATGTAGCTGAAGTATATTTCCTCACAACAGCAAATATTTTAAATTATATCATTTGTGATTCATTCACAAGAAATATCAATTTATATTCCAAAAACATACAATAAGGAATGTCGATTTATCTTCCAAAATTATGTAAAATTTCATTTTAGTATCCCATTACAAATGTGTTGAATTTTCAAAATGAAAAAGACTCATCAAAACATATATTTACATGTAAATAAATTTTGAAATTATATGATTGGCAGCAATAAACCATTAATTACCTTAATTTGCTCTTCAAATGCTAAAAATCCATGTTTTTTTCCTCCAATTTACCAAATTAAACATTTCTGGAAAGAAAGAAAAAAGAAAAAATATTGATTAGATGATGAGAAACAATATATACTTTATTTCATGGTTATAGCTGCAGAACTAGTTGAATGTTTCTTAGTTCTTGCCAAGTCTGTTTTTTTCCCCACGCTGCTTGGGGTATTATAGCAGAACTATGTTATAAAGAGGAGACTCAGGATACATGTGATACATCTTTTGGCATTCTAACTTACTGTAATATTTGCTGAAAAAGTTAATGAATTTGTAGATATGGAATACACATATTTTTCTAATTAAAAGAATACACCAACCTTGCCGAGAGGAAAAAAACAAACAGCCCCATTAAAAAGTGGGCAAAAGACATGAGTAAACACTTCTCAAAAGAAGACATACAAGCAGCCAACAGACACACGAAAAATGTTCAGTCTCACCAATCATCAGAGAAATGCAAATCAAAACCACACTGAGATACCACCTAACTCTAGTAAGAATGGCATCATTAACAAAACAAACAACAACAGATGCAGATGAGGATGTAGGAAAAAAGGAAGGCTTCCATAATGTTGGTGGGAATGCGAACTAGTTCAACCTCTATAGAAAATTAGTGCGACCTCTATGGAAAACAGTGTGGCAATTCCTAAAAGAACTAGAAATTGACCTTCCATACGACCCAGTTATCTCCCTTCTGGGAATATACCTGGAGGAACTTAAAACGCTCTACAAAAAAGATACCTGCATACACATGTTTATTGCAACACTATTTACAATAGCAAAAACATGGAACCAACTGTGCTGCCCATCAAAACTGGAATAGATTAAAAAAATATGTGGTGCATATGCATGATGGAGTTTCACACAGCCAAAAAGAAGAACAAAATTATGAACTTTGCAACAACTTGGATGGACTTAGAGTCGATAATAGTGATTTATCACAGAAACACAGAACTGAGTATTGCTTGTTCACACTCTGAAGAGAACAATGAACATAAACCGTAATACTATGAGAAGGGGATTGGCAGTAGCCAGAAACTGCCAAGGGATGGGGGACACATAACATTAATAAGGGTACCTGATCTCAATTCAGCTGAAGTGGGGATCAAAGGGAAATCCAAACTTCACCTGTATGATGACCACTTATCTACATAATCCTGAATTGTACTCCACATCTTTAAAATAGAATAAATTAAAAATAAAATAAAATAATACATGAGTTTTTAATATAATTTCTGCCTTTTCCAAAAAAGTTCCTGGTTTCTTGCTAAGGCACTTCTAGCTAAGATACTGGGATATGATAACCAATTGGATCATGAGATAACTGCTATGAAAAACATGTTGAGAAACACATTAATATGCTTTGCAATATAATCATACACTTACACACAAATACACATACACACTTTCTATGTATTTATGTATATGTACATTAAAACTATAATTACAATAATCTAAATAAATTAGGATTTTAAAAAATAGAATGGATGAAACAAAAATATCAGTTTGCTTAAATGGAAGATTTATCAGAGCACTTTGTTTTCATTTTCTTTAAATTATCATAGTATTTTCTATTTCTTTTATTATTATACAATCAACATACCAGACTTTTTATGCAACAAAAAAGTATTGTCCTTCAAAGTATTTTCTTTGGGATTTTAATGTATCCAATGGTTCTGCAACTTATCATGTCACTTGAACTTTCTAGTGAGTCTATGTAAGAGATTTACACAAGCATCGCTTCTAGTCATTAATTATTATGGCACTTAGTATCTATTATGCTACTAGTACCATGCTAGTAGAAGTTAATCAACTATGTGTGTGCTAAAGCAGTGACAAAATTCATTATTCTAAAATCTCATCCCCAATGGTTAAGGAATTAGATATGGGGCAGAAAGTCAATAGCATAAAATTAAAATCGAGTTCCCCTTTCACAAAATCACTATTGATTACCATCAGGTATACTATAATATAAAATGAAAACAAATTGGTGGAAACTATTCACTAATAAAAAGCATTATATTTTGTTGGAGGATTTAAAAATATTAAAAGCAATGAAACTCACTGTATTATTTTGAGTGAGTGTCCATCCGTATTTGGCTGATTAGTGAGGTTTTGTACCACAAGAGACATTCTAGCCCATATTTGAATAGCATACTTGACTGCATGGACAGGCACCTAAAACAACTTTTTAATCAACTGCTTGAATTTCCCTGTACAATTATTCATTCAACAAATTGAACATGTCCTTCAATAATTACTGAACATTTACCTGGGTTACTTTCTTCCCTAATTTTTGAACTGGCATCTCCTCATCTTACAAATGTTCTACATATCTTAACAATCATGGGTAATGACAGCACAAGCTTGCCTACAACTGCTATTACATTTAGCTTTTCCCCTCCAATCTAAGAAATACATTCTGACATTCAAGCATGACTAAATCCACAGAGTTCTTCCTGATACCACCAAACCCATTCCATCACAGACAAAAACAATTATATCTTCCCTGGTTGTCCCATACCACTTTGTTTATGTCTTCAATTTCATTCCTTCCTATCAAATCCAGCACATAACAGAGCTTCAACGTGCTGCCTGGGTAAACAAACTTTTTACTGTTTTGAAGAAATAAAACTTGCTCGTTAGAAACTTTCTGTATTGATCTCACATCAGTCGAGACCAAAAACAAAAGTGCGCCATCATATGTGTCTTTGAGTGTGTCTTGTACTCATGTAACTACCTTAATATGTTTTCTTCTTGTAAATAAGAACACAGAATCTTCAGTTTAGCAATTGGCTATTCAGCGTCTCTGTGCCTCATTCAATTATAGCCACTTATGGCACTTGAGAATCAGCAGACAACTCAGACCAACGACAAGCTTACACAGAGCCACTTAGCCTGCTAATGAGAAGGCAGCCAGGTGTGGAGGGAAACAAGATAAAGAAAAAGAGGAGTGGAAGTGTAAAGGGAATAAAAAAGAAAACTGAGAGATGGGAAGGAAATGGTATCATATCAAATAATACTGATCTACCTGTATAAAGCAAGAATGGTGAATTTCTTTTAATATTATTAAACTTGTTCTGAAAGGTATATTTGGAAAGGAGTTACTCGAGATAGTTTTGAGCAGTGTGACTACTTAGAAGGAATGTGCTCACAAAAGGCATAAAAGTGTGGTGTTTTGGATAAAAATGAATGCATACAAGTATATGTTCATACTTTCCTCACTTTAAAGTCCCATATGGCTCAAAAGCGACATAAAAAACAATGCACTAGAAATTGTTACAAATGAATCTAGGTCCTGGAAATTAAATGGCAATACTTTGGGTCTGTGTACTAGGTTGTTTTAATTAAAAATTAAATTAATCTGTGCTTTAAATCAAACCTTAGATAGTAGACACATATATAATATTACAAAAATGGAAAATAAAAGTAAGACTCGATTCACTCACCAACTGAAACAAAAAACAGGAACATGAAAAATGTGAATGCTCAAGGTAAATTTTCTGATCTTAAGAAAGCAAGTTTAAAATGTAGAGAAACTCCATTCATACACTAAATATTTACTCAGTGCCAAGCACTGCTCTAGGTAGTATGAATTCAAGGGTGAATTGAGCAGACAAAAACAGCACTCAAAGGGTTTATATCTACATTCCAATTGTGGAGTAGTAAGAAAGAAAAAAAAATCTGTGTTTGTATCTATGCATTTAAATACATACACACATTTTTTTATATTTCTAAAATATGTATTACTATATTATCACATATAATATGTGCAATATATTTTATATTTATCAATAAATGTCTTTGTGACAGGTACTGTTTTAAATACTTTATTTAGGTTATCATTTAACTTTTAAGAAAATTATCTGAGGTTGGTATGAATATCAATATCATCATTATTTCACACACAAATAAATTAAGAAATGGGGTGGCAAAGTCAGAATTTGAATGCAAGAAGTCCAAATTGAGAATCTGCACTCTCAAACCTCTCATTAACTGATTATTACAACTCATATTTGCTTAGGATATGCTTATAACGAAAAATAAAAAATAACTCAATTGTTCAGAAAATAATTACCTCAGAATTTCATGGCACTGACTACTATTAGTAGACACCTTCACATTTTGATATTTAAGTGATTCTAGGAAATCTCAGTAAAAATTAGTGTGGAATTAAAATGAAAAAATATTTTATTTTCGCAGTCCAAGTGACATTAATTCCAAAATTGTGGCATCACCTACTGAACTGTTCAGCAAAGGTTCATGAGGCAATAAAGAAGTTACATGAACAAACATCTTTTAAAAGATCATTCTATTTTCAGTTAATAGATTGTTTGCAGCCTCAGATGACAGTGATATTTTTATAAAGGTCAGTGACAAATGAGATAAATAACAACACGAGTTAGAGAAATCTTTATAAGACTTTATTTTTTGTTTATGAGAGTAAGTCCTTAAACCATTTTAAGAACTAGACAAATAATTAAATATTAGGTGCTAAAATTTTATTATCTATAAAGGGAAGTACATAACCTTCGTATCTGTCATTTCAAATTGTTTGGAAGTTAAATAGGAAAATGTGAGACAATAATCAGAAAAAAGACTACATTGATGACATTCCATCTCTCCATCCTCAACTAGCTCTTCAAATGGTATCTCTTTACTCATGATGTTCAAATTTTTTTTCCAGTTACCCCCTTCAGTTTTCAATCTAATCGTCTATGGGTGATTTTCAGACATTTCCACTTTCATTCCTTATTGATAACCATCATCATATGCCACCACATTATCATCTCTGTGGTGTTCATATTTGTTTTTTCATCTCTATTTTCAATATTACGATCCTCACCACAATGTGAAGTAGGCACAGAAGGAATTTAGCCCTTTTTACTGAATAGAAAGCAGCAACTCATAAATATGATCACGTCAAATGATACTGTCAAGACAAGAACTCAAGACTATTCATACTTACTTCAATCACCTGGCACTAATCACATCACCACTGGTCCCCACACCTCAACAGCACCTTGGTATTCTTTTTTTTTTTTTTAAATGGAACAAGAAATATATTGCTTTATTTTTCATAGCTGGAAGATTCTGTATTTGCCAAACAATGGAATCAGAAGAATCTGTCTGTAATCAACTGATGCTTATGGTCTCTGCCTAGAATTCTCCTTATGACCAAATTAAGTATTAATAGAGTTATACATTTAATAGACATTTATTGAACATAGTCTAGGCACTGTCCTCACCTCAGTATTCTTAACAGCACCGCCATTCTTTCCTCTCTCAAATATACCTTGCAAATTGTTCCCAGAATAATCTGGGATTTCATTTTTCTCATTATGGTTTTCTGCTAAAAAATCCACAAAAGCAGTGTGTTGCTCTGAAAAACGAATGCATTCTTTTGTAGTATAAACATCATTTTGACACTATTCTACTCTAAGTAGAACTTCCACATCAGCCAGCTTGGGTTATTGAGTAGCTCCTCAGACAAGATTATTCTGGACAGAGTGGCTGTTTAATGCAATGTCCTGTACCAAGAATGTTCTCTGCACTTCTCTACACTTGGTCAAAACTTTGAATATTATGCTGAAGTCTCATCCACCCACAAAATTAGCCTCAATTGTTTTGGCACAAGCTCACCTTTGAACTCTTGGTACATTTTAAATCAATAGTACAACGTTTAATTCTAAATGCACTCATATTTTCCACATGTGCTAAGGGAAGGTAATCCATTGTATAAAGGAAAGTACCTAGGGGTGGAACTTTGAGAATGAGTGAGTAACCTGACAAATACTTTCCTAAGAATCAGTGATAAAACTGGACAAAATTGCCAAAAATAGCTGTTTTAGGACTATGGAAATCAACCAATTACATGAAAAATTAGGAAATGTTTATGTAAGAAAAATTACCGAACTTCTGGTAAAAATAAAAGGACAACAACAAAGAAAAAACCAATGAGAGTCCTAGAGTATTTTGTTTGGAAATTCTCCCGTCTCTCTACCACCCTCAACTAGACCAGATGTAAGATTGTAAAACAAATCTTGGTAAATATGAAAGGATGAAAATCATACAAACTGTGTTGTCTAACCAAAACAGAGTTAAACTAGAAACCACAATTAAAGATACATTCCTAAGTATTTGGAAATGTTAACATTTCTATATATTCCATTAATCAAAGAAGAAATAGAAAAAGAAATCAGGAAATATTTTGAATGAAATAAAGATAAAAGCACAACGTATCAAAATTTATGAGATTTAGTGAAAACATTGATTAAAAGCAAACGTATAGCTTTAAATGACTACTTAGAAATGCAGAAAGATTTCATTTCAATAATCAAAGCTTCTACCTTAAGCAAATAGAAAAAAGAGAAACAACCAAAATGCAAAATAAGGAAAAGAAAGGGTACAATAAAAAAAAAGAGTATAAAGTTTACCAGAAGACCAATGTTCCAATGTTAAAAAGGTTACTAAATAATTCTAAAAAACACTAATTAACATTAAAATTGCATTAATGATTTATATTTTTGTGCTATAAAAAATCCCTTATATTCTCTATCTACTAATATTTCTCTTTTAATGTGAAATTACTCATAAGCTTCCTTCCTAACGAACAAAACTATAATTGCTTTTTTGTGATAGTCAACTGTTCTATAAAGATATAAAAAAGTACAGTACACAGGCAACTCACTGTTTATTAGTAGGGTTGAAGGACTTCAGAAGATCCAAACAGAGAATAACTCTCACATCTTAATCAATAGGATAACCAACAATTTTGCTTATAAAATGCCGAACTTCTTACATTTTGTTTAGTTATCAAAATAGCTTATAATTAATGCAAGAAAAAGAAGAAAGGCATTGTGATGACAGCTAGGTTGATTGCATACATAAGAAGGGATGGAATGGGATGGGATGGGATGGGAAGGTATAACACAGGATAGCATAGGACAGGATAGAATATCATTCCATATTATACCATACCATAGGATATGACAGGGAAGGCAAAGGCAAAAGAAGAAAAGAACGCTTACTGAGGGATCTCCTATATACCCAGCCACTGTGGTTATAGCTAAGGATAGAGCAATGAAAGCAGACGCTGTTCTTGCCCTCACAGAGAAGAGACTGTGTTTATTAAAATTAAAACTAAAGATTAGGTACTTTCCTAATTTCCTTTGTGCTGCAATTCAATTACACAGTGATTGTTTCCACTCCCACAGAAATGGTAATACCTAAATAATCAGAATTCCATGCATATATAACACTCAAACTCATCCCACCAAGGAACTTGGCTAGACAGGACATTGTACTTGCATGGTGATTCCTCCAGGGGTCTGTTTCTGTGATCCTCTTTCAGCTTTGATAAAGATAATAAAAGACAGCGAAGTATTCTTTCTCAAATATCCTAAGCTACCCACAGCTTTCATAGCCACAAGCACCTCCTTCTCTGAGTTTGGCCGAGGACTGATTTACTGATGCTTTAGCTTGTTTCTGGGATCTAAGGAACCATGCAGCTATTGTCCTATAGCATAAGAAAGGGAAAAATAAGACCCACTGTGAATAATCCACCTCAGAAGGAGTGTTAACATTTTATTGTATATAGGAAAATGAGAAGCTTCCTATGATGGAAGAAAAAATAATGGAATATCCAGCAGATGTAACTGAAGAAGGCTAAAGCAGACACCTATAAAAGGATTCAACGCAAAATGGAAATTCCGTATGGACAAAATGGATTAATGGCTAGGGGCAGAGGGTTTCCTGCTCTCCTTATAATACTTCTGCATTACAAGTAGTCAGCAGCCCATTTCTGTAACCCTAAGAAGACTTGGTGGGTTTCCAGGAAGATATTTCCTCAGCTCTTTTCTTTCCCTGCTTGAGAAATAGCTTTCAAGTTATCAATATAAAAAAACAATCATTTAATCTACCCTGTGTTTTTACTTCACAAAAATGGCTATGTTATGACTATAATTACACATGACGTATGGTATTTGCATACTAATCTTAGTTTCCAACTTCTGTAATAATGGGAATTATTGAGCTTCTTTCATTTATAATAAAATGTGCCTACTCTCTATCCTTTTAAGTGATCATTTTCCAGTCGAACACAGTAAAATATACCCTGCAATTTATATCATGAAATAATAATTGTTAAGTGGTGTATATATTTACATATTCCATACAAAACAATTCAAAACCATTTAAAAAGTTTGCTTTTTAAAAAAGTAATGAAAATACAACAATAATTTAATATTGCTTACAAATTTTTAAGAAGGCTATTTTAAAGATCAATGTTTGCTTGTTTGATCTTCATTAAAAATAGTTACTTTTTAATAAATAATATTCTCTAAATATGCCGATGTCAATTCAGAAAGAAAAAAATGAGTCTCAGAATTCCTGTTAATTAGGAAACTACAACTTATAGAGTATATATCATTCATCTTCAAAATTTGCCTACAACTAAGTGATATTGATTGCTAGTGCATCTTCAAATATGCATTCTAAAGTTCATATTTGTTTTCTTCTTTTAAAGAAGCATATACAAAGAAAAAATATTCAGTTACCTTGTTCTTTATAACAGATGTAGCCTTGAAAGGTTGCATACAAACTAATTCACTTTCAATGTATTGGAGGTGTTCGCTATTTACACGATCTCTATACTAAATCATTTTGAAATGCAATGCAAAATAGTAAACTTTCAATGTGTATTATTAAAGTACTCTACAATTGCTCCATCTCCTTTCCTTTCACACCAAGCAGGCATACCAAATCCTAATCTGAAACATGAATGCTGGAACAGTGTAAATCAGAATAACTTAGGGCGTACACTGGGTGATTTATATGAGAATTTTAGAGTTAAGAATGCAGAAAACTTTGCCCTGGTTTACGTCCAAAAATTGGAGTAAGAAATTGCAAAAATGCATTCAAGCAGAAATGCTCTAACATGAAAATATCCTTTACTTTAAACATTCATTATCTGACCTTTAATTATCATGTTTTTAGTTCACATAAAATATGTACTTTCTTTTCATGGCAAATTTAGATAAATAAAACAGTTTAGTCTCGAACTATTATGCACAGAGAAAAATAGCCTCAGAACAAGTTATTGTGCCAATGCGTGCTTCTCAATATCTTCTACAGATTCATGATGAAATTTTTTTTAAAAGGAGAGTTATTAAATTTTGGTATGCTTATGCAGTTTCTGAATGTCAGTTCTAGAAAAACGATTTTATCTCCCCCGTCTATAAGGCCAAATTGTCAGGTGATATGAATCCCAAGGAAAATCCAATATGCCAGAATCCTTACTGTTTTACTAAAGATGAGAACCTGGCATCTAATGAAGTGCTCTCAGAGGTTTAAAATAGTCTGGATTGCCAAGTCAGACACTGAATCTCAGATGAGCTTTTTCCAAAAATCCCCATTCCTCTGGTCATTAAAAAAATCAATAAATGTATTCAAACTAAAGTTTAAAAAGCTTCTGAGAAGTGACCTCTGCCAAAGTGTTTTGGGAACATTCCAACGGTGCAGGGGGCAGGGTATGGATCAAAAAGCAGAAAGAAGGAAATAAAGAAATGCTTCTGCACAAGTGGAAAAAAGAAATCTGGCTGGAGGTCTAAAAGGGATAAACTCACATATCAAATATCAGATTTCCATTGCATTGCCATTCTGCATTCTCCTCTTTTTTTTTTTTTTCCTGTCTCATTCCCACATTGACTGTAGTTGTTGCAGGAAGCTTTATTTCTCACTTTATCTAAGATTTCAAACAGAAAATCGTCAGTACTGTGGTCTTAAAAATGGTGGGCTTTATGTTTTATAGTAATAGTCCCTTATCTGAGACTCCAACATCTGGAAATCAGACCAATGTAACTTATGGTCTTGAATCAGAAAATATGTTTATAAAAAAATAAAGTCACCCTGAGCTAAAACTCAGTGAA
Source organism: Cephalopachus bancanus (assembly GCA_027257055.1). Taxonomy (NCBI): domain Eukaryota; kingdom Metazoa; phylum Chordata; class Mammalia; order Primates; family Tarsiidae; genus Cephalopachus; species Cephalopachus bancanus. The sequence continues at coordinate 5,911,750 of JAPVLO010000131.1, forward strand.
CTCAGCTCAGAGAAACCCTCAATCAAGTCTTAGTTATTCTTTCTTGAATACAGAGATCCAGCAAATAGAAATCAGAATCAGAAGCAGAAAGTACTGAAAAATGACGATCACCACAAATACTGAAATCTCTAAGGAAAACAAAAAACAACCTAGAAAGAACATCGAAAACAGTTTAATTATTCAAGCTGACAAACATCTGCAGTTTGTGCACTTTAATAGACTGAATGTTTGCCTGACTTTTTCAAAATTGTGTACCACAACAAATCCCCCTCCCAATCACCCACTCAAACAAGATGCGGGATAACTGAAGTTGTATGTTATGCATTCAATTTGACCTTATTGAATGCACGATTCAAATTAGTCGTCAATCAATAAGGTCAAATTGTACTGGTATTATAGATAATTAAAAGTTAATACCCTTGATAAAGTTTAAAGGATATGTGTATGTGTGTATATTTTAACCTGATATTCTTGAGGACATTACTTTTAAGTATTTCTATTTTATTTCTGTATATTATGAATATAAAAAGAAGAGTATGTAAAGTCATATTTTAAGTGCTGTACGTATGGCATACCTATCACAGGGAAAATTGCTATCATGTCTTCCAAACAATGTTCACTAGAATTTTTGTTTTTTGTTTTTACTAGTTGACTCTTTGAAGGAAAAAGTTTATGTATCTACATTCTTAAAAAAAAAATGAGTTTTGCCTATAGCTAGCAACGCAACTCTTTAAAAATTTAAAGTCTATTAAACTGAAACAACATCTTTCAGAATAACAAAGTCAAAGAAAAGCAAACTATACAAACGATTTACCTGAATTAATATTTGTTTTTTAAAATTTACTTGTTACTGAATTTAATTTTCATGGTTACTGAATAGAATCAATTTGTTTTGAATTATGAATTCAGGGGATATAAAAGAAATACTAATAGCTAAAATAAGAAAAATTTTAAAATGTGTTTCTACTTTTCCCTTTAACTATTAAAACAATTCTCAAATTCACATAGGATAAAATATGCCAAACATAACGATTTTCCTTATACCTATAAATAAAAAAACTGTTACATGTCTTTTATTTTTTCCAAAGTAGTATTTAAAATTATATAGCCATACTTTTTAGAAAACAGTCATGCATCTATAGTCTCTTACATGAATATTGTATGCTTACTAAAACTATAGAAATAGCATGCTTGGTTACTACAGTCAAAAAACAAAATAAAAGATGAACTAGGTATTTCTGGAAGAACAACACAGAACAGAACTTTAAAACTTGTCTGAAATCATTTTTTGCACCTCCAAATCTGTTTTCTTCTTCTAATGTTTGGCAAAATTCTTACTAATAGGAAACAACGTTTAAATACTCTAATTTTCAACTTGCCATTTTAACCTTTAATTCCATTAAACTGGATGATAGTTTAAATCACATTTTAAAATCTATTTATATATTTCATTTCATTCAATAATCAATCCAATAAACAGAGAGAATCATAGTAAACCTAAAGTTGGGCTAGTTAACTGAGCTCTAAAACCGAGTTAAATATTGTTCCTACTCCGAGGACAGTCACAGACAATTGTGCACATTCTTAACAGTGCACAACATTGCTGTTTTGGAACGATTTAATTATCAACATTAGGAAAATAAATAATATTAATAAAATAAAACAACAGTAATAAACTTAAGAGATCAATTAACATAAGCAAAGCACAATTTAGATCACAATTCAGACAAACTGAGTTAATAAGCACTATGGAGTACAAAGGCAAATCTACTAAAAACATTACCTAAATATTAAGTAGCAAATAAAAGTAAAATATCTGTTTCTACTTCATTGCCCTCAAAGACAGTCAAATGCAAGTTGATCCAATTAAGCCAATTTAGGATCCACAACTACTTAAAAGCCTGAGCTATATACTAAGCGATGAAGGCAAAATGGATTGGGTCCAAATCCACTTTATTTGCTTAGATGCTATTTATTATGACTATATTTTATTATACAGTAGTAAAAAATTACAAGGCGACATCCTGTTATTTCCCACTGGGAAAAATGATACAGATACACTATTAAAACTCAGCACAGGCATCAGCATGCCAGGCTACACTCCACTTGTGCCTTTATAATATGTCAACAGACACTGATGTTTATGCAGCTGATGGTAAGACTAGCCAAACTATTACCATTTAAATGTTCATAAAATCGTGGCTTTGTAGAAATCTAGAACCCTTTCAGCATCTCTAATGACTATATACATTTTGGAAAGAGAAAGATTGTTTTAAAATAAAGCAACTAATTATCTTTTTATCTTTTTAAAAATATTTAAATGCCTTCATTTTCCCCTAAAACGAATAAGCTCTTTTCAGGGAAAATAGCTAGCGTATCATCAAATACCTAAACATTTACCCTTGCCAAACTGAATTTTAGGTAAGTTGTAAACCCAAGTCAGACCAGTTATCAAATAAGTAATCTGTTGAGAAATTCTGCCTCACAACAGAATTAAGATCATAGCTTTTCTAACCCATAAAAATATCATCTTCTTTCATCAATATTCTCATTGATTTACATACATTGCTATTGAAAATGTGGCATATAGAATTCTAACTATACAAACCGAAATACTCATTTTTTTTCTGTTGAGATACAGAGAAATGGAGAGAAGAGAAGGAAAATTCGTTTTCTGGTTAATACTTGCAGCTTTGAAGGATACTAACTGATGTTCCATGGTGCTGTACACCTTAAGTAGGAAAATATTCTGCTGAAGAGCCTCCAGTGTTCTAGAAACTGCTTTTAGTTTTGAAGCAGAAGGAACATTGATTTGCTGCCAGGGAGCACTCCCCCAAAGCCTCAGCTGATCCTACAGCTAAGGCTTCCTGGTATCCAACAGCATCACTGCAAAGTATGTCTAGGCTACCTGAAACTATAGAGTAAGGCACTGAGGTGGAACTTGCCTCCAATATATAGATGATGTAGCTCTTTTTAAAAAAATTATAAAGATGTGGGGCACAATGTAGGGTTAGGTATACAAACATTGATTATGCAGGTACTCTTGTTGATGAGGTTTTCCCCCTCCTCCCATAGCAGTTTCCCTCAACTGACAATTTCACTTCCCCTCCCCTGACAGTTCCCATTACTCCCAAACACTTTCTTGTAGTATTATAATTGTTCAAGGTCTTCTTATGAGTAAGAACATACGGTACTCTGTTCTTTGTTTCTGTGATAGATCACTGAGTATGATAGACTCCAAATCCATCCAAGTTGTTGCGAAGTCTATATATGCCAAACTATCTCAAAAAGAACTACATCCTTCTTTATTATGCAGTCATAAAGAAGGATGTAGTTCTTTTTGAGATAGTTTGGCCCAAATGCTCTTGAACATAAGTAGCCTCTGTTTGCTGAGGTGTACTCTATGCCTTTTGCACTTCCCAGATGGTTACTCCCCTCAGCAGTCTCAGTAGAACTAAAGAAAACTAGATTTTATGTTTTAGAACTATCAGTTAATTAGCTGGGCGTGGCGCTGAATGCCTTGTAGTTCCAGCTACTTGGAAGGCTGAGGCATAAAGATCGCTTGAGCCCAGCAGGTAGAGGCCGCTGTGGTCAGGAGCCACGAGCGTGCCACTGCACTCCAGACTTGGCTACAGAGTGAGACTGACTTATAAAAAGGAACTATCAGTTAAACTTCTGCATGGTGAAGTGTACTGACTTTTTTTTTGTTTTAACATTGTGATCTCCCAGACAACTAAACTTAGTGGCAACAGTTCCACTTTTTTTCCCCTTTTCTATTTAGATAACTAGCTTTGGTTAAAAGGATGCCTAGGCAGTATACATCTACATGATAGCCCTAATGTCATAACCATTGTTCTATTGCTTGGGCATAACCCTATTAGCCTACAGTACTTATTTTCTCTTTCAATCCCTTTTTCAGATAAACATTTTATTTTTTAAAATATTTTATAGAATATCCTACTGCCTAATGTTTCCTCTAGATATTCAACCCAAGGCTAAATAATGTCTGTCATATTTGCTAGAACTGTTTTTAAGAATATGAATGCAGAATTATACTTTATTACAGCTATTATAATGTCATACACAACTGAGATGTTTAAAAACTTGATGATTACATTGAGGGGCAGGTACTATTGAAGAGAAGAGACCACCACAAACAGCATTACAATAACCATTGCTGTTATTACTGACTTTTGGTGATTGCCATTGTCTCTTAAATGCCCTGCTCTCAACTCTAACTCCAACCTGCTTGTATACATGGTGACCACATTTAGAATGTCCTCCTGTGATTCTCCACTCATGTTAATGGCTCTGTTTATTTTTTCATTCATTCATCATACAACATTTATTCTAAACTTACTGTGCTCTAGACAGTGCACTATTTTGTGTAATACAAATATAAATAACAGAAGACTTCTGCTTTCTAAGATGTTTAACACCTGTGGAGGAAAGTTATGTTATTACATATTCAAAAAACATGAGGTAAGTGCTTTGTTAAAAAAGAAAAAAAACTTGAAACAGTGAGGAAGTACAGAACAGTAAAGAAGTACAAAACAAAACCAAATTCTCAAAATAGCAATCCCATTATTTTGCATGCATCATGAATTTCTATCTTGTCTGTTTACTAATATGTCATGTTTCCTTTATCATGCACCATATGACAAACCCAGAGAGGACAGGACATATCATTTACTGAGTGTTGCAATACACTCACCAATTATTTATTACAGATTAAAACCGATAAAATGTATGCTCTGGACCCGGGTTGCTTGATTATACATTTTAACCCTCACACTAGTAGCATGTACTAAAATTAAAATTACTTAAGCACTTTGTGCCCCAATTCACTCATCTGTAAAACTGGGACTATGAACTATCTTAAAGTGTTATTGAGAAGATTAAAGAACTAGCCCTTGTAAAATACCCAGAACTATCTCATCTTAATTGGCACAAAACTTGTTTAGCCATTAAGGCACTAAATCTACAATTTAGATAGATGGCAGATATAGATAGAAAGCTATATAAAATGATACATAGATTAGATATAGATATATTAATATATTTTAATCCTAACTTATAAATGTAATAACGTTATTGCCATCTAACAGATGATGAATCTACAGTATAGGAAAGTTGAACTTCACTCAATATGAAACAACTGTTAAATGGTAGAGTCACAAGGCAACATATATCTATGATATTCAAAAAGGACAGAAATAAATGACAAGCTTATATGATGTCAGTCATCATAACCTGTATGTTTATAAGTCTAGCCATTCAAAAGAGTAATGTTTGAGCAAAATGTTTCAAACATTAAAAAAATCCTAAAAAGCCAAATATTGCTGGGTTTTAATTCAACTGACTAGAGCATTAGAAAGAAAAACAATAATTACAACTGAAACAGAAAACTCCACTCACAGAAGTAGAAAGGTAGGACATCTCTGAGAGCATTACAGGCTTACATGATGATATCACACTAATCTCCCTTGAAACTAACAATCAGGCAAGTCCTACTCATTCGAACACATTGCTTAAATAGAGAAATTGGCATCTTAGTATCACAGGCCATTCAATATAGAGTTCTAGAAGAAATATTTCAAATTCTTCAAGTTTGATAGTTATATCTATAACAGAATTCAAATCCAGGGAAAAGGCAGTTAAGAGCTGTTCACAGAACATGGGTGTCAAAATGCTATCCTCTGAGTCAAAATATAGGAAGATGAGATTTTCATTGTTGATGGCTATACAAAACTTTGAAAAAAATACACATCGGCAATAGATATGGAGATATGTTACAGCAGAAATGATCACAAGGTAATAATTTCACACACACACACATACACACACACACACCACACACACACACACAGACACACACAAACACACACCCCTGATCCTTCATCAACATTAGTTTGAACTGAGTGGATCCATTTATACCACAGATTTTCTTCTAGCTTACTTTAAGGATATAGTATATAATACACTATATACAAACTCTGTGTCAACTAAGTTATTAATTAGTAAGGCTTCTGGTCAACTGTAGACTATCAGTAGTAAGATTTGGGGGGATATTTCAGATGCAGATTTTGACATGGTAGAGGGTGAATCACCCTAACCCTTCTTTCGTTTAAGGGTCAAGTGTGTGTGTGTGTGTGTGTGTGTGTGTGTGTGTGTGTGTGTGTGTATTATATAATATATATTTTTTCAAATATATGCATGTATCATAAAATACTCATCTTTCCTCAGAGAATTTCTAAACTAACAGCTCATAGTTTGTTCATATCTCCTTTGTTTCTAGACATTTTTCTTCAATTTTATGATTATGTATGTTTCACAATTTATGCTTATTTGTTAAAAAGAACACTAAAAATGTTGAACACCTTTTTGCTAATTTTAATTGACAAAATCTTATCATAGTCTTCAATATTTCCTATTCTCTTTCTCCCAATTCTTACAGTTTATTGCTTCCAGGGTATTTGTCCTAAAATGCAGATAAAGTAATAATACTAACTTTACTGTGTGCTAAACATCACTCTAACTCTTGCATATAGTGACTCATCTAATCTTTCCAGCATGGTGAGGCTGTCATTACAGCCCTGATTTTAAGATGCAGCTATGAAAGCCTAGAAATTAATTAGTAATTGGCAGGGTCTGGACAAGAAACCAAGTCCATATAACCCCAAAGCCGAGATTCTTAACTAATTCATTTTACTCTCTACTTTCTTTGATTGGCATAATGTTATTTCTCCTTCAGTGCTCAACTCAAAAGCAGATATTTTAGTGCACCTTTTTGCAATCATGTAATCTATGTCAAAATGAACCTTCCATCTCATAAGATGCTGCCATTCTTCTCTGATAGTTTATACTTAATGAATATTAGCTGCATGCTATGCACTGTTTTCTATACATAAATCACCTCACATATGATGTAGTTATTATCATAACCCCCACTTTATACATGTAAGAAATGAGGACCAAAGACATTTAGAAAGTCATAGGAAATCACAGGGCTGGAAAAGGATTCAAATCCAAGCAGGCTGTGCTCCTCAGAGCACAGCACATCACATCACACAGCAGTCTGCTTCCTGGTAGGTCAAGAACAGTACAGGATTTAAGAGTTCAGGGCTTGGAGTTAGCAATAAGTGCTCCTTACTAAACTCCTTATTATCAGATTCATAGCTTTTGCTGGACTGCATTGCCTTCTATCCTCAATTTCTTCACTGATAACTCAAATATAAAAATAGTATTTAATTCACAGTATTGCTTTGAAGATTACATAAGACAATACAGACATATGCTTATTTAAAGAACCAGATACATTTAGTTGCTATTGATATTATTGCTATTTATATGTCATTGTCATCCTTTAGGGAGGACTAATTGAAAGTACATTATATGACACTCAAAAATGTTGTATCTTTTGTATAAAGTATATGACAAATAGATGCTCAATAAATGTCAGATGGATTTTAGCCTTCACTACTTGTTATTGTAAAAAGTCCACTAAGAATTACTGCATGTAGCAAGTATGTTTCTGTGTCCAAAATCCGAATCCCTACTAGAGTTTAGTTTCAAAGAGGGTTTCTTTAAAAAAAAAAGAAAAAAAAACTACTATTAAAAAGTAAAAAGAAAAGATTTTCATTAAATAACATATCCTCCTGATGAACAAATCAAATTTGTAGGAAACTTTAACAATTTGAGCCAAAGACCATTTCTTAATTTCCGTTGATCTGTTTTTGGTAACTATTGGAACTATTTGGTAAATGCCCTCTGTCATAGACTTAAAGGTTTCCATTTGTCTTCTTTTCTCAAGGCCAAATAATGTCAATTGCTTTAAAATTGTCAATATATCATTTTTTTCTAATGATATTAGTCACTTTTGGAACTTCAACCTCTAACAAATCAATCCTTTTACACGAATATTGTAACCTATAGTCAAAGTTATTATAGGAATATTAAAATCCCCGAGATCACAACATAAAATTGTCAAGTTCCCATATCCACCTAAAGCATAAACTATTTTCTTCTGAGATCCCTCTCAGAAATCTCTGTTGGGTCCTATTCTCAAATATTTTGTTGAATGAAAGACATATTATTTCTTGGGCGTGGTGTCTCATGCCTATAATCCCAGCATTTTGGGAGGCAGAGTAGAGAGGATTGCCTGAGCCCACGGGTTCGAGACCAGCTTGGGCAACCTGGCAAGACCTTGTCTCTACAATAAATCACAAAAATTAGCTGAGCGTGGTGTTGCACACCTGTAGTTCCAGCTACTTGGAAGGCTGAAGTAGAAGGATCACCTGACTCCAGCAGGTCGAGACTGTGGTGGCCATGAGCATGCTGCTGCACTCCAGCCTGGATAACAGAGTGAGACTTCAAATAAAAAAAAAAGACTCAAGAAAAAAAGAGGAAGGAAGGAAGGAAGGAAGGAAGGAAGGAAGGAAGGAAGGAAGGAAGGAAGGAAGGAAAAAGGAAGGAAGGGAAAGAGAAAGAGAGAGAGAGAAGAAAGAAAGAAAGAAAGAAAGAAAGAAAGAAAGAAAGAAAGAAAGAAAGAAAGAAAGAAAGAAAAAGAAAGAGAGAAAGAAAGAAAGAGAAGGAAAGAAAGAAAGAAAGAAAGAGATCCTTACTCCCATACCTCTCTCTACTGGTAAGATAGAGGTAATTAATTTGGGAGACATTTTTCCCATAGAAATACAATTGAGATGAAATGTCAGTTGGAAAGCTAATACTATACAGATAGAGATTTATCAGAACTATACATAGCACTATATATGCTAAAAAACAATAACATCATCACAATACTGCTTACTGTGAACTGAATATGTACTAAGTGATTTAAAATGCATTCAATGAATATTTAATTAATTCAACAAATTTATTGAGCTTCCTCTATGTACAAAGCATTCCCCCCACCCAGGTTCTGAGACTAAAACAATGAACAAAACAAATATTCCTAACTTTGTAGAGTTTAGAGAGAAGACAATACACGATACATATGTAAAATATAAAGTAAGACTCAAAGTGTACAGTAATAAAAGTGCATAGGGATTTTGAAGTTTTCAATAGTATGAAAAAGAAATCCTTAATCAGTGAGAAGGTAACATTTGAGTAAAAACCTAAAAGAACCTGGGTAGCCTGTAACTACAGCAAGATCATTCCAGGCAAAGGGAAGGAGTGCAGAGGCCTTCAGGTGAGAGCTGAACGAGATGTTTTAACAGCAGCCAGGAGGCTAAATGGGCAGCAGTAGAGTGAGGGAGAAGAACAACGGTAGGAGGAATCAGACAGCAAAGATGACACTAAATTCTAATTCTGGTAGAAGTGTGTAGGCAATTATTCATATTCTGGCTTTTATTCCATGAGTAGGAAGACACTGGAAGATTCTGAGCAGAGGAGTAACATGATACAAATTATATTTTAAAAGGATCAGTTTGGTTGCTGTGGTGTTGAGAACAGACTACAGGGGAATAGGCAGAAAAGGTAAAAAGATTGTAATGATAATCCACCTGTGTAACAATGGTGCCTTGGTTGCAAGGTGTTAGCAGCATGAGTAGGGAACAGTAGTTGGATTGCCCAATGTACATAAGATAGAGTCAATAAGATTTGCTTATGAATTGTGTATGAGGTGAAAGAGAGAGGGGTCAACATTTTTGACCTTTGCCAATGAAAGCAAGAAGTTGTCAGGTTTGAGACTGTAAAGGTTTTTTAAAAGCCATTTTAGCGGTGTAGGGAGAGTAGAATTATAGCTTTGGGCATATTCGTTGGAAGTAACTGTTAGAAAGCCTAGCTAGCCTGGCACAGTGGCTCATATCTGTAATTCCAAAAATTTGGGAGAACAAATTCTCTCATTTCCAGAAATGAGAGAATTTCCTGAGCTTAGGTGTTCAAAACCAACGTGGGCAACTTGGTGAGACTCCCTCTTTACAAAAAAATTAAAAACTTAGCCAAGCATGGTAGCACCTACCTATAGTCCCAACTACTGGAAGGCTGAGGCAGAAGGATAACTTGAGCTCAGTAGATAGAGGCTGCAGTAAGCAGTGATCGTGTGACTGCACTCCAATCTGGGCAATGGAGTGAGATCACAACTCAAAAATCAATCAATCAATTAATCCATCAATCAATCAGCCCTGGTAGAAATGTTTGAAAAAGAAGCTAGAAAAAAGAGCTTAGAATGGAACAATTAGGATAGAAAAAAAAATTGGGAATAATAATCATTTAGATAATATTTAATGGTAAGCTAGAAAAGATTACCAAGGAAGTAACTGTGACTAGAAAACAGAAGAGAAAGAAAGGCTGAGCTTTGAGAATCTCCCAAATTTGTAGATTGGAGCGGATAATAAATAACAATTGAAGAAAAAAATTGGAGGAGATGCCAGAAAAATACAAGGAAAACTAGGAAAGTGGGATGGCCTTAAAAGCAAGTGAAAAAAGTTTTCCAAGAAGACATCAACGATATCAAATACTAACAAAAGAGCAAGTAAAATGGGAACTGAGAATTAAACTTTGGATTGAACATGAATTGAACTGGATTGAACTGAAAGGAACAGTTTTGGTAGAATGATCAAGATCAAAGCAAAATAGCATGGTTTTAAGAAAGGAGAAAAATTCTATCACTATCTTTCACCCTCATAACTTCCTATGAAAATAGGGAAGCTAAGTAAACTGTGCATAATGAATCATTCTAATTCTAAGGTTTATACCTTGACCAATAGCTATACTATTTCCTTAAGCCTTCATGTTTCCTTCACATTGACATAAATGTAGACGACTATTTGTAATTTATTTTAGATAATTTTTTCAAAGATACACTCCATTTTTATACATCAAATATACTCTCCGTGGATTCTTACTTTTTGCTTTATTACTTCCAAACAGATCAAAGGGTTTATTGGTTTCAGACAACATTCATGTATGTCTGAAAAATGTGCTTTCTGTGTATTTTCAAAAGATGTCAAATTTGGCTAGTTATTAATGTAAAATTGCTATTAAAAATTACCCCTTGGTGCCTAAATAAACCATTCTCAATGAAAAATGTAAGATAATCTTTAAATACTTATAATACAATATAAACAAAAGAAACCAGTTATATGATGTATTACTGAAACTATATTTTAAATATTATATTAAGTTAAATATTAAATGAAACTATATTTTTAAAATACTTATAAAAGGAGGTAAGCTTATATATAATTAAATACTTTAGAAATTTGGTGAACCAGAAAGTAAAAACTTGTTATTTTTCCTCTTTTCTGTAAATATTTTTTAATATAAATATCCTATAAATATATAAAAGTGAAAAAAAAACTACATGCTCTGCATAGTATTATATTATCCTCTAATATAACTCAAAAATTATACTGGATCTTTTATAATTATATTGGAACTCGAGCCCTCAGAAAAAAGTTTTCTTATTACTTACTACTGTTCTAATTTACATCATATACAAAGAAAAATACACATGTAAATCATTAATAACAAATTCGTTTGAATGTAAATATTTATAAAGCAGAAAATGTAATTATTTGATAAAAGTAAGGCCATCAATCATTTATTTCCCAGAGCAATTTGAAAAAAAAATAAACTTTAAAATTCTCTAATACTAGCATCAAAAACTGAATATGGTGGTATAGGATTCAAAATTAATGCCACTTTAATTGGTTTGATCATCGTCATTTTTTACATACTATATGAGCAACATTTTATTGAAAAAATATATAAAGCACTGTATTTTGTCAGTAAAGTCTATCAGCAAGTTGGCAAACACCAATGAGTACATTGAGACACAGCCTGAAAGTGTTCAGGGAGAAAAAAGCGTCAGATGTTTTGACTAGTTGTGAAAAACAAAACATTTTCAGGTCAGTACTTTACAATTATGGATTTTTTAATTGTTTTTTTTTACACTTATTTTGTCCTGCCTATGATAAATGATAAAATATATTTCTGAGTCGTTTTGTTTATGATAAGTAACTGCAAAGAAAATTGTAATTTTTAAAATTTAAATGAAACCAACCAAAGAAAATTAAGAAGCAAATACTGAAGAAGCTATTTAATGCATTGACCTTGTCAAATATTCCATGGAATGAAGTCTGTTTGCTTCAATGCAGTATTACAAAATGCTTACAAAAATGAAAAGAAAATGCTCATAAAAGTGAAATTAAAATTAATATTAAAATGAAAAAAGCTATTGTACATGGTCATTAGTACACTACTGAATATTTTCCTCCTTAAGAAAAAAAAATCATGAATATTTCTTCTTCAGACGTAGAATCATTTTTATTGCATTAACAGAAACAGTGTTTCATTTCACTAATGATGTGGCATACTGTACACACCGTTTGATGTAACCTTAAGTGTTTTGTAGAAAAGAATACATCAAATCCTACGTAACATATTGAACCTTAAATGTATGAGGGCAACCCCAAAAAAACCACTATTTTGAACGGTAGGCCCCTTCTAGTACAGGCTTCCCCTGCTAGGTAAGTGTTCTGGGAACCCATCAGCATCAGTATATCAGCTAGTGTTATCGTGAAAAGGTGCATTCAACTTCAGTGAATTTTTTTCTGGAAATTCTTTCAAGGCATTTGCCCATTTTATGATAGGTGATTTACAAGCACACCTGCCTACACTTCATGGAATGTTCAGCAGTTTTTGACCAGAAATGGCAAGTCTATCATGCCCTACCCTCCTGATTTAGCACTTTTTGCTCTGAGTTTTGTGTTTGTTTGCTTCCCTGGTGAAAAAAAGTCCTCAGAGAGAAACATTTTGCCAATTGTGGAAGAAGTGAAACAGAAAACAGCAGAAGCACTAAAAGACATCCCAACTGACAAGTTCAAAAACTGTTTCGAGCAGTGGAAAAAGCATCTTGATAGATGTATTGCAGCAAACAGAGACTGCTTTGAAGGTGACTAAGTTTAAACACTTAAGAATAAATATACAATATTTTATAAGTAAATTCCAGTTTTTTGGAGTCCTCCCTATAGTCTTTTCCAAAATCATTGTTTCCAAATGCTGAAATCTCTAACCTTACCTAGATACCAATTACTAGATGAGCAGTCTGAGTAAATAGTGACAAAAGTTTTTATGTCCTTCCATTTTTGGAAGATAGAAAAGAATGAATAAAAAGCTATTTATCACAAATCAAAAGAATAATGGCGTGGTCAAATTTGTATAGCTTTCTTAACTAGTCATAAATACTGAATTCTATGTATAAGCATCCAGGGTCAACAATTTCCAAGAGAAACAGCATCTCTGTGTACATGCGTGTGGATCAAATAATTTATACATTATTAAATTATTACAAAAGTTTAATTAATAAATCAAATCAAATCATCACATTAATGAATAGCTTCAAGTGACTTCAATACTTGAGTATTACCACGAATATTATCTCCAAACCCAAAAGACTATCCTTGAAACATAAACCTTATTCTTTATTCATGTAATCAGCATTTATTGAAAAACTGCCATTTATTTGATCCTCTGCTATATTATGTAACTTCCTTAGGAAGATTAGCATAGCTGTACTGAGAGGTGAAATGTTCAACAACTTAACATTATCTACATTTTTAAAGAGAGAGAGGATCAATGTTTGCTGTGACTGCCCAGGAATATTTTGTCTAAACAGATACAGGAATAAACGAATCAGTCACAAGTTCTCCACAGATTAAAAACACTCAAATTGATTTTCAAATGGCCACTTTTAGAAAGATGGGTAATGTGTAGGATTCCATATTTTGATGTGCATAATCGCCTGAGAACTTAGAAAATGCTTTTATCCCTAAAGGAACAACAGTTATGCTTATACATAGTAGGAGCCAACTCAATCTCTGTGGAGTGAATAATGCATTACTAAAGATTCAGAAATTATCAAAAGATACGGACGATAGAGACATATGTATTCTGAGGGTAAAATGCATATATCAGAGAGAACTGTTTTAGAAGAGGCATGAAGTGAAATTGACATAAGAATATTAACAAAACTCAACCACAATAGTATAATACACATAGATGTGGGATCTGTTAAAGTATTTTATCTTACTTGACTCTTACAACATTTCTGCACAGTTAACAAAGTAGATTTCACTTTGTAAACGTTAAGATGAGAACGGTCAATCTTAGTAAAATGCCTCGTGTGACATCACCCATTCACTAGTTAAAGAACAGACATTAGAAAAATAGGTCTCTATGCTTCTATTTTTTGTAAAATAAAACTAGTCTTCATATTGTTACTTTTAAGGACCCCAATAAAGGACCAAGGACACATTATTCTGGTCCATTGACTTTAAATATTTCGATCAATTCAGACTGTGACTGAAAGAAAGTTGAAACCAGACTGACCTGCTCCGGCAAGTATAAACTGAAAAGAGAAAAGAGGCCACAAAACTATACCACTGTTCAAACCAAGTCAAAGCAGAGACTCAAGGTGAACACTAGAAGCTTTTAAAAGAGACTTGGCAAGGTCATGCTGATAAATTGAAATGGATACGACTTGGAACTACTAATAAATCATGCTAATTTCTTCAGAACCCACTGTCCTGGCCTCTCTGAACCCAGAGGTAATGGGCAGATTATTCACATTCTTGATTAATAATATTGAAAATTTTATATATCTTACAATAGCTTATTGAGTCAGAGTTCAAGTCTGTATTTTATTTGGGTCACTAAAGCATGTGCGCAGACATTCACCAATTCTTATCACCTGCGGGTATTAAAGGACTTTATATGAAGTATAAAATATGTGCTGCTTTTTCCACCATACTCTATTTCCAAACGAGACAATCTCAGTCATTAAAATGTATCCTTATATTAACCCCTCCTTCACTCCTATAAGTATTTGTATTTCTATTAACCTATTTTTTAAACAATTAAGTATGTAGAATTCCACTGTATAATGTACTGTTGTATATGGAGAACTCTTATGTATTTGAAACAAACTATTTTATAGAAACAGTCTAGTTTATTGGTTAATAACAGGAGTGATGTACCTAGACTGCAAAGAATCTCATCCTTGATCTTCCAATCATTAGTTGTGAGAACTAGGTAGGACTAGCCATTTAACTTCTCTCTACTTCACTTTGTTCCTCTATAAAATGGGATTAAATTATTACCTATGTAAGAGGGTTGTTGTGTAGATTAAAAGAGTGAATACAAGTTAATCACTTTAGACAATATATGGCACATAGTAAGCAATCAGGAAAATTTTGATGTTAATTTTATTTTTAAATTATGTTTTTCTGAGAGAAAAAGATTAAAAAAATACAAAGTATGCCTGGGTGCAGGTTAATCCTAGAAAAATGAAAATGAGACTAGTAAATTCATCGGCGATATTAGAAAGAATGGTTGGAAATTGTACTGGTAAACTTTATGACTTTCAAAACATAAATTGAAATTAGAAAAGTGAAGAGAAGTGAAAACTACTCATTTATGCCCAACATCTATATATAAAAAGTAGTAAAATTTATCCTCATTTGCTTCGTGTCTTTCAAGAGTTGAATGGAAGCTGAAATATTTTAAAATAAATTATGGTTGGAATTACATTTCACTTCTAGGTAGTCTGATATTCAAATCTAAAAAATATGAATACTTTCTATTTAGTCACTTCTACTTTCGTACATGATTTAGCAATCATTCTTTATTATCCAATTTATTTTTATATTTACAAACTGTCTTAAAATTTTGAGTTACTGCTGACTTCTTCAAAAAAGAGCCTAATTAAATTTCATGTCCAGTGTTTAAATATGGTTTTTAATGATCTCTTAATTCAAAATAGCCCCCAACTTGGTGCTATATTTTTAATTTTTATCCTTTTATGTTGTTGCCTGTCCTCTTCCAACTAATTTTTTACTTATATCAAGCCACCAATTAGCATTTTTTAGCTATACGTTTTGGACAGATTTCTTTCTTGATCTAATTATAAATACTTTTCAAATTTTTTCAAGAAGTTTTCATTTCTTTCACTATGCCTACTAAAAGAATCACAGCTTCTCCAAATTATGTGTCACAACACAAAGTTTCACACTTCTACCTATAACTAATCAATTTAATTTTGCAAACTTCCACTAATTATATCCAGTAATGTCACATTTCCTGGCTTATTGTGCTTTTTAAACAAACTATGGGGGGGTAGTCAATATCTGTCTGGGGATAGGGAGGTACCTCTTATCAACAAGGGTGCCTGAACGATGCACATTTGTATACCTAACCCTTAACTGTACCCCACAATTAAAAACTATTTTACTGTTAGAAAATGTTCATGATCATCTAAACCTTCAGCGAGTCCTAACCTTTTTGCTGGCAGAGGCCTTGTCTCAATGTTGATGGTTGTTGACTGATCAGAGTGCTGGCTGCTGAAGTCTGTAATGTCTGTGACAATTGCTTACAATAAGATGAGTGAAGTTTGTCACATCAAGATCATGAAAGAACTCTCTGGAGTATGAGATGCTGTTTGACAGCATTTTACCCACAATAAAACTTTTTTCAAAATTGTGGTCAATCCTCTCAAAACTCTGCTGTTACTTTATCAATGAAGTAAATGTAATACTTAAAATCTTTATTGTCATTTCAACTATGTTCATGGCATCTCCCTCGAGAAGATTTCATCTCAAGAATCCACTTTCTTTGCTCATCCATAGAAGCAACTCTTCCTCCATTCAAGTTTGATAATGAGATTGTAACAATTCAGTCACATCTTCAGGTTCCACACCGAATCCTAGTTATTGTGCTATTTCCACCACATCAGCAGTCACTTCCTCCCCTAAAGTCTTGAACCCCTTTAAGTCATCTATGAGGGTTGGAATCAATCTTCCAAACTCCTGTTCATATTAATATTTTTATTCCTCCCATGAATCCAAAATGTTCTTAGTGACATCATGAATGGTGAATTCTTTCCAGAGGTTTTCAATTTACTTTATTTGGATCCATTAGGAGAAATCACTGTCTATAATAGCTACAGTCTTACAAAATATATTTCACTTTTTTAATTTTGAATTTTTATATTTTAAAGATGTAGGGTACAATTCAGGGTTAGATATACAAATGTCCATTATGTAGGTACCCTTGTTGATGAGGTGTGCCCCCTCCTCCCTTGGCAGTTTCCCCACTACTGCCAATCCCTTCCTTAGAGTATTATGATAATTGTTCAAGGTCCACTTATGAGTGAGAACATGTGGTACTCAGTTCTTTTTTTCTGTGATAGATCACTCAGTATTATAGACTCTAAGCCCATCCAAGTTGCTGTGAAGTTCTTAATTTTGTCCTTCTTTATGGCTGCATAATATTCCACCATGTATATGTATCACATTTTTTTAATCCAGTCCTCTTTCGATGTGCAGCATGGGTGGTTTGATGTTTTGCTATTGTGAATAATCCTGCAATAAACATGTGTTTGCAGGTATTTTTTTCATGGAGTGATATATTCCCAATAGGAGGATTGCAGGGTCATAGGGAAGGTAGATTTTTTATCTTTTAGGAATTGCCAAACTGTTTTCCACAGGGGTTGTACTAGTTTACACCCCTACTAACCATGTAAAAGTGTTCCCTTCTCCCTGCTTCCTCTCCAGCATCTGTTGTTTGTTGAGTTACTGATGATGGCCACCCTGACTAAGAGTAAGGTGGTCTATTTCTTAAATACTAACATTTAAAGTTAAAATTACTCCTTGATCCATGGACTGCAGTATGAATGTCATGTATAACTGGTATAAAAACATTTTTCCTTATATATCTCCCTCAGAGCTCTTTGATGACTGGATACATTGTAAAGATCAGTAATATTTGGAAAGAAATCTTTTCCTTTTTTTTTCTGAAACGATCTCAACAGTGGACTTAAAATATTCAGTAACCCATGCTGTAAACAGATGTGCTGTTATCCAGATTTTGTTGTCCCATTTACAGAACACAGGCAGAATAGATTTAGCAAAGTTCTTAAGCACACTGAAATTTTCAAAGTGGTAAGTGATCATTGGCTCCACTTAAAGTCACAATTTGCATTAGCCCCTAACAAGAAAGTCAGCCTGTCCTGGGAAACTTTAAAGCCAAGCACTGACTCTTCCCTACCTATGAAAGTCTTAGATGGTATCTTCTTAAAATAGAAGGCTATTTAATCTTCATTGGAAATCCATTGTTTAGTGTAGTCACTACAATCATTGACCTTGGCTAGATCTTCAGGGTAACTTGCTACAGCTTTTGCATCAGCAATTGCTACTTCACCTTGTACTTTTTTATGTTATGGAGAAAGCTTCATTCCTTAAACCTCATGAACCCACCTCTGCTAGCTTCAAATTTTTCTTCTGCAGTTTCCTCACATCTCTCCACCTTCATGGAATTAAATAGAGTTAGAGTCTTGGTCTGGATTAGGCTCTGGCTTAAGGGAATGTTGAGTCTCATTTAATCTTTCATCTAGATGACTAAAACTTTCTCCATATCAGCAATAAAGCAGTTATGCTTTCTTATCATCTGTGTGTTCACTGAAGTAGCACTCTTAATTTCCTCAATTACTTTTCCTTTGCATTCACAACTTGGCTAATTGTTTAGGGGAAGAGGCCTAACTTTCAACCTCTCTCACCTTTGGCATGCCTTCCTCAATAAGCTTAATCATTTCTAGCTTTTGATGTAAAGTGAGAGAGGTGCAATTTTCCTTTCACTTCAACACTCAGAGGTTATGATAGGGTTATTAATTGGTCTAATTTCAAAACTGGTTTCAGGGACTAGGAAGACCTGAGGGGAAGATGGGGAGGGGGAAATGGACCACATGACACAGTTGGCTGGTGGAGCAGTTAGGACAGATATACATTTATTGACTAAGTTAACCATCTTTTACGGGAAGAGGGCAATGGCGCCCCAAAGCAACTGCAATAGTTACATCAAGGATAACTTATCACAGATCACCTTAACAGATAAAATAATAATAAAGTTTGAAATATTGCAAGAATTACCAAAATGTGACACAACGACATAAAATGAGTACATGCTGTTGGAAAAATGGCACCAAGAGGCTTGTTAGATACTGGGTTGCCCTAAACCTTAAATTAAAAAAAAAAAAGGAAAAATATAGCATCTGTGAAGTACAGTAAAACAAGATGTGTTTGCAAGTAGAAATTAAAAAAAGAACACTATACCACTGCTCTTAATTTTAGACTTTTGCCAAGACAAGTAATATGAAGATGTACACTTGCCCAGACAGAAAAAAAATACTCTGTCAGAATGTTTTCAGGGAGGCTTACCTTTTCACAAAAATTATACTGTACCCCATAATCACTCTTCTGTATAGAATTTAAAGTTCAAAATGGACAACGATAGCTGCATGCATTAACTTAACTGAAAATATTACATACATAGGTTTATGCTCCAAGGATGTCAAAACCTCAAATTCTTTCCTCTGTTATCAGCATCAGGTTTGAACTTGTTTCTCTGCTTTCAATCTGAAATTTTGTCTACAATACCTAGCACATAGTAAGTACTCAATATATACTTGTGAAAATAATGAACTTGCAAAATAACTAATTATATTAATCAGCCGGCTGATAACCTTAGATAGTGTCTTTGTTCTTGATGATTACTCAATAAATATTTGTAGAATAAATAAGCAAATTAATGCATGTTTATATTTTCAGTGACTGACTCAAGCAAATAAGAGTAAAGTGGGAAAATGCCATCTATAAAATATTCTTTCATTTATTGATTCATTTAGCAAATATTTACTATGAGTAAGCCACAATTTTAGGAGTCAAGAATAAATATCGCAAAGAGAAAGCCCTATAGAGCCACAGTTCAATGACATCTTATATTTTTTTGAGAGCTTACTTTATATAGGTATTGGTACAAGTATCATTTTATTGAATTCTTTCTATATCCTATAAGACAGGTACTAAAAATATACCACTTAGCAGATGGTAAAGGAGGTAAGCAACTATAACCTTATACTTGATTAGAGTTCATAGAGGGACAATATTTTACAGTATGATGAGCCTTATATAGAGAATCAGGGTGCTGTACTTTAGGAAAAAGAAATGTATAATTAAAATAATCATGTGTTATTACTGCTGTGTTATATTTTTTATACTCACTCACAGAAAGACAATAACCAAATGCTTATTTTACTTTTAAAGGAAAAACCAATCATAATGGTTGTCCGTGGAATGAAAATGTGTTAAAATTGCTATCGTTATCTGCTAGTTAGAGAGCACTTTTTAAATGTTAAAAATCATGGAGAAAAGAAATCCACATATTGATGGAACACATCTCTAAACAGTAAAATAAAAGTGCATTTATTATTAAGTTTTGCTTCTACATAAGATTCAAAATAGAATCTGTTATTTTTAAAAATAGTCCTGAAAAGCCGGACTCGGTGGCTCAGCCTGTAATCCCTTTGGGAGGCTTTGGGAGGCTGAGGTGAGTGAATTGCCTGAGCCCGCGGGTTCAACACCCGCCTGGGCAACTTGGTGATACCTCATCTCTACAATAAATCAAAAAATTAGCCGGGCGTGGTAGCGCATGCCTGTAATTCCGGCTACTTGGGAGGCTGAGGTGGAAGGATCGCTGGAGTCCAGCAGGTCGAGGCTGTGGTGGCCGGGAGCGGCCACTGCACTTCAGTCTGCGTGACCGAGTGAGACTCCAACTCAACAACAACAAAAAATAAATAAAATAAAATAGTCTTGACAATTTTACATATGGTAACTAGTAACTTATCATAAAAACTTTATTTGCTTATTCAGGCATAATCAGTGCTAGTAGGAGTAAGATAAATATTTTTTAAGGCAATTAGATATACATATATATTTTTAAAATAACTACTCTCCCAACATCTTAACCTCTAAATTCAAACTTCTGAAAATATACCAAAATATTGGTTGTAATAATAGTTTTACCTTTTTAAATACAAGTTTAGAACTTTTTACTTATACTTGTATTATTACTTGGGCATGACTTCAGGGTTCCACATTCCTTAAGACAGATTTAGCTAACTACTGCAGTAAAAGACAAAGAAATAATTTATTTTAAAAATTAACCACTGAATATTAAAAGGCAGATTTATCAGATTGCCAAGTCGTCCAGTTTATGAAACAATGTTTAATAAAATGGTACAATCATGATTTACTAAGGTATTTAAATTCATTATTATGTCCTACCATATTTTACGCCTTTGACTAGTCCTTTCCTCTCATTCAGGCTTTCTGTATTATAGAAATTTATTTTCACCCATTAAATACCCTTAATTCTGTCTTGTAAAAATTTAATCTGAGAATTATGCTTCCATGTTGCTAAGAACGTAAGTTTTCTTAATGTATTTGAAGAATATACATTTATTCTGGCAGTACTACCAGGATACTCATTTAAATATGCCATGTTTTTTTCTACAACTCTACTTTGCTATAATAAAGAATATTTATTACATGATTTCACTGAAGTTCTCAGGAAAAGAATGATTACAGAATGTTAAAAAAAAGATATGCTGTGATTTTTTTTAGAAGAGGGAAGGATTAATAAATGTCGCAATACACATTCAAAAATTATCTACCTCATAATTTCAAATAATATGCCATAGCATATGCAAAATAAAGCATCAATGACACAGAACAATAATTATTTATGATCACATTGATTGAAACTTTCATGGGTGCATACAGAAACAAAAATTGTCCCTCTGTTTGTGGGTTTTATTTGATTTGGTTTCTTCATTTTGGTAACCTTTTTTTTCTATTTTTTCAAAATTGGTTTATATTACAGGTAAAGAAAAAGTGGTAAAATTATTCAAGATACTGTCTGGTTTTAGAGGATGAAGAAATATTAACAAGTCACCTTGTCTGTTCTTAATAAATGATGGACAAAAATGTTATACATTAGCAGTAGAATAATTACTAACAGCATCTGCTTTGAGAAATGAGAAGAAAACAAATCTGAATATGGTCTGTTTAGAGAGAAACAGAAAGAATAAAAATACATATATTCTAATAATATATTTAACAATGATCTCAAGCTGGCTTTTTTTTTAACTGTGGAAAGATAAATGCAAATTCTCCAGATAAAAGATGTGCAAAAAATGCATAAATGAAAAAAGATACCAAGGATTAAACTAGTTAATCCTCTCTTGATTCTGGTTTTAAGCACAATACAAGACTTCAACATTTTTTTCTCACAGAATATGCCAGATTTTCTAGGGTTCAACTGAATAAGAAGCAAAGCACTGTGATATGCCCTTTCATCTGAATCAAGTCCTTATTCTCCAGGAACTTTATAAATATGAGTCTGGGGACTTAAGATAGTCTTACATTACATTTGCTTTCCTCAGATTGGTGAACTAAAGCATTATACAGTAGGACTATGGTTCAAGACACCATTATAAGTACTTGTGAGTTATATACTGAATACCAGAATGGTGTGTTAATAATACATTGTGCTCTATTATCCATAATGTATTAAATGATATCTGCTGACCTGAAGGAGCTAATGCACCAGCCTATACCTGTAGGAATTCAGTCACTAGGAGGAATCAAATTCAATATGCCTCCCTACTTGGTGGCAGACAATTAAAAAAATGTAACTGTGCCTCTTTTTTTTCTTTTTTCCTTCCTAAAGCCAGAAATTATTTTTTGGTATAACAGAAGACACAAAACGTTTAAAACAATTATCCTCTTTAGCAAACTAGGGGAAGTTTCACAAACCAATGGGACACTTAAAGTTTCAAATACACTCATTCTGTTAGAAAAGTTGCTTTAACTTTCGCAAACATTCTGGAGGCCAGAATGCCATACAGGAGACCATAGAGTAATCACAGCATAGACTATGACATATGCAAACGTGTACAATGTTATTTTGTCCCCAAGTATTCTCTTCCTTAGGCTAATATCTCTTTATATGACACAGATTAGAACTTCACAATCATAACTTTTCATAATTAGGACCTCAAAAAATGGTCCTGGTCCTTAAATTCCTTTCTGTTCAATACGAAGAATAACTGCCTTATTCTGGATAACATTAACTGTCATTAACACAATTTATATTGATCTTGGCATTTTGTTATACCACCAGAGGTATCACATTCTGCTAAGATTGTTCAAATCTCAAACTTCTAAACTGATGGCCATTGTTAAGATTACTTTAATTTCGTCCCCATACAAACATTATATGTCTGACAGAGCAGTTTTGCTGTTTATTTTAAGTGACAGGGATCCTGCTATGCTGCTTAGTTGTTTAGGTTGTCATCGAACTCCTGGGTTCAGGTGATCCTTCCAACCTCTGCCTCCCAAGTAGCTAGGATTACAGGCACGCCCCACCATGTCTGGTCAATGACAGAGTATTTATACTTTTGAACTGTGCTTACACCTATTTTGGGTGTTATTACATGTTTCTGAACACTGGAGCAGCTGGACCTCATATTTAGTAAGCCCTCAATCAAGTTTGGCAAATGAATAAAAATCCTTCAGTCTTACCTACATGAGCTACTCCTACATAGAAACTGTTCAGATGGTTTCTTGAGTCAAAGTAAATAAGACACCATAAACCTCTTTGCTTACAACTCATGAGAATTTTAAACTGTATAGACCAATTTTGGAATTTGTTTCTGAAATGCAATATTTTGCTGCTAAATAATTACCATCTACAGATATGGAGAAATTTATATGAGATCTTTCTTCAACTCATTAATAAAATGTTGAATATTTTATGAGGACAAAAGAAACAGAAAAGTGTAATGTGCCACAAAAAACTTCCATTTAGAAAGTTTCAATACTGAGTACACTCTAGGTACAATTCTTTAATCAGTTGATAATACACATACGGCTGGCCTTGTACTTGGCCACAGGTTTTATTTTTGTCTGTGCAATAAACAGAGTTTTTGCTATCAAGACAACATGAGCTTTTCGCTTGAATTAGAAAACATTTCCTATAAAACAAAAATCAATTAATTGAGAACTCAATCAACATCACAACTATTAAAACAAATAATTTTTAGAAATAACAAAATATGTAATTATTTAATCACAACAGTTATCAAAATTAAACATAATTTAATTGCTTATTCAGTGTCATTAATTATGTAGAGTTGAAAAATTATACTATTGAAGCAATCATTTAATCATTAGAGCTAGAAAAATGTCTAAGTATTAATTCATTATTTCTGCTATGCTTTTGGGAAAGAATATCCCATATTTATGATAAAACCAACATAATTATTTTTAAATCCATAACAAATAACCTTGGCATGAATCTTTAATATGCTACCTTATTATACGAAAAAAGTTTAATAAAAAATGTGAGAAAATAAAACAAGCAAACAAAAGAGATTAGACAAATTACAGAGCTCTGATTCACACGTAGCATACTTAGTTAACTTCATTAAAAGATAAATCTTTTTTATTACTTAATGACCAGGATAGGCAAAAATATTATTCTCATCAATCTTGCATGTTTTCACTTGTGAAAGAAACTTTAAGAGAAAAAAAATAAAACCTTATAGCTTTCTTGACTTTCATGATGCCAGGAAGTACCTAAATTTGAAAATTCTCTTCAAGGGAATAGTAGACAGAAGCAGGACTTTTGGCTGACCTTTTAGGGGACATTATTCAAGTATTCGTATGCTGCAGAATTACAATTAGTCTCTGACAGTGACTTTTGTTAATCAAGTTTGCATTTCCTTTGAACTTTACAATCCTGTACTTGCGTGCATCTGCTTAACTTGTACTTTACTCAGGCAACCTATCAGAGTCACTAAATTATGCAAAGCAACTGTTGGCAATTCTCACATATATGCAGTTACAAAAAAATGTATTACTTTTCATTTAAGTGACTTTGAAGGAAGGTCTTAAAGAAATCTTCATTTTCACTGAGTGATGACTTCGTAGAATAAGGAATTACTTGCCATACTGTAGTTAATAAGTCATAGCAACTGTTTCTCTCTTTTCCTCTCACATAGCATATAAAATACCGCTGATCTACAAAGAACACATCTTTAAAAAGGACCACTCTCAATGCACTATTGTATTATTTTACTTATGAGTGATATGCTGCATAAACCCATCTCACTGAATTATGGAAATTATGAAGAATACCCACCCTAGATATTTTGTGTGACTAAACAAGCACATACGTTGATGTTATAGAATCATGAAATTGAAAATGAAAAGTAAATAATGCTAAAGACAATCTGGCCTTGCACTTCTCAAAAAATGTTTAATTGAACCCAAGTTTTGCAGAAATAAGTAAGGCTCAGTAATGAAATGGATTGAAAAATGCAAAGATAAACAATGTTAAATTGTTTCTCCTACAGGAATTCTCCAAGACTTTAAGGTGTTATTATGCCCTGTGAATTTATATATGCTGCGTTTATCAAACTCATTTGACTATGGAATTTTAGTTTCATGGAACATCTAGGTCAAGTGTCTATTATATTTTAGAAAATGATGACCCAGTTTGAACATCACAATGCATACAGCCTAGGCTAGTGAAGTCACTTGCCACAGTTGCCTTGGTAGTTAGCACAAGAACAAGGACCAGAGCCCAACACATCCTTTTTGCCACAGGGTAAGTCATCTTGCAAGGCTTGCGTGATTGACAGAGAAAGAGCAAGGGTTTTTAGAGTACTTACAAGGCTGTAGGAAAAAAGATGATCCAGGGACCTAGTTTGGATTAGGAAGAAAATCAATGTTTCCACGGTATTGATGTCAAAGCCTATCTGAGAAAGTGAGTTGGAGGAATAGAAGATTGATGTCAGAGACGTAGGTGTAATTTTTGTGGTTTTGTAAATTGAAATATCTGATGATAGTGAGATTTAAGATAATCATGGGGGGGTGAGGTTACTAGAAATAGTTAAGTCAAATAACTAAGATGTGTTAAAATTATGGTCATCTGACATCACTGAAAGCAAGGTAAAGGGTTTAGTGAGAAATCTATGAAACTAGTCCTAGAATGTTATACATAATGAAGAAAATGTAGAGACTCAGTCGTATCAGCAATAAAAGGAGAAAAAGATGGGAAAGCTAGGTGACAGCGAGACTCTCAAAGAACCTGGCTCATCACAAAAAGAGGATACATGTGAAAGAGATAGTGGCAAACAAGGAAGATACTGTCTGCCTCTTCCTGTCCTTAGGGGTGTGATAGGTGTGTGAGGCAGGGATGCAGAAGACATGGTCACCTCGAGGATCGCCCCTAAATAGACAAAGTATAATAGAAATATTGTGTGTATGGCATTTCCCCAGAGGGGGAGCCCAAAGTCATCATTATTGCTGTTAAATATTTATATGATTGGATAGTTTATCATTGGTTGTCCCCCCAATGCTTATGAAACTATATATATTGGTTGACCCCCCAAAGCTTATAAAACTATATAAAACTATTAAACCAAAATAGCTGTTCATGAATGGTTTAATAATTTTGATCAATTGGCAGACTCAAGAAGTTTAGTCCAAGATGTAACTTTCAGTAAAAACTAGAGAAGTCCCTATAACGAATAAAAAATAATACTCTAGAACATAAAGTTAAATGGATTGTGGTCTTCCAAGTATCATAAAAATCCTCCAGTAACAGGAAGGGAAAGCTGAAATATAGACTGGAAGTAAATTTATCAAAATATCAACAGTGTTTACTCTAGATAATAGGAGCATAAAGCTTTTCTTTTTACTCTTTAACACTTCTATAATTCTAAAATTTCCACAATGAATTTATATTATTTTAGAATCAGCAAAACGTACTTGTCTAAAACATCAAGATCCTGCCTTTAAAATAATCATAGATAAGAAAGAAGGCTAACATATTAGCATGTTATCAATATTTAATAAAATGTTAATTACATATTTCATAACTTCCCCTGTAATTCCACTTTTACAAATGTATTTTTCCAAAACACTTGTATCTATGCACCAAGTATGTCTACAGTGTCTGCGAAAGCATAAAAAGTTGAAAACAATGCCAAAGTTAAAGAATAAGAAACTGAATAACTAAACTGTGGGTCTCATATATAAAATACTAATATGGAACTGACATAAAGAATGAACTAAATCTCTACATGCGAACAGAAAAAGATTTCTAAGATAAATTTTCAAGTAATAAAAAACATTTAAGAGAATATTTCGTATAACAGCTGTATTTCTATTTTTATATGAATATATATCTTATGTGCATTATATGTACTACCTAGCATATATATATATATATATACACACATACTGTATATATAAATATAATGTCCCATATATAAATCCATATACAAAGAGAAAATTTTACAAAAATATATACCAAATCATTTATAGCATTTGCTTATGAGCAATGGTATTAAGGGCTGGAGGTTATACTTTAAAAAAAATACGTCTACATTCCCCAATTTTTGAATAAGAATTCATGGATTACTCTTATAACAATATATTAAAAGAAAATTCACTCAAAGAAAAACATTAACTCACTTCCTCATACTATTAAATACCCACAAAATAAGTTTGAAAATATTAAATATAGCTATGCCTCAAAATTGTATTCACTTCATTCATAAATTATACATTTAACAAAATGATTTTGCAATAAAAACAAGAGCAAAAAATCCACACAAATTCATTATCCTGAACACAAGAAGAAAAATGAAACGTATATATTTTTATAACGCAATGTTATTTTCCCACAATTCCTTTGTGAGGGTGTATTAAAATAAACTATCTTAAAACAACTGTTACTGAATGCTTCCTTCACACTGAAGTTACCATGGTCTCTTAAATTTCTATAACTGCCACCACTGTGCACCCACCCACCCACCCACCCACACATACACGCACTTCAAGGAGGAGGGGGAAAAAACATATGAAAGCCAACAAACCAACCTAGATAAAATTCATTGCCTCTTGATGTATCAGCATTTATTATAACTGTTGTTGCTAAATACTAGTCAAAATAGCTATATAAAAAAGATCTTTGCAAAGTTTATGTGAAAATCTCTGAGGAGAACAGTAGTATTTCAGAGCAAGATAAATAGCTTAAGAAAGATGAACTGGTAGAAATTATATTCCGTTTTAAGCTGGACAATAGTAACATTTTTCACTCAGACCCATGATAGCATTTTAAAGTCCACCTTACAAAAAGGTGTGAAAAAATAGATTCATTCATTCTACACTTATTAAGTACTTAGTACGTGCTTGGCATTATACTGATGTCTTAAATATTACAGCTGTACAGAATGAGAGAATATGAAAATGCCCGACTTACTGACCCCACGCTCCCATGGCAAAACAAGTTATAAATCTCAAATTGCTAGAATAGAGAAACACATGAAAGATATAGTGGAAAAAAGGAACATCAAGAAAGGGTTATATTTTGGATTGGACTTTAAAATGAGGATAATAGACTGGTAGAGCCACTCTCTGGTAAGCAGCAAACAGTCAGATGTGGGCAGAGCAGAATTATTCTCTAAAGCAGAATATCCAATTTAGTTTGAATGTGAGGGATAATGACTCTGATGCATGTCCTGTCTAAAGTACGAGCCTAATCATCACATCGCAGCTGCCAGAATGAAGCACTGCATCCTCAGATGGAGTGGTTTATGAAGTGCAGAATAAGCACAGACACCCTACCCAACTTCACACTCAGCACCCAGAGCCAGTTGAAAAGAATTTATCCTGAACACGGATTCCAATAATGTTGGTTTTCCAGCTATTTTGACCAAATTGACTGCTTCTCTCTTCCTAAAGGGATAGTGCCAGGTTACCTCCTCTAAGAATAAGCTAGAAGGCAGCAGACTGGCTCCAAAACACCTGAGCCTCACAAACCCAAGGACCAAGAGATCTGAGATTGTCCCCTTGGGCTCCATCATCATGCAGACCCATTGCCAAACTACAGAACCATCCTTGCCAGTTTATATGAATATAGGAAGGGCAAGACAATTGTAGTTACAAGGCTGTTGATAAATCTCTGTAGCTGTACATTAAAAATTATTTTAAAAGTTAGCATGTAAAACAAGTCACATTCCTGCTAATATTTAAAAACATATCAAGTCCCTTGTATGGTGTAAATAATTATCAAATGGGTGTTATTCGAGGGCACTGAACTTAACCTCTGTGAATCAATGCAGCTTAATTTAATATTCATTCACTGAGGCTAGAAGATGTTCATTTCATTCCTGGATCAAGTAAACCATATCCAGTGCCAGCTCTCTCGTTATTCTATGTTTTCCTTAGTTTCTAAGATGAATGATACTGGGCATAGTTGTGTAGCTAAAAATCTCCGATATCACTTTTAGTAGAAAATCAATTTAACTGCATTGTGAAGTTCAGCAAACATCTACACTAAACAAAACCATGTTAATATACACAATCAACAAGTCTTGTAGATTGTGTTTGCTTGATACCTCTGACACCTAATTAAACATATGTAGAAAGTGGTGTATATGTGAAGCATTGTGCTGAGGGCCTGTGCATATATGAGTATGCTTTCTTCAAACTTTAAAACAAACCTATGAGTTAAGATTATTCTTATAATTGGTTAATAAAAGTACTGAGAATTGAAGCATCCTGGTCAAACACTAGAAAAGACTGAGCTTGAACCAAACACTCCTACAATCTGACTCTAAGCACTTAAATACTACATCAGTGGGTCTATGAGGAGAATTTTGTAAATCTTCCCCATTCTATTATTAGTACTCATCAATGAGAGCTTTGGGATGGATCAGTAATTGCTTCCCATATATAAAACATGAAATGATCATGAATTAAGTTTCCTGGCATATGGAAATTTTATTTTACAAGGTCTATCTAATGTAAAATACACTTGCATTGTTCTGCTATGTTATCTTAGTTTAAATGTGTCAGAAGACTACAGTAATATGCATTCATATAAAATGCTCATTATGATTGACATGCTGACTTTCGCTTAAAATTTATTCAAAAGTTTTTGAATGATGAAAGGACAAACATTAGGATATGGTGTCATCTGTACAGTATTTTATTTTATTTTATTTTATTTATTTTTGAGTTGGAGTCTCACTCTGTCACCCAGACTGGAGTGCGGTGGCCGCTCCCGGCCACCGCAGCCTCAACCTGCTGGGCTCCGGCGATCCTTCCGCCTCAGCCTTCCTCGTCGCTGGAACTACAGGCGCGCACTATCACACCCAGATAATTTTTTGATTTATTGTAGAGATGAGATCTCACCAAGTTGCCCAGGCAGGTCTCGAACCCGCGGGCTCAGGCAATCCACTCACCTCAGCCTCCCAAGGCACAGGATTACAGGCTGAGCCACCAAGCCCGGCTGTACAGTATTTTAAATGCTCACATAGGTACATAAAAATGAGAGTTACAAATAGAATAAGTTGTTCTTCTGGACATCCAATTTAGAAATAGAAATACATAGTTAAATCAGCTCAACTGAGGAGCAGAGTACATCAATTACATAGAACGAAGCATTTATAATGTTAGTTGCCACATAGAATGACCTTTCTCAGTGATCCTCAAACCGTTCTCTGAGCATCTTGCATGAAAATTATAAAGTTTATTTAACATGCAGATCCCTGCACCTCCATAACACCTGCTAAATTAAATTAATTTCTCTTCTCTCTCACTCAAACATACATACTCACTCATTCAAACATACAGACACACACACATGCACACGCCAGTGAATCAGATGCACACTAAACTTTGAGAACCACTTACAATAGAATAACAGAAAGACGTTTCCTCCATTCTGAACTGTGCTGCCATGAAAGTGCTTAAAGTGCAACTTTAAAGATATCAAAAGTCATTGTTATGCAGTTAGGATTTATTGTCTTCAATTTCAGTAACTAACAGGCCTATGACCTGCCATGTATCCATCTACACTTACTAAGACAGTAACAGACATTGCTATACCTAGAGTGTGTGTGTACATATGAGAATATATGCATATATATACACATATATATATATATACATATAAACCTATGCATACCAATGCTCTGTCAAACAACTGAGACACAGTTGTGTATGAATAGACTTATGTGTCTTAAAAAGTCAAAGAATTTTCTAAAGAAGCACTGATGTTCACATATAAGCATGGTAGTCCAATGAAAAATACATGCGAAGCATAGCACACAGCAAGTGCTCAATAAATTTTAATGTAATCATTTCAATGTCTATTTACACTGATGTTTTACAAAGAGAGTGAACACATCATCTCCACCTGAGCCAGGAAATAAACAAACAAACAAACAAACAAACAAAACTAAACAGGAAAAGAAAAAGAGAGAGCCCCTTAAACTTTACAAAGCCTCTGCAAGTCTCCTGAGAAAGGCAGGGAACGACAAAAAAGCCTAGGCACAGCACTTCTCTAAATTCGCTGTAGCATCCCAAGTAAGCGTGCTGTGTTTCTTCATAACTCAAGGGTTTTAATTCTATTGTTAAAGTAATGGGGAGGGAGGGGAGGAAGGAAGACAAACCTTTCCTGCTTCATTTGTAACTGTTTCTTGTCTGCTGTCATTACTTGTCATTCAACTTTATTCTCAAAACCACCTCAATCCCCCACAGACAAGAGAGAATAAACAAAACAGATCAGAGGAGGTATCCATAAGGAGGTCAGAGGCACATCTTCCTTTGAGAAAAGAGTTCAGGGTTAAGAATTCTACAGGACTGCTGTGGACAAAACAGAAGCTTACAAGGATCAGAGAGGCACTTCTAAAGCACATGCCAGGAATAATCAATGTGGCCACCCGCCAGGCAAGGTAAGTGCAAGAAAACAAAGGCCAATTCACCCACACCTCCACAGGTAGAAAATTTGCCTCCAATCTAACCCATTTCAGTCCAAGGAACAGATCAAGTTTTAACATTAGAAGAACCGCACCTCCTCACCCCAAATACCACTTTATGAAAGTATGGGATAGAGTGGTGACTGCATGTATTATCCCTCCTATTTTCAGAAAATCCCTTCTTCAAAGCCTATAAAAAAGTGGGACTGTGAGAAGACTAAGAAATACAAAGGATGCCTTTGTTGTTCAGCACTGTTTATACCCAGATATCATGAAGCTTTGCATTCAAAACCCAGTCGTAATAGAGTTCCACAGTAGAATGGGTACAGTGAATGCAACCACCATGAATGTTGGCAGATTATTATACAAAGGGCAGTTATCCCACAGAGAGGGCTGGCAGGGTGACAGAGGACCAGCAAACGAATAAACTGAAAGGCATAATGAGCCCGATTTCCACCCTCACACCTCCCCACCCCTCAAACGCAGAGGAAAACAAGCCACCAAAATAACCTGTACCCTCCATGCTCTTGACTTTGCTTTTTACAGAGGAAAAGTTTAAACAGATAGACCTTCTCAAGACCTCCTCAGAGAATGAAAATTGTATAAAGGAGCAGAGAGGCTCAGCTTCACAGACCTAGCAGGATGGCAAAGATTCCCACATCATGGGCACACGGGAGGGTATTTTCAATCCATAGGGAGTGTGGATAACAACTGAATCATTTCTCAGCTCCAACTCATTTTGAAAAGAAAAAGGAAAACAGCCAAAAGGAGAATTTTCAGAGCGATTTCAGGGAAAGCTGCTTGCTTGGATTTGACTGACAACTGGAAAATGGGGATGTGTGAAGCTTGAGTAGTCCTCTCACTGAGCTGAATATTATTTTGAAGTATTTTAAAGCAATTTCAATATTATACAGTATGCATTTAATGTATGATAAGTATATAGATATAGTTTATGTATTTCATATTACTAATATTCATGTATATGTACTTTTTGTTTTCAATCCAATGCTTTTCCCACACATATAGGATATCCTTGGTTTTCTCATTATTATATGTTTATAATAAATTCAATTCTAGTTATCAATAAAAAGCATTTTTAAATTGTGAGATCACAGTTTCAAATCTTTAGGTGTAAACAATACTTAATTGAAAACTTGTTTCCTCATGCAATCACAACGTACACTGGATTGCAATACAAAAGTCACTTTAGGGTTAAAGGAAAGAGTTTACAGGGATGAAGAAATTTAGGAATTAGATGTATCTCTTTTCATACACATACCCTGATCTTTCTCATCTGTCTTTCCATTTTACCTCATGTATTGTCCTAGAGGTGCGGGCACCCTGATATATATTTGAACATTTACTCTTATTTCCTCAAATCATCAACCAATCTTTGCACTGACAGCTATGACTGTCAAATCTCTTCCTTTTTGTGCTGGTTAAATTGCTCTAAGTAAAAAAGAAACTGACATTCTACTCTTTAAAAATGAGGCTTTTGACATTTTAGGATGTTAATAGATGGATAAACTGTATAGCAAGGAACATCAGTCCTGAAAGAGAATTTGACCTGAATAGCCACACACTGCACTCATGCATTTATAATTGCGCTAGCAAATGAATGAGAAAAGATGAAGTGGATCCATTTTTCAAGATGCATGCTGTGATTCCTCATTACAGGGATAATCTTAAACAGTAATGATATTTCTTTAAAAACCGAATAATCTTTAGAGCAAACTAAAATAAAAAGAATCTGTAACTTAAGCCCAGCTTTTCTGGTATCTCCCATGTGAGACAAGTCCATTCTCATAACACCAGATACAAATTCTCCATAAAGATAGAAGGCTTGTCTAAATGCCTTTGTTTCCAAACAAAAAGTAGATAAATGTCTATTAATCCAACATTTTATTATTTTTAAACATACCAGTTCTATTATTTTATGCAACCTCTTCCAAAGGAAACAGAAATCACTCTAATTTTGCTCCTAAAAACAATTAGCTTGCAAATATGTTTTTAAAGGGTGAGTAATTAATTCAGTTCATAGGGATTGTAACAGGCATTCTTTTGTTCAATGAGGAAACAAATATTCTACTTACTGTATGAATTTAGGAAAGTTTTATTCAATATCATGGTAGGATACAAGTGAAAACCAGATTTTGTCCCATGTAACCTACTAGGATGACAAATTTCTTTCTAAATCCAATTTGATAAATAGAAAAATCCTACCCAAACTATTTCACATATATAACTCGACTGAATTTGAAACAAGACATATTTTATACTCTTGCCCAAGAAAGCCTTCTCAAAATATGTATTTTTTCAGGTTTGTTGTTCCTAACCCAAAAAAGAAATTAACACAGTGAAATCCATTTGAAGACATTGCCACAGAAGTTTTCCCAGTGTCCTAAAATATACCTAGGGAAACCTTACTTCAAAGACATATTTTTCTAAACTTCTGAGAACACGCCATAGTGCATTTCAGAAAAGAAAGTTTTCCCCAGCCAACATTCAGTGATGGTGATCACTTTGGTTCTGTCTTTGGAAACATTAGGTGTCTACTCTAAAAAGTCTTCCTTTCATTTTCATTTTATGCCAAATATACTCATTTAAACTTTGCTGTAAGTAATCAATATCCCTCCACCACACAGATTTTTTCTGAATTACTTTCCTTTGTACACTAGATGAAGGGGAATAATTTACATGAAGTTCCCAGGGTGGGACCTCTTCTCCTCACAAATTCCCTGTAAAATCTACTCTAATCCTTGAATAGAGGAATAAAGTATATTTCCTATACACTATAAAAAGCATTTATTTAAAAAACTGCAAGCAAAATTTTATTATGAATTTGGTAATGTTAAGATTAGGAAACTCAAAAGAAATAAAAATTTAAATAAAAATCAAACAAAATATCCAGAATAAACAGCACACCATAGAAATGAAACACCAGACTACAATCAATGTGACTCTTAATTTAGTATATTCTAAGGATATTATAGTACTGTATATATTTTGTGATGCTTTACATCTGCTCTGAGAAATAGCACACTAAATAAAAAAGTAACTCACTGGTTTATAAGGACTCAAAATTTCCAGAGTTCAAATCGTGTCACCTGAGTCAATATGGCTGTATGTGGCAAAGCCTTATATAAAATAGCTATTTCTATCAGCAAAACTAATATTGTGTGCACCTGAGTTAATATATCAGAATGTATTTGTTTTCGTTTACTTTCCAAAAGAGTTTCCCAATTTTATTCAGTATTTTCATGTGCTTAACCTGAACTCAAAAAGCCATTTTTATCTGTGGTATATTAGTAATAAGACAGTTGCTTTTTGGGGTTTTTTTTTTTGTTTTTTTTTTTTTTGAGTTGGAGTCTCACTCTGTCGCCCAGACTGGAGTGCAGTGGCCACTCCCGGCCACCGCAGCCTCGACCTGCTGGGCTCCGGCGATCCTTCCACCTCAGCCTTCCAAGTAGCCGGAACTACAGGTATGCGCTACCACGCCCGGCTGATTTTTTGATTGATTGTAGAGATGAGGTCTCGCTGCCCAGGCGGGTCTCGAACCCGCGGGCTCAGGCAATCCACTCACCTCAGCCTCCCAAAGGCGCGGCATTACAGGCTGAGCCACCGAGCCCGGCTTGTTTTTTGTTTTTTGGTTTTTTTTTAAGACAAGATAGACAGATACACCTTGCCTCGTTTCCCTGAAGTGGAAGAAATAAATCTCATCATTTTACTTCTTTGTAAAGTATACTATTTATCACATGGGTGAGAAGTTCACCCGTTAACGGAATACAGATTCTTTTACCATGCTTTCTCCTACCAGCAACCCAATTGTCAGAGGCTTCAATGACAGTAAATTCTTTAACCTTGATCTAATATATAAGTGTTTGTTCAAGACAGAATGAGCAAAGCTTGAGGTTACAGTTTTATTTTCATTATTTCATTTCATTTAGTTTATATCTTTTTTCCAATTAAAATTAATTACAGAAAATAATATAAACATAATATTTTTAATAGACTTGTGGAATGCTTTGATTTTCCTCACTACTATATGTAAGTACATCTTTTTATTCATAAGCTATAAGCAAATAAAATACGTCATAATAGAAAAGAGCACTTCATTAATTTGATTTTTTTTTCTCTGTCATCCTCTAATCATTTATTTATTCAAACTGATGTTTCCATAGTTCATTTTGGTCATGGCATAGACCAGCAAGAATTCCTGTATTTCAAAGACATATTAAAGCCTTAATTATCAACAAAACCTCAACTAGCTTCCTTATGTTATGTCTCTTTTTCTACGATTTTCTGTGTTTTTTTTTAACTAGGTATTTTACAGAAAGAGACATATCACAAGAAAACACATAATAAATTATTATTAAAACACTGTCACTAGAGTAGATCACAGACTCAGGAGACATGTAAATTTCCATTACAATTAGAAACTTCATATTGCAAAAATTGATCCTCAGGCACTATAAGATTCTATATCAAAGCAGATATGCCATTTTTTTATTATACCCTACTTACAAATTAATGTGCTAAAGCATTTTAGAAATTTTCATAATGGAAGTGAGAAGTTGAGATAAATAGTTCACACTTCATAAATTTCAAGCTCCTTTAAATTGGAATACTTGACTACCCATGAAATCAATTTGTTGCTGATTTCTTATAATTTTGAACAGTAAATATTTGCATTCTGAATAGTAGCACAGACCTACCACAGCTTTTCTGTTGAGAAATTAATCAAGATACAGTTTGTTTTTAAATCAATTTATAGTGGCAGTACAAAACAGAAAAAGAAGTTACTAATAAATCCACAAATCTTCTCTTATTCATAGGTATTAATTCCTATTTCTAGTGTACTTGCAAATTATAGATGATTACCTTCT
Organism: Cephalopachus bancanus; assembly: GCA_027257055.1. Lineage (NCBI taxonomy): Eukaryota > Metazoa > Chordata > Mammalia > Primates > Tarsiidae > Cephalopachus > Cephalopachus bancanus. The sequence goes on from JAPVLO010000131.1 coordinate 5,948,311, forward strand.
ATATTTGATGAAATATATTATTTAAAGCAAATGATTTAAAATTTTTTGGAACAAAGCCTTTCCAAACAGTAAATTTTAGCAAAAATCTAGCATTATTAAGTCACTTGTCCACTCCTACAGAACAGTGAATATGCTCCTCTTTTCATCAATAATACCATAAGAGAACTTCAAAATTTTTGCTCTAATTTCTTCAAATCAAGAAGGAAAAGGTTGATGTAAAATTTCAATGTATGCACTCAAGTTACAAAAATGACTGAACTCTGCAAGTAATTATACACATTTAAAAATCTATATGAGCAATTTGTATTTAGAAATGAATGAAACTATTATTTGCAACTAAAGTTAGTTTTATTCGCCATGCATAGTTCTCAAATCCAAAATTCTATACTTCTTAAGAATTAACCAAATAATAAAATATAAATACCTGTACGGCAAAATAATGACAAACAAGGTTGAATGCCTAAACTGGAAAATAGTCTACAATCAATTATAAGCAAAGTATTAATTATATAAATATTAAGAAAAATCTCCCAGAAACTGAAAAAAAATTAAGAGAAAATTTATGGTAAGAAAATTTAAAATAGAAGAAAGAAACCCAGGGGAAAATATGCAAGATATTTTTAACTTTACTTTTACATAAATTATATTGAAAGGTAATAATAATAATTTTTTGGTTATTATCTATGTCAAAGTTGAAAGATTGACAACCCAATATTGTTGGTGTAAGCACCAAAGAAAAAAGCATTTCAGGTACTACTGAAATGAGTATCTCTTTTTTTAATTATAAAGATGTGGGGTACAATTCAGGGTTAGGTATACAAACGCTGATTATGCAGGTATCCTTGTTGATGAGGTATGCCTCTCCCTACCCTAGCAGTTTCCCTCAACTGCCAATCCCAGACAACCTTTCTGATAGTCAAGTTGATGAGATACGTTAAAATTTACAATATGTAAATTTCCATTACATGAAATTTACTTATTGAAATTTACTTATTGGTATTTATTCTAGGATTTACTTATTGGTATTCATTCTAGGATTACAGTTCAGTGGCACAAAAAAGCACGTAAAAGGCTATTTTCTTTCCATCATTTTCCACTTTCTTTAGAAAACACACACAAGATACTATATCCATAGTCCCTCCTAGAGGAGTAGTCTATGTGACCCCTACTCTTGAATCCTACTGATTTGAAAAGCAAGAGCCACTTGACCCATGCTGATTTTATTATTTTTCCATGAAAACAGAACTGATGTAAGATAAACATAAGAAATGTATTCTGGCCGGGCTCGGTGGCTCAGCCTTTAATCCCGCGCCTTTGGGAGGTTCAGGTGAGTGAATTGCCTGAGCCCGCGGGTTCGAGACCCGCCTGGGCAGCGAGACCCCATCTCTACAATAAATCAAAAAAAAAAAAAAAAAAAAAAAATCAGCTGGGCATGGTGGCGCATGCCTGTAATTCCGGCTACTCGGAAGGCTGAGGCAGAAGGATCGCCGGAGCCCAGCAGGTCGAGGCTGCGGTGGCCGGGAGCGGCCACTGCACTCCAGTCTGGGCAACAGAGTGAGACTCCAACTCAAAAAAAAAAAAAAAAGAAATGTATTTTGAAATTCAGCTAACATGAATATGGAGGCCAAAAAAGTCCTACAATCTGCCATATGGAAACTTGAGAACAATGAAATCTGATTGTACAGTTCCCATTTAAACTCAAAGGCCTAAGAACTAGGAGATCTGATGGTATAAGTTCTGAACTGAGTCAGAAGCTCAAGAACCCGGAGCTCTAATGTCCAAGGGCAGAAGAAGATGGATGTTCCAGCTCAAGAAGAGAGAAAATTTGCTCTTTCCACCCTTTTGTTCTATTTGGACCTTTAACAAAACTGGATCATGTCCACCAATGTGAGTAGACTCAGTACACCAATTCAAATGCTAAGGTTAGCATCTCTTCTGGAGATGCTCTCACAAACACACCTAGAAATAATATTTCATCAATCATGTTGGCATTCCATATCCCAGTCAAGTTATCTAAAAATTAACCATCCTATTTGCCAAATAATGCCTCACTCCTTGGAATTTGGAAATAAAAATAAAAACTTTAATAAATTTTAAATTGTGAGGTTTTGTAGAAGTTGAGCAATCATTTTCCAGCATATTCAAATATGCAAAGATAACCAGGAATCTAATAAAGAAAAGAATGAAGCATATGCCAAAAAGAAGCTGAGACTAGCGAATGTATCCAAGTGATCCCATTTTATTTCTTAATTCAGGGCCTCAAGGAGACCCAACTCCAAAGAATATTTTTAGGCTTTCTGTTGTGTATATATACCCTACTCACAGCCCAATTTTGTTATACAGTTTAAATAGCTCTTTCCTGAAAGCCCAATCTTTAATAAAAGTTATTCTACTGCCTTGTTTGTGGCGCTAGAACAGTCTAGATGTCCACCATTAGAAAGCCAGTTAAATATCTAAGTCCTATGCAATCACAAAAAGAGAACACAGAACTATATACTGCATGCACTGTCTTAGAAAATGTGCATGACATATTGTCTAGTAAAAAATAAAACATAATTTACAGAACATCAATTCAGTACATGTGCACAGCACAGAGAGATATCTGGAAAGATAGTGGACTAAATTTAACAAAACTTATTTTTTTATTGATACCAGATGATTTTGTTCTTCCCTTCAGACTTTTATGTACTGGCAGCAGTATTTTTATTGAGCATCTATCATTTTTTATAAATCGAAAAAGTCAAATTTTTACATTAGAAAAAAAAGTTTCAATAAAATGTCAAACGATTGATGTTTGATTTTAAACAAAGGATGGTTTGATCCCTACAGGAAAAAAAATTTTTACATTACTATCAGCTTTTAAAAACAACTACAAGAAATTATACATATTGTTGAAGATTTATTTTGAGTTTTTACTAGCTCTAAGCATGTTATTTTTTTATTGTAAAGCTTGTTTTACTTTATAGAGTCATTTAAACTCAGAAAGTCTTGCAAGAATAGAGGAGTATTTTTACTTAAATGCTTTGAGCATAGCTTTTAAAATATGTATCTTTTTGTCTAGCTTTTAGAAGAAAGGGAGAAAGAAATCAATAAACACCAGTCCTTCATCTTTGCTCAATTTAGTTCTTATGGTGAGCAACAAATTCCATATGGCAAACGTCCAAAGCATCCAAATTTCAGGCCACTTGACAGCCCTTTCAACCAGGTCAGTCCCAACAGAGATAGTAATCAAGTCTCCCAAGAAGAAATTCATTCACAGAGTGGGACTGATTACACAGCAGGTTGAATCACTGCACACTATTGATGGGAGATCAATTTTCAGCTTGAGGGACTACAGAGAACATTACACAAGGCAGAAACAGGAATAGGAGAATTCAATAGTTTAACAAACCAAACCAAATGAGACCCTCTTCATGTAAAAAGAGGCCAATTGTATCAACGAATATTCCTAACATATTGTGACTAATACTCTGCTTTGGAATTAAAATGACTTAAATATGCAAATAAAGTTTCATCTAAATCTCATATGACGCCATTTGAAAGATCTCAAATTAATAAAAGTTAAACTGAACAAAGTAAATAAATAAATAAAAATTTGAAACTTGTACTTCTAGTTATTTTCTCTAGCACTAGACAGTAGTCTCTTTTTCATACACTTTTATATACTACAAAAACACATCTCCTATTAAAAGAAGTTATAAGTCATTTGCTGTATTTCTGTCTTTTCTTGCAAGAAAGACGCCCTTTAATATATAATGAAATCATTGGCATACGCCTTACAAGTTTTGCCTATGCATATGATCCACCAATGGGGAAGCATCACTGGAACCAGTTATTTCAGGAACAAATATCACAATGTCTCTGCTCTCTGTATCTACTCTACTCTAGCTTGCCCACCAGATGTATTAAAATTTGAAATTAATACACTTAATTCCCTCAACCTCTACCTGGAGTAACTATAGATTCCTGTATATCAGGCACAGTCTCAGAGTTTGCCTGTTATCCTAGAGACAAAGCCCCTTTTTACTGTCAGAAGTGACTCAGTTTGGACTATATATTAAAATATCTTCCTAAGGATAAATGTATGCAAATTTTGCCAATGCAAAAGAAAAAAATAAACAACAAAATATCCTCCTTTAACTCATGTTTCATCTCACACTACTATTGTTCATGCTGTCCTATTTTCACTGCCAATTTCTTGCAATAATTTTTGAACAATCTTAATAGCAGCTTCCGTTTCTTCATTTTCCATTCATGCCTCAATATTTTATAGTCCAAGTTCTATTTCTTTAAAACTACTGAATATTCTCGTGGATTAATAATTAAGTAGCTATTTCTCCTTCTATGTGCCTATAATACTATGGAACATTAAATATTTGATCATCTAATTTTTCTTAATATTTTTTCTTCTTTGTCAATCATTTCTACAATTTCTTCCTAACTCTTCATATTCTTAGTCATTCTCTTCATTCTCCAAACATTTTACCTCTTACTCTATTTGATTTTCGTAGTAATCAACTCCTATTCTAGAGTTCAACTGCCAACTCTGTGCTCATGACTCCAAAATTAGACTCTTGAATTGATCACTTACCCAACCTGCAAACTTCTCATTTTAATCTGACTGGATGATATCTCTTTATGTCATCTAGAATCCCTTTGAATCCAACAAGTCTAAAGTAGTTTTCATCATTTTTAAATGTGTAATTTATCTGCAATTCCCAGTATTTTATTAACCTCTCTATTTTGGAGAGTATGTAAAATAAAATTTTAAAAAACTGTTAGGAGTATACTTTACAGGATATATTTATGTACTGTAACCAGCAAAATAAGAGGAAAAAAAAAGTAAAACTCAAATGTGTAGCTTATACTAAATAGAATTTTTTTGAAACCTTGGATACACATAGATTAAAAATGAGAGGGAAAAAGAAAGAAACCTTATGAATATTTTTAACACATGGCATTATAATAGTGAATTCATTGGATGCTCTCACTTTGTGTCTTAGTGACTTCTTTTCAGAATCACAGCAAGGAGTGAAATGAACTCGAAGTGAAGTATAGTATCTCTGCCTTATTTGAAGTAAAATATATAGTTGTGTTCAGTGAACACCTCTATTTCCAATATTAAAAGGTATTCCAATATTTAAAGTATTAGGTTTGAGCTTATATAATAATTCACATAACCCTATATCAAATAAATATTTTTAAACTGCCTAAATATATATTTGTGCTGTAGACCACAATAACTCTATTTTAGCATCTATGATAGCCCAAACTACTCAAGCATTAGGGGTACCTTTTCAGCACAGCACGAGCGGATTTAGCCAAAAGACTCCCACTAACATCAATAAGAGTTGCATGGCTCAATCTTAACACACACTGTGTTGAAAATTTACCCCGAAGTATCTAAGCAATAGCTCCCCCAAAAAAGGGAAATTTTAAATTTTCTGACATAAATCTAGATTTTTCAGTAAAATTACCTGCCCGCAATTCTTATACTCTTGTTTTTACATTTAGATATTTATTTTAATTGGCTAGTTAGAGACAAATAGTACTGCAAAAGCAATTCATAATTTATTCTAAATAGAATATATCTAAAAAAATTTATGGATTCTGCCACACTTAAATAATTACAGCTATCATTAGAGGTAATATTAGTTTGTTACCTAAATGTTTCTTGATTTCTATATGTTATAAGGGTTGAAAGGGAAAAAAGATAAATGAACATCTATCATGATTACTAATACTTCCTATATAAAAAATTATAATAAAACATAGAAAATGATCAGGAATTTCCTTCTGTGTCTCATTCTACAATGAAATGATGTGAATACACAAGGGGTGCCCCATCCAAAAAAAGAATTATCTGGTGCCCTTGTAATTTGTACCTCCAGAAAAACAGCCAACCAAAGATTTTATCTGGAAGTTTTGAGAAGGTTGCCTCATGATTTGCAAAAGAAACATCCTGAGTTGTGGCAAACAGGTGACTGGTTATTCCACCATGACAATCCTCCTGCCTACACCACGTTGAATGTACTGCAGCTTTTGATCAAAACAGCATGTCCCTTGTGTCCCACCCCACTATTTACCCGATCTCACCCTGAGCGACTTTTCTTTTTACTTTCTCAAGTGAAAAAAGTTCTCAGAGATAAACATTTGGTTGATGTGAAAGAGGTGAGACAAAAAATGGCAGAAGCACTAAAAGGCATCAAAATTGACGAGTTCAAAAACTGTTCTGAGCTGAGGAAAAAGCATCTTGATAGGTGTATTGCATCAAACAGAAAGTACTTCAAAGGTGACCAAAGTTTAAACAATTTATTTATTAAAAATACACAATTTTAATAGATAAATTCTGGGTTTTTTTGTGTCCTTCCTCAGATGTCTAAATATTTAGGTTCTAAAGGAAAAAAATCGGCTAATTCACCCTCTTATACACAGTATCTAGAAAAAAGTAACTATTCAAGTAGTGCTTATTGAAAGATCTTATTTAGTACATAACATATTTTTAGATTATCAAAATAAGTCTTTCAGATATTGGTAACTTTTTTTGAAATATATGGAAATTAAGATGGAAAGGTAATAAGTAAAATTCATCTGCAAAAAAATTGTTTTATGAATACAGATATGCAAAACTAAGTTTTATGATTAAAAAACAGCTTATGGATCACTTTTTCTAAATTGAAAAATGATAAATGCTTATTTTCCTATACTATTCTTTAGTATTTAAGTGTTCATTTGAAAACTCTATTTCCTTGAATTCCCATGGAGATACACAGAAATAAGTCTGATTTATTCCCTACATTTGGATCCCAATAGGCTATAACAGTTCTGAAGTCAGAAAGACTCCTTCTGTGTGATAATATATACAAACAAAGTGCCCAAGAAAGACGTCAAATTCCTCCTAACACTGTATATATTAACAGCATATAGACACTGAGAACGTCTCAAGGGAATGAGTAACAAAATCCAAGAGGTCAGTTTTCATCTGGGTTAAGAGCATGGCTGTTAGAATCAAACACACCTGGTTTCCAGTCTTAGCGGAGAGCCCTGATTCTCCACCTGTGCCATCACAGGCAATTAACTTAACTCTCCGGGTTCCAGTTTCTCTACTGCGTATTTCATAATTTTCTGCCTGGAAGCTATAATTCTCAATGTAACAAATTCTAGTACTTATAAATGAATACAATTCTCTGCAATATGCAAATAATCAATGACATTTTATTCACACAATGATCCTCATCTCTTCCTATTTTACAGCAAGATTATTTAATATTTTTAGTTCAAAATTAACTTATCACACAATAATTTTATTATTATATTAAATATATTTTGCTCCACTAATTCATTTTACACATCCACTAACAAAAAGAATATTATCATAAAATTATCAGGAAAGACAACGAAGATGTATCATGTTAACCAAAAAATTAAAATAAAAATAATAAAGGAGAAAGACTATAAGATAAACAGGGGGAGACTTTTTTTATTCTGTTAAACTGTCCCTCAACACCAATAACTATTATTGGAATATACTCAATAAATATTTGTTCAATGAAAAAGATGGAAAAGAAAAAACCTGTTAAACAAATAAAAATTCACAATCAATCCTGAAAGTGATAGTTTTCTGTTGAGCTGCTAAGAAAGTTCCACCACTCTCACATTTCAAAAGTACTACTGCCTTATTATATGAGCATATGTTAATATTCAAATGTTGCACTACAACATAAATAAAACTAACAGTACAAAATCTGTTACAAATTGTTATATGCTATTTTTAAGGAATACATTCAACAAAACAATCTGCAAACTTAGAGTTCTACATCATTCATAAAAGAACTCTGTTATAACTGTGATAATAAGGATATTATTTGGTGCTTTAAAAACGTGGCATTCTATTGAATATATGATATAATGAATTATACTACCCAGATTATTAGTGAAAAGTTAGCTTCTCTCTACATTAGCCAATACAAGTACTAAATTTACAATTTTTGTCATGGACAGGAATAGTGTGAGCCAAGAGAGAAAAATACAAAAAGTTTAATATATGGCCATTGCTGTCAAAAAATCTTAAATCTGAAAAATGCATAACAAATGTTCTATAAATATTTTCAAATTCAATATAAACAATATATATAATCTTTGTTGCTTTCATACTTGTCTATTGAGAAGACAGATCCTAACAATGCAATAGTGAGCAGATTATTTTTCATTTTCAGCAATACAAATTACAAACATAAATCTAACCCTGAAGTCAATTTTATAATGTAATCTGGTCTCATTTTTGATTTTGCAATCTGAAGATTCCATATTTATTTATAGGGCTATTTATTCTTAGAAATGATAAATCCTACCTTACTATATCTTCTAAAACTCCTATCTCTTCCTTCAAATCAGGAGAATATCAGGACAAATCAGTCTCTCATTTAAGCTTTCTTCTGTTAATATCTCTACTAATCTTTCTGGTAATGCTATATTTATTTCCATTTTCCAGTATATGTTCCCAAAATTTAAAGTATATTTGATTTAGTAGGTACATAGGTATATATAGAAAATGTCATTGTGTCTTTAGATTGCAAGATAACTTAAAACAGAAAAAATGACTTATCCTGGGTTCCACAAAATCTAATAAAAATTATGTGGAACAAAGTGATGATTATTATATCTATCTCTGTCCTCCAAATCAATTTATGTTACTTTTAGGTCTTTAAAACAACTACAGTTGAAATCGATATCAAAATATAGTCATGTACATATAACTGTTTCCTACAATAACGTACCACATACACAACAGTGATCCCATTGTTTATGATACCATATTTTTTCTGTATTTCTTCTATGTTTAAATATGTTTAGATACACAAATACTTAACATTGTTTCAATTGCCAACAATATTCAGTAACATGGTGTACAGATTTGTAGCCAGGAACAATTGGCTATAACATACACCTTAAGCATATAGTAGGCTATGCCATCTATGTTCGTAAAAGGACAGGATGTTTGTATAATGACAAAACCGTGAAACAACTTATTTCTCAGAATGTATCCCCATTCTCATAATTAAGTAAAGCATGACTGTAATAATAGACAATGTGTTGGTTTCTTGATATACGCAATCACTTTTCTAGATGATTTACTAGTGTCAACTCACTAAATCCTTTCAAGAACTGTTAGTTCAACTTATAGATGAGAGAACTGTGGCAAAACAAAGTCAAATCACTTACCAGTTGTGCCCCAAAATAAGATGAAGAGCTGAGGCTGCCAACAGAGTTGGTCTCACTCTATCATACGGCCTCAACAATGACTGTATGCTTCTCTGTCTATAAAGATCAGTCAGTATAGTAGACAGTAGAATGGCCCACCAAAGATGTCAATATCTTAAACCCAGGAAACTGTGAATGATGCCATGTTACATGGCAAAAGGAAATTAAAGTTGCAATGCAGTTAAGGTTGTGAATCTGCTGATCTTTAAACGGGGAGACTATCCAGGATTATCTATATAAACCCAATGTAATCATAAAGACACTTATAAATGAAAGAAGAAGGTAGAAGAGAGAGAACTAGAGAAAAAGCAATACAAGAAGGACCTGGCTATGAAGATGAAGTAATGAAGCCATGAGCCAAAGAATGCAGACAGCCTTTAAAATCTGCAAAAGGCAAGAAAATTGGGTTTTTTTTTTCCTGGAACCTCCATAAACAAACTCAGCTCTGGCAACATCTTGGTTTAGGTCAATGAAAACTATATCAGGCATCTAATCACCAGAACATCTAGATAATAAATTTGTGTTGTTTTGAGGCACTAAATTTATAGTAATCTGTTACAGCAACATGATGGTTAATTTGATGAGTCAGTTTAGCTAGACTATGATGACCTGTTGTTTGGCAGGACATCACTCTAATTGTTGTCGTAAAGGTATCTTTTAGTTGTGATAGCATTTTCAATTAGTTAACGTAAAGTAAAGCAGATTGTCTTTCATAATATGGGTGAGTCAAATGCAATATGTTGAAGGACTTAAGAGCAAAGATGGAGGTTTCACAAGAAAGAAGGAATTACGCTGCAAATAAATTCTGCTTGAGTTTCCAGCCTTCAATTCCAGACTGCAACAACTCTCATCTGAATCTCCAGCCTATTGGCTTTTCCTGTAGGTTTTTGACACCTGATAATTATGTGAGCCAGTTCCTTAAAATAAATGAATGAATGAATGAATGAATGAATAAATCTCTCTCTCTCCTTCTTCTTCCATTAATTCTGTTTTACCTAGAGAACTGTAAATAATAGCAGCAGTAATAATACACAAATACAGCTAGTAACTTAATCCTGGTTCAAGTTGTTCACAACTATCCTTAAGTATATTGAAGCAGGTGTATTAGGCAGCTTAGACTTCCATAACAATATATCACAGACTAGGTAGCTTAAACAACACAAATTTATTTCTCACAGTTCTAGAGGCTAGAAAGTCTGAGATAAAGGTGCCAGTTAATCCATTTCTAGATGAGGACTCTTTTCCTAGCTTTGCAGACAACCACCTCACTGAGTCTTCAAGTGAAAGAGAATGAGAGAGCTCTGGTGCCTCTCCCTCTTATAAGACCACTAATCCTATCGATTAAGTCTACCACCCTTAGACGTTACTTAAACTTTATCACCTTCTCACAGGCCCTATCTCCAAGTACAATTGTATTGGGGTTAGGACTTTAGCATATGAGCTGAGAGGCTACAGCACACAACTCAGTCCATACAAGAGGAGACACAAGTTTTCAAAACACAAGCTCATAGTTTAGTAGCTTTTATATTTTAAATGCAAGAGAATTAGGTAAACATAAGCACCTTACCCTACCCAATTGTGATGGAACAGTTTAACACATAATAAGATAATTAATTCATTAAATTATTTACATACCATTTTAGAATTACAAACAGATTACAAACAACTTTATTAATAATTATTCCCATTTTATATATGATCAAATTTGAGCTTAGTAAGATACATCGATACTCAGTTCATCAGTCTGGCAAATAGTAAGCTAGGACTTAGATCTAAATCCGTTGATTCTAAGTAGGTTTTGTATATTTAGATATGTTCACCAATGATAACAAATGGAGGAAGGAGGAAAGGTTTCTAGACAAACACAATATGTTAAAGTCAATTTTCAGGAATTAGTCAGACACTCCTATCTTTATCTTAGATCTAACCATAAATATGTAAATATACTGAAAATTCTTAACATAATAAAAGATAAAGAAAAGCTTTAAATATCTTGGCCATATGGAGCAAAAGTAATACCGATGTGAAGATATTTATCAAATTACTTAGTGATTGAAATTTCCTTTCCCCAGAATGAAACTAAAGATTGTCATGTCTTTTTCTTAATGTTGTTTTTCCAGTCTCTGGAGATGCTACATTTCTATCTAACAAATTATTAGATTTTTCACCAAAAAAATAACCCTGGGGAGGTAATATAAGGTGGTACTTCAGTGCATACATTTTGGAACAAAGTAGACTAGTTCTTAATCACAGCATTCATCACCACCAGTTGTCATCTTGAACAAGCGAGTTTATATTTTTAAGTTTCAGTTTTCTTTTCACTAAAATGGGCATAAAAATACGGGACTGCTGTAAAGATTAACTAGAGAAGGGATTTATAGAACTTGCCAAATACCTGACAATTCACAACTGCTAAATAAATGTGAGATTTAACTAGTATTATGGTTGTCAACGTAAAAATTCTATTACGTAAAATTGTAAATTCTCAAGAATATTAAATTTGCCAAGGAAAAATCATAGAAAGTTTAACTAAGGGAGTTTTCATTTTTGCATTCTTATAGTTTATGTCTAGGCAGAATTGTACTGTGCATTGTAATCAGAGTTGTAGTATTATGGGGTGATGCAGAGATACTATCTTGATGAAGAAATCTAAGGGTGTTTATCAAAGACTATATTTATAGTGCCTTTGCCATGCTGTAGGCTAGGATGAGCTAATTGCACATATCAGAGTGACAAGACTTTAGCAGACAGTGTGTTCAGTTAATTCTTCTGAAAAAGACTGATGACTCAAATCAGAAAAATTACAATGATATTACACTACTTAATGATTCACAAACTTTTCTAAGCATTACCGCGTTGAATCCCCAAAACAATCTTGAGATAAAGGCGAAGAAAATATTATGACCCTTTTCTAATGAGACTCTGAGAAGGTAAAATTTTGGCCCATTAGCCAAACTAGAGCTAAAATCTGTACCTTGAGTTTCCTTGTCCAGTGCTACTTGTAACAATCTTCTTCCAAAGTAGTTGAAGTAAGCAGAATATTTTTAAATCATTCATTTATAAGATTATCCTATATATTTTATTTTTTTAATGCAAAGAAATAATGGCTATCTTTTAAGTTTTCATATCAGGTTGGAGAAAAGTAAAATGATTTTTAAATATATTTTGGTATTAAAGTCGTTCATGTGGCAGACTGGAAGGCTGATACAGACCATGGTTTCTCAACCTGGGATAGAAAGTACAGTCTTCAACCTTTGTCTTTCCTTCCCCAGGCAAACAAACAAACAAATGTGGCTGGAAAAAAAGTCAGTTTGTTTTCCACTATTCTGCGTTAACATTTCACAATTCACTTTTACTGTATCCTTCAAAAAAGTACCAATCTCAACCCACAAAGAAAAACCTACTAATATATGCCTTATACAAGATTTATTTAAAAAGTTAACAGCTTTTGATGTGGGAATATCCATTTCTAGCCCTCTTACAAGCCCTTTAAGGATCTTGGCAGTACATAATGAATATACTCTAACCACTCTTTGAATTATGACATCGTGAAAAGACTTTCCGAGGATTCTATTAATCTTTGGGTCAAACATGCCTTACAATCCACTAGGTACTTTCATATACTTCTACCAAAAGTCTGTCATTAAAAATTAAAATAATGACTACTTCTTTAGCATTATAGATAGCTAGGATGCTGGTCCGTTAGATCCTCCCCTAAATTTAGCCCTAAGCAAGGCATTATTTTTTAAAAATTAATAAATTATTTATTTATTTTAAAGATGTGGGATACAATTCAGGATTAGGTATACAAGTGGTCATTGTACAGGCAAGTTTGGGCCTGGCTTTGGTCCCCACTTCACCTAATTTGACATGAAGCACCCTTATGTATGAAGTATGCCCACCCTTCCTCTTCTGGCAGTGTCCTGCTACTGTCAATCCCTTTCTTATAGTATTATGATAATTCTTCAGGGTCACTTGTGAGTGAGAACATAAACAATGTACTTGAAAGCCATGTAATCTAGACTCATGTTTAACAGAACTATCATACAAACAGCGACCAAAGTTCTCAGAGTTGTAAGGGACTTTAGAAACCAATAGTACTTTCATTTGCACAAGTTTCAGAGTTTACTTCTCTCTTACATTTTTCAAGATGAGATAAACACTCCTAAAGGTAAGTATGGGTAAAAGCTTAAAAGGTTAAAAGCTTTAAGAAAAATCTTTGGCTGCGCATGGTAGCTTAGCCTGTAATTCCAGCACTTTGTGAAGCTGAGGCGAGACGATTGCCTGAACCCCAGGGTTCAGGACCAACCTGGGCAACTTAGTGAGACTTTGTCTCTACAATAAATCACAAACACCAGCCGGGTGTGGTGGCTTGCATCTGTAATTCCAGCTACTTGGAAGGCTGAAGCGAAAGGACCACCTAAGCCCAGCAGGTTCAGGCTGCGGTGGCTGTGAGCGTGACACTGCACTCCAGCCTGGGCCACAAGAGTGAGACTCCTACTCAAAGGAAAAAAAAGAAAGAAAGAAAAAGAAAAATCCTTGAAAGAAATCAATTTATACTGTTCATTTTCTGTATTATCAGAAAGAAAAATGACCTAAAATTCTCTACTTCCTTTTTTACATAATTCCCAGAAATATAACAAAAATGAGAGACCATTATGTAAGTATATATCAGCCACTTAATACGTTAACAAAACATGTATTCAAATATTCAAAGTGGTCTCAAGGTAAACAGTCCTACAAACATGAAAACGATATGGAACTAAACAGAATCATTTTCTGAACCGAACCAGTTCTCTGTATGGTTCACCGCTGCAGTCCAAACAACTTCTCATTACCTCAGTTGGAAAACTGCAGCAGCCTTTCTGGCCGACCTCCTGCCTTCTACTCTTACCCCAAACGCTTCTACTTTCACCAGCGACTCAACTCTCCCAGTCCACTGCTCATCCATCCAGCAATCTTTTTACAATGTAAATCAGATATGTCATTCTTCCTTCTTAGAGTTCTCTAAAAGAATTTACATAAAAAAGTAAAAGAAAGGCCAAATGTCTTAATCTGGCATTTTAGAATTCTACTTAATTTAGACCCTGACTATCTTGCTAACTTTATCTTTTACCCTACTTGGCCTGCCACACTAAATGCCAGCCGCACTGGCCTTTCCTGCCCCTGAAAGCAGCCTAATTTGTTTGTTTCAGGGTTCACCTTTGTTCATCCCTTAAATCATCAAGGGGTTTCCCCTTTCTTATCATTTGCGTCTCATCCCAAATCTTATTTCTTAAAAGAGCCTACCTGAGCCTCATTCCTAAATCACTCTACAGTCCCATAATTTGTGTTATTTTAATTGTATTTAACATTATGTTCCCATAATTTGTGCTATTCTAGTTGTATTTAATATTATCTGAAATTATGTTACTTAGCAACTTATTTATACTTTTTTCATTGTCTGTCTTGCCTTTATACTTTTGTGAATAATCAGTTGACTATATCTGTATGGGTCCATTTCTGGACTTTCTATTCTGTTCTGTTGATTTAAAAATATATGTATATTATTTTATTCAGCACTGTCTTAGTTTCACAGCAAAATTGAGAGGAAGGTACAGAGATATCTCATATACTCTCTGCCCTTACCTATGAATAGCCTTCTGCATGGTCAATATTTCCCACCAGGGTGGTACATTTGTTACAATTAATATATCTACATGGACATGTTCATAGTACACATTAGGGTTTACTAGTATACATTCTATGTGCTTGAACAAATATATAATCACATGAATCTACCATATGGTACTATCCAGTGTATTTTTATTGTCCTAAGCATTGATCATTTGACATAATGAATCTGTCTCTTCTTTCACTAATGCCACATTGTCTTAAATTACTGTATCTTTACATCAGGCAGTTTTAGTCCTCCTATATCATTAATTTTTCTTTTAGATTTTCAATAATGTGCTATGAACACTAAGATACATAAGGAATCTAGGTATGAGTAACATGATTTGAAAGTGCCACTAAGTACAAAAACTTAGGTAGTATTATGCAAGTTCATAGGAGTACTAACTATCGCAGAGCCAACGTAGCCTGTTCACCTCACTGTTTCTTCTTCCTGCACTGACAAAAAGGTTACTTTCCCCAGATCCCTTGCAGTGAGACTGCAACTCAAGTGTCTGAGTCCTGGATTACAAAATACAGGCAGACGGGGCCCTCCCAGTACAGCTCCCAGTCTTCCAGGTCACCTTAACATGAACACAGCCACTTTAGAAGCCATATATTCCAGAAGGAATAGCAACAAAATGGAAGCAACAAAATTTCAGTCTACAGATCACGATTTGGAGACGAGGTACCTAAGAAAATCATGTGGCATGCAATGGATATGAGCAAGAAGCAAACCAGTATAGTGTCAAACCTTTATTTGTCACTGCAACACAGCCTATACTATCTTGATTAAAATACTAAAATATTAGCATTTTGTTTTTTTATTTGTCAGCATCATTCAGTCATCAGGATGATTAGCTCAGAAAAGTTGAAATTTGGCACAAAGTAGAAAGTCCTTGCCTTAATATCTAGATATTCCTTTTTATTCCCTCTCTATCAAGGTAATATAAGAAACCAAGACATTAACCACTCATTTGAAATCACAACCTGAACCAGAATATACCCATTCTACTCTTACTTCTCTGTAACGTGCATAAATTGTTTCGAGGCATTAAATTTATAGGGCCCACAAGCACTCAGCCCAAGGTGATTCAATTATCTTCCCCTAAAGTGGGAACAGCAAAAGATAGCAGATGAAAGAAAGAAGAACAAAGGAATCATAATAATTTTTTTAAAAAAACTTAATCTTAAAGGCTATGGAGAAAGGGTTTCTTAGAAAGTAGTAATTGTAATGAGGATGCTCATCATTTTCACATGGTATCTTTATTCCAAAAAAAGCTCAAAGGATTTTGGATTTGATCTTGAAATTTCAATACACGTGTGACTGCTTGAGAAAACTAATAATTCTCCCAAAATATTCTCTTTGAAGGCACCAAAGAGCAGGAAATAATTATGTGTCCCAGCGGATTGATCACTTGACTACAGCCTGGAATAACCCATGCCCTTGGCAAAACATGGAAAAATCGGTATTGTTCTTTACAAAGAGAAAACAGAGTCTGCTTTATATAAAGTCAGGAAAGACAATAAAACTATCTGTATATATATATCTGTATATTGTCAGGAAAGACAAAAAAACTATCTGTATATCAGAAACCAATATTGTGGGTGTAGTTTACCAAGAGCCTAAGCACTCTATTCCTCAGTAAATATGGTTATTTAATAAATAAATAAACAAATAAATAAGGTTTGAGTGGTTAATCAGAATGAAAGTTGGTCCACTTTGTGTATTTTTATTGATTAAGTTTTAGCCAGGGGAAATAAAGTCTCTATTTTTATAATAGCTCTCTTATTCTGCACATAATCTCAGAAAGTGGGCAGCAAAAGAGATTATGCAGAATGTTTTCCAGATCTTAACCTTCCCATGACTTTTTGAAATTCAGCAAGCAAAAGACCCCTTAACAGTACATTACATTTATATCTAATGTTTAAAGGTTAAACAGTGCATATACATTCAGCACACAGTTTGTGTTATATGCCAAGTGCCAAAAAATAATAACTTAGATCCCAAAATGAGTGAGTGAGTTCCTTATACACGTAAAATTGCTGGCAAAGGAGAAAAATAGATAAATTAGCATAATTCCTTCTTTCTCAGTATCCTTGGCAGCAAAGAACAACCCCCCCCCCACTGGTAAAAAGCTGTTCCATCTGCCATCCGGTTGCAAGAACAGCTCGCTTTCTTGGAAAGATGATTTATGGCACCACTAAATCCTTTCATTTTGGGGGTGAAAGAGAGTGGTAGTGAGATTTTTGTGGAGAATGTCCATCTATTGTAGGCCCATTGGCAAAAACTTCTAAAAACCAAGAATCTACATCCATGAGTTATCATCAATCTACCTTCTCTTTCCTTCCAACCTTTTGAAAGCATGAGGTTCTTATCCTTATCTGAAGACACCACTGAGCTATGCATGATTTAGCAGGAAATTTATGTAAATAAGGAAAATATTTTTTAGTATGATAAATGATTATTGTTATAATGCAATAGGGAAACATGGCGGCAGCAATTGTCTTGCTAATTGTCAAATATACATAAAGAATAGATGAGATGCTAATAACATACCCCAGGGGTACTATGCTGCATTTCAATTTTTAGAGGCTTGATAGAGGTGGGGAAAAGGTGTTTAAATGACTTGACCCAAATCACCACTGTATAACAGTGGTAGAGGCAAATGAAAGTACTAGATTTCCTGACTTCAAAATATATACAGAACCACATAGTAGATCAAGCCATCATTAATTTACTGAATTCAAATAGATTTACAAAAAAGTAATTGACAGATGTGACTTCCTTTCTTTCTTAACATTATTCTCCCTTCTGAAAAATTAACTAGAAATTAGCGACATACAACACTTTTCATTTTCTTGACTCAAAATAAATATTGATATCTTGAAATTTACTTTGGAGCTATATAAGTAGTATTGAAGTAGTATTCTTTTGTCTACAAGGGCAGCAAAAGTATAACTAAAGAAATTTCCAAACAGTTATATATTTTACCGTAGTGTAAAGAAAAGAAAAATAAAATTAAAATGGCAAAATAGTATTATGTAGTCTATGGTACTTTTTAAGTAAGAAAATAAACTGTAACAATTTATCATTCATTCAGTAAAGTTGAATGTGCATATTCCTCTTTCCTTGACTTCATGACCTTCAGAGTTGCATTCTGTTGATGAGAAAGTTTCAGAGACCTGTTTAAGCCAAGGTGTATATATCTAGAACTATTAGTCCATTAACGTTTACATATGCATTTTAATTTTTCTACTTTATGATCCCATTAATCTCTCCTTCTCAGCAAGCCTCCATTCTTAATTAAAGTACACGTTTTACAGACTTTATTTTCATTACTGACTAATGGCTTTACTAAAGGTTTTTATATTATTGTGAATTTCAGATGCATTTATTGTGTTAGGTTGAATTAACAAACCAGCAGCAGACTTAAGTGAAAAAACAGGTTACACAGAGTAACTGTCCTCTAAGGAAGTTTTAGAAACACTAAAGTATGCAAATGCAAACAGTTTCCTGTCACACAAACTGAAACCTCAAGGAGTATGAAAACAATGAGCAACAATTAATATACGGGAATTCTTTTCTCATTTGCTCTATTCTCACCGCCACCCTTCAGGTGAAGTACTGGTGTACTTCACACTCAGGAGTAGTGTTAGGGTAGGAGATTTTTGCCCTCCCTCCTCCCCACAAAGGAACAGAAGAATTGCTAAGACGCTAGATTTCAGTAAGTCATACTCAGTTTGGGCAGGTCTAATGTTTGGAAGTCATCACTCCTGTGTGGGACCCTTCTCTTGTCCCTTTCCCTTTCCTACAGATCTGCATGTCCATAAGCAACTTTTCTTCCCAAGCAGCAAATCATTAGGACAATCTTCCCTTTGTTTTCAGAGAGATGGCGATTCTCCAACTTCTTCCTCTAAAAATGAGTAGGTGAGCCCACTTCAAGGGTATGTAGTTGGAACCTCTGCTTTTTTGGTCAAACTACATTTTCTTTCCTTTTTTTTTTTTTTTTTTTTTTTTTCTGAGTTGGAGTCTCACTCCGTCGCCCAGACTGGAGTGCAGTGGCCACTCCCGGCCACCGCAGCTTCGACCTGCTGGGCTCCGGCGATCCTTCCACCTCAGCCGTCCAAGTAGCTGGAACTACAGGTGCGCGCCACCACGCCCGGCTCATTTTTGATTTATTGTAGAGATGAGGTCTCGCCAAGTGGCCCAGGCCGGTCTCAAACCCGCGGGCTCAGGCAATCCACTCACCTCAGCCTCCCAAAACTGCATTTTCTAAATTAGCCTTGACAATCTAAAAATGAAAATTTGATCTTAATTTCCCAGTGTGTTCACAAATGAGAGAGAAGAGAATTATGATTAATTCACATTATTCAACCCCAACCAACAGGACAAAAACTTAAATTGATAATTATTCAATGACTGGCCTGCAGAACTCATACTTCAGTACAATCTGCTATTCACCCTAAGTGCGCTTTAAATTGATTTATTTTTAATTATATTACACTTACGACCAAAATCAACCTTTTTCATCCATATTTGTTTTGATAGTCTTTGAAACATTCATACTGTTTGCATATTTTCATACTTCACATTCATTAACTGATATTTGTAATTCATGAACTCATTTGTCACAGAACAAATACCACATTAAGTATAGATTTATTTCAAAATAAAAATTAGCAACTTTTCAACAGTAAAATGTAATAAATAGCAAAATAATTTTGTGACAAGCACAGTCTTTAAAGTTAAAGACCCTTGGTTTAAATTTTAGTGCATGATTAATTTGATATATAAATTTGAGCAAGGTACTTAATATCACTAATCTCTATTTTCCAATTCTATGAATAGTGATAAAAAAAAAACCATCTCACAAATTTTAGTGTAAAGATCGACATAGTACCTCAGAATTGTGTTAGTCAGCTAATAAATGGTCAAATATTTTACATATTGTCATAATCATGTAATAATAACCATTTTTCATTATTGGGTTAATTTTCAAAAATATATCTCCAGATTTATAGCAGTAACAAAATAATCTAGAAAACTATTGTCTGAGTTTTCATTCTCACTTTGGCCACCAATTGTTTGACATTGGGCAAGTAACTTACTTATTATGAGCCTCAGTTCTTGCATCTAGAAAATAATGCATTAAAAACGCATATAATTTCTATACACAGGGATTCAATAAAATAAAGTGGTGTGCACGAAAAAGATTTCAACAGATATTATTTCTCTTTTCTCCATCCCCTGACCAAAGGAAGGATTGCATTTTATTTTGCTTTATAGCAAGAAATTGCCAATGGTAGCTGAAGCCCTTGGGCTTTATCTGGAATAAAGACACAATTTCTTTGTCCTATAAAATAAAGTTCTGGAAAATGGTTGCACATTCAAAGGGATGAAAAATTGACTGGAATGAGGCAACAGGGAACTTTCTGGGATGAAAGAAATATTATAAATCTTGTTTTGGGTGGTGGTTGCTAAGTTGCATATAATTATCAAAAATCATGAAAGAGAACACTTAAGAGGTATACATACTATTTTATATGAATTGTCTCAAATTTTTTTAAGCCCAGCCTAATCCTAGAGTTAAAAAAACAAAAGATCTTACACAAACACACTATGCATTTTTTTCCTAAGAGCTATGCATTATTAAATAATTACAGAGGAAAAAAAGAGTTGTATTAGTAGCCAACATTTTAAAACTGGGCAAATTCACATGGAAATATAGATGCCCTACTTCTCTTTAAAAATCAGAGGATGTAGTAAGAGCGAACCCAAATTCCTTGAGGCAACAATTTATAGAAGCTGAATAAAAGCTAGCCCATTATCAAAAATTTGCCCCAGACCCTACCAACTCTAGTGTTTCCTACACCAAGTACACCTGCTTACATAAATAGAACCCTCACTGATCTTACAACCCATTCCACAACACCATATGTAATATGGTTCTTTTAGTACTTTAATACTTTAAACTTGAACTCCTTTGGAAGGGGTTACAAGATCTTGTACAAATTCTGTAACAATATAATAACACAAGGATTCTAATACATACATGCTACTACTAGGAAGCCTACATTTAGACTAAACATAGTGTACGTTGTTTGTTATAGATATAAAAGATTTTTAAAAAATCATTTGCACTATTAGCTCTTCCAAGGAATTAAGGGTTTCAAATTTTTCTATGCAAATGGTTTATGCAAGGCACTGGGTTTATGGTTAATTAGAAAGCAGGAGGACTGGATTTAAAAAATGTGGTACATATACACAATGGAATATTACGCAGCCTAAAAAAGAACAAAATCATGAATTTCGCAGCATCCTGGATGGAATTGGAGTTTATAATACTGAGTGATCTCTCACAGAAACAAAGATCTGAGTATCACATGTTCTCACTCATAAGTGGACCTTGAACAACTATCGTAAGAAAAGGATTGACAGTGGTGGGAAACTATGGTGGGGGGCGAGGAGGGGAAGGGAGGTGGGATTAACGGTAGTCAATATCTGTCTGGGGACGGGGGGGCACATCTCATCAACAAGGGTACCTGCACATTTGTATACCTAACCCTTAACTGTACCCCATAATTTTAAAGTAAAAAAATATGTAATTTTTAAAAAGCAGGAGTAACTTGATTTTGAATAATACAATCTTGTTTTCCAATTAATGAGTTATAAATGTAAGCCAGGACTCTGCTTTCTTTATCTATGTCCTGAGCAGCACTATCCAAAGACTAGAGACTCTGAAGCAAGGGCCAGTGTTGCATTGTCTAAATTGACTCACTTCCAGACTGTCAGAATCACTTTAGGTGATTCTTACGATGAAAAGAACTTTCCTTTAAAAAGGTTCACGATGTTTTGGGATTTTAGTAAGCATTCACTATACTAGTATTGCTTATTTATGCGATTTAAATCAATGAAAAAACATCCAGGACAAGTTTTACCAATCATAGCCCTTAGGAACTTGTTAAAACAGATATGATCAGACCCACAGAAACTTGTTATTGCAAGGAATCCCCCGCGAACTCCTCCCTCATATGGATGACATATTCACACAATTTCCCCTAAATTGAAAATCTGAAAATTATAACAAACACAAGAATGGTAAAGGAATGACAAGCTTGCAAAGACTGCAAAACAACTTACAATTAAAGGGTAAGAACACGTAAGTTATAAAACCTCAAGCATAATGCTTAAAAAGAGCTTTTAAAAATATATATTTTAAAGATGTGGGTACAATTCAGGATTAGGTATACAAGATTTTTTAAAGAGGGGTTTCCACCTTGCTTGTTTTTTAGTAGTATAACCTCAGGGTGCGTTGAATATTTAATCACTTTATCCAATAATATAAACAAACAGACTGGAAGCCTCATGACCTGTGGCACACAGAGAGAATTTCATCTACAATAGTAAGGTGTGTATTCACTGGAGAACTGCACAACTATTGGATTTAAATCAAACACATTTCACTACAAAATGAGAAACAAAGAGTGAATCAATTACCTGAAGGTAAAACCAATCCACACGATGAAGTCTTTACCTCTATGAATCAGCAGAAGAGCAAGGCAGGTGGGCCACTGCACAAATATTCTACAATTATCAGCAGCTGCTACACAAACAACACTGTATCTCTCATTTACCTGGAGTGTCTATCACATCTGTGCACAGCAGTCACAGCTGCTACCCAAGTCAGAGTATGAACATGCTCACACCCTTAAAAAAACAAGGTATCTATTATCATCTCCCAATACTGAACAGAATGCCTTGTGAATAGGGCAGCGATTCTGAGTTGTATTTAAATACATATCTTTAAATTATGATTTATGGTGTGCATTTTTTGGTATTTATGAAGCAAAATGAAAAAAATCAAACTATACTAGATAGTCTGTAGAAACATACATAGAATTCACCACTAATGATTAAAAACACAGAAACATTTTACAATCCTGAGAGAGAGAACTTGTGCTAAACATAAAAATTCCACCTTTCAGACATTTGATGATGCAACCTGCAATGTGAGATGTATAAACATCTAACCAATTAGTCTTTATGCTAAAAGTGTAAGATTTCAAACAATTAATCAAAGAAAATGACAGTTTGGACACATAATAATACTTTCCAAAAACAGTACCTGTCACAACTTTCAGGTAAAAATTGCAAAAAGGGTCATTTAATATTAAATTTGCTAGTGAAGAGAACAAAAGACTAGGTAAATACTAATGTATCAGTATAACCTTAATAATGGTCAACACTTACATAACATTTTTCCATGTGCAGGACACCATTCTAAGCACTTAGCATGCACTAAGTCATGAATCTTTACAGCCTACAAGGCCATTATTCCCAATATACAGACGAGTAAACTGTTACAGAAAGAAAAACTGATTTTACTCCCAAGACCACAGACCACACATCTAGCAAAGGCTGAAATTGGGCTTTCAATGTAGGCACTGTATTTCTCAGGTTTTGAAAGTATAATTACTACACAATTTGTATTCAAGTTACTCTCCTCTGGAAGCAAATGTTTGGTGTATTAATTAACAAAAGTTCTAAATGTAGATGGTCACATGAGTTGATTCTCGCATACATTAATTCACTAATGTTTGGGGGTGACAAGTTCTAGATCATATATATAAATATATATAATATAAAGTATAATATACTGCTATCTTTTCTGAATAGATTTCATTTTTTAGAAATTCAAAATATATTTTGAAGCCAAGCCCAATGAGTAAAATGACATAAATAGTTGATCTAGTTTTTGGCAAAGCAGTGAAACTTACCTTCTTACCCATTCCTGGTTATACAGACAATTCCAGTAAGAGGTTCAAAAGGGTTTCATTAATATCCTCATAGCTGGAGTAAGTGTATAATTTTCCAAGATGATTAATTTTTTTTAATTATCCTATTTGCATTAATTGCACTAATTCTGGAAGTTTGGTTTTTGAAGTCGCATTACTTTATAGTTATACCTCATAATCTAAAATGTATAATGCTAGACTGTTTTGTAGACTTTTTAAAACATTATTAATATGGATAATGGCATATGTTCGTAGTTTTTGAAACTAATAATCAAAACTTTAGAAGTGAAGTTAAATTTGTTTAAAAAGATTTATGAAGAAAGGAATTCATTTAGTCTAAGCAGAAAAACAAAACAAAACAAAAGCAAGAAAGGAAGGATGAAATTGAAAGTTATTAAAAAAAATAAATAATGCTCAGTTCTTCCAATTGTTCAACTTGTAATTTAAAAGATCCAAACACCTATTTTTTTAGACAAAACCATGAGGACAGGACCAGCTTTGAAACAGTATCACCTTAATAATTGTCAACACTTACATAACATTTTCCATATGCAGGACACCATTCTAAGCATGCACTTAGCATCACTAAGTAATCTTTACAACCGACAAGTTTATTATTCACTAAATATTAGACTTCATTAAAGCCTCCAGTGGTAGCCTTCTCTTCACTACCTGCGGCTCTGTGTGAATTCTCACTCTCTAACTAAACTAGTGGCCTCTTGTTAATTCATCTCCATCCTCTTGCTATTCCCTCATCTCTTTCCTTCATTGTTCTCACCCTACTATTAACTATCATTACTCCTGTAATGAAATCAAAGGCTCACCTACTCTGGGAAACACAGATTCAACCAATCAGGTCTCAAGCACAATCTTCTGCCATTTGTTTTCTTTTCAATGAACCTTTGCAATAATATCATGCACTTCTGATTCTTATCTACCTTAAAAATCACTCCAAATAATCTTCATATTATAATCTAGGAGTCAAGTAGATAATTATTCAGTGTTTCAGTCTTATAGATATTTTCTTTTTCTTTTAGATTAGAAAATATAGTTCACTTAAAAGTAAATTAGAGAGAGAGAGAGAGAGAGAGAGAAGATTCACCTTCCCAAGGTAGGAGAGGGGGCTAAAACCAGGAAGCATGGCGACAGCCATAGCTCAAAGAGTACATGGTCACTCCAGAGTCTAGCAAGGAAATGAACTAATAGATATTTTCAAACTAATGTATAAGCATTTATTTCTTGCCTTAGCCAATATTAATCTGTAGATTTCTGAAAGTCAAACGCTGGACTTTGATTCTTTTTTTTTTTTAAACTCTAGCAAAAGCAC
The DNA here is from genome assembly GCA_027257055.1 of Cephalopachus bancanus. NCBI lineage: Eukaryota > Metazoa > Chordata > Mammalia > Primates > Tarsiidae > Cephalopachus > Cephalopachus bancanus. The sequence goes on from JAPVLO010000131.1 coordinate 5,973,350, forward strand.
TAAATTTTATCACTCAAATATTTTTTGAACAATTTGTAGATTATAATTTTTACATTCTTTTTATTATTGTTATTGTTGTTATTTCAGATTCATTCTTAGCAATAGACAAATTGAGATTTGTTCTTACTCCCAGTGTTCAAGAAAATCTTTCTCTACCAAAGTTGCTTATTTGGCTGTGTCGCCACTAGGGGAGTAAAAGAAGGCAAGACATCAAAAAAGAGATTATCTGTTGGCCCTTTTGGGGGAAAGAGAAAAATTTTACACCAGTTAAGATGGTTGTGAGTGTATTTAAAATATTGACATAAGATTGGCAGCTGCTCACATTCTGCCTAAAAGGTTTCCTACTGGCAGAAACGTCCAGCAGCTGCTTATTTGAAACATGAGAAAACATTTGGACAGTTAGGATAGCCTGATTTTCCCCCTTAAAATCTGTTTGGCAAAACTTCCTGGCAGTTAATATGATCCTGTGAAAAAGCTTTTTAAAAGTATTCACAGCTCTTTATAAAACTTGTTTTGCCAGTATAGATGGTAATTTTTAAAGCGATATTTTAAATTTACAATCTTCTTATTATTGGCTAATATTTTTCTTCATTTAGCCAGTACAAATGAAAAATGGATTGCAAGGTAGTTTTGTGTATTTATAATGAAAAGGTAGTCCATGGTGAAATATTAAGAGATTACCAGTATATTCTAGGGAAGTTAATTTTTTCCCACAAAACTGAGAATAGACTAGAGGCCATGATCTGGAGCTTTGTTAGTGACTTCAAAATCTTTCTTAAGGAACTACTTTAACTACACTAGGATTTAGAAAACTCATTCTTCAGCATTAGGGCAAATTTGCAGGGACCCGTTCAACATCTTAGTCCTGCAACACTATGGAGTGAAAACCAGCAGGAGCCATCTCATTCATCCACGCACTTTGCATAAAATCACCACTGCCCGGAGACATGTAATTTGTGTACTCAACTTTTATAATAATTTTCTGAGCATTTCCTTTCCTTAATGGTTGTCCTTCTCTCACTTTAACTGCTTTCCTCTCATTCACTTTCAAGTATGTCATGGCCTCTGCAGTGCTACCCCTTATCTAAGGCAGAGCAATCTAAAGAATATTGATTTATGATGGCTATGTAATTTACACACTCTGCAATTTTCCTCTATGATTTATTCCAAAAGTAGATTGTACATTAAGCTTGGCATTCATTAGGCTGGCCCATTCCAGTTTCATATTAATCCTGCATCAGATTTGTTTGGAAGATTTATGCATTTAAGACATGTATAGTTGTTTGGCAGATTTTTAAGTATTTGCAAAACCCAAGTAACCCTTTAGACACATTTGTACTGAAACACTGGATGAAAGCCACGACACGAGTAACCTGGAATTATGAGGAGATAATAAAATATTTGCATTATACAAGCAAGATTACTTAGTAAACATGAATTTTAAAAAGCTGTTAAATTTTAACTAAGTTATTTACTTTAATCAAATAACTATAAGGACATTGCGAGAGTTATTTACTATTAATAAGTATAAATTGAATATGTTCTTAAACTTATAAAGGTCCAGTCTTCATAAAGCTATTGTGTATCTTAAAAAAACCAACTGGATTCCAATATTTGAAATAAGGCACTAAATGAAAACTTGAAAGATGATAATAATAATAATAATAATAATAATAACCAATGCCTCTTACATAGTCTACTACAAAAACTTAAATTTTCTTGATAAACTTTTAAGAAAGCATCGCTACTGCTTTGGACTTGCTAGCAAACTATTAATTATTAAGCTTTTCCCAATAATTGAGAAAATTTACTGCAGAAATCTTTGAGAAGAGTTAGACTCAGATACTTACCAATAGCCTTCACATACATTAAAGAAAAGGAAAACAATGCTTCCAGTCATCTGACATAAAAATCTTTTTTCATAAAATCATAATTGAATTTAAATTAATATAAAGCTTCTAATTTCCTCTAGCTGATAATGACTCTGGAAGTAAAACAGATCTTTTCAAAGAGGTGAAGTGTTCAGCAGAAGGTGGCAACATTGTACATAGATTGATGTCTCTAATTCCATACGTGACTTAAAACCAAATTGCCAGCAAACTGATCATCTGAGTCAGCATTTACATCTCATTTCCTCTATTTGCAGAGAAAGAAGAAAATTAACTGAGAATGCCGCCAAAAACATGGGCCTTCATTTAAGACACTAGTACAGAATCACATGATGAGGACATTTAAAATAATAAGAACTTTATATTAAACAAAGGAATTCTACGAAAATGTGTCCCTGGCACAGCCTCCCTACTATGCTGTATAAATTAATTGTGCTTTGGTTGTAATAGATGAAGTGCTATTTCAGTGTTCTGAACGGTGCCACTGAATGCCAGAACAGACACATCACAGAAAAGATAGACAGGGGACAAATTAAAATTTAAAATAATTATTTTCAGGTTTAATCACAGAAATAGCACATACTTAAAAATCAAGCTACATATCCAATACTTACTGTGTTTATTATCTTTTATAGATCAAAATAGAACTGTGATACTTGCATGCATTAAAAACATTTCAAAATTTATAATTATTCAAATGGTTACGATTTTTGATTGTTCAGTCACTAAACTACACAAATAAAAGCTGGCATCTGATTAAGTTATGGTAGCTTCCAATAAATCATTTGAAGTCATCTATTTGGAAATGGAAGCCTTTATAACCTTTCCTATTATTAAAACATATCAATCTAATCAATTTAATTTTCAACACAGATATTGCTTTTCCCTACCTGTTGAAACATATAATGGAATTTCTACTGAATATAAGTAATTAATTTTTAACTACAGAACTAAAGATCTCTGCTATTTAAGGATTTGATCTTATTATTATTTTTAATGTAGAAATGGTTGTCCTGATCGTTATTTGGCTGAATGAATTGAAGTGAGGCTCCCTGGGAAGCGGCTGACATAATGACTGATTGTGTGTGGAGCAGAGAATGTGAATGATAAATTTTGAAAGGCTCTGGAATTTGTGAATAACAAAAGTAGCTACAGTTCCTAAAATCTAACCATTTGTTCTCAGCAACAATAGAAGACTCAAAGGCTATTGTTTAACAAAATGATTCAAAAACAGAATAAGGAGGAATTAAGGGTTATCTCAACCAGCACAATTGAGCAAGCAGCTTGTGTACCAAAGTAGAAGGATCACAAATGTAGGCTGGTTGATATGGTATAAATGAAATTAATCTGATTCTATTCCCCCTGAATATTATTATAATAGTCTCATGACAGTAATATCTTCATGCATTTACAGAAAAAAAATCCAGTACAAATGAGAACCATTTAAGCAACTTTTACATGAACAAGTTAAGAATAATTTTTAAAATAGTCAATCATTAAAACATATATACAAGTTAATTTGTAGAAAAAGTAACATAAATCATTTAAAAAATAACTAAGATCTTTGACTGTAATATAATATACTAGCTGTGTAATCTTGAGGACCTGATTCTTCTTCTACCTCAGTTGCCTTACATATTAAATGTCTATTTAAAGTATGAGGCAAGATTCTGCAGGTAACACACACAGCAGACAGTCTGGTAAATGATACGTGCTCCAATATTGGCCAAGATTATATACTAGTCATAGTATTAGTAGTGATGGTACTGGTAGTTATAGTTGTAGGAATACTAAGTATTATTCCAGAGGGTATTTTATTTAGCCCTCACAAAAACCTCCTGAGATAATTCAAACAAACCTCACATTAAAATAAGAAAATAGGGTAAACTAAGGATAAAAGAAAAAAGGAAGTGTGGCAATTTAACGTGTTCTGTCACATTCAAAAGCCCTACTTTTCCCCCAGGATACCTTGTTCCTTCAATTACAAGAATATGATTTGAGTAAAAAGCAAAAAGAAAATTTTTTTTTGTTAGAAATAACTGTTCCTTAAAGCTTTACAGAAATTCAAGGTAAAACTAAAAAGGATGCATATTTTTATGATAACTGTCAATAACATAGTTTTTCAATGTATACATGCATCCTCATTCCACTGATGAAGATTGAAATCTGCAATTTAGCATACATTATGAGGCACAAGGCCAAACTCATAAACTGATTAGGTAGCTGTCCATTCGATGCCATTAAAATACAACCCTGTAAAAAAAAAACTTTTTTTTCCCCAAAAAACATTTCTGGAATCTATTTAGTAATGGTTTTAAATGTAGCCAGAGATCAGAATTATCCAGGAAGTAGAATTATCCATTTCATCCAGGAAGTAGAAGTTTTAAAACAAACTATTACCTATGCGATCAAAAAGTGCAAAAGACAATGTCAAAGTCAGATATAGGCTTATTGCTATTTTATTAACAAACATATTATTTGAGTATGTAATGTTGTGTTTAAAAATTCATATGATACACATAGATCTATTATTGTATGTTGTTTATAATCTCTCATGGAGTAGGAGAGTGCCAACTGCTATAAAAGTGATCTTAAGTTTTTGAAATACTAAAGTGATAGTTTTCAAATAGTATTAATGTGATATATGTCAGATATATCATGGTAATGTATTTTGAATTACATAGATATAATAAGTATAACTTTAAGGTAATGAGTCAAAGAATAGAAATATAAATCATAACTGAGCACTGCTAGTTTTACAAGGTAATATAAATACAATTTAACATGATTAGCTTTGTGTAAAGCTGCTTATTTTTAGAAAGAAAGGAACACAAACTCATACTTTATAATGGTAATATATTTTGGAAACATTAGTCTTCATTTTCAAATGAAGTTTTAAGTAAAGACTTTTGCTATTTACACTTTCTTATAACACTGTTTTGACATGAAATAATCTTAGTTTTTTGAGAAAAGAAGGCTAAATAAACCCCTTAATTCTATAGCCAGTATCTATCATACTTACTTAGGATGGATTTTAAATCATTAAGTAATTTATCTACCAAAATATAAGGCAAAGCACTAACTCCCAACTGCTGATTTTTATTTCACATATCTACCAAATTTACAAATCTGCTGAAAGGCACACCAGGGCATCAAAGGCTCCCTTATGCCTAGGTTTGCAGACATTTACCATGAAAGGGCAATAAATTTGTCTTTGTTCCCAGCCTCAGACTTCCAGTTAACCTGAGAGATTTGTTCTGAGTAAAGAGTCACTCTACCTTCTGTTTCATTTCCTGTGACTCTCAACCTGTCATGTTCTGGTTGATTTTTCATCACCGCACTCCAACACAAGTTTCCCTCATCACATAATCTGACACAGCAACAGAAAAGCAGAGTTATTAAGCTAGCTTTGCTTTCGTTTCTTATCAAAAATATTAAATAGCATCAATTTTACAGTATTCTTTTTGTACTATACATACAAATTACACACATCCATGCTATACAGCCATCAAAATCAATTTACCTTAGACAAGAAGTCATAGAAATTTAGATTTAAACACATATAGCATACACTAAAAGGTTGCACTATCAATGCTCTATTGTGCTCTTACTTCTTAAAAACCCCTATGTGCTATAAAGAGATCAACTGTTTTATAGGAAATTTGATGAGGTATGAAAATAGATTTAACTAAATCATAGCAATTATTAACTTTGTCATTTTCAAAAGTTCAGTATTTTTGTATTTGCTGAATCTGTATTGCATTACTTATATATATACAAAATAGCCCCCCTTTATCCACAGGTAATACTTTCTAAGACCTTCAGTCAATGCCTGAAACTGCAGATAGCATTAAACCCTATATATACTATGTTTTTTTCTATACATACATATTTATTATAATGTTTAATTTATAAATTAAACACATCAAGAGATCAAACAATAATATGCCAGCATCATGCTGTGGACCATTATTAAGTCAAATAAGGATTACACTAACACAAGTACTACAGTACTTTGACAGCTGATCTGATAACCAAGACAGCTACCAAGTATCTAATGGATGGGTACAACAGACAATATGGATACGTTGAACAAAGGAATGATTCCCATCCCAAGAAGGGATGAAGCGGGACTACTTGGGATTCCATCACACAACTCAGGATGGCAAGCAATTTAAAACTTATGAGTAGTTTATTCTTGTAATATGCCAATTAATATTTTCTGACCACGACTGATCTCTGATAACTCAGTCCACAGAAAGCAAATCAGGAATTGTGTGTGTGTGTGTGTGTGTGTGTGTGTGTGTGTGTGTGTTCACAAAACTTAATTTAAAAACTACAAAAGTAACTTACAATAAGACTCAGATAGCCATTTGTATTATTTTGCCAACAAAGTCAAATAATAGTTTCACAGAAGATGGTTTACAGCCCAATAAGTCCATCATAAGTTGAAGATACTGTAAGTCAAAAATGCATTTAATATACCTAACCTACCAAACACCATATTGTAATCTCACCTACTTTAAACATGCTCACAACACTTAGATTAGTACAGCTGGGCAAAATTATCTAACACAAATCCTGTATTATATTGTGTTGAATATCTCATGTAATTTATTGAATACCGCACTGAAAGTGAAAAAGAGAATGGTTCTATGGGCACTCACCATTAACAGACATGGCTAACAGCACACTGGGCCTGGAAAATATATGGGTTGTTTGCCCTTGTAACCACATGCCTGGTTGGGAACTGTGGCTCCCTGACCAGCATCACTAGAGAGTACCACACAGCATAACACAATGCTCAGTAAAACATCAAAATTCAAAGAACCATCTCTACTGAATGCATATCACTTTCACACTACATTAAAGTTGAGAAATTATAAGTAAGGACTGTCTGTAAATGTAGGTCTTGGAATGGATAAGTAACAGTATGCCCCAGTCACTATGCAAAGTTCTCAAGTTCCTTACTTACTTTATCCCTGAAAACCACAAGAGAGCTTTTCACATCTAGGAAGTGGAGAAACTGGAAGAGTGACATTTAGTTACGTGATCTAGGTAATAGGACTAGGAAGGTCAGAGCTAGGACTTAAAATGAATCTCACATTGGTTGACCCATCATCCATGCTTCTGCTTGCTATATTTGAATTCTTATGAACAGATCTGTAGATAGATTACTTTACTAAAAAGTGAGTTTCCAAACATTCTATACTACACTATTTTAAGTGTTATCAACAAATGTAACGTTAACTAGAACATTCTCACCTGAATCTATTCATTTCAGATTGACAAAACTGCAGTTGTGACACGGAACACATAAGTCAGTCATTTACTAATATTATGTGCAGCACAACTGTGTATATTATAACAACTAAGTCACAAGTCTGAATTCTGGGTACTTCAGCTATTTATACATTTCTATTTACAGGAAAGGTAAAGTTTTAATTGTAAAGCTATGAAAATTAATTTGTTTTCGAGCTGTCAGCAACTGTATTTAAATCACAGGGTCTGCAGGTGAAATCAAGAAAGCTTTACTAGTCCTATCTAATATAAACCTGACAGAAATAAAGTTTCGTACAGGTCCCTATCAATGAGCTATGATTAAAAATATATCTCAGCCTGTAATCCCACGCCTTTGGGAGGCTGAGGTGAGTGGATTGCCTGAGTCCACGGGTTCGAGACCCGCCTGGGCAGCGAGACCTCATCTCTACAATAAATCAAAAAATCAGCCGGGCGTGGTAGCGCATGCCTGTAATTCCGGCTACTTGGAAGGCTGTGGCAGAAGGATCGCCGGAGCCCAGCAGGTCGAGGCTGCAGTGGCCGGGAACAGCCACTGAACTCCAGTCTGGGTGACAGAGTGAGACTCCAACTAAAAAAAAAAAAAAATATATATATATATATATATATATATATATATATATATACGTTTTATATATATATATATATATATATACGTATATATATATATATATATATATATATATATATAAAATGGATTAGATACAAAAGGAGAAGGTGAATGCAACTATACTCTCCACTGTCTGGTGTCTGCACTCTTCCTTGTGATGAGTCAGCTTCCTGGCTGTATTTCCCTCAATAGATCCAGAACTTGCATTTGACTTTGGTGTCTTCCACTTCACAAAACCTCCAGCTGCTACACAATGTGTCTCAGCAGTTCACCAACACTGTTTCCTGCTCAGCCCTGCTCTGCTGAGGCAAGTGTTCAGTGTTTGATAACTAGCTGTAGGTGGGACTGCAACAGAGGAAGCAAAGAAAACGATTAACCTGAACAGTCTGTGAAATTCCTCTTTATTGTCCCGTTGGGGCCTCAAATTGGACAGGTAGGTGATTTTGGGAAATGACAGGTCAGAAGATACAGTCAAGCCACTTATGTACACAGTTTTTTGTGTTTTTTTTTTAATGACTCTTGGTTTTGGCCAAGAAGGCTCTATTTGCCTTCCTAATGGTACAATCTGAAGAACGGGGAGTATTTTGAGAATAGGAATCAAAGAGATCCATAAACAGCATCTAAGATCTCCATCTTTGCAAACTAGATTATTTCCAGCTTCGTCACAAGCTTTCAGGATTTTCTTTCACAGACTCTAGGTCTCTAACTGTGGTATTGACAAAGAAAAGCCCCCTGGCCGACTCTCTGCCATTTGTATCATTCACTCCCACACTACCATCATGTATTGGATGCATACCAGAGTCACGTATGCACCGCTGGCGACAGACTGAAAGCTGGCAGGTTAAAAAAAATGTCCAAATTATGAACACACAGTTAACACATACACACACAAACATGTTTCTGTATAAACAAAAGGTAATTGCATACATGTACAAGCTTGTTATCTAGCTGAACAATAATCTGCTTCCCAGACACTATCACTATCTTTCACAGAAGCTGTAGTTGTTTTTAGTCTTATAACTACAGCCTCAAAACTTTCAAGGGTTGCTTTATGTGATTACATGCCTTTTGTCATCAAATTTACAATACTTTCTCATTAGACAAACAAAATTGGATTTACTTTCTTTCTCAGAATATTGTATACTTCAACCAAAATAAAAAAATGAATATATATTTAGTAAAGGTTAAGGTCGTTTTAATTATGAAGCCATTTTATGCCTACTATAAGTTGCACCTGCTCTATTTATTGAGGTTCCGCTGACTTCAGTATTAACTGTGGCTGTATACTTTTGACCCTACAAGCTTGATATCATCAATGGACATTAAAGAAACACCATTTGCATCTCATTTGTTCTCCTTTCATATGTCGTCTCTCCTTTTAATGATGATTTTGAATGCCATAACTTAAAAATTGCTTTAAATTGATACTTTCAACAATGAAAATAAGTGTATCATCAACTAGTAAAAAATTCTATACTATAAAGTATAAAAACTTAGGCTAAAGAGTGCAGATTAGATGTAACAGAAATAAAATCTGCTGAAGTTTAAAATAATCTTGCTGTTCTTATACAGCATGTTTCCATTTTATATCCCTACTCAAGAGTAGTCATTTTTTTATATACTAAAAATGGTGTGGGGAAAATAAACATTTTCCATGAGAAGTTACTGTTTGGCCTCTGTCTTAAACCATTCACTAATTTACTATATATATTTAGTATATATACATATTTACTATATGTATTTACAATATATATACAGACACACACATACACATATATATTTAAATTTCTATTCTTCCCTCTGTATCTGCAGGGGATTGGTTCCAGGACCTCTCATTTCCACCTGCAGAATACCAAAACTGCAGATGCTCAGACCCCTTATATAAAATAATGGTGTGATATTTGCCATAAAACCTACTCACATCCTCCCGTATACTTCAAATCATCTCTAGATGAAACTCTATGTAAATAGTTGTTATACTGTATTTTTATTGTGAATTTTTTTCCAAACTTTTTTTTTTTTTTTTGAGTTGGAGTCTCACTCTGTCGCCCAGACTGGAGTGAAGTGACCACTCCCGGCCACCGCAGCCTCGACCCGCTGGGCTCCGGCGATCCTTCCACCTCAGCCTTCCAAGTGGCCGGAATTACAGGCATGCGCTACCACGCCCGGCTGATTTTTTGATTTATTGTAGAGATGAGGTCTCACTGCCCAGGCGAGTCTCGAACCCTCAGACTCAGGCAATCCACTCACCTCAGCCTCCCAAAGGCGCGGGATTACAGGCTGAGCCACCGAGCCCGGCTTTTTCCAAACATTTTTGATGCATGGTTGGTTGAATCCATGAACGTCAAAACCATGGACACAGAGGAACATACACATATAATGCATACTGGCCCAGTCAAAATTTTAGGACTTTAAAATTCAAAATAAAGCCGCGGTAGCCAGGAGCGGCCACTGCACTCCAGTCTAGGTGACAGAGTGAGACTACAACTCAAAAACAAAAAAAACAAAAAAACAAAACAAAACCAAAAAAACCCAAAATTCAAAATAAATATAGCAAAGTTACTATCTAGTAGGAGTCATAATGGCAGGGGCAATAATCTTTCTTTTTATCTATTTCTAACTTCCCCAGTCAGACCAGTATTGTTACTAGTGATCACAGGTGACTTAAAGGAAAGGTAGCAGTCCATTTTTGAAAATCAAGCACTTATTTTTTAAAAACTCATTCATGTATAATATTTTGCATTTATAATATTGCATCACTTATATTTAGAAATATAACATAAGAAACAGAAAAATAATAACATGCTACGAATTACAACTGGAGAAACATAAAATTTATCAGTGGTCAACTTAATCAGGACCTAACTCATCGTAATTAAAACAAGACTAAAATAACTTAAATGCAATCTTTATATCCCTTACCACTGTGTATGCATATATCTTTAAACATAGAGACATAGACAAGGAGAGTGGAAGATAAAAATATAAACCATTATACCACTACATTAAATTTTTAATGATATGACAATGCCATAAAATTAAAATGCCAAATTTCATAAGTAACTATTTTAACATTTTTATCAAATAGCTGGATGTTCTGATAATATATAAATTGCAAATCCAAGAGATCACCAAATCTAAATTAATCTCAAATAAATTTCATAAAGATTATAAAAGTTGTGGTTAATTTGTGTGGTTAGGTTTAAAATTTGGTACTTAACATAATCTGACAATCCAAATATAATTATGAAGTTTAGTGAGTGTTCAAAACCATTTGTAAGTATGATCAATATTTACAGGACACATGAAGACACAAAATACTTCCTTCCGAGGGGAAATATGTTATTTATTTGGTTTCCATTTTTTAAATTGTACATTTACATTTAAGTATTTCTCCCACAAGGTTTAACAAATCAAATGAAAATGACAAGTGTTAACAGTTACTAAGTGCTTACTATATTTTAAGCATAATGCTAAGGGTTTACATGGATAATTTCATTTAAACTTCATAACAGTTTTTTTTATAGAAAAGTAACCAGAGAAATCAGTAACCCAGTATGACACAGTTTATAAGTAGTGAGTTGGATTTTAGCCTAGACATTCCATCTCAGTGTCCTGTTACTGCCTCTTTACACCATATCAAAATCACAATTTGCCTTTTCTTTTTTTATTTAATTAACTCAACCTCAACAAAGATAATATAATTATGTATAAAATCATTGGTCCATCAACATCCAATCATTTGCCTAGTTAAGAGTTTGAAAAAAAATTATTCAGAATTTCCAGTTTTGATGGAATGAGAGAGAAAAAAACTATTACATTAGAACTTAATTCTCAAAGGGTGTCTTACTATATTATAAATTATGACTGTGCCATAAAGATAATTATTACCATAATGTATATCCCTCTAATCTACTATGCAGCATGTTAATAGTCTTCTAATGTTGGAAGTGACCAGTGAAACAAAATTATTTATGTCATAATTCTTTAAGTCTGGTACAATTATAAGTATGTTATTAATCAGACATAAAGTAAAAAAAAAGAGAAAGGTGGCATAAAACATTATAAGCAAACTTTTCTCTGAGGAGAGGCTAATATTTTATAAGGATGAAAATATATCTAAAGCATTTCTTATGAATAGCTTACAATGAATACACAATTGAAATGGAAAGATAGTCAATGGTGCTTCTTGGAATCTATAAAAGGAGAAAAGTCTGGGAATCTGGAGAAAGAAAAATATGATGATCCTGTTATAAATTATAAGAATTACTCAGTTGTGCTATATCACAAAAATGTATGGCCTCTATATTACATTACAGTATGTACACATACTTAGGTGTCTACGGTTCTGTGTGTGTTTATATGCACACATATGTATCTACGTATAATTTAATTCAGTTTCTGCATTATTATGTTATTTTTGACCCATCGTGTTTTCTCTGTCAGTGTCTGGTTAGAGAAGCATGCCGGAGTAACAAGATTTTCCATAACCAGTTGTTATATGAAATACCTGATTAAAATGGTATTGTTCTAAAAATTGAGAACCACCAAAAAGCACAGGAACTAAACCAGAAAAACTGGATCTCAACGCAAAGTTTTCAATATGAGACCAACCTTGTACATGCCTACATACAAAACCAAAGGGGCTGTCACTTGTACATTAAATAGTTGTAGAAGACATTGTTTGGCCACACAGCTACTATAAAGCTATTTTATCGAGCACAGCACCTGGAACTGAAAAACCCAGATATGAATTTACCAGTCTGTCTCATAGCTATAAAATATAATGTAACCCAGTTCTAGGTAATGACATGTAAGGGTAGTTTGCTGGGTGACTTCAAAAAAATATGTGTTCAATCCACCACGTTCTGCCTTTAATTGCTGTTATGTCAGAATCTGATGCCAAGATATTTGAAAACCATCTTAAATATCTAGTTTTTTTAAAAACTATATATCAGAGAAATTGTAATGAGAGTGGGTCCTTGATGATTCAGTTTCAAGGTCAGACCATCACAGGGACTACCTTTAACCATCCTTTTAGTTAATGCCATTGACTAGGTTGGTCTTCTGTTAAAGTATTATCAAAAGTATCCTACATGATTCAACCAGAAGTATTTGTGAAATAAAAATAACTTAGGGAGAGTAAGAGACATTCATTATTAAGAGGCAGGGCATTATAGGTAGAAATTACAGGTAGAAATCATAAAGCAGTGTTTTTTCCTAGCAAACACCCTTTTACAATATAGATGTCACAGAACTGAGAAAATGCCCCTCTCCAAACACACCTGGGTTAGGGGGACACTCAAAAGAATCTAATTGCATTCTGCTTCAGTTACAACGTTCTACCCTATTTTTCCCAAAACACTGAATAGGTGGAGTATTATGAATGAAAAGAGTCTAAAAATAAGGAGTAGAGAGTAAACATCAGTGTCCAAAAACATGAAAACTTATGCTAAGGCCCTCTCAACCCATAAATAGTCTCACTGTCCATGAGTTCCAGGAATATTTGCTACTTGCCACCTCTGCACTCAATATCTCCTCCAAGTAGCACCCCAATATCCTAGCAATGGGAAATTGATCTCACACCCATCCAGGCATCATGTCTGACTTAAGTTAATTAGTACATGCCATCCTCATGGCAATACAGATGGATTAAGATAGGTATGCTCTTCATATCAAGCAGTCAGACTCCACAGCATTGATCCTTGGACTTTTATAAAACACTATGGGAAGCCAACTTTTCTCTGTCCCATCAAAATTTTAAAAATTGTAAATGTCCAATCAAAATGTTAAAAATTGTAAATGATTGACAAATAGCAACATGCAGAATTCACTTACAGTTTAGCCAATGTACATGAAACAGTAACATTTATTCAAATCTTTTCCAACAAAATAGAAAGAAACAGTAAATTAAATTACCTCTTATCTGTTAGAGTGAACTTTTTTTTGTTCTGGTAATTTTTTTACTGTTTTAAGAGCACATTAAAGTTATTCTCACCAGACAGGTATACTGCATTAAAATGGAAATGTCAATATGTTGGAACAGAATGTGTCACCTTTAACAACATCATCAAAAGTATTTATACTCTTGGAGGCAAGGCCACAGCATAGAAAGTGACTGCATTAGTAGCTGTCCATAATTAAAATCCCAAGGTGCTCCAGATGTCAAATGGTCTTCACTCCAGTACCTGTCTATGACATGATTACAATAACTGTAAGTAGCAGGGCTCAGTGGCTCAGTCTGTAATCCCGTGCCTTTGGGAGGCTGAGGTGAGTGGATTGCCTGAGCACGCAGGTTCGAGACCCGCCTGGGCAGCGAGACCTCATCTCTACAATAAATCAAAAAATTAGTTGGGCGTGGTAGCACGCGCCTATAATGCTGGCTACTCAGAATGCTGAGGTGGAAGGATAGCCGGAGCCCAGCAGGTCGAGGCTGCGGTGGCCGGGAGCGGTCACTGCACTCCAGTCTGGGCGACAGAGTGAGACTCCAACTCAAAAAAAAAAAAAAAAAAAAACACCCAATATCTGTAAGTATTTGGTACTTAAACAGTTTCTACCATGATGTGGTAAAAAGTTTTGCTACTCAAGTACAAAGGATGCAGTCTCTTCCATATACCAAAAATCCCAACTGTAAGGAATCCCTTATTTGTGGGTGGTGTTATTTGTGGGTGGTGTTAATCATTAAACATGAGTCAATGAAAAAGCTGGATACTGTTTTTTATCTTACCAAGTGAGAGAGGCCTTTGACTTTTATAATTACAAAAGAATATAGATGTCCTGTTCACCAACGATTAGAAAGCAACATAAAATCTGAGGGAAAAAAGGATATTAAACTAATGACCTCTAATATTTAATAAAAATGTTGTAATTTAGCCGGGCTCGGTGGCTCAGCCTGTAATCCCGCACCTTTGGAAGGCTGAGGTGAGTGGATTGCCTGAGCCCGCGGGTTTGAGACCCGCCTGGGCAATGAGACCTCATCTCTACAATAAATAAAAAAAATCAGCTGGGGTGGTAGCGCATGCCTGTAATTCCGGCTACTCGGAAGGCTGAGGCGGAAGAATCGCCGGAGCCCAGCAGGTCGAGGCTGCGGTGGCCGGGAGCGGCCACTGCACTACAGTCTGGGTGACAGAGTGAGACTCCAACTCAAAAAAAAAAAAAAAGTTGCAATTTTAAAATAAATTGCTTTAATTATTTTAATTTACATCTAGAAAGTGTGTGGGTGTGTGTGTTTTGAGGTTTTGTTGTTTCCTCTTTCTTAAGTCATTCAAGTTAGGGCCCTTAAAAAAATACTGCTTTTTAAAAGAATTAATGAATATAATGAATTTACATAAGAATTTACAACAGGTGGCTCAAACCTGTATTCCCAGCACTTTGGGGGACCCAGGTGAGAGGACAGGTTCGGGAACAACCTGGGCAACTTAGCGAGACCTCATCTCTACAATAAATCAAAAAATTAGCCGGGCATAGTAGTGCGCACCTGTAGTTCCAGTTACTTGGAAGGCTGAGGCGGAAGGATCGCCTGAGTCCAATGAGGTAGAGGCTGGGGTCACTGTGCACTGTCACTGCACTCCAGCTTGGGTGACAGAGTGAGATCCCAACTCAAAAAGAAAAAAAGAATTTACAACCAACTACAAGATTTATATGGACATACAAAAGAGGGGATAAAATCATGTCAAACTGATTATTGTATTAAACTATTTGCACAGTCTCCCAATCACTGAGCAATTAGAAAGAATTCACCAAGTTGAAGTTGCTTTAGTTACATAGATACTATCTTAAAGTCTGACTGAATTATCTTCTCATTTAATGACTGCTGTCAATATTTCAAATGTTCTAAATTATTCTAGAAAAAAATTTAAATTTTACTCTCAAACAAATATGAATGACTGACTACTAAAAGCAATTAGACATCTTGGGCCAAGCACGGCGGCTCATGCCAGTAATCCCAGTGCTTTGGGAAGCTGAGGCAGGCTGGTTGATCACTTGAGGATAGGAGTTCATGACCAACCTAGGCAACATAGTAAAGCCCCTGTCACTACAAAAATAAAATAAATTAGCCAGTGTGGTTGTGGCTGACTATAGACCTAGCTACTTGGGAAGCTGAGACAGGAGGATCACTTGAACTCAGGAGTTCTAGGCTACAGTGAACTATAATGGCACCACTGCATTCCTGAGTAACAGAGAGAGACAATGTCTTGAAAATTTTTTTTTAATTTCACTGCTAATGGTAGATACCTTATATTATAAGGTGATAATCTTAATTGTTGGAAAAAAATACTAAACAAGTGATTCCATACTCTAAAATCAAAAAACAGACTTCATTATACTTTGAGGATGACATAAATTTGGCATAGCAATCCATGTGAAATATTCTATGGGTTTAAATAATTGAGCCAAAAAGATAAATCTTGTTTCAAATAATTATATTTTTAAAAACACACTACATATCCTCATTCCAAGATACTGTGAAACAGATCTCCACAAAAATAATTAATTTTACAGCCGAATAAATCAAAATAATATATTTAAGATCTAGTTTCACTTTCAAAGGATTCTGAGAGACTTAAACACTCTTCTGTATTCTCCTATATTTGAGTAGAAACCTATGTCAAAGCTGTCAAACAAAGGCAAGCAGATTTTGGTTATTGTTTTTGTTGTTGCTTAATTTTCTAAGTGGCACTAGTACTCTCTATTCATATTTGGTACTATATTAAATGAATTCAAGTTCACAGGCACATAAGAAGAACACCAAAAGGACAAAGCATTTCACAAAATCCACAACAATCTCTTGCACAAAGCCAGGTTCAAAACTAGTAGTGGAAAACTGCTAGGGGGATGAGGGGGCAGAATTAGCAGTAGTGGGAAACTGCCAGGGTTGGGGGCACATCTCATAACAAGGGTCCTGCATAATGAACATTTGTATACCTAACCCTGAATTGTATCCCACATCTTTAAAATAAAAATAAAACCCCAAAAAAACAAATGAGGTTACTTTAAACTTTTAACTAAAGTAAGAGTAGGTTAAAAGTGAAGTTAGAACACACGTTTTCCCTTGTTTATGACAATAAGTAACTGTCCTAAATCAAGGTCTCCAGAGTTCATAGTTTACCAAGTGACACAGAGCATGCTAAACAATGCTAAGGATTGCCTATGAGGAAATGTTGCTTAATGAAATGTTGAGAATTTAAATACATGAGGAACAATCCAATGGATTTGCAAAACAAGCTACTCAAGGTATAGGAAAAAATATGAAGAGAAATATTTCAGAAAATGTATTTCCTCATGTTTAACATCAAGAAAATTACTAAAGTAGTTGACTTAAAACTCAGAATAGTACCCAATTATGAAAACTAAAACCATATCCATGTGTTCTCTCTTTTGTCAATGATTTTAAAATTTTACTTAGTAAATCTATAATATATCCTTTTAAAGGTTGATCTAATTCAGCCAGGTGGTAAAACCTCCTATTGTAATTAGCATCTAGAAATAACAGTGTTTTTACATGTGATATACCAGTTGGCCAAAGCATAATACAAAGGAAAGCCAGGGTCCTATTTCTCTCTCTCTACAGAATAAGTAGACTTCAAACTCTATTATAGAACTACAATAATCAGAATAGCCTGATATTGGTACAAGAACAGCATATAGATCAATGGAACAGGATAGAGATTCTAAAAGCAAAACCTCAATTTCTCAGCCAACTCATCTTCAACAAAGCCTCCACCAACATCCAATGAGGAGAGAAAAACCTATATAATAAATGGTGCTGGGAAAACTGGCTGACCACATGCAGAGGACTGAAACAGTACCCCTACCAATCATCATACACAAAAATCAACTCTAAAGGGATAAAAGACCTAAATGTAAAACATCAAACTATAAGAATTCTAGAAGAAAACACAGGAAATACCCTTATGGAAATTGGAATAGGCAACCAATTCCTGATCAACTCTCCAAAAGCAAATGCCATAAAAGATAATATAAACAAGTGAGACTTCATCAAACTGAAAAGCTTCTGCAAAGCTAAAGAAACCATCAAGAGAGTGTGTAGGCAGTCCAAAGAATGGGAAAAAATATTTGCCAACTGTAAATCTGACAAAGACCTAACATCCAGAGTCTACAAGGAACTCAAACATGCTGAAAGGAAAAAACAAACAACCCTATTTAAAAATGGGCAAAATATATGAATAGACACTTCTCAGAAGAAGACATACGAACACCCAATAGATACATGAAAAAATGCTTGGCCTCAATAATCATCAAAGAAATGTAAATTAAAACCACACTGAGATACCACCTAACTCCAGTCATGATGGGCATCATAAATAACTCAAAAAGCAACAGATGCTGGAGAGGATGTGGGAAAAGAGAACAATTCTACACTGTTGGTGGGGATGTAAACTAGTACAATCTTTGTGGAAAACAGTGTGGCAATTTCCAAAAGATCTAAAAATCGATCTTCCATATGACCCAGCAATCCCTCTTCTGGGAATATATACAGAGGAACTCAAATTACTCTATAAGAAGATACCTGCACACACATGTTGATTGCAGCACCATTCACAAAACATGGAACCAACCATACTGCCCACTGAAATTGGACTGGATAAAGAAAATGTGGTACATTTACATGATGGAGTAGTATATGGACATAAAGAAAAACAAAATTATGAACCTCACAGCAAGGATGGAATTAGAGTCTAAAATACTCAGTGATTTATCACAGAAAGATCTGAGTTCCACATGTTTTCACTCATAAGCAGACCCTGAACATTTATCATAATACTATAAGAAAGGGATTGGCAGTAGTGGAACACTGTCAGGGGAGGGGGGAACACATAACATCAATAAGGGTACCCACACTTTACCTGTACAGTGAGCATGTATATACCTAACCCTGAATTGTACCCCACATTTTTAAAAAAAAATATAAGAAGAAAAAAGTAGTTACCCTTTATTGCTAGACACCATACCCAGCTATCTGTGGTCAGCCATCTCACAAACACATACTTTTGGATATTAAGATGTTGAAGTAAGCCATTATCAAAAGATTCTTACAAAGTGGTAAAATATGCCGAGCGTGGTGGTGCATGCTTGTGATCCAGCACTTTGAGGGGTGGAGGCGAGGAGATTGCCTGAGCCCTGAGGCAGAGGTGAGAATATTGCCTGAGAGGCGGAGATGAGAAGATTGCTGGTTCAACACCAGCCTGGGCAATTTGGCGAGACCCTATTTTGTTGTCTCTACAACAAAATAAAAACTAGCCAGGCATGGTGATGCATTCCTGTGGTTCTAACTACTTAGAAGGCTGAGGCAGGAGGATCTACTGAGTTCAGACGGTTGAGGCTGTAGTGACTGTGAGTGTGCCACTGCCCTCCAGCTTGGGCAAAAGAGTGAGACTCTGACACAAAAAAAAGAGGTAAAATACATGCCAAAAGAAAGAGAGGGAATGAAGAATGAAAAATAACTTGAAATGAAGAAAAAAAAGGAGAAAAAAGAAAAGGAAGGAAAAGAGTATAAACAATATCACTATTAAGTCATATAGTCTGATATTTTATCCAACTTTATTTTCCACTCCCTCCTCCTCACAATGATGCAATTTTACAATCTGTTTAGGTATTTTAAGTAAAGCACATAATTCCTCTAAGGAGAATTCTTCCATGGTGTGATATGGCAAATGAATGCACCATGGCTAAAATTTTGGTTATGTTCCTCCAACTATTTTAATCGCTAAGCAAATAGTAAAAAATCAACACCATTTCTAAAATTTCTATGGCAATTTAAATTAAAAACTTTTAAAAATATGTTCCTCAGCTGGGCTCAGTGGCTCAGCCCGTAATCCCGCGCCTTTGGGAGACTGAGGTGAGTGGATTGCCTGAGCTCGCGGGTTCGAGACCCGCCTGGGCAGCGAGACCTCATCTCTACAATAAATCAAAAAATCAGTCGGGTGTGGTAGCGCATGCCTGTAATTCTGGCTACTTGGAAGGCTGAGGCGGAAGGATCGCCGGAGCCCAGCAGGTCGAGGCTGCGGTGGCCGGGAGCGGCCACTGCACTCCAGTCTGGGCTACAGAGTGAGACACCAACTCAAAAAAAAAAAAAATTATATATATATATGTATATACATATATATATATATGTACCTCAAATTTCTCTAGTAGTCAAAAACATGGAATGATTTTTAAGATATATATTTCTGGATTCATCATTCATATACAGCTTATAAATGATATGTGGTGAGAAGCCTTGTAAAGAGTCAGTGCCAAGCTTTTATTTAAATTTGTCATGCAATTTTCTGTACCTAGAGGTGCAGACTTCATTAGTCAGGTTAGGTAAATATGGAAACAAATTGGATTAGGCAGGTTATTTTATCAAGGATAAACAACCCAGAGTACAGTGGGATCAATTATGTCCTGGGTTCACAAGACAGAGATAGAACCTTGTGATTGTGTATGCAAGCAGGTATGGTTACATAGTTATAAAAATACATTATAATACCAAAAGAAAGGGATTGGTAGTAGTGGGACACTGTCAAGGGGGGCACATATCAATAAGGGTACCCACTCTGCACCTGTAGGTTGACCACATATGTACCTAACCTTCATTTGTACCCCACATTTTAAAAATAAAATAATTCAAAAAATAAAAATAAATAAATAAACAGAGAGGGTCACTCTGGAAAGTGGACCTTAATACTATGAATTATTTGGGTCAAAACACAGACACAAAGGTGCTTAGAGTACTCCACTTAGTAAACCGGTCCAGCTATTTGGAAACAAGTAAGAAACTGGAACGCCCTAAGGATGAACTTAAGTCTCTGAGATATAATTTTCTTTAATAACATAATAATTTGTAAATTTCTATGTTTTATTTCCCTTTATTGCTGAACGTTAAAGTCTGAACCATTAGAATCTGTTGTCAATAATGGCTATGGTTTTCATAAGCTAGAAGGCTATTAAATTCTAACATGCTAAAGTTAAATATTTGTTACTTAACTTGCAAAGAAAACATGAAAACAAAGGGAACAGAGAGGAATACTTTTATTTTTCTAAACTATAATAAGCAGTGTATAATACAATTATTCATGGCCGTATGATGACTACTACAAAGTATGCTTTGCTACTTAGCTAACTATAACCTTCTGGTATGAACCCTTAATGTTCTGTTTGCCATAAGAGCATATTTATTACAAAGGAAGAATCATGTAGGTAAAAAAATTATATATAAGTACATCTGAATTATGATTAAACAAAAAAGATTTGATCTCCACTGTGAAAATTTTATATTTCATATTAAGAGAAAGTTCTTCGCATTTGAAATTTTTCACTGGAAAATTTTTCCCACTCGAGGAATAGGGATCAACTACTTAACATAAATACTTGATCAACTATTTATTTTACTTAGTTTTAATTGTGAGTCTAAGGATCAATACCAAGTTTCAATAACAGAATTATGGAATTTCAGATTTTAATTTGTATTAATGCTATTATTTTAAATCCATTATCAATATTTACTCTTAGTAAATAATCTTAGGCAGTGTTCAAAATAAGATTTTTAAATGTATATGTATAGGAATAAATAAAAAAGAATTTACTATGTTAATTACAAAAATGTTGAAATCCCTTTAACAAAACCGCAATTCATTTAAAAAAACAACTAAAAACTCCTAAAATATTTAGTTGTCAAGGACCTTCAAAAGCATTATGAATCTTACTTACTAAATCCCAAAACCAACCTTCCACTATACTGCACTACCACATATGCAAACAACCTACACAGGCAATTATCTCAGATGAATATTAATTTAGGTTACAAGTCAATAACCAAATGTGGATTTTAAATCTGATGTAAAATGTGATGTAAAACCTCATTATAAAGTGCTGAATTTGATCTTGTAGCAGTAGCAGTTAAACATGGTTTTTAAAATTATGAGACTTACCTTTTTTAATCTTCCACACCTGAAAATTCTATTGTCAGCTGCCAGTACTTTAGAGAAAGAACGAAGGCATATAAATAGCATTCTTTACAGACTACTCATGAAGTATCCCCTTTAGAACTTCAAGATATGCAAATAAGTATTCCCCAGCTTCATCACAATGAATGATTAGAGAAGACTGAAGTTATCACTTTTTATTTTATTATACTTTAGTTCATGGTAGTATTCCCTATTAGAAAGGAAAAGCAGAAGGCATTCTATACAGTCTTGATAGCAAAATAAAAGACAGGCTGGCTACAGTACCTACTGCTGGAGAAGCTGGAAACAGAGGTCACTACAGAGGACACAATGTATGGTTTGGAAGATACATTCCCATTAGTAAATCTAGACAGATGATAGTGACTTAACAAACTAAAAAGATGTTCTAAACTTTAAGAAATACTTTTCAAATATAATACTTCCAATTTAGAAACATTTTTTCCAAATCAATGTTACAATTCTGTCTAATAAAAGAAATAGAATTCTGTACAAGAAGATTGTAGCAAAACAAGTAACTATGTCAAGGTCAGCTAACACATTGAATCTTAAAATGAAAGTCTACAGATTTCTTTAGCCCTAATCTCTCCTGCATTTGCTTCACTGGCCATAAGCCATCTAAGAGGAATCAAAGGGAAGGACTACCTGACTCTGAAGATTGGGAAGTCTAAACCATGCCCTTTTCCCCACTCCTGTTAGTAACTTAATTCTTCATCCGGGAATCAAGTCTCCACAGTCATAGCTGATGATTAACAATTTCTACTGCAAAGAAAAAAAAAACCTACCTACAAGCATGCAAGTCCTCTTAAAATATTTACTTCTCATTCTCTTTAGAGGGTACAATTTCAAGTACAAGAGATTTTTCTCTGGGGGTGCCAAAGTTTAGGTCAGAGAAAAATTGCCAGATTCATAATTAATAGGAGCTTATAAGAACAAAGCTTAAAAAAATAACAGCAGCAATAGACAGACCGAAAAAATATGAATGTGAATATCATAATTTTACTGTTTTCTGGGATGGCACCCCATATAAGCAATGTAATTCAAACACTTCTGCCTTTTTTAAAAAATGAATTTAGTTTTAAAATTTTGTTTGATGATAAAGTAATATTTGCAAGTCTGTAAAATTTTAGACCTATATATAATAAATGATAAACATCAGAAATAACTTGAAGTCAACTACAAATAACAGTTTGATGTATAATATTCCAGAACTTTCTATATCATCATATCTATCTATCAGTATGTTTCATTTTAAAAATTAGGTAAAATTAAGTGACTCATCATTCTTATTCCATAAGCGATTACAGCTATTTTCCAGGTCAAAAAGTGTAAACTTTGCATCAATAGTTTTGAATGTTGCAAAGCACTCCACTAAGTGGATATATTAAAATATATTTATCTCTTTTTGTTAGACATATAAGTTGATTCTATTATCTTACTATTAAAATGTGCATCTTTACATGGAGTTCTGAAGTTAATTATCATTTCCTTTATAAAAGATGCTTGATACATTTACAATCATTAAACAATAACAATTCTGTAATTTAGAAAACCAATCTACTATGAAATAATTTTCTCAGGAAAAGTAATTTCAGATAATAAAAAACTATCATTGGAGGAGGGGAATTTTAATTTAACATTGTACAATGTTTAATCCCTATTAATATCTCCCAAAACAGCATGATATATTCAAGAGTAATCTACTACATCAGGTGTGTTAGTTATAAGAAATACCACCTTTTACAGAAAACTCTTTTAATTCCATTAATTTATCATTTTTCTTGAAAATAAACAACTTTAAACTGATTTCAGAAATAAATAAACTTTCTGGGTATATATTTTCTCTATTAGGATCAAACTCTGCCAGGGTGAAGGTACCACAGCACATTATATTATAGTTTATATTTCTTAGAGTACATTCTTCTTTATAGGCACATTTAATATCAAAATATTAATCCCATGAAGTCGTTGCAACACATATCCCTATTTTCACAGATGAGAAAACTTTGGCCCAGAAAGGTTAGGTGATTTGACCATAAATCACACTTATTAACAGAATCTTATAAGAGCAATGCACTTGACATCAATTTCCTAAATCTAAGTGTTTTCTTCCATGGGGCATGGAGGTGAAGAAGGAGGTGGAAAATTAGAGGAAAAGAAAGAAAGCAAATATGTAGCAGATGGACAAGGAGGAAACAAATCAACAACAGAAACATGGAAAGGCTTCAAACTGAAAAGAAAATGCATGACCAAACCTCACAAATCCAGCCATAAAAGGTTATATTACATGTAGAATTATAGATGTGACCTTAGATATCACAAAGTCCAACTTTATTTTACAGATGAAAAGCTAGTTGTAATATTTTTGGCCTGAAGTTTAATGACATCTATTTTAAGTTGCTTTCCTTGACCATACTCTCAGAAGTAAACCTCTCCTGTTATATCATTCATATAAAATGCTCAGTCCATGTATTCTGAATGGATAAATGGGAAGAGAGTCAGCTGGATGATAGGATACAATGAATGTTTTTCAGGGAAATTAGCATTCCCCTAAACTAGATTCAGGGAAACAAGATTCACTTAACATATACGAACAAAATACTATTCATAAATGGTACTGAATACCCAATTTTAGATATAGCAGTTTAGTTACTTGCAAGCAAGCTAAGTACATCAGTAGCAATACCCTTTTGGCTTCAAGACCCAGTCCAAACAGATCTATATTTTTAAAATATCGCCCCTAAGCTGAAATATTACCACTTCCATTATCACATAATGCAATATACTTTTTAAAACTAGTCTAGACAGACGTGAGCTGCTGAAGTCTGAAATATTTTTCTTTTATGATCATGAACAGACAGGGAGCAAAAGCATGTTTAAAGCCCTAAATTGTAGCTACATGAGGACTTTATTACTAAAGGAGTTTTGATTAGCGTGAATTAAGTGTTGGCGTGTCTGCATGCGATCATGCAAAACCCAGAGTATACATTAAGCTTTGATACTGTACTGTCTTCCTATCTGTTCCTTTTTTTATATGTGCCCCAAACCATTTCTTACTACCGAAATGTTTCTTCTGCAATATTTCCTAAGATATTTTGTAATCTGATGTCATGTTTCCTATTTTCAACCCATAAGACTACCAGATATAAGAAATTTTTAATAGTCTTGGAAAAGCTAAAATTCGATTTGTTACTAGATCATTAATTATCTTTGCTCAGAACTCCAGGGTTTTGATCTGAGGGTAAAATTCCCTTGAGGGGAAAAAAAAAGTACTTTTAGATGTTAGCTGCGTGTCTGTTGGGAAGCAAGAGAAAGGGCAGGTGAAAGAGACAATCTTTTCAGAATATAAACATGATTCATGCCATAACTATAAGCAGGCAAGCCCAGCTATAATCTTTTTTTTTTTTAAATGAAAGGATCAGTTGTATCTCAGTCAAACAATTTCAAGTATAAAGATCCAGGGGAAACATTAGCCAATTTTACTTTAATCTGTTCTCTTAATTTCCTGACCAGTTCTTTGGAAATTGTTGACTGCTCACAGTAACAACACCATATGACCGTGAGTTTACCCAGCAGGTATAAATTCTTGGCTGGCTTCACTGGGATTAGGTCATTACTGCTTATACTAAAAGCCTGAGAATCTGACTATATTCTCTTAAGTGTCCACTCCTAATATTTACATTGCTTGGCCTAATATGAATAATGGTATTATTTAATTTCATAATTTAATGTCAGCACTACAGCTTACAATTCATTTTGACATGTATTAATTTATTTGATTCTCACAACAGTCTTTTTGCTATATAGAATAGATATCGTTAACCCATTTTTAAAAATGAGAGAGAAGAATTTCAGGAAAGTTAAGTAAATTGTTCTGAACAATACAGCTGGCAAGGTGTGGCTCTTGAAACTTTGATTCAAGCATTCTTTCCACTATATCCCTGCTGTCAGATTCTGAATTGTAGCCAGTTCTATGCAAAGATGTTGGCTTTACTTTAGTAACTTAAACTTATTTAAACTTTTACCCCAAAAAAGAATATTTACAGTAAATATGTCATAAATAAATAAAATAATTAAAGCAATCTTATGAGATGGGAGAATGAAACTAATATTTGTGGGTGGGTGGGTGTGCCCCTGGGTTCTGCCCTATGGTAGGTATTTTACATGCTTATTTACAATCATCAAGACAAAGCAGTATGAAACATTTACTGAAATTTTTATCCACGCACTGTTCTAAAATTCAGATGCATAACTCTAGTCCTTATTACTCAGTTAAGGTTTATTGTCATTAAGAAAATATGGAACCTGAAGCTCAAGAGGATAAATGACTTATTTGCCTCAAACTGCACATCTACCTTGTGGCAGAGTCAGAAACTGTACTCAGGTGGCTTGCCCTAGTGGTATTTAAGGGAATATTACGTGTATATTATAAACTGCATCCATAGGTAGCTGAATCCATAAAAAAACCACTTGCTAAAAATTCAAGCAATATTTGTAAAAATAAATAAATAAAACCTAATAGCTACAGTAAGAACTGAAAAAAAAAACAACATTTTTTTTTAAGAGGAGTCTCACTCTGTCACCCAGACTGGAATGCAGTGTCACACTCATAGCCACCGCAGTCTCGACGTGCAGGGTTCAGGTGATCCTTCCACCTCAGCCTTCCAAGTAGCTGGAACCACAGATGAGCGTTACCACACCCAGCTAATTTTTTTATTTACTGTAGAGACAAGGTCTCGCCCAGTTGCCCAGGTTAGTCTCGAAACACTGGACTCAGGCAATCCTCTCGCCTCCATCTCCCAAAGTGCTGGGATTACAGGCATGAACCACCATACCCAGTAAGAACTAAAAAATTAGAATTGTTTGTACCTCAAGGTTTCCAATTTCTCTCATAATCATTCATTGATTCGCACAACAGTTGTATATTATGTATATTAGGTATATTCCTATTTTACAAATAAACACTTGTAATTTAAGAGAATTAAGTAATATGCCTAAATTTTCATGGTTTAAAATTTTTAGAAAAAAAGAATTAAAATGCAGGTTTTGCCAGGCTTGGTGGCTCAGCCCGTAATCCCAGCGCTTTGGGAGGCCAAGGTGAGTGGATTGCCTGACCTGGGGGTTCGAGACCTGCCTCGGCAACTTGGCAAGACCTCATCTCTACAATAAATCAAAAAATTAGCCGGGCATGGTGGCGCACACCTGTAGTTGCAGCTACTTGGAAAACTGAGGCAGAAGGATCGCCAGAGCCCAGCAGGTCAAGGCTGCAGTGGCCAGGAGGGACCACTGAACTCCAGTCTGGGTGACAGAGTGAGACCAACTCAAAAATTAAAAAAAAAAAATGCAGGTTTTTATCTAAAAATTTAGTTGCCTTCTTACTAATGTCCCAGTTTGCAAAAAAATGTGAAGACCATCTAAATAAGGAAAATAGGCAAACCTACCTAAAATGAAGCTTAGTTACATATTGCCAACTTAGTTGACTAAAATGAATTAGAAATGAATAGCAGGGATTCTAGAAACTATAACAGAAAATGATCCTTTAAACATATCTGTGGAAAGCCCACGAAAGAACAAAGGACAGTCATATGTAGCCCAAAAGGCCAAAAAAAAAAAAAAAAAAACCAAATATGATCAAAATCTATAAAACCCACCTAGTAGGAATTCACTAAACCTATATATAGCAGAATTGAGTGTTAGTCCTTTAAGTTTAAAGGAGGTAAATGTATAACAAATGAAACTATATATCCTCTATACCACAAGTAGTACATGTATAAAAACAAAAAAAAGTACAAACAGAAATATAAATGGCTTAAAAGTATCTAGACTTATGAATGATACACCTTTAATGGGGTTTATCAGAGAAGCTCTAGAGTAACGATGGCAAAAGAGTCCTCTTTGTTGAAGATGTCAACATATTAAAGAACTTTGAAGAAACCATAATATAGTTCTTTCTCTCCAGCATGACCTTTATTTAATTGGTTTTCAGAATAAGATAATCAACTTCTTCTGTCTAAGAGTCTTTGCTCCCAGTACTTATTCTTCATTTCACCAGAATAAACTCTCCCAGCTTTCTGCTTTGGGCCAGCACTCTTATATCATGAACGTTAATGTCAACTTATTGGTTTTTCCTTAATGTCTGTTTCTGGCCTGTACTTTGGTCTCAGATCTTATGCTTGGGGAAAAAAATTGAGTCACAAATGCCTACTTCTTTAATCTTTATTTAGTTTTCTACTTTTATTTTAAAGAGAATAAATAGATTCAACAGGTTCTCCCCTCAGGCCAACAGACATCACTTTTATTTTAGATATGTAAGTAACTCAATGCCCAGTCTTGATCTGTCTAGACATGGTTCACACTAAAGGCCTACAGGGACCAGACAGGTTATATAAATGAGTCAAGTGGATTGGGAAGAAGTAATGGGAAATGGTGACATCTACGGCAAACTGAAACATGCATGCTCCTTCTAAAGCAATCTAATTCAAAATGTCAAAGAACACAGAGAAACAAGCTTTGCAGAACACTCTGAGGTTCCTGGAGAAAAACAGAAAAATCAGAGACCCGATGCTTATCCTCAGATAACATGTCCACAAGATAGCATACTCCTTTATCTACATGAATACATGTATTTAAATGAAAGCAAATACCCTTCAGCTACTACAACAGTCAGATGCTCTTGGAGATGCAGCTATTACTAAAAGGTACCTTTCTGTTATTACTAAGAAAAGTATTTTGTCAGGTATAAAAAAGCATTATGACAGGCACCATTCAAAGTTGATAAAGGCTGGATCTTTACCCTCAGATAAACATAGTGTAATGCAGGAGATGGTTCCTCTGATAATACAAGAGGGTGAAGTATGAGTTTAAATAGCACAGCAGACAACATCGATAGCTCAGAATAATTACCTTTTTCTAGTTGCATGGAGAATATGTAGTCTAGCAGTAGTATAGCAGGTTGACTATTATCTTTATAAACTCCAAGGGCTAAAAGTGCCCTCAGTTGCAATTCTGGACCACTGCTTTCCAGAAAGGACAGCGAAGCCTAGAAAATAAGTAACTTGCCTAAGGTCACAAAATGGGTTAGTGACAAAGCCAGAAGAGATTTCTATGTGTTCATCTGGTGTTCTTCACTGACCAGCACATGGCCTCCAATCACCTAGGAAACGAACATAGAAGATACATTTTTAACCCTAAATATGTTATTTTAAAATCATTCATTCTGCTAAATATAGTCATTCATCCAACAAGTTTACCGAAGAGAGCTGGGTTACAAAATGGGGGTGTAAGTTGCTAAACGCAGCGTAGACAGTTCTGCCCTCATGGAAATTCCACGTCATGGGATATTCATTGTTTTCAACACCGGGTCAACACAGTTTAACACTCATAACATATTCTCTTCTTATCTTCCATTCACAGGATACAATTTGAAAGTAACTCCTTAACTTCATACTGGAGATGGCAGTCTTTCCCATGGTTTATGTAATAATGTTAACATTTATCATTTTTATATTTGCTCATTAAACTGTTAGAGATTCTTCATGATGAAAGGTAGAAAGAAAGAAAAAAAACTACTCATGCCAGGACTCTGTCATCAAATATTCCTGACTTCCACACTTTAACTTTTTCTTGCCAAAGATACTCAAAGTGCAGCAGTTTCTTATTCAAATATTGCTATCTATGCACTTTAAGGTTTCTTAATCCTTGCTCATTCATTATGTTGCATATGGATTCATCTTTTAATAAAAAATAAAGGTCACTTTAGCATCCTTTATTATAACCAAGATTGTTGAAGACAATAGATTGTTCCTAAGAAAAGTTACAATCCCTACAATTTTCTATAAATATTTCCTCTGTCAAATTTTCTTAAAATGTCGTTCTTTTATACCTAGGAATAGATATCATTGTGAAAGACATACATATCTTTAAAATACATATTAATATACATATTCATAAATAACATAAAGTGTAATTAAGGCTTGCACCACCCATTCCATTTGGAGGGAGCAAATGTTAGTTAACAGTGAAAGCATTGGTTATAATGTTTTTATTATATGAAGCTGTAAATTGGTGAATTTGAATAGTATCTGAAACCTTTCTTCTAATATATGCCACGTGTTTGAGGGTGGGTGGTGGATGTAAACAAAAATCTTAGCAAGACTTTTGTAAAGTTACACTTCCATTTTCTAGTGTCACTTTTTAATTTTTTCCTTTGCTTTTAATATTGGCTAAGAAACAGATGGTAACAATTCAATGCCACAAAATATGCCACAAAGCTATTCCATACAAGTGTAAGGGGAGGGGGCAACTATGCCACTTAGGACAAGGGGGATAACCATGCCACTCACACTGAGTCTAACGCATTAGACCAGCTTTCTCCATATCCAGGACAGGGCATCAAAGAAGCGACTTGCCTCTTACAGCTGAGAAAACATACTGTACTGTGCAACTTCCTTCAAATACCATGTTTAGGAAAAGAGAGATGCAGCATGATGACAGTGTCTTATTTAAATAATTTTCATACCAAAACACATAAATCCAATAATAATAAATGCAAATCCAGTCCTGAGTAGGTCAATATGTGTCCTTATTCTCTGTTAAAAACAACAGCCACAACAAAAATAACAAGAGCTAGCACTGAGGTCTGAAATTGTATTAAGAATGTACATAAAACTTCTCATGCCATCCCAAAATTATCCTAACTAGATTTTATCACCATTCTCTGTTTACTGAGGATACTGAGTTATAGAGAATGCTGTGAACTTACTCAAAGTCACACAGCTAGCAAGTATGAGAAAGAGGCAAATCCAGACAGTCTGATTCTTGAATTCATATTATGCTATACTACACTACTCCAGAATACTCCATAACAGTTTAAAGTAGATACTTAGATAGTTTAAAGTTACTAAGTAAAATATACCCTTTGTGACAATATGAACACTTGCAATAAGCATTTGATTACACAAAATCTCAGTACATTTTACTTTAAATGAAGATCCTTTTTTTTTTTTTTTTTTTTGAGTTGGAGTCTCACTCTGTCGCCCAGACTGGAGTGCAGTGGCCGCTCCCGGCCACCGCAGCCTCGCCTGCTGGGCTCCGGCAATTTTTCCGCCTCAGCCTTCCGAGTAGCCAGAATTACAGGCATGTGCTACCACACCAGACTCATTTTTGATTTATTGTAGAGATGAGGTCTTGCTGCCCAGACGGGTCTTGAACCTGTGGGCTCAGGAAATCCAC
This sequence comes from Cephalopachus bancanus, assembly GCA_027257055.1. Lineage (NCBI taxonomy): Eukaryota > Metazoa > Chordata > Mammalia > Primates > Tarsiidae > Cephalopachus > Cephalopachus bancanus. The sequence continues at coordinate 6,004,345 of JAPVLO010000131.1, forward strand.
TCACCTCAGCCTCCCAAAGGCACGGGATTACAGACTGAGCCACCGAGCCTGGCTTGAAGATCCTTTTCATATAAATATCAAAACTAATTCAACATTAGTGACAGTTAAGGGTATTCAAAAGCTACTTTTCATTCTAAATTGATGTACGTCAATAAAACAGTAGAATAGCATCATATAGCAGAGTCCTTCCAGAAGCCAAAGCAGGATATCAGACGCATCTAGGGAAATATTAGACTAAGGCATTTTCAATTAATAATAATCACAACTGTTTTTTGTTTATAATAAAAAGAATGTTCATCAAGTAAAATCTATCCTATAGTCCTCATTTTATAGAATAGGGGTCATCCCCAGATACTAGATTTATATAAGTGAATTGCAACATTGATCTTATTAATAAGTTACCTTTAATTTTCCTTGATTATTGTAAGATATTACTCTTTTTCACCATCTTTTTCTTTGCATTTTTTTTTTTTTTTTTTTTTGAGTTGGAATCTCACTCGGTCGCCCAGACTGGAGTGCAGTGGCCGCTCCCGGCCACCGCAGCCTCGACCTGCTGGGCTCCGGTGATCCTTCCGCCTCAGCCTTCCGAGTAGCTGGAATTACAGGCATGCACTACCATGCCCGGCTGATTTTTTGATTGATTGTAGAGATGAGGTCTCGCTGCCCAGGCGGGTCTCGAACCCGCGGGCTCAGGCAATCCACTCACCTCAGCCTCCCAAAGGCGCGGGATTACAGGCTGAGCCACCGAGCCTGGCTTTTTGCATATTTTTAAAAACCGAGATGAACACACTGACTTTTTGTCATTAAAATTCTGGGTTTATCATTAAAATCCAAAAAACAGACATACAAAACTTCAAAACTCAGTATCACAAAATCAGATATGTTTTACAAACCCTGTAGAAGTACTGCTTCAGCATAAGAATTAATTTGCATGAGAAACTAAAATATTTTCATGCCCTTTGAGACCTCATAATTTAGAGGAATTGGGAATTCGAAATAACTCCCAAATATCCGAATGACATGGACTGTTAATTACATGGACTGTCTGTGAATCCTTTCCATTATCTGAAGACCTCACAAAAATCAAACCCTTGAAAACAATGTACTTTCACTTCTAATGGTAAATTTAATATATACTAAAGAGTTTTTTGTTAAAAACATCATTCCCCCCCCCTTTTTCTTTGGATTAAACTTCACATAAATGATCAGCTAGCATCTAGAATAAGACGAAACTATATATCACCCACTCATTCTCTAATGAGAATTAACATTAATGAAAAGGAAACCCTTCTACCATTTAGCACAAAGAGAAGTCTAGAGAGGAACAAGACAACTAAAAGTCCACCTTTTCCAATGTTAAGTGGCATCTTCCTCCATCCCAGTTCTGAGAAAGGTCACTTGCACATTAATTCTGGGCTGGCCATGAATGCTGTTTCTGAATAATCTGAAATAGTTTAAAAGCAGTGACTACTCTGTCATAAATTAGTGAGCTCTGGGGCACAGCGGCCTTCAGCAAAGAGTTCAGAGGAGGGGGTAGGCTCCTCTGTCTCCATACCCATTTCAGCCTTTACTAATTTACTTTTTGCTGTTGCTATTGTTCAGTGCCACAGAATCAATCTTATAAAGACCTATTCCACATTGATGTGTGTATAAAAGTGCTATGTACCATAAGATACACTTCCCATTGCCATTTTTTTCTATTTATTCTAAGGTCTAAAATACTAAGAAATCTCAACAAGACTCTTATTCTGAGCCACAAAAACTCTGGGGTAATTATATTTCTTAATACTATAGCATAACTCTGTGTGCAATGAAATATTTGAAAAATAGGTAGCGTTCATTTCTGTCATTCAACGCCACACAAACATGACGAGCAAAGATTTACAACACATAAACTGTACAGTTTCATTTACCTTCTTGGCCTCTGAGTTTACAGTCCTAACATGGTCTCTGAAAGGCTCACATTCCTCTCACATATGAGACAATCAGTAACTAATACTGCTTTCTCTTCTTTGCTATAACCACAAGTTTCCTTAGTTTATTATAATAAACAGTTTTCTAAAGAATAGAAGTGCCATATAGCTATTATCATTTTCTATTGAAACATGAAAGACACCAGGATCAGATCTTCCAAAATGAAGTCTCGACATGATGATGGACAATAAAGGAATGATCAGTAAGGTCATAAAAAGAAAATTGGGTGGTTTTGGCATGGCAAATGCCAGACTCCATATGAAAGGAAATAACTGGTTTTCTTATTGTGCTAGTTGCTATAATGGCAGGTGTAAGGACGTTTTGCATCTATTGGTCCTTCTTACATTTAATCTGCCTAATGACAATAAAATATAAACATGTTTCTGATAATATTAATTTCCTGACAACCTCTCCAATTGCCTTTGCATTTTATACATTTCTTCTCAAGCATTCTATTATATGCAAAGTCTAAACTACTCTCCTAGTATGATTAAATGCTTTTTGATTAGACAGATATGTGCTTCCAAGAATGTCTAATATCAAATAAACAGATTTTTTCATATTAAGATTATTAACTGAAAAGAAAACCAAATACTGTTATTCCAGTGTGGGAGATATTGGTGATAGTCACAAGTAAAATTTTCTATGTTCACCCTCTTCGTATAATTAATCAGTCAGGCAACAATATTCTGGACATTCAAGGTTTTCTTTTATGAAAACATAGAAGTAGACAGGATTCTGGCACTCAGGACCCTAGAATTTTAAGTAAAGTCTTAGAAGTTGTAACTCTTTTTCTGGGCTTCCAACTTTTACATATTATGTCCTTTAAATGTGACTGTCTTTGCATGCTCCACATGTCTAAATTATTTGTATTCTGATAACTCTATGTAAAGGTGGGTCAGAAAATAAATCTGATTACATAAATACATTTTAAACAATTATTATTTCTTATAGACAATAACCAATCTCTTTGATGTGATATTCTAAAAGAAAGCTGGAAGTTAGGGGAACTGGCTTTTCTAGTAACCATTTGATATGAAACTTGGGACATGCCACTTAATTTCTCTTGGCCTCAATTTCTTCATCTGTAAAACAAGGGAGCAAAACTAAACCGTTTGTAAACGTTCCTGCCAGTTCTCAAATCTATAATCTGATTTAAATCTTTTAACGATACGAATTAAATGGAGAATTAATTAAATCATCTGTGAGAGTAAATTCGATGGGCTGAGTAAGGTTTTGCTGTGGGAGAGGCAGAGACCTTCATCTTGGTTTAATTCTTAAAATAATAGATTTAGCGAAATTTAGAGACTGTTGAATCTGACAGTTTGTTCTGCAAATGACATTATTACTTGAATAGTGCCATATTTAGAATGTATTTGAAATAGCAAAGCAAAATAGATTTTATTATGGCTTTATTTAATGCCATGCTTCAGAAAAATCACCAATCAGTTTCATTAAGTTTAAGCACAGATACATTTAAAACTTGGCAAAGGTGACTATGATAATAAAAGAAGATTCCTTCTCTACCTATTTGGTAGAACCAGGCTGCACACTGCCATGATAAGATTTAATCTGCTCAAACTGGAAACAAATGGGTTCAAGTAGATGATAGTTAAATTTCTCAAAATCAGAACTATTGTTTTCTAATTCCTTTAAAGAAATCCTTTCTAAAAGGGGAACACAAGAAAACAGGAAGAAAGAGAATGTAAAATGCTACTAACACAGCATATGTGCTACTTAAAAGGGAGAAAAAGAATGTCTGAATTCTCATTCTACCTTGATGTTCTAATTAAAATTAGTCATACAGCAGACACTGCACCTGCCAGCCAAAAGTTTATAATGAACAGAGAGACTTACTGCAGAGTCTCTTATCAGTGCAGCTCCCTTGAGGCCAAAAATATTGATCTTTTTCATTGAATAAATACTAAAGTAACAACAAAAATCCATTATGTCTGACCTAACAAGAATTTTTAATTGAACAAGTTACTGTCTGAATGCTCAAGAAAGAGTGGATATACTATCACTTACCATTCTCTTCTTAAAGGGCAAATAATGAATGAGTTGGCAATATTACTCCTGTTCCCAATAGTACTCTTCAAATACATAAATGTTCTTAGTTTTAAAGAATTGATGTAGTTTTTTACCATTTGAAAAACTCAGTCATATATTTTCCTTAATCTAGCAGCAGTGTTTCTCAAGAAATTATCTTGCTTAATTAATAAAATGATGCATTACAGGTTTAACATTTAATTTTACATAATGTCTTTTTCCAAATATGTGTCATAATTTAACCTGTCACATTACAACTGGAATAAAACAAAAAAAGAAGGCTATTTCTCTCTCTTTGGAGTCAGCTCATAGCACTAAATAAGTATGCTAGCAGATAGCTGTTAAATATTTCATAGATCATTTCCATAGGAAATAAAGATAGATGATATTTTCCTCAAACCATAGTATTTACCTTAAATAAATGGCCAAGATCCAAGAAATTCTTATACACTTTATTAGACTATAGACTAAAAAAAAAAAAAGCAGATAAGAACAGGATATATATTTGGTTAGCTTAATCAGCAAATAAAAGAGATAACTATTTCTCTTGAGATGAAATTTTACACTGTATTTGCATCACACCAAGAGAAGAAATAAAATCAGGAGATAAATGCTGTTGCAATTACCTGGAATATTAGAACAGTGACTTTTAAACAAAAAAATATGACTCTGTCCATTCAAAATAGAAAAAAACTTTCAAAAGAACTGAAACAATGAAAACTTACTGGAACAGACCCTTCCCTCAAAGAACCTACATTTTGTTTTATTTTGGTAAGTTAATAAATTGGATGCAAAACAAAAGTAAAGTAAATATCAAGGACTTGTAATCCATATGTTTTAGAAAAACAGTCATGCGTTTATATGAGATCCTTAAAAAATGGCACGTTGGCCAATTTGATAATTATATGTATTCACAAAGGTGAAGGTCAGATATTAGCTTTTCCTTCCCAAGGGCATATGCATGCTCATATATTTCCATAAAGCTTACTTGATTAGGATTCTGAATTTTTAAAAGCAGTTTCAACATCTCCCTGTAGATATTGTGCTACCTACTGTATAATTATAATACTTCAATCAAAATGTCAAAATAAATAAGTAAAGTCAACTAAAATACTCTATACTCTAATTCCATTTGAGACAGGTCCCATCTTCTCTGAAACAGATACAGAGTCAGCCCATGTAAGGCCTGCCATTTTTTTGAGAGACTCACAGTCTTTCTAATTTCTAAGCCAGTAAGAGAAAGCCAGTGCAAGAGGAGGAGGAGAAGGAAGAGCGGGAGGAATAGAAGGAAAAGAAGAAGGCAGAGGAGGAGGAGACCTTTGGTTTTGTTACTGAATCATGGTATCAGGAGAAGGCGGCATTTACCAAGTTTACAACATCAATTCACTTTACATGCTCATTCTAGTCTCCGCTGTAATGTTGAGAGTAGTTTTTAGAAACACTAAAATCTAAAGAAGGATGAGAAAATGACACTGCAGTTGCAGATCTGCCCCTCCTCAACTCTCCAGGGAAGATCTAGTAGTAATGGAAAATGGGAAGGTGCCTGCAAGTTGGCCAGTCTCTGAGATCAGTGATGCTACAGAGGTAGCACAAGTTTTCTCTCTGTGTAACTCTTATTTAACATATATGAATCTTGGTGGTGGGCGGGGGGGAACAATGACATTTATTCCTTTAAGTTGGAGCTGTGATCTTCCTTGAAAATAAGCAAGTGCTGTTTGATGCTTCATAAATATCACTTATTGGAATTTATTATATTAGATATTTATTTTGCCTTTAGAAAAAGTTATTGCAATCATAAAAACAGAGTTGAAAGTTTAATTTTCCAGCTAGGACTATATCTGCATTCATTTATGCAACTTGTTTATTTTGAGTCTGCTTAAATCTTTTACATACATTTAAAAATACATCAAAACTACTATTAGGCTTAGTATTATAATACTTAGACATATTCTAATACTTAAACCAAAATTTAAAATATTTGAAAAAGATAGTATTCAAAACAAAATAAAAATTCATTTGTTAGCACATTTTCATTACTGAAATTTCAATTTTGAACATTAACTGTCCACTGCCTTACTGCAATAATAGTCCTGAGATTTTATGGTTAAAAAAACAATGATACTGGCATTAGTCCATTGCTTACTTTATTTAATTATTGGACTACTGTAATTTGAATAAAAAAGATATTTTTGTTGATCATAAAATATTTTTGTAAGTATTAAAATGATTTTATGTATAAAACCATTTTCGTCATTTTCATCCTGTGAGACTAAGCATTAAATTCTAAATTACTACATCAGAAAAATTATTTGCTGAAAATTCATATCCTATATTCTTATATTAGCATGTAAATCTCTAATGGGATTCACAAATCTCAATATAGGATCTACCACAGAACATTTCCTGTCCACAAGCACCCAATAAGGATGTAGACAATCAAAGCAATATATGATCTCTTATAAAAAAAAAAAAAAAAATGATACCGGGGTCGGTGGCTCAGCCTGTAATCCCGCGCCTTTGGGAGGCTGAGGTGAGTGGATTGCCTGAGCCTGCGGGTTCGAGACCCTCCTGGGCAGCGAGACCTCATCTCTACAATAAATAAAAAAATCAGCCAGGTCTGGTAGTGCGCACCTGTAGTTCCAGCTACTTGGAAGACTGAGGCGGAAGGATCGCCGGAGCCCAGCAGGTCGAGGCTGCGGTGGCCGGGAACGGCCATGCACTCCAGTCTGGGCGACAGAGTGAGACTCCGACTCAAAAAAAAAAAAAAAAAAGATGTTAAATTGAATGGCATGTTCTTAGACTCTAGAATCCCACTATCTGTAAAACTCCCCCTATGGCAGGGTGCCGTGGCTCAAGCCTATAATCCCAGCACTTTAGGAGGCTGAGACGAGAGGATTGCCTGAGGTTTGAGATCAGTTTGTGCAACGTGGTGAGATCTTGTCTCTACAATAAACCAAAAAATTAGCTGGGCGTGGTAGCGCGTGCCTGTAGTTCCAGCTACTTGGAAGATTGAGGCTGAAGGACCGCCTGAGCCCAGCAGGTTGAGGCTGCGGTGGCCAGGAGTGTGCCACTGAACTCCAGTTAGGGTGACAGAGTGAGACTCCACCTCAAAAATAAATAAATAAATAAATAAATAAATAAAAATAAATAAATAAATAAAATAATTCCCCCCAAATATAAGTCAGCTTTTAGTTCTTACTTATGAATATGTATGAGTACAAGTTAATCTTTCTAAAGTATCTCTAAATGCATTTGAAGAGATAAGAGTAGCAAGGCATAGCAAAAGCTTTTAAAAAGACTTTAAAAAGACTAAAAACAGAGCTCTGCTTAAAATATCCCCAAAGTCAGAAAGATCATGAAATGGGGAACCAAGTCCCAGGTCAGAAAACCTTTATGATATAGACCCTTTGGATATACTTGTGCAAGGTAGCTAGAGAAGGCATGAAGCAGAAAGTCTAAAAAACTTCTCTGGAAATGGAATCAGTTTTACAATTTCTACAAGGCAAAATAAAAATTCAACCAGCAGGTTACCTGAAACGGTGCAAGTTACTGTTGAGTGTATCAGTCAACTTGTACAACATTTGTGAAAATGCAAGAACACTTAAATATTTAAACTTCAGTATGTAATATATCAGAGTTTCATGTTAAATCTCCACCGCTGTGGATAATTTCCCCAAAATATCTACAAATATTGTATGTGGTTTTCCAAGGAATAGGGAAAAGATAAAAATGCAAATTTTGAAGATCGTTAAGTTAAAATTGCACTGAAGGTCAAAAACTGTAGATTGAAGCTAATTTTTCACATTATTTTTCTGTGTGCACCAGGACCGCCTACTTGCTGAAAATAAGGGACCTCTACAGTATGTTATATTGCTTTTATTCAAAAGCCAGTTTGATTTGACAGCTTTCATTATCATCATTGTTCAAGACTAGTACATTTCATAACTTGTCCATTTGAGCTAATTATCTCACGTTTTTCTCCTCTAACAAAATTCATCATATTATATCCTATATTTCATACAGCATTCGCCTACAGAAATTTGAGGTTGTTTACACCCACTACATTTTTCCACCACTGTTCAAAGCCACCTTAATTAACTATTCTCATCCTTATAGTTTTTTCAAGAGATAAGGAATGACTGCTGCCACCATGGTGTGGAGATAAATCCTAGAGGATATCAATAGAATCATTAGACATATGCCAGCCCTGCCAAGAAGCAGAGGAAAGTCAGTAAATTAAAACCATCTTGAAAATAATCTTTTGAATTCTGAATGTGATGACTAAAAATCATTAACAAATGGTGAAGCTTCGTGTATTAAAACTCCATATTCCTTCATTGCTTTTTGAAAATTGTTTTTCGTGGATTCTGATTTCCCAGAAATATAGAATATTAATCAAATTGATGCAATTAATAAAAATTAACTCAAATATTCTGTATACAAAGATATCACCTACTACTGATCATCGATTGAGCACATTCTGAAAAGTTTACCATTTTGTCTTCCCATCTTTCCTCTTTTCTTCTCTACCGTTCCCAAGTAGAGATGGATGGTTTTGAAATTCCACAAATACTCTTTTTTCTCTTACTTGGGTGACCAACAATACAACTTAATAAATGATTGACTGTAACCATGAAATATAAGATGCCTTTTATTGACACACACGGCTACTGGGACTATGACATTGACCTTCTTAGTTTCTATTGGTATTCATTCAAAAGACTTTGTTTACTTAAGGAAACGTTCTTTTTTCCATATATAATGTATGCTTTCAACACAATGTATCTCTTTTCCCCTCCCACTCTGGAGAGCACAAAAGATCAACAACAAAATTCCAGTAACCAGCAGTACTGGCCATAGGTCAAATATACTACTCTAAATGCTAATTCTCCAATTTATTAGTAAAGGGTACGTTTGACTGAGTTTCCTAGTGTCTTCCAAAAACAATATTTATAATTATAAATTTATAATTGACATAAAGAAAGTAAATTTTGTGTAATACACACTGGTTTTGCTTTTGTTGAATACACACGGATGATTCTTAAAAAGAAAGAAAGGAAGGGAGAGGGAACCTGAATTTTGATGTGATCTAGGAAGCCAGCTTTCCTCACATGCTTACTATGTGTCCCAAATCGATTTTATCATGTCTTACCAAATTTATAATCACTCTTAGCAAAATCTAAATCCAGACAGCATGTCCCTTTGCTATGTTTGCCCATTTGGGGTTCTAATTGTGGCGAGGGTAGTTTAAGGAAAAGGTTAATTAACACAGCTGTGGCCTACATGGAACATTTTGTAGGCTAAGACAATTTCAATTCAGTTCCCCTAGAAATCAGTTGACTGGAATTTTTGGCTTTCTCCCAAGGAGTTTCTTAAAAAGGTTACCAGCTTAATTGAATGAAATCAGAGTCTGCAACCATCAACAATTATCTATAAAGCCATACTTGTTATTAGACTGAATAAAATCAAAGTTAGAAACCAACCACAATTATTTATAGAGCAGTAATTCTCAATATTGGCCAGTTTGATTGCATCGTGACTATTAGGAAAACTTTCTGGAAATTTACTTGTTTATTCTTTCATGCAGACACCACACAGATAATCAAGGGTACCGACACTCCTATCTCAAAGTGACTTCCATTTATTTCAAAGGAAGTAAAAATTAACCTGGAACAAATGAAAAAAAAAATCTACCCTAGGTGAATAAATAAACATCGCCTATTTTATCTACAACCATGAAGCTCTGGACATTATGTTTGCTGTTGACCTTCTACTTTATGGCAAGTGTATTGCTTACTATTTTAGTACATATGTCTGCCTGGTCCTGGGAACATTTTTGATTCATCTGAGAAGGAAGTACCCACAGTTTTGATGGATAGAATTCGAAATGACTGAGCAACAGAGTCATAATCACATTGCATTGAATGCCTCATTAGATGACTAGTAACACATCACATATCATTTAAGGCTTTTTCTGACACCTCATAGAAGACAGAAATGGGTAAGATTTAGAGGTCCCTATACATTTTGTAAAATGAAGAGCTAAAACTATGTACTAAAAAGTCAAAGAGATCAGACTTTTCCAGAGTCTTCTTTTTTTTTGAAATGTACTCTTTACAAAGACAGTTACTTTATAATTTGTGTTCAACTACAGCTAATATTAAAATGATTAAACCTCAATAACTATCTCCACATAAGTAACAGTCAAATAGTTTTTCTTAATGACAAAGTGAATATAAATTTTATCTTTCTGTGAAAATTAGAAACGTCTTTACTACAGAGCTCCATTTATATTAAAAAATATGTTACATGTCCTAAATCTCATCTCAATTATTTTCATTCAATAACAGTAACAAAATATTACATATTATATCAAGAAATAATAGAGCAGGAAGAAAATTGAATATGAATTTCTTCTGCAATGATTTTATGTTTGTGTAACTTTTCAATTTATCATTCATTTTCTACCTAATGACAAAATATATCAAGACTGTATTCAACAATTTTCAGAAATTGCAAATGTAAAATTTTCACATTTGTCCTAGACTCTAAAGTCTTTTAAATATGCATGGTTTCTAATACATATGGGCAGTATTTTATAAATCATTTCCTGGAATCCAAACTCTTCCAAATATACACACTTCTTAATATCTCTAGGCACTATTTTACAAATCTTTCCCTGCACTACCACTTGAGAGATGAGATGCTGGTGGTTGATCCAGAAACATTTTTAAAGATGTACCCTTCTCTGATTGAGTTACAGCAGTTTTCAAGAGTGACTGCAGTGCATCAAAGAATGAAAATAATGAACTGGTTCCTTATAATTCAAAATAAAAAAGACAAGGAGTCTATGATTTCCTGGCAAATAGGTAGAATTATATAAAGGAGAAAAAAATTAGAGAGAGCGAATATAAGTCCTCAACTCCTATTTTCTTTTTCTTTTGTGTATTAAAGCAATTGCTCTTAACATTAACTATGATATAATAAAAATGATTAAGAGGAAAGTTGGGCCCAAAAGAGAGCTGCTGATAAGAGACCAAAAAATTTAAGGCTGCTGGCCCACGTAAGATATCATATAAAATATATGATAATGGTGATCACTAATATACTGTTTAGAAAATAACAAAAGCAAATGTTGCTCAATTGAAAAAAAAAATGAAGGCTATCAATAACACAATGGTGAGTTTAATATTTTTTTCCTGGCAAACTAAAACAGATATAAAGTTAAATTAGCACTTATAGAAGAAAGAGATGACTTCTAGTAAAGTCATTCCAAGCTAACTTTATTTTCTAAGTTGAAAGAGTTATTATTATCACTCAGCATAATGAATTTCACAAAGGATTTTCTTTCAAATGAATACACATATTAGAAAGAAACATGTATAATTACATAGTCATAGATGACTGAATGATCACATCACATGCATTGGCACTGCTAGAGAAGTATAATAAGTAAGCAATATAACTGCTGCATATTAAAGATGACCCTCACAGATAAGTATTGATTGCATGATGGGCAACTTCAACATGGAGTGGTGTTGAAAGTCAAACCTTCTAATCATGGGTTACTAAATCCTTCCAAGGTCTGTTTCAATCTCATCTTTTCCGAACATCTGTAGCTCCTCTTGAAGTCTAAATTATAACTCCACAGAACTCACTTGCCTAAAGAACAATCCTCTTTTAGTTTTGGACCTTCACACACTGTTTCCTTCTGTCTCAAATATTTTTTGTCCTCACTCTTTTTTACATGGTAAATTCTAGCATATTTCAGAATTCATTTGAGATATTACTGCTTTTGAAAGGAGATGTTCTCCTGAACCTCCCGGCTTGTTTAGTTGTCCTTGTAAAAACTACACTGTAATACTATATTATGCTTTGTATCATACTCCATTATAATTCTTTCTTTCACCATTTGTCTCTTTTATTAGCACTGTACTTGTAAACTAGCTCTTAAAAAAAATAAAAATCCCTGATTTTGCCAAATGTTTGCCAAATTCCATGGGAAAATACCCCACAACTACCACAAAGCACATACCATGGTCAGTTTGAACATAGAGTCAGCCCTCTGTAGCTATCGGTTCAGCAGTCATGGATTCAACCAACAACAGACTAAAAATATTCAGGAAAAAAAAGCTCCAAAGTACAAAACCATAATTGGACTTGTGCCAAGCACTACGTTGAATCCACACAAATGAAGTGATATTATAAGTAATCTAGAGAGAATGGAAAGTACACAGGAGGATGTGCGTAAGTTGCATGCAAATAGCATGCCATTTTATATAAGGGGTCTGAGCATCCATAAATTTTGGTATTCAAGGAAGGGTCATGCCACCAACCTTCCAGGGATACCAAGAGACAGCTGTACCAATAGTTTAAATCCTTAACAAACACTTTAGTAAACTGATATTTTTCTCCTAATATGAAATGAAGAACTTAAGATTCCACTGCATACAATTACAAAGTTTCTAAACAAGTCTAAACTCAAGTCTCAGTCACAGTTAAATTTCTACATGTGGAGGTGTATTCTGTGCCACACACTGTGGCTAAGCACTTTTCATTTATTATCTTACTTGATGCTTACAACTACTCTGAAGTATATTGTATATTTATGGATGAGGAAATAAGAATCAATGATATTAAATACCTTTCCAAAAACAGAAAGGCAGCAAACGTCAAAAATAAGATACAAAATCACATTGTGTAACACCAAGGCCTTTGTTCTTACTATTACACTCTATTTCTGACATAAACTGTACTATACTATACAGTCTTTATTCATTTTGTTATTAACATGTGAATCAAGCAATGCCAACAGAAAAGAAAAGACAGAAATACACACTGATGATTTTCCATATAAACAACGTTTGGTTAAATACTTTGGTAGAAATGATAACAAAATGTATAGTTCATTTTAGCCTTTATCTGTTCTATCTTTCATCCATACACTATAAAACAACCAAACCATCATTAGGTTTCAAATACTCTTCCAATGTTTCATATTTTTACAGGTTTATTATTCAGTAAAACCGTCTTCAAATATCTGAATCATTCAGATCTCTCCTAACTCTAGCTTTGAATGGCATTGATATCTAGTATGTTTATCATATATTTTGACATTTAATCATACCATCTCATAAACACCAATGAAATCTGAAGTTCTTTAATTGTAAGAACCATTTTTATACTTCGTTGGGAATCCCTACAGCCCGTAGCACAGTGTTAATATCAAGTACTTATTCAAATGTTTCATAAATTGAATCATAAAGTAATGATTTTTGAAAGTGTAGAAAAGAGGAAACCTAATATGTCACAGGCCTATATCTTGGTAACCTATTTGAGTCTGCATTGATTTGCATCACTTTATAATAGAATCACAAAGATTGCTGATGAAAGTATTTGAGACTATGAACATGTTCAAAGGGGGGAACGATAAAAGATACTCCTGCTTCCCTTCTTTCTCTCACCATATTAGTGAGGAGGACTCTTCCTAGTGAACTCAGTGATAAGCACAGGGACTCGGTCACAGTTCAGTGAGGCTTCCCGGGATGCAAGCACTATTAGGATAAAGTGTAAGACTCTAGGCTCTGAAAAAAATTGTTGTGTTTAGATTGTTTAGAACTGGGAAGAAGCCTGACCAGTTTTGAGCAGTGATGGTCTTCCATTAAACTGTCATGTCATTTGTTTTCTTTATTTTTAAAATTTCAGATATGGTGATGACAGGAAAGTCCTAATGAAGGACTTTATTGTCATAGGTCATGAGTTAGTTTTGAAACAAACTCAACTGATGAGGAAATTTCCTGGAGTGATATGAGTGATATAATGAGGTAAATTTGATAATGCTTTTTTTTTTTTTTTTTTTGAGTCAGGGTCTGACTCTGCAGCCAAGGCTGGAGTACAGTGGCATGATCACAGCTCACCACAGTCTTGACCTCCTGGGCTCAAGTGATCCTTCCACCTCAGACTCTTAAGTAGCTGGGACTACAGGCATGTGACACCATGCCTTGCTAATTTATATTTTAATTTAGAGACGAGGTCTTACTATTGGTAATATTTTAACATTTTTGAAAGATAGAGAAGAAAAACCAAATTAGTACCTACTTATCTTGAATATGGAATTTAGGGAAGCAAAGTACAGGACTTCTTACTGCACTTGCAGTGTTCAATATCATCTAATTATACTTCCTAAAATTGGGTATCTTGTTGATTTTTTGATGTGTACAAGTAAAGTGAGTATTGTAGAGGTAGTTAATTTATCTATTGGTTATAGACACACTGGTGTTGTAGTTGTAGGGGTCACAAGGGATGAGTAAGAACAGTACACTGGCTTTAACCTCACACTGGTTAGACAACACCTCAGGAGTTTCAATGGTAATAAGTCGATTTCAGTTTAACTAACTAAACAATTAGTATGTGCCTGACACAGAGCTAAGCACTTTGTATACAGTATGTCATCTAGTCTTTAAAATAATCAGATTGTAGATACTATTTGTAATGCCCTTCTATAAAGCAGGAAAAGGAGCAGGAAAGTAACATCCCCAAGGTCATCCATCCCGAAGTGTAGAAGAAAAACATGAATGTAGGACTATTGACTGCATGAAACACATCATGATGATGCAACATAGGTCACATGTTTACACCTTCAGGGAATCCCAGTGGTTCCTATATACTGCAAAGAGGTATGCAGAGAAGATTCTAGTACAGAAGGAAAAGTAATCATCAGCACTAAAGCGATGGTGGTTTGTAGAGCGAAATATATCCTCACTTGGGAATTATTTGCTGTTCAAATAAGAAGGCCTGTGTTATTGGAGCCCTGACTACAATTTATCAAGGGGCCTAGTCCATCAGTCCATTTGGTGCTAACAAGCAGATCCCTTGTCATAACCAGTATTTATTTTTGTTGGGATAGAAATGGTAACTGCTAGCCTATGTTTTAAACAAAATTAGCCTTGGGGAAACTGGGTGCTGGTAGTAACTAAAGGAAGACAGACCTTACCTAACCTGTAAGTACTCAAATACCTCTTCTTACTCTCAGAGAAAAATCAGGCAGTTGAGACCACATACCCATTTATCCCACAAACTGCTGTGCCTTCTACCTAAAACATGGGGCACACAAGCATGCACACACACACACACACACACACACACACACACACACACACACACACACATACAGATACGCACACACATACACACAGACAGACACACATACACCTCTAACTCAATTAAGCAAAATAGATTCAAAAATGGAATGAAGTGAGATAATCTTTAGTAAGTTCATATATACTGACTATAGACAAGCTTTGATACCTTATTAACATTATCTTGTTTTATTTTATTTTTAGTCATTCCATATTATTATTTATCATGCATACCAAAATACATCAATAATGGGCTTTGGGGGAAGTTGGATTTTAATATATATCTTCACCTTTTTAAATGGCACCTATACCATACATTAGAGACTTTCTGAGCTATCTATTTAGTATGTCTAATAGCATGTTCAAAGAAGACAGATTTTTTTTAAAGTATACATTCTTCCTATGAACTTAAACAAATAGTTTCATTGACCCACAAAATATAAACTTCCTGCCCAAGGATTATTGTGATTTTAAATAATATTAAACAGCACTAATCAAAAATCACAAATAAATATTAAAGGTATTGTTTTAAATAATTGTCTTCTTTCTTCTCTCCAAAACATGGATGCAAAAAGAATCTTTTAATTTCTTCTAGCAGAGTTAAAAATCAAAACAAAATCAGCTTCTTGACATTGCGATTTATCACAGCCAACAATGATATTATTCATAGGGGGGCAGATGTGTCAGTGATAGACTTGGGAATATGGATTTAATAGAAATACTGCACTGTGATCCTGAGGAATTCAAAATATTGGAAGGTAAAATAAAATAATGGAATCTATTTTACAAAGAAACTGCCTCTAAGAGCTATGAGCAGTGTCTGTCATTGGCTTTGAGGAATGTACTTTAACATTTTCAGCATACTTATGTGTTCACCTGGGAAGTAATGCTTTATAATTTTCAAGTTTCAATTCATTCTAAAAGTTGATTGTATGTGTCTGTGTTAAGTGTATACATAAAAGACCTCAAGCATAAAAAATAAGAAAAGGAATCACAAAATGGTAGAAGTTTTACAGGAAAAATATTAAATTTAGTTTTTCAAAGGCACAGATTCCTTTTTCCATTATTAAAAATAGAATATAAGATTACAGATAGTCAAATTCACTGCAAATTTAACTGGCTTCGAATCTTTAAAATGTGATTTTTATCCTGGATGTCCTCAGTCATCCTTAGAGTTTATAAACTCAGTTTGTTTCCAGATTATACTTTATGGAAGGTAAAAATTAACATAAAGTGAAGCATTGGCAATGCAAAAGCAAAACTGTGCTTTCTGTTTTTCATTTGGTATTCATTCACTCACAATTACTTCTTTACACCAAATAAATAATCAAACAAACAACAGAAGCTATGCTTTGAAATTTTATCTTGAAAGATTTAAACGATGTTCTTGAAAAATGTCAAGTTATTTTACTGGCTCATTCTGAGGGGAAAACAATTAGTAATTATTGTTACCAGTTCAGAGAAAACTCAGAGCTTTCATAAAATCTAGTCAGCTTTGCAGAGAGGTAACTTCTGACTTACTTTTAAGTTCCTGCCAGCATTATATCAAACAAAACCTGCTACTATTTAAAGCAATACTCAAATACACACACAACAAGAAAGGAAGAGGCATGCATTCTTAGATTGATAGTGTAAAAGGTAAAGGATGGTGAAAAATATGGTAAAAAGACAGCCAAACAACGAATGGTCATGTTGCCTCAGAATTCTTGCTCAAAGAGAATGACCACCTGACCAGAAAAATGAAGCTAAAGGTTAAAGCATGTGTTTTGGCAAAAACTTGATCACTGAACAAGTGTTTCAGTCCCCTGGATTTTTTTTTTCCTTTGGAGTGGACACGCAAAATAGATCCACCAACCACAATAATCTTTGAAGAAACTTTAAAGACTGTGGCAGGGCCAGGAGACCACAAACAGACTCAGACAAATGTATTTTCAGTTTGCAAAAGAGGAGAGCAGTAAATTCTTCAAAATATCGACAGAAGAGCTTTACATTATTCTTACAAAAGCTTCCATAACAACTTATTAGGGATTGATTTGTATGGTGCTAGAAAAAGATTTATTGCTTACTAGGGGCTACCCTGGCTACACTAACCATGAGTTATTTCTAATGAAGTAATGATAGACAGTATAGTGAAGTGGTAAGAGTGAGAGTTGTGTTAAACTCCCAGAACTAATTTACTACCTATGTGATCTAGGTAAGTAATGTCCATTCGTTTATCTTGGCTTTCCTTCTTATAGTAATGATGGTACTTCTTCATAGCACTGATGTGAAAAATAAATGTATTTAATAGATCTTCATGACAACTTAAGACAATAATTCACATGTCTCTCTTCAAGTAAATAATCAAAAATGGCATCTCTAACTATAAATCCTATCCTTGTAGAACATATCAGACATGTATGGCAGTGAAATGTGAAAGATAATGTACAACTGATTTCAACAAGGCAACTGGCAAAATGATTCTTGACTGTCTTGTCCATACAATGGAAAATACAGAAATAAAAATCAAACTGATGTTTAGTAAGAGGAACCCAAAAACCATTCATAAAAAGTCCAACCAAATCAGTTTAGGATCTCTAGTGCACCAGTGTGCATATTCTGTAACTTCTGCACCATAAAAGCTACTTCAGACAGCAGTTCTTTACTTGAGAACTTTCCACTCAAAAAATTTCACTGAAGTGAGCAAGTATGTGTTCAAGAATATCAACCCTGACTGCATTCAACAAATGGATTTAGCAGTCAGGTAATGTCATTCCAATGTCAGCCCATAGCATTATCCTTTAATCTAATGTGTGTTTGTGATATTTATTCCACAATTTGAGTTACTTTGTGTGTGTTGTCTATTATATTCTTTCAGTAATGTAAAAAGTGCAAGAGTGTCAAAAGCAATACTGAGGAGCATATTACAAAATTTTCCTTCATAATAAAATGTAAAGATAATAAGAATGAGGGAAACTGTTCATGCAGAGATGAACAATAGGGTCCAGAGCAGGGAAGATGCTGGAAGATAAAGAATAAATCAGGAAAAAAAAAATTACAAGGCTCTGAGTTGTCTGTCCCATACGGAAGAAAAGTGACTGGTGAAAGGAAGAGTTTTGAGTGTGCAGATGACCAGCATCAACCCTGAAGTCCTGTCAATCTGATATTAATTCAGGAGATAGAAATTAATTCATGAACTTAAGAAGCACAGTAACAACTACCGAGGAATTTAGTCAAAATCCATGGATAATTACAGCTTCTGAACATGTTCATACTTGTGCAACATTGCAGTGAGTAGTGAGTGGAAATCCCCAAGGGGAGGGATCTATATGGAGGATGATTCACAACAGATTTTCTAGCAGCAGGAAGTTGAAGAGCTTGCCTGGTTTTACAGCAGAAGTTAAAGAACCAGTAGACCTGGTCACACAGAGTTATGTAACTTTTATTTAGTTAATTATTATTTTTATTGTCTGAGATTTGTAAATGATTTCAAATGGCACTAAGAAGGCAGACACTTTCCTAACAAAATTCTGGCCTTCTAGTTTCTTAAAAAAAAAAAAAACTTGAGGATTTAGTAACACTTACCCAATCTATGCCCAACTCATGAAGGACAACTATTGAATCCATGAGGCTTCTGAGTTTGTGACCTCTGTTTTAAAACTTCCAAAAGAATGACCTACAATTCTACAGGATGGGTGTGAATTGGGAAGCACTGTGGACGCTTCTTCACTTTAACTCAACCCAAAGTTCATCTGAATGCAAATGAACTCCTATAGCTGAAAATAAATAACGCATATGAGGTTGAGCAGTGTTTAAAAAAAGCCAAAAGCAGAAAGGTTTCCTTTTGTCAGCCACTGATATTGATAATGTTACTTGATTGTTTTCACAGCACTTTGACAAAGATATGGTTACACTTAGAATTAAGCAAAGGCCAAAAATTAGAATTGGAGGCTTAAGTTTGGAAAAATAATCATGGTTTACAGAATCATGGGGATTTAGAGCTGCAGAAACTTTGGAGATCATCTGGTGCAACCCTCACAGATGAAACAATTTAGTAACTTATACGTAAAATTTCAAAGCTTTTGAAGTGCATGTTAATTATAAAGTACAAAATCATTCTAGAAATCTACTGAGTAATTGTAAGACAAGTGGTATTGATTGAAAAGGTTGTGAATATATCCTTAATGCCAAATACATACACATACATATATATGTGAGTGGAATTGAACATACAAAGTTGTGTATAGGTCACAAAGTAAACCCCTCTTATTTCTCCAGGCTGTCACTTCTGCAACCAAGTCAGGATGCTTTAATGAATACCCAAGGGGATCTTGAAGCACAAAATATTCCCTGGCCTGCTTGGAAACCAGACAACAGTTCCTCTTGAAGTTAAGTTGGTTCAAAGGCTTTCATCTTTTTTCCCCCAGCAAATAAGAACCCCACATTCATCAAGAGAGTGAGACAATGGTGGTTACCTGTCTCCAGTAAGTACACTGAGGCAACATCCTAGAGGTTTGAGACAGTCAAGGAGCAAATATAAAAGTAAATTGCCAAATAATAAATGCTGAATCTTTGGAATTTGGAATAGTCAACTTTATTTAAAAAAAAAAATCTTGTACATGAGTCAGAATCATTAACATAACTTTGCTGTGTTTGCAAATTTCTGGCAGGTTAATTTTTGATAGCTGGAGGAGAGTAAAGCTTCCAACCAATTTTCTAATTCATCATCAGGCAAACATCCAAGGGCAGTCACCTGTGGAATCCCACCTAAAGGTCCAGGTATGTTTTGAGAAAACAGTCAGATTCCTGAATGATTTACAAAGTTAACCATCAGAGCAGCTCATAGAACTGGCTTAGACTGAGAATGAGTAACTTAAAAAAAAAAAACGCATGACACACTTTAACCTCAGTGTTCTCACCTTACTCAGAGGAGAGAAGCATCAATAAAAGGCAAATTTACCCTGGCTATTCAAACTATTTTTGGACTCCTACTTATGGAAGGTACTCCTAGTCTGAGGACACTCAAAATAAAAATGAAATAGCAAGCATGATGATGGAGAAAGTAGGGCGATTTAGATGTATATATATTTCCTTTTTACTTTTAACAAGTTTCAAATAGTATCAATAACACTGGATGTTAAAATGTCACTATTTGAAAAAAGTACCAGGACTCAAAAAAAAGTTCATTTAATTTGAGAAAACTGAAATACAAATCAGCAATTATCAAGAATACAACAACCTGAAGAAGCAAACTAGTAATAATGTGCTGTCACTTCCAAATAAATAACAGGGATCAATTTTGAAAATTAATCAGATACTCATATCTGAAATATAATTATAACTACAGTCTTTAGAAAAAAATTAAGAACAGTCATTCTCTGTCACTCAAAAATTTGGATCACTTATTATTTATTTGTAATGAATTCTAACTTTAAAACAAATGTCTCAAAATCATTTTTGATTTTCAAATCTTTTAACAAAATGTTGTAGTGATAATGTTAATGATACAACATCAGTAAATATCATATTAACTTATCATCAACAAGGGTACCTGCATAACGAACATCTGTATACTTAACCCTGAATTGTACCCCACATCTTAAAACTTAAGAAAAAATAATAATTTACATTCTATTGTTCCTCATAGATTTTTAAAAATGTTTACAGTATTTTTTAATTTAATAAACATTTATAATGGACTTATTGTATACAAAGTAATCTAAGCATTCTGAAAATAGGCAATTTCGTCCTAATAAAAAACATAGGAAAAGAAACTTTTGTAAGAAAAATAAAGTATGTCTGATTGAGAATCACAATGATTTAAGTTTTTTCTTTAAATTGTATCCTAGAGTTGAGAAGACAAAGGTCCAAGATTAACAAGATTAAAAGCTAGGATTAAATGCAACTGATATTAGGCCTTTGATGAAAGCCTTTAATTGCTTGCCCATAGTAGATGGTGACAGATTATATTTACATTATTTTCTTGAGAATAATTTACACAAAAATCATTTTCAAACTTTATCATATTTAGTCCTTGTCATCTTTCATCTTTCTGTAATGAGTGGTAGGGCATTAACGATGGCTCCAAATTGTTTTCCACTCCCCCGGTGAGAATTAATGACCTGTGTCCTCTCACCTTGAATACAGGAAGGCCTGTGAATGCTTCAACTGACAGAATGTGACAGAAGTGATGCTATGTGATTTCTGAAATGAGGTCATCAAATGCCATGCAGCTTCTTCGCCTTGGTCACCTGATACACCTGCTCTCTGAATGTTCTCCTCCCAAACACAGTCGTCAGGCTGGCAGAAGTTCAAATCACATGGTGAGCCATGTGCAGGTTCTCTGGTCAATAATCCAGCTGGACATAGCTGTCAAGTCATCACAGCCCAGAAACCCGGCATGTGAATGAAGGAGCCTCCAGATGACAGGCCCCAGACCCCTGAGGCACCCCCCCCAGCCTATGGAATCTTCCCCACTTGAGCCCCTAGACATTATGGAGCAGAGACAAGTCCTTACCTTTAATGCCCTGGCAAAATTCTGCCCACATAATTTGTGATCATAATAAAATGGTAGTTGTTTTAGGCCATTAGATTTGAGATAGTTCCTTATATCACAACAGATAGACTATCACTCTAATTAAATCAGCTAGTTATCTAAGTTTATTTCCACAATAGTAACGATATTACATTAAAATAATAATTTTAATGATCTCTTCCTCCAGATGCACTATTTTTTTTGTTTGTTTGTTTGAGTTGAAGTCTTACTCTGTCACCCAGACTAGAGTGCAGTGGCTGCTCCCGGCCACCGCAGCCTCGACCTGCTGGGCTCCGGCGATCCTTCCGCCTCAGCCTTCCAAGTAGCTGGAACTACAGGCGCGTGCTACCACGCCCAGCTAGTTTTTGATTTATTGTAGAGACGAGGTCTCGCCAAGTTGCCCGGGCGGGTCTCGAACCCGCAGGCTCAGGCAATCCACTTGCCTCGGCCTCCCAAAGTGCTGGGATTACAGGCTGAATCACTGAGCCCGGCCTCAGATGCACTATTAACATTTATTATTTTATTTAACTCTCCTATACAACCATTTTAAAGATGAAGAAACTAAGTCTCTGAGGGTTTAAGTAACCTGCCCAAAGCACAGAAGCAACAATTATCAGAACTAGTATTTTCCTGAAGTTATTTGGGAGAAAGTTAGTAGTAACACACAGCTCATTTGGGAGAGAAAAAAAAGAAAACGTGCAGTTCCTTTCATAAACATGTGTGTCAAAATTGTATTAATGGAAGTATCACTAAACTATTTCACTCTCAGGAGTATTTACTTGAAGTAGTTCAACTCTGAATAATCTGCAATTCTTAGAACTCAAGAGAAAAACAAAGAAGTTGGTATCTCAGGCAGCAAAAGTCAATGGTGTAAATGATAAGAGCCCCCTCAAGGCCACCAGCTCGGTACCTCACTCTCAGTCTTTATATAAAAGGTATCAAACATCACAAAAATTTATGTAGTGTGGCTTAAAAGGTCTGAGGAGAATGGAATGCCTACAATCGTATTATTTAAGAAGTAGGAAGGACTTCAGAGATCAGCCAATCCAACTCTCCCTTAACAAGGACAAATCCTGTGACTTACCTGAGGTCACCCTTGTTTCGTGACTCCCATGTAACTCTTTTTCCCAAAGAGCTTGCTGCCCGCTTAGGTAGACCGTTTCAGTGAAATCTGTAGTCTTTCAAATTTCAGGAGAATAGGTTAATCACCCCCATAGCTAATCCTTTTCTACTTCAAAGAGTGACTAATTCTCAATTCCCAGTTATATTTCGGGCATAACAATAGAACATACCTACGTACCAATGCTGTGTAAGGCATTATAGAAGGGAGACAGCAGAAGGAGACACCAATTACAAAACAAAGCACATATTAGTCTCCAAAGTGAAATAATTCACAAGTTAATGTGGATCATCATAAGAGTCCATAAAGACTTGAGACTTCCTGCTGTTCTAGTGTTACAATAATGGTAAGGGGAATGATAGTTAGAAAAGCAATCATGCAAGTGTTTACTGTATTTCAGGTTTAAGTATCATTCAAGCAGCATCATCCTTAATCCACATAAAACTACCATGAGGCAGACACTCTTTTCCCCAGTTAAAAGATGAGAAAACTGAAAACTGGAGAAATCACATCATCACATACATGGACAAGGACAGTGACGGCTAATTGCACATAGTATCTATTCTGCTCTTTTTTAGTTTTGAGGCAATCCCCTCAGCTGAATACTACATTTCCCAGCCCCTTTTAAGCAGGATATGGCCATGCTACTAAATTCAAACCAATGATACATCAAATGTGTGGAATTTTCTAGGAAATTGCTGATTTAGCTGGAAAATGCATTCCTTTTATCCTCCCTATCTGCTTCCTTCTTTCATACAACATGGAAAATAGATAGTTGCAGCTTCAGAAGCCATCTCGTAACGTAAGATGATCTCCACTAAGAAAGCCAGAGTCAAAATGTCAAGGAAGAGGAAGAGGTAGAGGCAGGAGCTTTGGTCTTTCAAAATCATGGGGACAATGTAGAATCATGCATCTCCTATTGCTAAACTTCCTTTTTCAAAGAGAGAGAAGTAAATGTCTACATTGTTCAAGTCCCTAATTTATTGGTTTTTCTGAAAAATGCCATTGGCACAGTTAACTCTTATTAATGTATTACCTTTACAGAAAAATGTTGCCTAACAAAATGTTGAAAGCTCCCTCCAAAAATTCACTTATGTCTAATAGTCTACTTCACTATAACTCCTATTTCATTCTGCAAGAGTCCTCTACTTCATTTCCAAACTGAAGTCTTTAATTGTCTAAATGTCATAATTCTGTTTGTATCATACTATAGACAGGAAGGTGAGATGAGAAGGGAGTTTAGCAAGAAAAGAAAAGCTTAGGGAAGAATCAAAATTGCTACAGTCAGTTGACTCCAAGTTTTATGCTGTGCACATCGAATACAACCAACCAAGAAATTCTACCTATTATTTACTTGGTGACAGGTAAAGGAAAATGAGGTGTAGCTCGATAAACAAGCTCTCTCCTAAAGCAGATTTAGGCACTATTCATTCCCTTCTTTTCAGTCCAGAAGCCTGCTTAGCTGGAACTGCAAAATAAATTCCAGCACTCACAACATTTCAAGGAGGAATAATTTTCGAAACTGGCTCAGGCTTTATTTTTCTTCACGTTGAAATTGATTAGATGTACTTTTAAAAGAAAAATTGGTTGTTGTCTCAAAGAATAAAGAGTATTTCAGAAAAATATAAGATAGCTAATTTTAAATCCATTTAAGACTTTGCCTAGATGCTCTAGCTGTTAACCATTTCATCCCATTTGTCATCAAACTACAAATAAATCATGTCAGATTAGGTTTTATTGCAGATCAAATTATACCAAAAGACAATCAATATTTTATTATTAACCCAGTATTTGCTGTTTAGTCAAACTGATTATAAAATTGCAATGGAATTTGTTTTTTAAAGGACCATCAAAAAACAATAAATGGACTAAGGCAGTGGAAATAAAATCACTGATGAGTTGCTTAGTAAGTAATGGAAATCAGACCCAGTACTCAGAAAGAAATGTTACATAAGCAGTAATTCAATTTAACTTTTCAATTTAGGGCATGCCTAGTCATATGTAACTTTCTGAAATGAAGCATTTCAACAACTCACCATGGGTCTGCTTTAGAAGATAATCTGAAAATCTATAAGAATGACAAAAAAAATTTGCAGCAGCATTTGATCTAACTGATAAAGAAGCAAATACAAATAAATGAGAATGTTTCAATTCAGTGAGTCAACATTGCATTTCATATACATAGCAGTTTGCCCCTCTAAAACTTTTAAATGAAGTTACCACAGTCCCCTTATGCAGAGATGTTTGGAGTAAATAGAATAGCTCTAAAACATAAATCAAACTAATTTTGGTATTATGTTTTTTGAGAGCATGAATTGATGATTCATATGGCTTGTTTCTTTGCAATTACCTCCATGAACAAGGAAACACAGGCACAGCATAACTTCTATGGCTACTATAATATGAAGTTCTTGGTACTGTTCTTAACAATTGCTCCTGATCTATAAACGATGGTTATTATTTATTATTATTATTATTAATTACTTTGAGTATCATTTTAATGTCTAAGAAAAAAAGAAGAAGAATTTCTAGTAAATCTAAATTACAGGGGGATTAGGAGATAGCAACTGGTTTCCTTAATGTAAAACTATGTTGAAAAATATAAAATTCTACAGAATGTAAATGATAGCGCAAGTATACTTCTGTTGTTTAACTAGAAACCCTACAACTGATTGAAATTTGCCCCCAAAGACTCAATACCTAAATACCATTTGGGGTAAGGAAAGATGGCCATTCCTAAATTATGACAATAAATGGGAATTACGGAAAAAAAAATAAGAACTTTTGAACTATTTTTAACTTCCATCACAACCTATGCAGATAATGTTTTCATTCAAGATTTATAGTTTGTGCTGTCAAAAAGTGAATGTCTTGTGAACTTTCAGAAAAGAGCTCAACATGCTTAGAGAATCTACCTTGTACAAATTGTTATATATATCTTCATCTGTCATAGGAAAAAGTACACAAAAAAGATTTCTATTTATAAAGCAGCGCTGAGAATACAATGAAGGTTTTTTAATGTGTTAAACCCATACTGCTCTCTCCCCCAGATGTAGCTCTCTGTCTGTAACATTACTAGAACTCAATAAATATATGCTAACTTAATGGTTAAATTAATTTAGCTTAAAAAGAAGTAATTGCTTTTCATCATGGTTTGAAAGCTAGTATGCTCATGGCAAAGACGCCTAAACACTAAAATATATGGAAGAAAAATTAAGTATTTCTTTTCCTTTTAAAAAAATCTCAATCTCACATTGCTAAATTGTTACAATATAGTGTTTGTATGGAAGACAATCTATTAGTAGCAGCATTCAATTTGTCCTGTGACATATATTGTAAATTGAGTACCTTTTATGTAAGCACATGATGAATTTTGATGTCACATAAGCAGTAATTCTAGTGAATCCTAGCATTTATTCCAAACCAAGCTATCATCTCTCCCCAAAACATCTATCTACCTATCTATCTATCTACCTACCTACCTACCCACCTACCTATCTATCACATTTTGGTAAAAACATTATATGGAAAAAGGGTTATTATCATAAATCTGTTACTTAGGGAATAGTGAACTTCTTATGCTGGATGACACATGAAAGCCATGTTAATATATGACATGACAAAAATTAGATAAATAAAAACAAATACAATTTGATTTAGACTGGGATGTCTTCAAAGCCAATACTGCTAAGTCACCACCTAAATACATATCTGAATTTAAATATATGGTGAAAATAAACAAATTTGGGCACATGCGAATAATGAGCTACTGACAGTTTGTGAATTTTCATTAAACATTCTTTTTTAAGAAGCCCTAATATATAGCAACATAGCAATAACTAAACTAACTCCTGATCCTTGATCTAAATTCTGTCAGTCACCACCTAACTTCCTTCATAACCAGTTTTGTCATTAATCATCTTACAAAAAACTCTTCCCAGATCACCTGTTACAAGATAGATAGCAGCTGGGCGATTTTATGTAATAAGGGACTTGAGCTTTCCAGGCAGTGAGGGAAAAGAACCAGAAGCTTGGCAGCTGTGAGCCAAGGTCCCCACCCTTTCACTATATAACAAAAATCAGCTGTTGCCTCAACAGCTGGCAAGTGGCTGAGGAAAATGAGATCTGAAAAGAGTTGCAGATTTTTATGTAGAAGAGAGTCCTAGTTAGGAGGCAACAGAGAGTAGCAAAGAGAAGAGGTGATAAGGGTGGGAAAGAAACACAGAGAAAGCGAATAAAAGTGGTGGCATACAGATCGGATGCTAACAGACTGTGGCAGAAACTACTCACAGATATTATAGAAGCTTGTAATCTGAAAAATCTTGTGAGAAAGAAAAGAAGAAGAAAGACAGATATCTGCCAGAAGATATTTTATTGCCTTATCTGAAAAGTGGGAACTTATCATCTGTACTATTTCTTTACCCTTCCTTCTGTTTACCACTTAATGCTTTTACTATGTAGTATGTGTTTAAAATATGATAATTATAAACAGGAAGACATTTGTGACAAATGTCAAGATGATGATGACTCTCACTCCTTTAGCAAACTGCATTTTGAGATGAACAACATATTCACAGGCATTGATTTACTTAACAAACCCAAACTAATGTTAACCATGTGCCAAGTCCTGGGCAAGGCAGCAATTAATGAGGCATGAACATGGCCTCCAGTAATTTCATGTGGGAGAGAAATGCATAAACAATAATGACAATGCTACTTGTAATGTGTACAAAAGAAAGAAACTAACTCTGCTGGAGACAAGGCCTGCGGAAGATGGACAGAAGGAAGGGGCAGACAGTAAAGCTTCCTCAATTGAGGTTAACATTCTACTCCTGTCTTGAAGGATGACTTACTTGCTTTTATCTGAAAAAGAGCTCTGAAAAAAGGTATTTTAGGAAAAGAAAAGCACATGCTAATACAAAGAGCATGATAGATGAGAAAGAGGGCTGACTGGGAGACAAGGAGAAGATTTGCTGAGCAGTACTCAAGGCTTGGCGGAGGCTGAAAACCTTACATGTGTAATAGCAGTGATCCACAAAGTCTATTTGATTTTTCTTCAGCTGTCCTTGACAGTCTGGCAAAGAAAGCATAAGTAAAGATAGCAAAATTGAATGCGCTTCTGAGAGAAGAAGACAAGAAAGAAAAAAAGGAAAGAATGCACAAGATGCTGTCTCCTCATTTATCACCGCCCAATTCACTCACCAGGTCTCAGACCACTTCATGCTAGTTTCTGCAGAAGAGTAGGGGAAATGACAGGATTATGAGGAGAATATCCCCATTCACTGAAACCTTCACTTATCACTAAACAAACACTCTTTCATTCAAAAAAGAGCACACCAAGTATACAGTAGAATGGGCAAAGATGAGTGGTAGAAACAGAGAAGGAAGGCAGAAAGATGGAACAGAAGTCATCCAGTGAAGCCACATCACAGTGCTGTAAGTGCAAATATTTAGATGAATATTGCCAATTTGCCAGCTTCTCTGGCCTATTGTTTAATATTCTTAATATTATTCCTATCTCTGTCAGAGTCCATAGGTTCTATCCAGTTAAAGACTGTGTTTTTATGGGGGTTGCTTCCATCTGTGTGTTCCCAAGTACTGACTCAGGGTACAGCTGCTCCACAGCAAGAAATTCAAGAATGGGTTTTAATTGGTTATTTTGTACGAGTTTTTTTTTCACTTCACAATAGCTCTCAAATATTAAATGACAGCTTAATTTTCTCAGTATTATAGACTTAAATTCATATAATATGAACATACCACGCATATGTTTACACATGCACACATCTATTTGGGGAGAGAAAGAGAAACATCAGTTTTGTTTGTTTATTGCTTGTATAGTTTTTTTTTTTAGACTGCATGGAGAAAAAAACCAATTTCTGCAACTCTTCTATAATGCTGTTTAAGTGACATTTATTTATATTCTATCAGGTGGGCATCTATATCATTAAAACATTTTTATAAGGAAAATATGACCCAGAGAGTAGATGACCTGGAATATAAGTCAAATCTCCACTGTTCTACTGTTTTTCTGACCAGTACACAATCCCTCCCCTTTCATCATATTTACTACTGCATAAATCAGTGTAACTGGAGTCAGCTAATAAACCTTCACAGTCAAAGGTCTCACACTGAAGTCCATAACTACAAATATTTGCTCTATAAAATATGACAGTTTGAGAAAGTTAGGTAGATCCGAGAGCAACATATGATCTTAGCCTTTACATTCTAGCAAAGAATTTTTTTTATTTAAAATTACCAATGCAAATTCACCTTCATCATAGAGGAAAACAATCATAAATCCAAAGGTAATATTTCATTAAAATATTTTTAGTAATAAAGTAAAATTAAATTTAAATCAATCTTAATAGTGTGGTTAGCTTTATTAGATTGCACAGTGGAATAACGTCCTTTAACTTATGATGACAATATTAAAATCAACCTTGGGTTTCATTCTCAAATCAAACATAATATCCTTTTAATATTATTTGCCAAAGATTTCCACTGACACAAACATGATTTCCCGTTAAACGTCTTTGAAGGAAGAGGTACTAAAATGGATATTAAATAGTTTTCCTTCAAAACAAAATAATAGCTTGAAAAAAATCCAGTATTAGAACTCAAAAGTCTTTATTTAACTATTGCAATTATGTATAATTTAAAACTAAGGCAAGTTTATTTTAAAAAATACACTGTTTGAGGGAATCCTAAGTCTCTCTCTCATGCAGAAACTTCTAAGAGAAAAACATATTAGGCAATCTCTTCATTTCTTAGTCACTGCTGCCCAAGGGAGAAGCAGAGATTACATGATGAGTAGGACCTTGGGAGTCTGTAGCTGAGGTCTATACTCTTCAATTTAGTAAGATAAAGTTGTAAAAAGTTACAGTTCAAACATGATCTGGTTCTCCCCTCTCTCTTAGTCTGGATAAGTTTAGCTCTAGGGAAAATATATTTGAAAAACCATTTGGCTGCAGGTCCAGACTGTGGTTTCTAATTGAGAACTACCAGTAATAAAGTAAATAGTTTGTCCTTTACCTGATGCTTGTGTTTATTTCCCAATTGCTTTGAAAGTCAAGCCTCTATACCAAACAGAGAGGTCAAAAGTCACAAATTTCTTATCAAATCACCTACTGAAATTTTACTCATCTTTAAATATTCATGTCCTATATCACCTATTTAGCTAATGCCAACATTTAGCTCATTTCCTTTTCGAATTGTTTCTCCTCAGTGTTCCCATGACTGTTTGCAGATTGCTTATAAAACTTGTCCTAATTCTTCACCAGCTTACAAATAATCCCCTTAAAGCCAGAGACTGTGCGTTACTGGTATAACCTTTGAACAGTGATTTGCATACAACTGTTCAATAACTGTTTGCTAAAATAAGTTAAGTTTTAAAATTCATATAGTCCTTAATGTTAAAATATTAAAATTAAATAAGGTTTTTATGAAGTATGAAGAGAATGACAGTCTGCAAAAATAAAATCATCACATTAAGCCAACAAATAAGAGCTCAATCCTAAACAGTTAAGGCTAAATTCTTAGCCAACAGCCCTCAGGCAATGATAACTTGTACACTGGGAATTTCTATGTATTTTCTGCACTGCTAGTTCTAATATTCATAAAAAATGCATGGAACTGTTTCATTGGAAAGCTCTTCACTGACTTGCCCAGACCCTGGTTTCAGACATTAAGGCTAAATATAAACGTACATAAAGGTAGGAAACTTCATGTTTAAAATAGCATAAATGGCCTTGAATTCAAATGTAAATCAATATATAAGATAACAGAATAAATAAAGAAAACCTGCAGAAGTCCTCAAATAGCCAACAGGCTTTCTTGTGGCAATTCACACTCTTATGTGTTAAAAAAAAAATGAAACACAACTTAATTGTTCTGGAAGACATTCATCTACCTCATTTAACAAATATTTACTGAACACCAACTACATGCCTCATCCTCTGCAGGGCAATGAAAGTACAACAGTGTGATATATTGACACAATCCACATCCTCAATGAGGTTACAAGTGGAATAGGGAGTCAGATATTAAACAGATAATCAGGCAAATGAAATCGTGAGGAAGTGCTGCCCATGAAAAGGGGGATGAGATGAACGGCAGTGCTCTTGGTAAAGACAATAGTTTGCATGAATATTCTGAATCAGGAAAGAATCACAACTGAAGAAACAGTTCAGGATGCAGGAGCAGAATTGGCCACGAAGGGAGTGATGTGAGAGGAAGCAGGAAGGATGGACGAAAACCATAGCTTCTAGATGCTGGCCATATTTATAATTTGCATTTGTATTCTAAGAATAATGAAAAGACAGAACTTAAGCAAAGAATTACATGATCAGATATATTCTGACATCTAAATGATGTTGCATACCACAGCAAATTTAATAATTTTTAATTTAGACCATATTATAGAATGTTAAACATATTGCTCCCCAAAAGAGCCATGTTAAACAAAATAATGGAATAAAAAATTCAAACTACAGTAAGAGCCAGTGGGGTGTCTGATTGTATTTTTGTGATCACAAGTAAAAAATGTCTACACATTATGCTGTGAACAAGAGATAAACATCATGATGTTTACTAGAATCTCAGGAGAGTTCAGGTTAAAAAGGAATATGGGTAAAAAAAGAGGTCAATTCCAGCTGAAACAGCAGATATTTTTTTAAGTAAATAATGAGTTTAACAAAAGTTAAATATGAAAAGAACAATTAAAATATTTTCTAGCCAGGCTTGGTGGCTCAGCCTGTAATCCCGTGCTTTGGGAGGCTGAGGTGAGTGGATTGCCTGAGCCCGCGGGTTCGAGACCCACCTGGGCAACTTGGCGAGACCTCATCTCTACAATAAATCAAAAAATCAGCCAGGCGTGGTAGCGCGTGCCTGTAATTCTGGCTACTCAGAAGGCTGAGGCGGAAGGATCGCCGGAGCCCAGCAGGTCGAGGCTGCAGTGGCTGAGAGCAGTCACTGCACTCCAGTCTGGGCGACCTAGTGAGACTCCAACTCTAATATATATATATATATATTTTCTTTACAACATCAGGCCTAAAAATACGTAATCTTTAAAAACATGTCTAAGCCACTTGTAGATTAATCTGCCCAAGATGGATATTGACAAAAGTAGGGTCAATATATTGATGCTTAATTCAAGAATCTACATGGCGTCTAATCTACTGATGAAGTAAAAATTCCTATGCCTATCATTCAAGAGCTTCTGGAATCTTTATTGTACCATATAGTCTCTTTCAAACCTTTAATCCTATGTGTTCATGAAAAATATCACAAACATCTTTGTTATTTTTATCAAACCATCTTATCTCTTTATTCATCTCATCTTTAAATTACCTTTATTTTTTTAAGGTCCAAAATGAACTATATTTGCTTCATTAGGTCATTTATCAGATTGTTCTGATGTTTCCTAAGTATTATAAAAGATTTCTACTCTCACTATAAATATACACATATTGTAAATGCATGAGTGTGTAAGATATATATATATATATATATATATATATATAGTTGTTCATCTGAGAATGAGAATAACAACATAAACTCTGTGATTTTAATAAAATAATACATACAAAGACCAAACAGTAAATGATCA
This sequence comes from Cephalopachus bancanus, assembly GCA_027257055.1. Taxonomy (NCBI): domain Eukaryota; kingdom Metazoa; phylum Chordata; class Mammalia; order Primates; family Tarsiidae; genus Cephalopachus; species Cephalopachus bancanus. Next base: position 6,036,750 of record JAPVLO010000131.1, read on the forward strand.
GTATTAAACATTACACCTAGATATAATATCCACTAAAATCATATTTATACATTAGTTCCCATAAAACCTTTCATTATTTCACTTGGCAAATATCTATCAAGTATGTGCTATGTCCCCAGCCCTATGTAAAAGGTTGTAATAAACAGAATAAATTAGATTCACCCTTCATGAAACTTACATTAAAGTAAATATAAGAATTATCAAAAAAATTACATCTTGTAGCAAGTACTAAGACAAAAATGAGGATTATTAAATGCTAGCAACTGATGAGTTGCTCAACTAGGGAGCAAAACATCTGTATACAGCTCTACAAATCCATTGAACTTTCCTAAAATTTGCTTTAAAAAATAGTAAATGTAGAAAACTGAAATCTATTAAAGTAAATTTTATTTCCATGTTAAAAGAATTTAAAAATTGCACATGAAACGATCTCTATACTTTTCTTTTTTTTTTTGAGTTGGAGTCTCATTCTGTTGCCCAGGCTGGAGGGCAGTGGCACACTCATGGCCATCTCAGCATCAACCTGCTGGGTTCTGGAGATCCTTCCACCTCAGTCTTCCAAGTAGCCAGAACTACAGGCGCTTACTACCACACCCAACTAATTTTTGGTTTATTGTAGAGAGAGGTCTTGCCAAGTCGCCCGGGTTGGTCTCAAACCCTCAGGCTAAGGCATTCCACTCACCTAGGGCCTCCCAAAGTGATGGGATTACAGGCTGAGGCACTGACCCCCAGCCTTCCCTGCTCCTTTGATGGTTTCTCCGACTTTGCAGAAGCTTGTCAGTTGAAGAGGTCCCACTTGTCTGTCTTATCTCTTATGGCGTGGGCACTTGAGTCTTTGATTAGGAATTGGTTGCCAGTTCCAATTTCCGTAGAGGTGTCTCCTGCATTTTCTAAGGTTCTTATATTTTGAGGTTTTATGTTAGGTCTTTGATCCATTTAGAGTTGACTTTTGTGTATGCTGATAAGTAAGGGTCTTGTTTTAATCTTCTGTATGTGGTCAGCCAGTTTTCCCAGCACCATTTAAAAAAAAACATTTTTTATCATAAAATTGTGGGGTACAATTAAGGGTTAGGTATACAAATGTGCATCGTTCAGGCACCCTTGTTAATAAGAATAGCCAAAACAATCCTCAGCAAAAGAAAACAAAGCAGGAGGTATCACACATCCAGATTTTAAACTTTATAATAAAGCCACAATAATCAAAACAGCCTGGTATTGGTACAAGAAAAGGCATATAGATCAATGGAACAGGATAGAGATTCCAGAAGCAAAACCTCAGTTTCTCAACCAGCTTATCTTCGCCAAAGCCTCCGTCACCAACCACTGCAAGAGGAGAACTTATTCAGTGGTTGGTGACAGAGGCTTTGGCAAAGATGAGCTGGTTGAGAAATTGAGGTTTTGCTTCTGGAATCTCTATCCTGTTCCATTGATCTATATGCCTGTTCTTGTACCAATACCAGGTTGTTTTGATTATTGTGGCTTTATTATAAAGTTTAAAGTCTGGATATGTGATACCTCTTGCTTTGTATATTTTTGCTGAGGATTGTTTTGGCTATTCATGGTCGTTTATGTTTCCATGTGAATTCCTATATTGTCATTTCCAGGTCTGAGAAGGATTCTGCTGGTAATTTAATGGATGCTATGTTAAACCTGTAGATTGCCTTAGGGAGAATGGAGGTCTTAACAATGTTGATTCTTCCAAACCATGAACATGGGATATTTTTCCATTTGTTTGTGTTATCTTTGATTTGAGCAGTATTTGTAGTTCTCATTGTAAAGGTCTTTTACGTCTCTGATTATGAAGACGCCAAGGTATTTCTTTTTTTGTGCGGCTATTGTGAATGGGATTGTGCTTTTTATTTTGGCTTTCTGTTTGTTTATTGTTGGTGTGTAGAAATGCGACTGTCTTTTGCACATTTATTTTATACCCTGAGACTTTGCCAAAGTCCTTTATCAGTGTCAGGAGGTTTTTGAGAGATTCTCTTGGGTTTTTGAGTTATAGAAGCCCCAAATAGTCTAACATCTTGATCTTGAACTTCCCAGTCTCCAGAACTGTAAGAAATAAATTTATCTTATTTATACATTGCCTAATCTCTAGAATTTTGTTAAAGTAGCACTAAAAAACCAAGATATTCATAATTAGGTAGGTCTGAAAACTGAAGTGGTTGCCAAATAATCAATGGCTTTATTATCTTCCAGTAGGGAACTAAACGCACACTCAAGTAATAGACATTTAGGTTGATCAACTTAGACACAAGAGCAAATTCTTTCTCAAGAATCCGTTTCTTAACTAATTGCTAATTCCAAAATAATAGTCCTTATATTTCAATGTCATATTTTGTTTTACCTATTTTAATAAAAATTCTATTTTCTCTCCATGTTATAATTTCATTACATTTAAGGACCACTCAAACTCTCATAGAAATAAGACATTACGTTTCCTGCTTCTTCTTTTCTAATTTTTTTTTCTGAAAATTCACTTGCACTCATCTTGTTATTCTTTCTCTGTGTTTATATTTACGTGGGCAGGCAGCAAGTACTGGAGATAGAGTTTTAGACCATCAATCATTCTGTTCACTCAAGAGTTTAAGAGTTCTGTTTGTTGTCTCCCGGGAGAGTAACATCCATAGTAACACACGTAAATGCATTTACTTTAGGGCTATTTTAATCGCCATCAATGGGGGGAGGGAATTCTATATAGGAGGAAGGCTCTAGGCACTAGGGATCAGCAATAATTTCCTCTTTAAATACTAATGGCTAAAGTTTCATGGTGTTGAAGTTTTATACATATTAAGCAGGCAACCACATGTTTAGCATCTATATAAAATATCACCATTGTCTACCTTGTGAGCCTAAAAACATCGCCTATATTATATATGTGAACAAATTACCTTTAATTTAGATGAATAGTTCATCATTCATGCTTAACTTTTCCACTCTACTATTTGTTGTAGAAACCACTCAAAACAAAAAACAACCATTCAAAACCACTGCCTGGCAGTAGTTTTAAAAGGACAACCAACCTACCTATAAGGATTCCTTGAAGAAGGAACTCCTATGAAAAGGAACTACACCAGACACAATGATTTTCTGGAGAGGAGACAGAAGTTTACATAATATATACAAGATCATCTAAAAAAAGCTTGCCTGTCTGCAATAAAAGGACATATTTACTTTAAGGAGTCTGTAGGTGTTTAATAATATTTTATTTGATAAATAAGCTAAAAAGGTAATTTTTATGTTTTAAATTTAAGCCATCTATAAGAATGAGTATTACTTAATGTACATAGCGTTGTTTAACCATAAAAGTTGCTCATTATTTAATATCAACTATGTGCTTTATGTAAAATATCAGTTTTAATTTTCACAATAATTTTATTACAATCATTGTTTTAGAGATGAGGACACTGAGAATTGAGCTGTTACATAATTTGCCCTAGTAAGTGGCACAGTAATGATTTAAACCTAAGTTTGCCTGAACCCAAACCCTAATTGATAACTCCTTAACTATACTGTCTGTAACTATGGTTCATCTATTTTAGGTTGATTCTTAAAATAGCTTTGAAAATAGGGTGGGTGTTGCTTATATAAGTACAATCTGGAAAACACGACTTTGGATTTTTCCAAGCAAGTACACACACGCACATGCATACAAGTATAAGTTAGAATTTATGTGCTCTCATAAAAATAATGTTGAAGTTCCATTATGAAATATTTAGATAAATCTTGAAAACAGAACCCTATATATATTCAGAGGGTAAAAGAGAGTTGAAAATATTTTTCTCCTAAGTGATTCCTCAATTTGTTACATTATTTTAAGTACCACATTGATTAAGTATGTTAATAATTTTCAACCTATCTCATAAAGATCTAAAGAGACGGTGTAAAGAAGACACGATAGTGCTATTCGCTGCAATACTTAGTTTGCACTCCTGTACTTTAAGAACAAATGCTAATTACTGTACAACCCTAATGCTAATCTCAGCATCTGCTAATTAAAAGATCACATCTTCTGCAAAGTCAGCATTACCACTCAAATGAAAACATTAATCAGTTTGAAAAATTCAAAATCAATCAGCTGAAAGGAGAAAGTTGTAGGCCTCCAATGAATTGATAACAGCACAAATTCAGGAGTACAAAAGAGCAAGTGTCGACGTATGTGTCTCAGCAACACAGACTTACACTCTTTCAAAAGTTACTCAGAAATATATTTGATCTTGTTTCAGTATTTCACCCTAACCATGTCAGAACATATGGATTTTATATGCAAAATCACAACATCATCTGGCTCCTAAGGGTCTTGTTTTACTTTTAATGCACTAGAGATGTGATAACTGATCAGATTTTTAAAATAGATGTTGCAGAATTTCAAAAAGCTAATGCAACATACTTAGTGAGTTATTTCCGGAATACCAATAACGGCAGAAAAGCTCTGTTGTATTCATTATTCTATGGCTGGGTTTTTTGTATGTGTTTGTTGCTGTAGTTGATTTTGTTTTTTTAAAGCTAACCAATAAATAAATAAAACTAATAGTTGTATATTTTTTAATGGTCTTTTTCAATATTCAGAATATCCAAAGCACAGACTCGGGTTATCTTCAGAGGTCAAAGAAAAAGAGGCATGTTTCTCAAATTCATTCATGGAGTTATCAGAGAAAAAAACTTAGATGCGTGAGTGGTGATCTCTTCTGCTACATTTACTGCCCCTCTTCATGTCAAAAAATAGGGCCATCAGGAATTGTCTCTCTATGTGGTATAATACAGCTAATCTAGTTATGTTAGCCCAAAGAATATTAAACAACCAATAGAAACCCATAACCAAAGATCTAAAAATGAATACATATGTATGGATAAAAGATAGCAAGATAAAAATATTTTATTTAATGCTACTTAAAATTGAAAGAATTTAATATACAGAGAGTTTCCTGCAGCCACACTAAATATATACACTTGGAAAATGTGAAGATTCCTAACATTTTCAGAATCTTTTTGCTTACTACTCACATTAAAAAAAAAGCCACAGAAAAAATAAACTTAAGTGAACTATTTCTGCAACAATGTTAAATATAAAAATATAAATTGAGACTACAATTGTGAATAAGTAAAGTTTCTTTTCATCTTAAAAAATAAATGAGTCAACATTATATTTGAATTCATACGCAGAGAAAAAGATATTAATGTAATAATATCTGAAGCAGAAAGTCAAATTCATTGCCTTGTTTATCTAAAAAGGTAGGAAGAACTCAGGCCCAGACAGATTTACAATAATGATTTCATCAGACAAACAAATGATTTTGATATATACCACACTGAGGAAAGTTAGCTCTAATTCACTTTATTGAATTAAGAAATGAATAACAACTTCTTGTGATAATTATATTTCAAAGAAATTATTACTGAAATTTACTGTTTTCCTTAAAGTTAATAAGGCAGAAAACATGAGCCTATATGTCTTACACTGACCTCCACTTATGGAGGCTAAAAATCATTAAAGATAGTCTGCTACCATAATATTGACACATTCTCACACAAATTTTATTTCATTCATCTAATCTTAGAAAAGTCGTATTAGAATAATACTCAGGGAAACAGATCACAAATATTCATATGTATTAAACAGTTATTTCTATATAATAACAAAAATAAATAAGAAGATTTTTGAATGGTATAAGTTTATATCTCCACGATGCACAGAGTATAAAATGGTCAATGTGCTCATCAAATAAAAAGTTGAAGGATGTCTTATCATTGATTCATTCCAAAGAGAAGGATTCACTCTCCTCCTCAGAAACACTGATAAAGGAAGCACATCTAGAAACTAAATGATCTCTCAGGAGTGAACTCATTGTACCCAAGCTCACAGAGACTGATACAGATAGATGAAATGTGACCTTATTAATTTACAAACAGAAACAGCCTTCCACAACGTCCAGGACACTGGAGGTCCCATCTACCAGTTCGTTCTTTCCCTAAAGATTGACTTCAATCGGGCTCAGTGGCTCAGCCTGTAATCCCGCGCCTTTGGGAGGCCGAGGTGAGTGGATTGCCTGAGCCTGCGGGTTCGAGACCCGCCTCGGCAGGCAAGACCTCATCTCTACAATAAATCAAAAAATTAGCCGGGCGTGGTAGCACGCGCCTGTAGTTCCAGCAACTTGGAAGGCTGAGGCGGAAGGATCGCTGGAGCCCAGCCGGTCGAGGCTGCGGTGGCCGGGAGCGGCCACTGCACTCCAGTCTGGGCGACAGAGTGAGATTCCAACTCAAAAAAAAAAAAAAAAAATTGACTTCAGAGAAGTCAATGAAACATAAAATGAGAACAAAAGGTAATCAACTGGCTGAAATATTTAATGGCTTCTATACATGGCATATTTGTCTATCTCACCATGGTGAGGTTCTTAGCCAACAGGAGCAGGATTTATTTTCTAATAAATTCTCTCTCTATTCCTCCTCCTCCTCTCCTCCTCCTCCTTCTTCTCTCTCTCTCTCTCTCTCTCTCTCTCTCTCTCTCTCTCTCTCTCACTGTGTGTGTGTGTGTCTATCTATCTATCTAGTTAATCAGCTCCTATTTTGAGTAACACATTATTTTATCAGAATCAGATGATACTCCGACCCATTCAATTTTATGCTCATCTCGCTGTTCATGGGATTTTTATGACCTTCCTTTCTCACTTTTGTAAGCAGAACTTTAGTCCACAAGCTTTAACATACATATCATTCTGAGCTATAAACATTATAATTTGTAAAGCTTTATACAAATCAACGACATAGGCAGAGAAGATGTGTTAATAAAAAAATTAGCCAAATCACAGGTTTATACTACAAAAAGAATTGATGATCAACTAGTCTGATGCTTTTTGAATTATCACAAATATAGCTGAGACTCTTCATTTACTTACATCTTCTGAGTACAAAATGTAGGTGACGGAGGCACATTTTGGAGTGAGGGTTGGGAGTTGAAGGACATAACATTTACTAAGTATATTACATGTGTCACTCTACTAGTTAAACAGGAAGGTCTTTTCTCATTTAGTCTTAATGTAAGTTAAGGTATCTTCATGTGCAGAAGACAAAACTGAGGCTCCTTTCCATCTCTTCCGGGACCTTGTTCTACTTGTTGTCTTTTTTTTTTGCTCACATTCTCACTTCCTGCTAACTTCATACAACTTATAATCACATTCAAGCCCCTCATATATTGAAAGAGTAAGGAAGCAAGGCAGAAAACAAAAACAAACCTTCACATCTGTCCATAAATCTTCTTTGGATGCTGCCAAAACTTTCTCTTTCCGGCTGGATAAGGTGGCTCATGGTTGTAATCCTAGCACTTTGGGAGTCCGAGGTGGGAGGACTGTTTGAATCTAGGAGTTCCAGACCACTCTAGGCAATCTAGCGAGACCTCCCTCTCCATAAAATATGAAAGAAAAAAAAAACTACCCAGGCATGATAGCACACACCTGCAGCACCAGCTATTTGGGAGGCTAAAGAGAAAGGATCACCTGAGCTAGGGAGTTCAAGGCTGCAGTGAACCATGATTGTGCAACTCCACGCCAGTCTGGATGACAGAGTAAAACCCTGACTCCTAAAAAAGAAGAGAAAGAAAAGACAACTTTCTCTTTCCTTTCCCAACCAGTGGGAAGACACTTTACTCTTGCTGCATGTGATTGCCTCTCACACAATCATGCACACACTGTAATTATCTTTCACCCAATAACAACACCTTTCACTAAAACTGTTCTGGAAAAAGACACCAATTACATTTGAACAACAACTTCTGACACACTCTCTTTCTTTTACTTGCTTCCACTTTAAGCTCCAAGCTCTTTGACCATTCCTCCAAGATCATTGATCATCCTTATTTCTGTTTTCTGGTTTCCATCCTCCAGTATCAGAGTTCTCTACAGCTTTATCCTTGGTCATAATCTATAGTCACTCTTATGCCTCCTCCTAGAAATTTAACCCATGCACTTGGTCTGAGGTTCTACCCAAAGATGCCAAAATCTATATCCCTAGCCCAATTCCACCTCAGCTCCAGAAGTCTATATCCAGTTTATACTCATTTTTAAGGGAGATAAATGCCCTATATTGAAAGTAATATCTTTCCCACCAATTATTTTCATGATCTTCTAAGACCATGACATGATACCACTGTCCTCTATCTCCCAAGTAAGCAAACTGTAAATTAACCTAAACTATTTCTCCTTTACTGCCCATTTTCAATTTAATCATCAATTACTGACGATTTTGCTTCCTTAGAATCTCATACATCAGTACACTTTTCCACCATCACCATGGCTACAGCTTGACTAGGTCCTTAACAGCTTTCCAAGAGTCATCTAACTGGTCTCCCTTTAAAACTAAAGCTCTCCCCCCCCATACTCTACAGCCTCTAATTGCAGAAAGTACAAACTCCATATCAGGGCATTAAGGCCCAGAATTAGGTTCCTACTGACTCTCTAGTTTTAATCCTTAGGATTTCTGACTGTTCCTAAAATCTCTTAGAAAACACACACACACAGACACACACACACACACACCACATTTACTTAGTTCATCTGTTCCTATCCTTTTTATTGATAAATTTATTCCATTTATTCATTTTCTTATTTCTAATTAAAACTGTAACTGCTGAAGTGCATGTGGATTAAACTCCCTTGTATGTGCCGACCATCCTTCCTACCTTCCTGCAGGCCTACTGTGACCTTCTATTTAATAGGACAACCTGCCTTCCATGCCCCCAATGCATCACTCCCAATCACCTTATTCTGCTTTGACTTTTTTCCACGGTACTTATTACCTTGTGTATTAGTCTACTAAGGCAGAAAGAGGAAAAACAACATATATGGGGATACAGTAAAAAAAAAAAAGGGAGAGCAGATCATGGTTTTAACAAAAAAGAAGGCAGAGCACAAGAAAGCAAAATTTTTCAAAGGAGACTTTTAAAAATAAAAGAGTAACTACAGAATTTAACCTTCCTAACTCCAATCACTCAAGTGCCTAAATAGATGATGGCAAGGCTCCAGATGAAAGTACATATGTGGAATCACTTAAATAAAACCTAAGTTTACTATCTTAAAGAACATTAGATGATGTAATAATAATTATTAGATGATAAAATAATTATTATTATCAGGAAATTTTTGCATTGTCTTTAATGTAATCAAATAAACTACTTTTTCATCATGAACATTGGTAATAATCATAAAGTAAGCAACTCTGTTTAAAAGTCTGTATAAATATTGAAATACACAATTCTGCAATAGACTATATTACAGAACCATTGAGGCAACATCACCATCCACATTGAAGCTGGTACAGAGGCATGACAATCATGAGTCTGGCTACAATGATGGGTAAGTCAAGATCCTAGTGATAGTTTCTCAATATAGCACGGGTCTCTTCCTTTGGCTATATTCTGGCAAGTCTGATAAAAGCTGAGGACCTATCTCTAACATGATATTGTGTCTTGATCTACATCTTATAATAATTACCATAAAGCACATTTTCTATGTGCCGGGCACTGTTCTAAACACTTTACATGTCTTTAGTGGTTTAATCCCTATAACAGCCTTGTGATGATAATAACAATATTAACAGCAGGTGCTATTATTATCTCACTTTAAAGATGAGTCAACTGGTTTTTCCAAAGTGACATTTCTGGTCACTGTTAAAACTGGAAGTCAAACGTAAGCAAACAGGTTCCAGAATTGATATTCTATCTCCTTAGAGCGCTTGGATAATTTGCTTAAATACAAGAAAGAAAACAAAATATACTCTAACATAATATGTATTTTAAAATCTGATCACCTACTCTGTAACAAGCATGATCCTGAATGCTTCACACACATCAACACTTTTAATCTGGATACCATTTCCAGAGAGAGATCGCACCACTCTCTGCACAGTTTTCAGACTCAGAAACTAGGGTTCTGGAAGAGTGAATACTTGCACAAGGTCAGATCCCTAAAATATTCCTGATATATCTGTCTAGAAATGCTTCCCCACCACACTGCTTCCTTTGTTTCTTTATTCAGAGCTAGTGGTCTCATTCTGGCATTCAAATATCATGAAGTCATAAATACCTCCTCACTATCATATACTCAAACACCTTCCTCCCAAAGTACTATAATTACAATACAGGTATCTGATACTATGAATACCTTTTATTAATTTATATTTAATTACCATGTGCCAGGCAGTATGTTGGAGCCAGAGGATAAAATGAAGAACACTGATATTACCCCAGCACATCTTATTTATTGCAGAAAATAAAGTATGTAGATGGCTACAAAAAGCCCTGACAAGCAATGTAGCACATGAATTGTGGTTGATAAGGAAATGCACAGAAGGACAAACTTACTCAGATTTGGGGGAGGCACTGTCTAATCTAAGCCCTAAATAATAAAATAGAAACAGTCAGGGAAAGAAGAAAGAGTGGGAATATAGAAATCAAGTACAGTATTCCTGAAAAGGGAAAAGAATAAAGGCCTAATGCCGGGAGGTTGTTAGCTTTTGTGCCCCTCACCCAACCCCCACAAGTTCTATAAATTATTTCCCTGGATGAATCACTAGTCAGCCGATGGTCTGTCTCTTCATTCATCACTCTTTCAACTTCAGTTTCTACCCCATTCAATGCCCATGAAATCTGGAAGTATATAACAACAGGGCAAGTCCACCCACTAAGGTCATTCAGATTTTGTTTTATCGTCACCAACGGATAGTTTGGCATGCCTGGGTCCAACCCTGCACACTGTTGTGACCATCTACTCATAGAATTCTTTCTATTGAGCTCCAATGTTTATCCACTCCCAAAACTGAATTTGTGCCTCAGTTTACTTGTCTAACACAATAAACATGTGCTTGAACACCTGCTGCTCTGGACAAACACCAGGCCAATTCACCATGCTTTGTTTTTATCAGTACTTTTCCCCAGAAGGATTTAAGATTTAAATTTTAGAGAATAATCTGCAAGTTTGTTAAGCCTCAAGATACTATTAGGCATATCAGGATACAAACTTCTAATTAGTGCACAGTAAATATTTTGTCAAATGGATAAGTATAAAATTTACATGTGGTAGGTGGATGGAATACACAGCAATTGGTATTTTTTGTAAATGAAACCCACAAATAAAAGAAAAACACACTAGGAATAAAAAGGTTTAAACAAATTGGAAAAAAATTATCACTTGTTAATAATTTCTTAAAAACATATGCAATTAACCTCACATCAGTAATTCAGAAATACTAGGGAAAGGAGGCAGCACTTAGAATAGTTACAATATTTGAGAGATATACTAAAGACTGTTTCATTTTAATCAAACTGAGACTGATCTTGATGATCTAAAAGAACTCAAATGCTATATAGTAACAACAATAAAAATAGTAGTAGTAGAATGGCTGCTGGCTATGGAGGATTCACTGTCTCACTGTGTGTCAAGAACTGTTATCAAAGGCCTCTAGCAGATTGTTGTGGTCGCTTACCATCCTGAAGTAACAGAACCTTCATTTTGTTCAAGGCAGCAATGTGCTTATTTAAAAATTGCTAGCTTTTCCAGACACCCTTGTAGCTAGGCAGCCCTGTAGAACACCACTGAAGAACTAGATGCATGAGCTGAGTATTTTCTAGGAAAGTTTGCCTCTCCCAAGACTGATTCCAGCCCCTCCAACAACTTTTCCTACTCCCTCACAGGGCTGATATGAATGCCAGGAATGTGAAGGGCTGAAAGTGAAGAATCGTTGTGACACATGTGATACAAGCGCAACATGATAGTGTTAAGGGACCAGAAAGCAAAGAGAGCTTGCGGTCTTACTATCATCATGGACCTGCTACTATATGTACCAATTTTGGACTATTCATCACTGGACTTGTTGCATTACACAAAAATAGAGCTCCATTTGGGTAAGTCCCTTTAGGCACATTTACAAGCATTCTCCCATCTGAATTATTACTTTGTTGGCTTTAGCAATATTCTTATTCTAGAAGGCCTAATACAATTAAAATGCTTCTACAGTGGTACATTTACTACTTTGGTCATAAGAGGTAAATTTGTTAACATCATCATCATTTTATAGCATTCTTCTTTTTTATCATTATGCCATTCCTAACTTATTCCCACCAATCTACTTCTCTTTAGTCCCTCCTTTCCCTGGCCTAGTTGCCTGATTATCTGAGCATCCCTGCCTATATTTTGATAAAACACTTAGATGTTATTATAATCTCTAAATTCATTTAAAAGTAAGCCAACAAATCTTTTATTTATCTAAAATGAAAATAACAAACATATCAAAATTAACTGATGAGTTTTAATAATGTAACTTGTAATTACCCAGCAATAAAACTGCCACTAATTCATCCTATACTCTCTCCATATATTATCTTGTGATATACAGTGATGGAAAACCCTAAAATGATGCCATCCTTAAAGAATTATAATAACTAAAATGTATAAAGTCCTCAAAATGGGTCAAACATTGGGCTATGTGCTTTACATACATTATCTCATTAATTTTAACACTGTTATCTAAGTATTACTAGGATCCCCAATTTTCAAGAGACTCAGAAATATACCAATGTCACATGGCTATGAACTGGTACAGTCAAATCCCGAACTCAGGACATTCTGACTTCAGACATTTTTAATACTTTATGGTTAGAAACACTTAAATATCAGATACTGAAACATGCATTTTTAAAGTACATTCTAGATTTGAGCCTTAGAGCCACTTGATGAGAATGTGGCTTCTCTTTACCTATTTACAAAACTAAAATTACCACATATAGGATTGAAAGAAAAAAAATTAAATAATAAAAAAAGCAAGACTTCCAAGGTTAATCTGAAGAACACAAAGTATATTAAAATTCAAATCTAAAAAATTCTTTGTTAGCCCCAAATTAAAATTCTTTTCATACAATACTATACAGCTAATAATGTCTAAATAGTTGTACCAGAGTCATTATTTTCATTGGCTTCGTTTTTTCTATTAATCACTGTTTATAAGATTTACTTCAAAAACTTGCTATCTATACAACTCACCTGGCATGGACCATTTGATAAGCATTTATCATTCATAAACATATAAACAAGGATTAGGCAAGCATACAAGCAAAGGCATAAACACAGGAACTGCTGAGTCTATTAGGCAAATGGTTGGCTGGGTGAGAATGAAGAATGTACAGGAGATCACCTTAAGATGCCCAAAGCTTAGGCCTACAGGCTGAAAGACCACAATACTCACCTCAAAGGCCTTTGCTTTTCCTCTCCATCACAGCTTCCTCTCAAGTAAACAGACATTTATTATGTCTGTACATGTGTCAGCTTCCATGCTTTGTGTGAAGCCCACAAAGATAAACAAGAAATGAATCTGCCCTCAATGAACTGACAACCTAGTAACTGCTGTTGACAAAGTAAGAGGGATTTAACTTATGTTGTTAGTAATAAGACATAAAGACAAATTTCTCCACACAATGAGTTGTTAAACTTGTTAGGGACTAAAGAAGCTCTTTCACAGATAATCGAGATTTTCATCTATCAGGGTTTCCTATTCTTCCTCTTATTATTATTTGAAGCACAGTCTCACCTTATTGTCCAGGCTGGAATCCAGTGGCATGATCACAGCTCAGCTGACAGCTCACCAAAGCCTCGACCTCCTGGGCTCAGGCAATCCCTCTGCCTCAGCCCCCCAAGTAGCTGGGACTACAGGTGCATGCCACCAAACCTAGCTTTTTTTTTTTTTTGAGAGAGGCTCACTATGTTGCCTAAGTTGGAAAGTTTATTTTTAAAGTTCCTCTCAGCCTTGTTTTAATTCAGAACATTTACATTTTACCACTTTCTAGTATATAAATAATATTTTGATTGATGACACTGATATGATATATAACTTTCATAGTATTGCAGATCTAAACATCAAGCTAGAATATTTACCTTGATTCTATATCCACAATCACTTGGAAATATACAATTTACTATGCTACAGAGAAGATCATTGAAATGGGGATACAAATAAAATGTTAACATAGTAACACTTAATGATTTCCAAAAATAGTAATGGCTACTCCCTTTCTCAAATGTTAAAATTCAAAAAAATGTACTTCAAAATAAGAAGAAAAAAACCCCACCATTCTCACAGCATCAGAGGCTTGTCAAAATTCTGCCATTACGTTTTTGTAAAAGTAAATAATTGCAAAATTTACCAAGCTTACATAGTTCCAACTGTAAGTTACTCCACTCCACTTTTAAAATGACTACTACATTAGTGAAAATGCTGGTGAAATTTGATTAAGATCTGTAATTCAGTTAACAGTATTGTACCTATGCTTAGTTCCAGATTTTGATCATTGAACCATGATTACATAAATAATAATATCGGGGCAGATGATTAAGGGGTATATGGGAACTCTTTGTATTATTTTTACAACCTATCTCTAAGTCACCAACTGATTCAAAATAAAAAGTTTAAAACAATTCCTAATTCATTTAAGATAAAATTATAGAATAGCTGGCTGAGCAGTCCAGATGCTACAAAAGCATCAACTGCTGACCATTTCAAACATTCAAAGCTTTAGAATATCAGCACAGCACAATGTATACTGACTGTGTTGAACAATTATGGCTTATTATCCTTTGATTTTTGACAAAAGAACAGTTGTACAAAGATGGATCCATGAATGATAAATGAAAATCTAAGTGCTACATTCGAATGTAGGAGGAAAATCATGGTTTTTCATTAATTATAAAATTCCAAGGCTCAACTCAGTCAAGAAAAGAATTTAAAAAAACAGATCATTCTTTTCCATTATGATTATAATAAACTCATAACTCTGAGAGATAATAAATACTTTATGAGAAAATGAGTTACCAAAAGAAAAGACAAAATTCCCCCAAGTTATCTTCTGCAGACATATTTTCGAAGGCAAAACAAAACTTTATCCCTTTATTTATGGTATATGCTGCTATGAAGTCCTATCATGTGCTAGACACTGTAATTCATGTTAAGCTTCAGAAAATAAAATTTAAAATGAAAAGATTTAATGATTATGTAGATATACAAGTTACTTCCAAAGCAAAGATTATGAAAAATAGTTGAATTCTAAATATCAAAAAGAGATTCAGTTTGATTTTGGAGTAGGATATCTTGTCCACTTATTCTTTATGAGAGTTCAAATATCTCAATTTATGAAGATAGCAACGTTCCACTTTCATTTACCTTTATTTATTTTGGGGAGAGTAGCAAAGATTTGGATTTTGTAAAGTATCCATTATCTATTCATTTTTTTTCTACTAATCTCTAACCATTCCCAGAGTGGAATGAAATTACAACTTCATGCCACATTCCCACCTGAAGTACCTCTCAAGTACCCCTCAAGTAGTCTGCTAAGCACTTTGAAGTAGCAGTGGAAACTTCTTAGGTTTTTCCCTCCTCCATCATTCCATAAAGTAAGACAAATAAACAAGGGTCACATATATTCTACTTTATAATTCAGAGATTATTCACCTTAGTGTGGTATTTATATTTAATCTAAGACCAAGAACTTGAAAAAGATCGTAAAATGAACTGTCTTCTGCTATTCCCTCCACATCAAGATCTCAATTCTGTTATTAACAACCTTAACATTAAAACTATCACACACACACAGAAAACCAGAAATGTTTGACATGGCAGAAATCAAAGGGATACCTCAAAATATTTTTTTTTCCTTGCCTCCTACAATACAAACCTAAATGATTTGTTTGCTATTATAAATCCTAAAGTTTGTCTACATAAAGCTAAAATAAGCCCACAGTGTTTTATTTTTAATATATAGTCACATTGGCAGTTGAGGGAAACTGCTAGGGGAGGGAGGGGCATACCTCATCAACATGTAATGTGCACTCTGCGTGATCAATGTTTATATACCTAACCCTGAATTGTACCCCACATCTTTATAATAAAAACTTAAAAATAAAAAGTATATACATATGGTCATTAATCTCAGCCAATTGAATAACTATAGATTCTGAGACACCTCTCATAATGCTAGGAGAAAGGGCTGTGCCAATGTCTGATGGGAATAAACATAACTGTAATTGGACTGAGAAATGTTAATGTTTATGCTAATATTTGAACTGAAAAGGAACAACAGAGAACTAAATCTAAGCTCGGCAAAAGTGACTCACATGTGGCCCAAGATGAGGCATCATTCTGGATGAAAAGTTCTTGGGGAAACAAGATTTGAGTGTGGGAAGCACTATGAGAACTTTCAGAAAAACAAGAACTGAAACATTTTTAGCAAAAGAATTCAGATAGCAAGATGGTAGAAACAATGATGGAAAAGTTATTAAGGGAGACAAGGGAAATATTTACTGGGTTTTCACTCTGACCATGGGCCAAGAAAGAAAACAGATATGGAACTAAATCCAAAGAACATGATGAGCTGGGATAGAGCTGAAAGAACGGTTTGAATGTTGACTGGGGACACGAAGAAAATAACCTGTGTTTTCTAAGAATGAAACAAGCTTAGCTCAGGAATGAAACTGGCTATAACTGAAAGAGCAGAAGGAAATAAAAATAAAAATGCCTATTCAACCGATGCCTGTTAAAATATATTCACCTATATTTTGCTAAAGTGAATAACAAGGTAGTATTTGTAATTACCTGAAGGGATAAGTCTTGACTAAGGTACAGGACTGATGTTTATACATCTCACAGAACAAATTCTATTGCTTGACAGTGAAATGATATTATGTTCATACCCCAGGACAGCACTGAGGTTGAAAAGGATGAGGACAAAAAGAAGAATGCCCCTATCAGAATAGAGGCAGGAAGATGGAGAAATGTGAAGGGCATATATTGGCACAGTAAGTACATAAAAACGAACATGCTTCTAAAATTTTCAGTCTTTAACTGTGGGACCAACAACTCCAGGAAGGTGGGTTTGGTTGGGATCCTATGAGCCAAAGTCCTTAGAGGAAGTGGCGTTTATAACAACATGATACTAAAAGAATGTGACAATTCCCACTCCCTGGGATCTCTGGAGTGTCCTTCTGCTATGCCAGGCAGCTATACTGAAAGCACCAGAGTGCACATTACTAAATTCCAAGAATGAGTTACTACGTTAGGGTGAAATGGCAAAACTGATTATTTTTCCCTTCTTTTCCAAGGATAAAATACAAAACAGATCCTGAAACAGAAATGAGAATACTGTAGAACAAAGTTAAAGGAGCAAGAAAGAGGGATTCTTTGTCCTTCCCCATTCTTCGCAACGTTTGGGGGTTCATGCAGCCAGGGTAACTAGCATTGCATTCAGAATATGCAGTTTAAAGAAAAAGAGGACTCTCTTCTTTTAAATTCATACTGTTTCAAGATTCCCCGGCATTGCAGAAGACATTAGAGGTGGTATTTGTCAGTATTCAGTCAAAGAAGGCAGTGTGAATGTGCTGGCGGACCCCTGGAGTCCTCCATGTCCCGCCCAGGTACCCTGCCAAGGATTCCTGAGTAACTATGAGCCTAGAATATCATAGCCAGGCAGCTGAGCCCAGATCAAGTCTACAGAGAACTCAAGGAGGTGCCCTCAAAGCTAGCGTTGTATGTTCATTTCTGTACCTCTAGGTGACCACTATGAATTGTTAAACTTCTTCTACTCATGCATTTTAAACACCATTCCCTGGGCATATACTTCTTTTCTGGCCTTAAAGTGTTTAAGGCCAACTTTGTCTTGTTTTGCTTTTTTTTATTTTCTCCAGAGAAAATCTGGAAGACCTAGTTTTTAGTTTGAAAAAATACAAACACATACTGCTTTAGTAAGAAGCAATAAATTTTTAATTTGGAAACTTTTCTAATTTGAGGACCAAAATAAAACTGTGCATTTAAAAGTTCTGGCCACTACTATATCAAAACTGTAAAATTTATGGATGGCTCCCACATTCAGGAAGCATATATTTAATGACAATAAAGACCCAAATAAAGATACATAAACACACTTTAGATATTTGTAAGTTCACCCAACAAATTATAGCTGTAAATAAAAACAAACATATTTAAAGTTTTCTGGAAGTTGGAAAAAAGAGTAAGAACAAAGGTAGTCATTAGATATGAAGTTTTTATCAAAACTGATTTTGAGGCCCCACTCAAGCATATATAAAAATATGTTTAAACAAAAATGAAAGTATGACTTTTGAAGTTATTTCAAAAGTAAGTTCTACTATCTAAATATATAAATTTTATGTTTAGAAAAAAATAATGATTCATTAAGCAATGCATCAAAACATAAAATAATAAGTTAACAAATAAAAAGATACTTACCTAGTTCTTTAAGAACTCACGTTTCAGAATGATTTGGAAACTTTCATAAATCATTCCTTTCCTTTAAAAATCTGGGATCTGCTAGAATTTTGCTCTTGAAAGCTGACTGCTTGCTTGTGTATTGTTGTTTCTATTGTGTTTCACAAGGCATGGTGAGGCAGACAGAAACTAGCCACAAACATTCAGACACACACCCTCAACACAGTTGGAAAAAAATAAAAATTAAATATGGGTTGTTACCCCATAGTGTGTGGGCAAAACACCCACGATGTTGACATAAAAATCTTATACACAAGTGGAGGCATTTGACCAACAGACACCACCACTTACCAATCTGGTTCTACACCCACTTTCAAAGCCACGGTGTTCCAGAAGCTCAGAGTATTGTTTTATTTCTCATTCATCAGGTCACCGAAACAAGGAGGCCAGTGAGAAATCCATAATAGGATAATTTTGCATCTTTTTTCACTGTTCACATTTTAAGCTGTATCTACAACTGCAGCTCATTACATGTACTTTCTACTCCTTCCTCTGAATGTCATAATAAAAACAAGAGGAGACAATAAAATGATGCCATCATTTCAGCCTCTTCATTGGCAGTCTAATGCCTCTCCAAAGAGAATTTTGTGAAATGCTTCCAGCCAATTTTTTATCCATCAGTTAAGAAGAACCCTTTCAAAACTTGCTCTCTGAAGAGGATTTGACTAAAAATGAGAAGAGAGAGATAACCATATCTACTAAAAAAAGAAAATCTGAGACTCATCCTTAAGAATTATTCTTAGAGGCGGAAAATTCTACCTTCAATCTTCATCTTCTATATTTCTTCAGTAAATAGGCTAGACAAGTATTCACATGAACTGGCACAATCAATTTGCTCTGGTAATTTTTACAGCTCACAATGGTTTTCTACTATGTTCAACAATTTCCCTAAAAACTTTTTACACATTTGACAAAATTCAACAATTATAACCATAATATCAAACACCTCATCACAACTCCTTTTATACAACTAGAGGCCTCTAAGACAAAATGTAAATTTAAATTTCAAAGTTTATTATTATGAGAACGTGATATTGTTTATACTATCTTAAGAGGAAATTATTCACTTTGTTATCTAGGTTTTCCTTTCTATCTTTCTTGATTGCACATTAAGAAGACTAGAATGGGTAACCTCATTCCTTACCAATTTTGTCTCTGTGTCTCCATGAGTCACAGAAAGAAAGATAAAACTTACGTCTGGGACAAAAAAATCTTGACCAGATCACACTTTTATGTTTGGACAATTAACTACCCAACAGTATCTTAACAAGTAGTCTCAATATGAGATTAACACAAACCCATATGGATACCTAAATAAAAAACAGAGTCTTATTTAATGCCTCCAAAATGTTTTTTAAGTAAAATTTATAAAAATAAGAAATCTAGAAGGCTTTCCTGCAATAATAGTTATGATGGAGTTGACACAGCATGGTTTTAACCACACAGAAGATTAATGTTTATTTTCAACAAATCCAGCTAGAAAAATGTTATTATATCCCTTCAGTTTTTTACTAGGAGCATGCTGATTGAAATGGATTCATTTATCTAAGCTGTCAGCTAGACAAAACTATACTGTGAATTTTTTTTATCTTTTATTAAATAAGAACTTAGCAACATCTGGTTTGCTACAACAATTACCCAAAATTATCCAAAATGGGTTTTTAAAATATGTTTAAACATGTCACACCATTTAAGAATTTTTTATGCAATACTCAGAAAAATAAATAATAAAGCAATTTAATTATAGGAGTATTAATTCTGAAAAGAGACTTGAAAACATGAAAAAAACTACTAATTCATTCTTACAGCAGCTAGAATTATAAATAAAATCAGATATTTGTTTACCTAGAATAAGAACTTAAGGGTTTTTATGGTCTTTCAAAAAATCCTTACAGCTGTCAAGAGAGGTTTAAAATTTTCTCTCTTTTACATACTATAATTAGAGAACAGAGAATATCTTACATTGAAATAGCATTTCTTCAAGAGGACACAAATATTGACATCATATTACAATCTTACCTTTGAAGGGCAAGTTCTCACAAGCCAAGTATGCAAACACATCAAGACCTAGTTCATACGCATTTGTAGGTACTTTCAGAATACTTGGCTTCAAAATATTCTTGAAAACTATTCTATTGTATGAAGTGTCTCAATTGTATAATTTTTTCTCACAATATTCAATAAATTGGCTAAATATTAATTATAATTCCTAATTGTTTATGCAGGTTTATAAAACTATTCCATTCAACATAAAAGAAGTTTATTAATGTTTTTTAAAAAATTCTGCGCTATACCCTAGCTACTGTCACAGTATTTTTTTTTTTGCAACAATGATACTATATTCTTAAATTGTCATTTTTAAAACAAGCAATTTTCTTCAAACCCTAAAAATAACTGAGTTATGGGGAAGTGTGCACTGGGGAAAGAGGGCACTACATCTGTCTTGAAATACAAACTGTATTTTATAGACTGTATATATTATGCATATATACCTACAGAATGTGGGTATTAGAAATTAGTAATAAAAGCATTTCTGGCATGCTTATCTGACAGCTCTGTAGGTATTCAGGTTTCCATCTGTATCTCACAAATTGCTAGATAATCAGTCCTTTCAGAATAAATCAGAGATAAAAAAAGATAGGATGGTGTACATGAAGTAACATGACAGAATGATCCCAAATGGAAGGCCATGAAGATTGAAAGCAACAGATATAAAATGTACTGTCAATCTTGCAAAAAGATCGAAGTGAAGGGAGAAAAAGGAGATGGCGTGGACCACTCGAACCACTGTATTTCACTCCGTTTTTCTATGAGAAGCAAGGGTGAATATAGCACTAATTTTTCCTATCTGATTCTTTGCATAATGACCAAACCTAATAGTGCATTATCATACATGAGCTAATTTAATTCTCACAATCCTTTTATGAAACAAACATAATCAGCATCAGGATGTAGAGGGTATAAACTGAGACTTGGGAAGACTCAAAGTCACATAGCTGTTATATGGTTCCACGGCTTAAACTCATGTTCTAAATCAG
Organism: Cephalopachus bancanus; assembly: GCA_027257055.1. Classification (NCBI taxonomy): domain Eukaryota; kingdom Metazoa; phylum Chordata; class Mammalia; order Primates; family Tarsiidae; genus Cephalopachus; species Cephalopachus bancanus. Next base: position 6,058,097 of record JAPVLO010000131.1, read on the forward strand.
TAAGTACCATGACCCAACCAAGTTATTAGAGACAAAGAACATTTCATATGAGACGTGTTATCCAAAATACCAAGCAACCATCTTTAAAAAAAAATCAAACTGCATTTCCATAAACAGGCACTCCAGGTTATCAAAGGTTAAAAGCAATTCCAGTTATCAATGAATTTGTATTTTCATAGTGGAACGAAACAAGAAGTGAAATAATCAAAAGTCATGGCAGAATATCTAAAATGCTAGAAGAGAGATATAACAAAGAGCAATGAGGAGTTAGCAGACAGAACAAGAGGATAATAAAATATTTATTAATGAAAAGCACAAACGCTAAAATGTCTTAGAAGTTCTTATATAATGTAGTCAACTTTTTTGCATTTTTCACTCAGAATATCAAACCACTGTATTGTAAGAAAAATATACTACTGGCCCTTCTTAGGTATCATTAAAACAGGAATTCCTTGACTTGAATAATGGGGATTTATGAACAAATCACTTTAACCAAAAGGAAGGTCTTTGTTGTTTGAATACTGTTAAATTAAATTAAATTAAATGCAGTTTCAACATATGATTTTATGATTTTTATGTAGCATTTAAAATATGAATATATTAAAAATTCTAGTAATTTTACAGGTGTCCAGAGAATGGATATTAACTTTCAGGTAAAAAATAAATCCAGTTAAATAATTGGATACACTAATTACAATAGTATATTATATAGGTAAATCAGTAAAAAACAGTAACAGGTTCAGATGAGGTCACTTAACCAATGGTCACCATCTCCTTAGATCCTCCATGTCTTTATAATCAAATTAGACTATAGCATATTAGAGTCAAAATATATTATATTATTTAATGCAGACCACATGAATCAACTAAGGCCAGAAAGAGGCAGTATCTATTCTATGCTGCCCTTCTGAGAAGTAACAGGGCAGAGGCTCAGACTCTCATCTAACTGGTCTCTCTACATCCCTTCTTGATGCCTCTTCCAATTAAGTCTACACAGAGCAGCCAACATAATCTTTTTAAAATGAAAATCTGATCTTGTTATTACCCTGCTTAAAACCTTTAATGATTTCCCATTGCTCCTAAGATAAAGTCCAAAATACTCAACCTTAGTAAGTGCTACAAATTCTCCTTCTTACTAGCCAGATTTCATACTGCTTCTTCTTTCCATCCTTATGTTCCTAGTATTCTGAGCTTCTCTTAGTTCTTCACAGGAACCGAGCTCTGTTTTTCTCTAGGTCTTCTTTCCCTAGGTAGGAAGTTCTTTTCTTCAGGAAAGCTATCTGCTTATCTGATTCCTACATAACCACCGGTGCTCCGTAGGATCAGAAAAACTTCTCTGATCTAGATTGCCTGAGATTCTTGAGTCAAATGCTCTCATAAAATATAGTATTTTTCCTTTTTAATCTTTATCACAATTGAGTTTAATTTTGTCACATAGGAAGCACTCAATATAATTTGTTGGCAAATGATTGAAAAGATTAATGATTCTAAATATAGTATCTTCTATTACAGTACTCCTTCTCTACTAAGTTTTTATTTCACTAAGACAATTTTCCTAAACATCATTTACTTACCATTTTTCCCAAAGACCCCTAAACCAATATCATTTATTCTAGAACCTACATCACTATTATTTTATAATATTAAGCAATTTATTCTAAATAATCATAAAATTAGCTTTAACACCACATACTGTAAAAAGCCCCCTAAAATTTAAATAATATTGATTTTAGTAGTGGAGAGATGATAGACAAGGTCTACTGTCTTTTCTAAATGATAATACCCACATTTCTCTTAAAAATTGTTCCAGATTGATATCTTACTGCTATTCTTGGACAAGTATAGTCATAACTATTGTACTGTCAAACTTCAGCATTGATATTTCTAAAACTACTTCCTCTATTTCTACTGTTTCTTGGGGCCAGAAAACATCAGATACTTAATAAGCCGATGGGGATGGAGAGAAGTTAAGATGAATAGAAACCAACCTTCTGGGGTAAAACTTCCCTAGATACAATACACACAGATACGTACTTCCAAAGCCAAACTAGGAACTCTTTAAGTTCAATATTTGCATAGATCTTAAGTATTCCTCCTCCTCTACAATCTGTAGTGTCTGACCCTTTATTTTATGACAACCTGAAATGGAGAATTACAGCTGGACAATTGGTATTAACACATTCTCTATATTAAACTCATCTTCTCTGTAAAATAAAAGCTTCAGATTTGTTGTCCCTATAGCCAAATCAAGGCAACCACACTCAACTTTGGTCCCTGGACTCAGCTCTCTGAATATCCTCCACTAGAACATGTTTGGTTCTGTGATGACCTCTTCTAATGACAGAATGTGAAGGGGCACATTCTCTAAGACTGCCTATCCAACCTTCCTATTTCAGCTCAAATGTCACTTGCTCTGGGAAATCTTTCTAGATCCCACTCACTACCCAACTCAGCCAAGTTCTGACGCTGCTGCTAAAATCACAGAATCCTGGACTTGTCCTTTGTAGCACTTATCATAATCTTAACTAAAGAATTAATGACAGATGCATTGCTTAATTCCTCTAGTTCCATGATTTTGCAAGTGCCATGAAGTCAGTTGCTCTTTCCGCCATGTCATGCACCATATCCCTAACACCCTGCAGACATTTGGTGCTAACAATAAATAGTGAATAATAAAATTAATGAGTTAATGAATCTAGTCTTTTGGGAATTGCAAAAAATAGCAGAACAATTTAGAATTCCATTAAAAAAAGTATCAGCTTCAATAACAGATTAGTGAAAAAATCAGCACAAATTATGAAATGCATTGAGTGCTCACACAAATCTAGACAGCGTACAAAATGTGTTTTCTCTCATTTGATCCTTACCAATAACTCTGAAAGGTTAACATTATTTATATCCCTGTTTAACACATGAAGACACTGAGCCATAGAGAGGTAAAGTAATTTTCCAGTGTCACATAGATAGAAAGTTGAAAAAACACTTTTCCAACTCCCAAAGTTATGCTTTCTTCTTTTCGTCTTTGATTCTCATTCATGCATTGTTATTAAATATATGTTAAAATATGCATACATTTTTATTATTGTATTTTGTACTTCTTTACATGTGTGCTTATTACTTCCAGTAAAGATCATTTGATTAATGTAGAACTAAATTTAATTTAATGCTTAAACCTTATAATAGCTTGTAACAATTTTATGTAAGCAAAATCAGCCATGTGAAAAAACAAGTAGAGGAGGAACACTGAGTATTCTACGTTCAATGTGTACACATCTGCTTTATAAATGAAGACATGCTGAAATGGCCTTCATATAAGATAATAGTACTGTGGGCTCATAAACATAAGAGAAAAAAAGCTGATATAAGCAACTATATCAAATCCTAAAATGATCTATTGTGAAAAAAGTATGACAATTCTTTTTTCTTTTTCTTTTTTTTTTGAGTTGGAGTCTCACTTTGTCACCCAAACTGGAGTGCAGTGGCCACTCCCGGCCACTGCAGCCTCGACTTGCTGGGCTCTGGCGATCCTTCCGCCTCAGCCTTCCAAGTAGCTGAAACTACAGGCGCGCGCTACCACGCCCAGCTAATTTTTGATTTTATTGTAGAGATGAGGTCTCACCAAGTTGCCCAGGCGGGTCTCGAACCCACAGGCTCAGGCAATCCACTTACCCGACAATCCTTAATAATAGAAAAATAGAATAGAAATGTTCAATCAGAGTCCTTAATGGTTTTAAAGAATGGAAAAATATCTTCATTATGTCACCTTTTCTTGAAACCATCCAAAAAAAGAGCACGTAACCTATTATATCTTTTGATACTATGTTATTACCACAGGTAAAACTGAGCCTTAATTCTTTAAAAAAGGACGAAATGTGAAAATTCTTATAAAATCAACTACTATTAAGGGTTTTTTTTTTTGAGAGTTTAACTTGCTATCAGAGGTATTCTTTTTTTTCAAATAAGGTAATGTGAGCCGCATCTTAGTTCACTCCTATGATCCTTAAGCATCTTTAAAATGAGATAATTATTTTTTTATTTTAGAGTTGTGGGGTACACGTGAGGATTTACTACATAAGTCGGTTGCAAGCAGGTGAAGTTTGTGCTTCTAGCTGGCCCTCACTATCCCTGATAATGGGCTAGGAGCCCAGTGTGCTGCCATAAGCCCCCTTCCCTCCCTTCCTCCCCAAGTAGTGTCCAGCATGTGCTGATCCCACCCTTGTAACAAGAAGAGTATTCTGAGCTTTTCCATTTATTTTACCTCATGGATGTTTTGGAGAGCAAGGACACCTCTCCATCTTACCCTTCATATATTGAAGAAGCAGCCATAGAGAAGTTATATGATTAATTTGATACAGTTTGGCAGTGACAGCATCATGCCGAAAATCAGAAATGAGAACTCTCAGGTGCAGGACTGAGAAACTCCTTAATAGAAGGCAGCATGTTGCTGCAAAACTGCCATGTCACTTTGAGCAAGTCACTTTAACTCTTGACAACTTAATATATTTTTAAGGAAACTAAAGTGTGGAAGAATGTGCCTTTAAAGATCCCTTCTGTGCCTTTTTTATTCCACATGCATGTACAGAGTAATTTTCCATGGCACTTAAATTTATCTTGTAACAGTAACTTCAAAAACTGCTTTCATGTTCAGTTGTTTCTTCTAGGTCCATAAAGCACATTCATGCAGTTATATAATCATTTATTTATCAAGCATTAAACTCTGTACCATAAATATGTTCTGGTGCAGATTTAAACAAAATAAAGAGAGTCAAAGTAGAGAACAGGTTTCCACTCTGACTGCCACAAATGTAACTTAAATATGTCTTTACAATTGGAATCAGAAGTCACATAGATACCGTTTAAAGCAGAACTGTGGGTTCCCCAGATCAAATGAACCAATAATGAAATCAAATTCAGTAGGTGCTGTCATTATTGGAAAAATAATACAAATTTGCTCTGTCCACCTGCTGTTTTCCTATTCTGTTATACTTGAGCACTACTGGACACCTCACATTTTGTACTTCCTGAAACACATTCTTATGGACAGATTTCTAATTGAGATTATACCTAGCAAAAAAACTGCATTCATGCTTACTCATGTTAAGCCACAGCATTTTGTTTAATTACTTTTCTTTACTTGCTTCTGTCTCCTTTTACAAACTTCATTTACTTTAAATGCATTGACTAGCAATTTGCTCCCACACTTTTTATACTTAAATTTTAGAATACTAATCCAAACCATCAAGTTTCTTGTTCCTTAAGTGGTTTGGTAAAGGAGAGTTTTGTTACATTGATGCTTTAGATGAATTTAAGAAATAAGAGGTTCATTCAGAGCACAGAAAGGAACTAAGAAAGTTTATGGGAATATTTAGTGCATGGTAGACATTATGCTTCATGAATCAGCTTCATTGTAAACTTTTGTTTCAATATAATGTTAAATTCAAAGACGTATGGCACAATTTACCTAATATTTAAGTAATAGCCAGAAAATTTCCATTTACTGTTATTGACAATTTTAATGATCTTAACTTTTATACATTGACGTATATATAACTGAGAGTTAGCAATTGTTAACAATTATCAAAAAGTTAGTAAAAGTTACTAGCTTTACTAACTTTACATGACCGAGAATTAGTAACTACAAACTACACATAGTTGAGAATTTGTAATTCTTAAAAAATATTTTCCAAAACTTACAGAGGATCAGTTATACAGAGGACAATGATGCATCTGGATCACTGTAACCAAGCAGTAAAAGTCAAATGGTTAATTACTCTTTGGCCTTGCAATTGTACTTCAAGGAATCTGTGTTACAGAAGCAATTCACGAATGGGCCAAGCACTCATTGTCACATCACCTATTCTAGCAAAAAATGACAACCCACACGATTAAGTGAATGTTTAAATAAATCATAATGTATTCACACTTTAAAATATTTTACAAATATTTTAAAATGTGCTTTCAAAGAAATAATGGCATTGGGAAATTGGAGAGAATTATACAAGCTATATATAGTCTAATCTCAATTCCATTAAAACACACACAAAACAGATGTGGATATCAAGGTAAAAATGTAAGTATGAAATGATCTCTGTGAGCATCATGGTGTGCCATTATATTACAATATATTGAGTGATTTCTGTTTTAACTTTAAGTATCTCTGTATTTCAAAAGTGTTAAATGCAAGCATGTACCATAATCAGAAAAAAATAAACACGATTTTTAAAATGTACAATAAGCTACATTGGGAAGAAAGAATGGAAGTAAAAATTCAGCTACTACCAGCTCAAATAATATACCCTGAGACAGAAGCAAAATTCATTCCAAAATAACATCTACCAAGCTAAGAAAGAGTAGCAAGGAAGGAAAGAGTAGCAAGGAAGGAATTAACCATTACTAAAACAAAGCATATGGACTGGCACACCACCTCTGATATTAATACTATGAGGCCCTCATACAGACTGTTCATTAATTTGTAATACAGTACATTAATTTCTCATTTATATACCTAATGTTTTCTTTCATACACCATCACTTTTGTTGTTGTTTTTGTTGCTTTACTTCAACATCACCTAAATTCAAGGAAGAAACACACATACACATGACTTCTATCTCACTATCATCTATTATTCAAGAAAGGTCTCATTGAATAAATGTCTGCTCAGAGGCTCTAAGCAAATTTCATTTCTGAACACTACTGTCTGCAGCACAGCAGGCTATTTCACCAAGATAGGATCTCACATTTAATCAAATGCACCAGAAAAAGAAATACTCACAAAGTTTGCTTAATAACCTCAAATCATAAAAATACAATGTTGACAGCATACTAATTTTTAGTGATTTTTTTTTTCTTTAAAGATTTGCAATGGTAAAGAAGGTCATTGTACTGGAGTTCTTCTAATTAAGGCTTCTACTAACCTATAAAAGTTCTCCTAAACAATCTTTATTTGTTACTACTTTATATGTTATACTGAGCTGGTGGTTAAAAATGAAAACAAAAACACAACATAACTTCTTATTTTCAATAAAGAAAAAATTTAAAAATGATAAATTTAGGAGGACTCCAAATTTATACAAATAAGATCTTTAAAGCACCACTTTACCTCAGATGGTCAAGCTTCAGAATTAAATACTACTCAGACTCTGGGTTTTGTAATAATGGAACCATATGGAATGTCTATTGTGTGAATAATATTATTATTTGGATACACTGAGTATATTTTCACTGGATTCTTTAGGCAACTATAACGTTACCCATGTTCAATTATCTGAAAGATCCTACTTGATGTAGTTTTGAATACCCTGCCTCCAAACAGAAGGCTTGCTTGAATAAACATATATTCCCATCAGAAGCATGACATAATGAGTACACTAGCAAGTGTAAAATAATTAGATGTCTCAAACAGATGGATGGATACATATCTACAAATTCAATTTTTTTCTGTTTTTCCTTCTATTTGCATGTATTCTGTGCTGTGTGTATTCCCATGCCATAAGTTTTTGATTCTTCAGTTTCTTCTGAGATAAATTTTTCTTCTGTATAATCTCCACTTCTGGTTTAGGAACAATTTGTTCCTTTTTAGTAAGGACCATTGTAATGCGGCCAGCAAAGCTCATGTAAGAGTTAGTTCAACCATAAGCACTGTCAGATGGCACATCTCAGGGTTTTTGTTCACCTGGGTGTCTCCAATGCCTAGATAATCCACATCTAAATTTGTAAGATCAGCATTCTTCCCTCCATTTTCAAGCAGGAAAAATTCAGCCCTCTTCATGCCACCAAACTTGTGTCCCACTCCCATACCTGACACCGTAAAATGTCAATTCCACCACTGTAGGATGGGAATGGCACACTTTGTTTCTGTAAAGGGACATATTTCAAATATTTGGTGGCTTTTCACACACAAAGAGCCTTGATGACTTGGGCAGTGACATTGATGACTTGGGTGCTCTTGAAATGTACCTGTGGATTTGAACTCTGATTTGCATGATTTTGTTGGGTTCCTTTGGTCAAGTGAATAGGGAACCATTTTCCAAGATCAATCTGGCTTCTTATTGGAAGAGAGCGATCCCATTTTTATTGATTTTCTAACCAATTATCCTAACACCTGAGTTATCTCAGTTAATAAAGTTTCACTATAGTGGAATTCAGATACTTTTAGCACCGGGTTCTTTTTTCTGTGGAAAGTATCTCTCTCTTAATTGAGTGTTTCCTTCTTCAAGCTGTCTGTCCTCAGAGGAATTGCAATATCCTTACTGACTCCACTAAGTTAGTAACAGAAGATCGGTGCATAGCTGAATACATAATTTCAGATCGTAATGAAAAGGAAGGAGTCCAGTAGGCAGAGAGAAGGCAAAGTGGTAGGGACATGCAACTGTTTCAGAAGCCTAGTGGTATTGAAGGTGCTAATTTTTTCTGGTACCTAGGTAAACCTCCACCTTTCCCCAAGATTCCTTAGGTGAGAAACACAGTAACTTCCCAATAAATTAATTATTTCAGCAGAAAGCTAACTGGATGTGTCTTTGAAATTAGAAATACCGAATACACATATTCTACTAAATCTTTTAAGTTGAATTTAAGTATATATAACAACTAAGATATTGTCATCTAATATGCATCATTTTGAAATGATTAAAATAATATTGAATTGTTATGCATAAAAACTATACAAAAATGAAAGTGAAATTTAACTGAACTTGCCTAAAACTCAACATTTAATTGTATATTATTTTAAAAGAAAACAACTGTCTGACCTCTTCTTCCAAAGTCAACTATAGTTAATAATACTATTAAAACTCATTGAACACTTCAACTGAATATTTAAAGCAAATATGAAGAAAAAAAGCTATAGATAGCACACATGCCTTGTATTAACACAAAACTATTTCTCAATAGATTCTTTGTCCATTCCTTGAAACCATAATCAGTATTCTGAGTCAAGGTTCAAGCAACAACCATCAGCCATTGACAAATCAAGAATGCTGAAAATTTGAAAAAACAAAAGGTGTGAATGAGCCCTTCCATTCTTGCCAGAAATAAAATCTCATGCAAAAAGATGACCATCAGTCAAGACCATTTCCTCTTATCCAAAAGTTTTTGGAAGAGTTTTGAGAAAAGGCAAAGGCGCGGGCGGGGGGGGTAAGGGGAAGGGGAGCCACCCAAAACAAAACAAAACAGGCGACTGTTGAAAAACCTCTTACAGGGTCAGCATCAATGGAATGCATTTTAGTATTCAGGTTACCCACCCATGCATAACATCAAAAACTGGGCTTGAGTCTCTCCCCTATTCTCACAGACTCAGGCCACTGTGGAGCAACTGGAGTTGTCCTGAATAGTAACACACTCTGCCTCTGCGGGATGCGTAAACACCAACACAAGCTGATCAAACAGGAGGGGGTGTCCTTTCTACTTAGCTTTCATTTTCTTGAGTCATACTTTAAAACACTTAAGTCTGGTACAATTTAACAAGCCAGTTGTCCAATATGGAGTTTATTTTTTTTCATTCATTTTTACCACCCACTACGTTGTACCCTTTCCCGTTGAACATACGTGCTGGATAATTACAGGTAAAGTCACACATTTTAATAACTTCTCCTATTGGCACTGACACTGAAATACAGATGTTAATTCTGAAATTTGGACTTATTTATGAGGCTTTCAATACTTCTAGTCTTTAAGGCAATTTTGGGATCTGAATTTTATGAGTTCATCTGCATTTATAGCAATCGTATGAGAACTTGAAATCTAGGATTATAAATCTTTTGAAAATATGAGACTCCTTAAATCTTAGACGTTTATGATGACTTGATTTGGTTACAGCATTGTAGAAGATTCTGACACAGTCATAGCTTAAAGAGCTGTTGATAGCATGTGAAAAGATGATCAGGTATTTAATTTAAAATGACTTAAGTCGAATTGTTGCTTTCATTTTATAACTAATTTAAAGTCAGTCTTTAGACACAGTACTTGGTGAATGTCAAAAATGCTTTTCTGTCAGGATTATGATTTTTGGTAGGGAATTAGTACCAGAGCATAACATTCTAAGATGAAAAAGAGCTCAGAAATAGGTACTTAAAAGGTTGAAAAAGGACACAGCAAAAGAACACAGGAAAGACAAATAAAAGACGTGAAACTGCATTTCTCAACTGCTGAAGAAAATACTATTGATTTTCATAGCTCATCAAGAACTCTTCAATTAAGAAAATGATATTTGACTTAGCTAAGTTTTCTTAATAATGGTTCTCAAGGACATTTCTAATAATACAATGACTAATAAAACACATAGCATGCATTAAATACTCACTCTAACAGGTACTTTTGCATTTACTTCCTATTCCTCAGCCCAAATAGGCATTGTTTTTACTATGTGTATGTTACAGATGAAGATCACAGAGCTAGACACTTGCACATGTGGGGTTGTATTCAAGTAACTCTTGGTGCAAAGGCCATTTCTAAAGAGCTCATCATTTTTAAAAGTGTTCAGTTCTGTCAATCTATGGAGTATCATTTAGTTTCTACAACACTAAGTCAGGATTCACCAAATGAGACTAGTGCTATAGTACTAACTTCACAGTAACAGGCCTAAGTCAAAAATTGTAACTAGCAACAGAATACACTCCCCAAGATGTATATAATTTATAAGTATATCTATAATTTATAGTGTTCAAGTGGTTGCCTAAGTAGCATTCAGAAATATTACAGTTTTACAGTTAAACTTTAGCATCTAGTAAAGCTAGTCTGTCTGTGGAGCTTCTTTTTACTAGTCAGGCAGATCACCACTCACAAACAGATTAAACTACAGTATATAATTACCCCAAGGATCCTTTTCACTGAAAACGGACTGTTGTGGTGTTTGATAGTGATTAACAGATTAAGAGTATAGTGAATCGTCTTGATATCACTTCAGAAAAGTGATTTCCTCCCTAATAATTCCCAAGATACATAAATATTCAATTAGGGTCTTTGAAATTGAGTTTTAATTGGGCATTCATGCTCACTATCCAACTTCAAACTTAGCTGAAGCTTACAAAGGTGTTTTATTAATTCTTCCTGTAAAAAATGCCAATAATTCTTCAGGAGTTTCAAAGTGCTAGAGTAAAATAAAGTCAAGATTATCTTTTATATGAAACTTTTACATTTACCAACATTTCAAGACACGCTCTATAAAGTAATAATATGAAACATAATCGCACATAGGAAATGGATTAAAGTTTCCTAGGACCCTCATGAAACTTAATAATGATGATGACTATGATGATAATAATGATGCAGCAAATAATTATATTCTTATTATGATGCACCAAAAGCTGTTTTAAGCACTTTGCCCACATTTACTCATTAAATCTTCACAACGATCTGTAAATTAGGTATAATTGCTAATCCCATTAAAATATATCAGGAAACTGAGGTTTAGAGAGATCAAGTATCTTGCTCAAAATCAAACAGACCTAGGCAAACACACTCCAGAGTCCCCTTCTCTTTACTTCTGTACAGTATTGCCTTTCTAGCTATCGGAATCTAGACCCAGGGCCTAGCTGTTAAATGTACACCTTGGCTCTTTTGCAGCCATTCCGGGAGCAGTATGCAGATCAAGCTAGAGATCTGCAGCTTTAGAGTTTCCAGTTCTCTAAATCTGGCCCCCCCCAAATAAAAATAAAAATCTAAACTAAAAACAAGCTTTCTACATTGGATTTTTAAGAAACAGAATAATGAAGATATCATATAACTAGTAAAAAAAATCCAATAAAAATATATCTAACCTACCTGTGTCTTTTTAAAGCTTGGACATTTACTTGTTTTCTTATCCTAGAACCCCCTATATGGCCAGCTTGGTGACTTTTTTGAGTATAAGGAGGCAGATCTCAGAAAAGCCTCCTTGAGCTATTCTCACACTTTCTGGTCCCAGGACTCTTTCACACTTAAAAAAAAAAAAAGGAAAAGAAAAGAAAGAAAAAGAATGACCTAAAGTGACTTTCGATTGTGTTGTCTATAACTATCAATATTTATAAATTAATAAACTGGAAAAATTCTAAAACACAAGCTATAAGTACACGTGCCATATGCCATTAGAGCAATGATATCATCACACATCATACACCTGCTGGAAAATTCCACTGTACACTTGTTAAAGAATAAGAATGAACAGCAAATAATGTCTTAGCATTATTATTAAAACATTTTCTTTTCACAGATCCTCTGAAAGAGAGTCAGAACATTTTAAGAACACTGATGTAAGAGCTTAGAAATTTCACCAGATAAATATTCAGTTGGGTGATTTATTTCTCCATCCAAAGGGAATTTTCAAAATAAATAAAACTGCATCATGAGAATTATAGTTAGATCCTTGAATAGTATAGGTCAAATTTAAACTTTGAATATTTAAACGTAATCATTCTTGCAAAAACATTCATTAACATTAAAACTAAGTTCATGCTTTAAGTGTCAGTAAGACATAAGCAAGACATGATTTATTAAGAGCTATGGAACCTGTTATGAGCAAATACAGAAAGAACACTTCCCTCTCATTCACAACCCCAAACTAAAGAAGTTCAATTAATTTAGAGAGGGACAGTTAAGTTTTTAATTATATTTTGTGTTTGTGAATGAATGAGCAATTCACATTTCACAATGCTAAGACAAAAATTACACCTGTTTACTTCTGCAGTAGTAGAGTTAATTTTATTGGGCCATATTGACACTGAGACTGGGGCAACGACATTAAAGGGTTTGGGGAAAACCAATTCATAAATGATGTTTAGAAGCATGCTCACACTATAGTGTCAAATGTTAATAAACATCAATATCAAAACCATAATGAATAAAATATCTGGATTTTTCTCTTCATTGATAAATGACTCCCTAACCCCCTTCTCACCCCCCACATATACACAGAAGGATAACAAAAGAAAAATGTCAGGGAAAACCTCACTCACAAAAAAGTGAAAGTGTTACTTTTTACTTAATTATAAAATAGGATTTTCTATAAAGAAATGCATTTGCATAAAAGAAAAAGACATAAATGCAATAAAACTCTAAGTGCAAATATGTCCTTGAAGGCAAACAAATGCTAAATTACAATACAGCCTCAGTCTTTAGGGTTCCTGCTGAATTGAGCAAATGCATATTTTGAATGTAATGCAAATCTAAGCCATTTGCAAAACTTAAGGATCAACTCCCTTTAATTCCAACTGCTCTAGCCATTCACACCTGCTAAATTAAGGCTGCACAGCATTTCTTAAAATCACTGTTTGATCCTAAATATGAAAATCACAATCAGTTTTCCTTGCTGATTTCTGGGCCAAAACGCCCGACTTCTAGCAGTAACTGTCACTTCTACTTGGCAGCCCTTTTCAAAAAGACTTTCAACCAACACTTAAAGTGGTCCAAATCAAATCTGAAAAACAATTCAGTTTTGCATTATATTATTTGACTAACTTCAATTCTTTTGATTTTAGAGTCTTTTTCATCTACTATTTATGATTTCTTTGGCTATAGCTCACAAAGGAAACAAAGGTAAATCAAGTCCTGGAAAAATAAAATGTGTCTTTTCTAATTAGTAGAAACAATACCAGGCAGAGTAGCCCACAGTCAGTAAGTGCCATATTTGCTATTATTCCCTGTGGAAAGAAATATTTAAGCCAGCAAAATGTAAGAAGATCACGATTAAGAAAATCATTTCTAAAAGCCTTTCCATTCATATTTTTGAGGAGGGCTCTCAGTCTGAAGGATAATCAAACCAAGCAACCTAAAATGAGACATCAAAAGCATTTACCCATCAGGCAAATCACACGCTGGCTTATCACTCTTCAGGCCAGGGATATCTGGTGCAGTCTAACATCTCTATCTAAAAAATTAATAGTTCACATAAACCTTTGTATTACTCATTCCTCCTATCCTCAGTTTGTAGAAATACTCCACTCCACCATATACACAAATGGAGCAGGCTACTGAATATTTTGTAATAAAAGGTGCTAAGGAATGGCATTCAAACTCTGACATATTCACCTTCAGCTAAAGACTTCACAATATACTGACAGGCACTGTTCTAATGACATCAGGACCTGTGGAATGTATGACTGCTAGGAAACACATGCTGCTAGGAAACAAAGAACATATCTGATCAAATCTTCTAATGTAAGGTTTGGGAATCACTGTGATTAGATTCTTTAAAATGGGAGGAGTATTCTTTAATCCTCAGAAATATTTGCAAGTGTAAAGACCTTAACACATACTGTCCAGAAATAAAACAAAGATATGAAGCTAGATTCTCATGAATTAAATCACAATTCTCTAAGTTTTCTATTAGCAATAGAAAACTAGCAATATCTCTAATAAAAATATAACTTAGTCAAAGTCAGGCAACTAGCAATATCTCTTATAAAAATATAACTTAGTCAAAGTCAGGAAGCAATGGTTCAGTATTTGTTTTATGCAACTTAGGCTTTTTCAATAGTTCATGGTCTTAAATAAATAAATAGATAGATAAAGACATCCAGAAATTAGTGTACATAAAACAAAATACCCTTTTTACATTCACAGTGCTACTTTTTTAAACGGACTAGAACACAGGCATTTGTAACATATGAAAGCAGAGTTCATCTAGAACTATGGAGTTGAATATTTTTAATTATTGAAGTAAAAAAGCAGTGTAGCTTGCAAAAGTAACAGTTTATAAACTGTGTTTATCTTTGTACATTGTTTATGCTTGCTTTGGATACCAAAAAAAAAAAAAAAAAAATCTGGAGTAAACAACAAAGCTGAGGAATATTTCAATACAAATATATCCTCTTACTTTATGCACAAATTATCTGTTATCCTCTTTTGCTGATATCACAGGAGAGCTGACAATTCTATTCTATTTGTAATTCACATATAGATAAACTGGGCGCCAGAAGTCCAGATCAGAAGTAATCTTACAGATGGAAAAATATACTAGGGAAATTTAAACTGTTTGATCTCATAGGGAAATACAGGAGGTTATTCCAATGAAAAATTACTAAAGAAGCGTCTCTTTGCAGATTCCACGATGACATTCTTTTGATGATAGCACATATGACACTAAAATTAGCAGACTGCCTATTTACTTCAGAGCACAACACAGAAGGCAATATTTCCTTCCTGCCAGAGTCGATGCGTCTCCTCATTTCCCCAGCAGCTGGCTGGAAGGATGTAAAACCAGAGGTGCAAGAAGGCTTATACTTCCTAACGAGTAAACCAGCCAGAAAAGTAAACACAACAGACAACAGAAGGTTAGACTCTAAAGGAGACTGTGGCAGGGGTGCTCACACCGTTGTTTACAATGTGCTCTAACTACCGCAGGCAAGGATCACACGCAGACACAGGGAGGAGACACCCTGGAGGTGGCTCGCGAGCCTCGAGTTCGCCCAACTGCTATGATATCTCTGGCCATAAATAAAGGCAGCGTTTGTTTCTATCCGAGCGAGGAAAGTGGTAAGAGAATTCCAGGGACCAGGGGTTACGCTGGCTGGACTCGATGTTTGCAAGCTACCGGAGCGAGGACTACCCTACGAGGTCCTCACCAGGGCCAATGGGGGTGCGTCGAGCGCTGCACCAGCACTCTCCCGCGCCGCACGCATCTCGCCGAGCTGCGCCTCTCCGGGGGAGAGGGGACACCGGAGGCTTCCCGGCCACCCTACGGGGGCCCCCCGTGGCCTCCTCAAACCAGATTTTCCAGTTAGCGGATCCCAGGCGATTTCAATGAGCAAGCTCAGCTCAAGTAGCATCAGCTCAGCCATCCCCGCAAACACCTCCCTGCCGTTCCCGGGGCGCACAAGCGCGCACACACTCGCACGCTGAGCCCCGCCGCCAAGTCACCCTGGCAGAGGAGGTCGGCCCCCACCCCTGCATACACACCCACCCACCCACCTCTATCGCCGGTGACCTGGCACGCTCAGCCTCTGAGCTCCGACTTGGGACCGGAGGCTGGGTCGCGGCAGCACGGACGCTCCCTGCAGCCCGAAGCCTTCCCTTCTCCCGAGAGAAGCCCCGAGGTGCCTCCTCTCCTACCTGTAACCCGCCAACCGCGACCACCGAGGTTCTGGCCACCCCGCCCGGCGCCGACGCCGCCCGGATTCGTGCAACACCGCCGCCCCCCGCCCAGTGCCCACTACCAGCACAGCACAGCCCGGGCCACCCACGAAAGTGGCAGCTTTTCTCCAGTCAAAACAGCCTAACAAAGCCTGGGCGCGCAGGTCTGAACCAAACTGCCGTGAAGGGGACACAACAGGCAGTGTGCCGGGAGACAGCGTGACTCCACCACTCAGGTGCCCGACCTGGGCCATCTCGGCCACCTCGGATGCTCCACACAGGCGTCGAGTGAGGACCGCGCCAGACTGGCCATCCCGCATTCTCCTGCGCCTCGGAGCCCCGCTCCTCACCGGTCCCCGTCCGTCCTCCAGCCCGCTCCTGCCAGCCCGGCGGAGAAAAGGTGTCCCCTCGCCCGCTTACTGTCCCTACTGGGGGATGGCACCGGGGTGAAAGGGGAGGGAAAATCCACGGGGTGGAAACCGTTCCTAATCCCCAGCGTGTGCGGTGCTGCCAATGCGCCGGGTCTCCTCTCTCCTACAAACCCCTCGGCCGCCAAATCGCCCAATGGCTGGAAAAACCTCGAACCCGTGCCAAAGCCGAGCACCCACCAGCCGGGAGGCTCCCTGCCCGCCCCGCATCACGATCGGATGAGTGTGTGTGCGCGTGAGGGCGAGTGTGAGAGTGGAAGGGTGAGTGCGCGTGAACCCCGCACCCCCTCGGTGGCCCGCCCGCTGGATGCCGCCGCCTGCGCCCGGCCAGGGCGGCCACTATCCACGGAGAGTGCGGAGGATAAATTACCTTTCGCAGCCACCGGTCCCTGAGATCGTCCCATCAGTTGCTCAACAACCTGCAGGCGGGTGCAGTTTCCACAATCCAGCCATGGAGCCCGGGGCCAAAGACGGGCCGGCCCCCGCGAAGACACCCCCACCGCACGGGGCCAAGAATGCTCATCAAAGCGCGGAAAAGGCAGCAGGAGGGTGGGGACCCCAGTCGAGGAAACAACAACAAAAAGTCTCTCTTCCCTTTCTTCTGCTACACAGCCATGGAGAAGGGGGAAGGAAAAAAAAAAAAGAGCCAAACGCTTGTCTTCCTTTACGCGTCCGCGCTTCACACACCCCAGGGGGCAAAAGCGGGGCAAAGAGAAAGGAGGGTTCAAATGTCTCTCCCAGTCCACAGTTGCACAACTTCGGAGTCAGGCTCTGTCTCCAGCAGCAGCAGCCCGGGGACCCCAGCGGCAGCTATTAACATGCGGCAGTCATAGCTGGGGCTGCCTCTCCTCCCCTCACTGCTGCTGCCGCCGCCGCTTAAGAAAAGACGCTGCCGAAGAGACCAAAAATCTTCCACCATCCCCCCAGCCGATCTTTATATCCAGTTCTCCCACCCCACCCCCTCCTCTTTCTTTTTCTTCTTCTTCCTCGTCCTCCCCTTTCCGCCTCGGAGCGGGAGCGATGGAATAGGTAGGGGGAGCCGCGAGGGCCAGGGGTGGCTTCTCCGCCAAGCCCTCCTCCGCGTCGTCCTCCCGAGGTCCTCTCCCCGCCGAGGGTCCCCTCGCGCGCCCGCAGCCTGCGCGGACAGCCGGCGCGAGAGCCACGCAAACTCCTTCCCGGGTGCTCGGCGGCGCCGCGCGGGCAGAGCGGGCGCCGGGCGGCGGAGGGCTGCCGCGTCCCGGGGGCCGGCGAGCCCCGAGCCCGGGGGGTGGCCGCTTAGCTCGCCGGCCGGGCCGGGCAGCTGCGGGCATGTGGGAGCTTCATCGCGCGGCCCCGGGCTCCGCGCCGCCGCTGTCTCTTCGGCTCTTTCTCTTCTTCGACTCCTCCGGAGCGAGCGAGGCACGGGCGCTCTCCAGACACGCACACTCACACACGCGCACACACGAGCGAGCTCCTGCCAAGGCAACCCGTGCAGCCCGCGCGCGCGCGCGCACACCCGGAGCCGGAGAACGGAGGCGAGGAGAGAAGAAAGAAAGGGGAGGGGGCGAGTCACAGGCGGCGGCGGCGGCGGCTGCCGCCGGAGCGGAGGCACCGCGCAGTTCGGGAACAGCCTGCGGCGGGGAAGGCGAAGGCGGCACCCACCCGGACCAGCCGCAGCATCTGCATCCCCGCTCGTGGGACCCGGAGCGAGCGGGGCCGGGCGGCGGGCGGAGGGGGCGACGCGCCGGGAGCGGGGCAGAGCGCGGGCGCGCCGGGGCCGTGCAGCCTGCGCGCCGCGGAGGGAGCCGGGGCCCGGGCCGAGGCCAGAATGAGCCGCGGGCGGGCGGAGAGGGCTCCGGGAGCCGGGGAGGGGGCTCGCGCCGGGAGGAGGGGGCGGCCGGCAAAACCCGGAGCTGGAGTGCTCGCGGGCTCCGCGGCGCGAGCTCCACCTAGCAGCTCGGCACTCGCTTGGAGGTGGGAACGAGAGGGCTGTTACTAGAGGCTTCCCTTTCAGGGTTTGTCAGACAAAGGGTACCTCTCCAAGGCACGCCTCTCTCTCTCTCTCTCTCTCTCTCTCTCTCTCTCTCTCTCTCTCTCTCTCTCTCTCTCTCCCTCCTCCTCTCCTCTCCCCTCTCTCCTCTCTCTCCACTCCCCCATCTCCTCTCCACTCTAACTCTCTCCCTCCCTTCCTCCCTCTCTCTCCCTCCCTGTCCTCTTCTCTCTCCCACTCCACCTAAGGTGAGTAAATGACATCCGCTTGAAAGTCCAGCCAGTGTCTCCGTTTTGTAGGTGGGAATTATTCCGTATTTTCATTATGCAGGTACGGAGCCCCAAAACGTTTCCTGCCTTTAGTCCATTTTACGTTCCTTCAAACTTACCTCAATGTGTAAGTTCATTACAGAGTTGAAAGTATCCTTCTCTGATAATCGGGCATGGGGATTCAGTGATTTTATTTCACAATATCCGTGAAAATTACCATAATAGATATGGAAAGGTGTCGTTTCCAAAGCCATGCCTTCTGATAGGAGGAGTCTGTTCAAGTTAACTGAGTGACCTTGGTCAATTACTGAACCTCATTGCGCCTTCTTTGTAAGCGAGAGTGTTAAGTAGATAATTTCTAAGGTCTTTTCCTGCTCTAAAACGTCGTGATTTCAACTAGCTAAGGAATTATTTTCGGTACGGTACACCCAAGTCACTAAGATTTATTGTATTCAAGGACATTACATCCATAATTATAGTCCCCAAACTGTGTAAGATGTTATACATTCAGAATGGTCCAATGACCTCCAGGAACTCTTAGAAAGGTAACAGCTATCCCAGCATATCTGAAGAACCTAAAACCTCATTGAAATTAAAACCATACTCAACATAAAGTGATTATCAAAATCCCATTCATTCTTTAAAGCTCAACTCCAATGCCAAGTTCTCTCACCCAGCACTCAATTTTAAAAAGTACTCCTCCCATCATACTCCTACAATCCTTTTGATGGTATCTCTGCAGTAACACCTATTTCATTTTGCTTTTTTCATGTTCCTTTTAAATAATTAGTGGGTGTGTGTTTGCCTCCTCATATTATAGCATCCTTCTTGAATGCTTAAGAAAATATTACTCTGTAGTCTTTTGCACATAGTAACTCCTTGGAAAAAGGGAGTCAGGGGGCGGGAAGGAGATGTAATAATATTGCTGAATTCTGACCAACTAGATGTTCACAAGCTCAAGTTATGCTACTTGAATTTGCCTAATACAGGACATCCATGAACTCCCCTGGGTCCTTAAAGAAAATGTAAATTGACATCTGGAGTCACTTGTTACTTAAATAGTTTTGGAAAGAATAGACTCTAGCCAATTGTGACAAGAGACTCCTATTTGTAAAGGAAGAAAAATGGTAGCCACTCAATTCATCTCCCAAATGCTTAATGGCTATATTGAGAAAGGTAATAAAATAATATTTTAAATACATAGAATGATAAGTGCTGTATAGATATTAAATGTTATTGGTGGTAGCATCGAAAATATAAATAAATAGTACCTATGGATCAGTGCTTAGGATGAACCTTACCACAACATGAGAGGTCTGGAAGGATACAGAAGAATGAAATTTTAAAATGGAAGTAATACATGTATCAAAATATGAAGCATATCAACTGAAAATTAAGCATAGTCACTTTAATAAGTAATTGAATGTGTTCACCACAACGGAATTTACCACAAGTAAACAAAATTACAAAGACAATAATGAAGGATAAAGAACCAGAGAGGTGGAAAAAAGTGAGTTAAAATAACTGGCGGTTAAAGAAAAAACAACAGAAACAGGTTAATTATTTATAGAATTTAATCAAATGTCAAGACAACAATTTTTACAGCAGTTATTTATATTTTAGTCTCAAACTTTGAACTTCCAAATCAGATTTAATCTCATGGACATAGTCTATATTTGGTTTAAGATATAAAGCATCCCATTCCATTGCTAGGAAAACTATGACTCTTGCCAATATTTTTCTAAGGAGAACTTTCCACAAAATTGAAATAAAATAAATCCTATGCCTTCTTTGTTACTATATTTAACATCTATTTTAAACTATGTTTAACACCTTCTTCTCAGGGACAAGACAGCATACAGATGATGTTTGAGTTCAGATGCTATTATATAATGACGTTCTCTGCATGCTAGAGCAATTTTTTTAAAAAAGATAACACTATTTGGCTTCTGCACCATTAAAATTGAAAAAAATCAATATTTATCAAATGGAAAAGAGCCCCAGGCAAAAATGAAAAAAAAACCAAAACAACTGAATGTCAAATTAGATACGATGACCAGAATAAAAATATTTAAATAACTGTTAAAACTTTCTGACCAAAAGACCCTTTTCAAATCAATAAGTATACTAAATCCCCAACAGCTTGAAAATTTGGAAGGGAACATGAACAACTTATTCCAAAAATAAATATACAAACGGCCAACAAACGTAAGTAAATATGTCCTGCCTATAGAAATCCAATACATAAAAATATATACAATTAGGAGATCCATATGTCTCATGTTTTAACTGAAACATAGGAAATTAACTGAAACAGCAATAGTGCTATTCTACTAAACTCTAACAAAAGTATGTTGATATAGGCATACCCCTATGTGTATTGCTCTACAAAGAAAGTTGACAATATGTAGCAACTGTCTCATATATATGCTATAAAGTCCGTTGTTCTATTTACAAATATATCTTTTACAGAAATAAGTAGCCGTATGGATAAGTATTTTATATAATGATATACATCTTAGTTACAAATTTTATAAAAAGGTAGAGGGTATGTAAGGTGTGTGTGTATATATATGTATGTATATGTATATATATTCAAAGTAAGCTTGCTTCTTCATAAATTGAAGCTACCTTTAAAAAAAATTCTTTTTTTGAGGCCAGTAGTTATTTCATGTGAAGGTGGCATTGTTTTTAATGTCTACAGTAGTCACTCTTTAGTCACACATTTAATTCATGGGAAAAAGTTCGCTAAAGCAATAAATAATTTTTAAAGTGATGCATACATAGTTTAATAGTTAGGAGTCAATTTGGATGCATGCAACAGAAACAAAAAAATAACAGTGACTTAATCAAAACAGTTTTAAAAAAAGTTTTAAAACAGAGTTTATTAGCAAGAAGAAGAGAAGGAAAAAAAGAAGATTCATGGCAGAAAGACCTGCCATGTGCAAGCCTCTCAAAAAAGAGAAACTGCCTTTTTCTTTTCAAGAAAATCTAGGTAGGGCAGATATGGACCTCCAAAGCATTTCAAACCTAAATAGATCTCTGTCTTCTGCTCACCCACCTATAGTCACTCGTTCTAATTTCAGTTCCAGCGATCATGCCTACATCACAGGAGCAAAGCATGAAAGTAAGGAGGAATATTAGAGCACACTTGCACCTAGGGACATTTTCCTGAAGTTGCATACATACATTAGTTGCCATTTTATTCCATCCTCGGATGGGAAATGCAGACTAGGCTATTCCAGGTAGTCATGTGTCCAACTGCAAATCAGAATTCTTTCATGACTTAGTATCTTCTTCAGTCTTTCACTCACCTTTGTGAACCACCCGGGGCTGGGCTTTGCATATGTTCATCTTTCCATAACCAAATGAGTGGCTAACACAGACACTAAAAACAATGCCACTGTCACATGAAATGACCCTCTACTTCAACCAGATGTAAGATTTTCACAAGATTTCAAATTACTGAGCTTTTACCTTCAGGGACAATACTCTCTGATACCCAGTCAAATATCAGCAGTCAGTTACTATCTTAAATGCTCTTGGGCCTAACTACACTGACAAATCAAGGTAATCAGAGTTAAATCACATCTGCAGAGCAGACGGCAAAGCATAGCACTCAGACTCCTAGCATGCCATGGTGTGATTAGAATTCTAAGGGGTTTGGGATTTACTAGAATTATGATTCAAATATAGATTACCCAGGCTATCAGAACATATTTGACTGCCCTATGGGATAGCTTAATTCTAAGACGTACCCAATGACCCTCTGTGTTCCCTGGAATATTCCCCAAAAGACCATTTAAAAAGGTTGTAAAATCTTACCCAGATTATATTGTCCTGCTAATTTGGTATCTTCTATTCCCTCCTTGCTTAAAGTAATTCACTCTCTCTCTCTCTTTTTTTTTTTTCCAATCCAAAAGAGGACTTAGGTATTCTACATTCTTAATGACTTTAGAGGCTTATCTGTAGCTATAGATCTAAGTATTTTTTGAAATGGCTTCTCCTAATTAAGTGGTAAACTTTTCCATGTGCTGACTTAAACTCTTTATCATAATTTCCATGTGTCTCCTTAAAACTCTTTATCATAATTTCTCAAATGTTTGCATGCATACATGCATGCTAGTTTTAAAGGACTGTGAAAGCAACAGTTTTTTGTTTGTTTTCTCTTTTTTTTATAGCTGTTTTTTTCCTGTAACTTTCCCGGCTACCTTGTCTTTGATCCCAAAATCAGATTACCTTTCCTAATACTCAATTCAGTTCAACACAGAATGCTCACAGCCAGTTACTATAAATGTTCACGATGGCTGCTCTAGTAGATGTATTCAGTACTCATACAAACAAAGTTTCATTAAAAGCATCACATCACAGTGTGTAGATTCCGGACTCCAGAAATATAAAAATATTTTAAAACTCAATACATTTTTCTTAGGATCCTCCTCTTAGCTTTATGAGATAAAACATACAAATATGTTTGTACTCTACCCATGAAAACATCATGGTCAACCAAAGATAGTCAACAATAACTGTCATGGCCCTAAAAGGAAGAAAATAGAATTTTTGCTCCTTTGTAAAACACTGCCTCTCTTCTGGCCTCTGCTCGTCAACCCCACTCCTTTAAGACTGCAATAGACAACAAAAGTAGACACCTGACTCATAATTACTCCCCCTTCTCTGAGCTTGGCACCTACCCATAATTGGGCAGATGTGTGTAAGACGTGGTCTTGTCCATACTCTTTAACTCTGTCCCCTGGCTGTAGTCAAAGGGTCCAGGCATGGGGAGACTAATGTAAGATAACCTATGATAAATTTTGCCCGGGATTTTTCAGGCTTCAATGCAAAGGGTCTCAATACACCCCCGATAGTGGAGGAGATCCAGGAGCTATTTACATTGGATTGAATGTTGGTGTCCCCTCAAAATTCGTATGTGGAAATGACACACCCTAATGTGATGATAATAAGAAGATGAGCCTTTGGAAAGTACTTAGGTCATGAAGGTGGAACCCTCATGAATGGAATTAGTGCCCTTTTAAAAGGAACTTTAGAAAGCTCTCTTGCTTCATGAGTATACATGAAAACCTGGTAGTGTGCAATCCAGAAGAGGTACCTCTCTAGAACCAGCCATGCTAGCACCCTAATCTCAGACATCCAGAGCTGTAAGAAATAATTTTCTGCTGTTGATAAGCTACCCAGGCTATGGTGCTTTGCTGAAGCGGTTCAAACTGACATTATTCACGTCCACACTATCTGCTATGTAGTAGTATCTAAACATGACTTCCTGAAGAATGCAATCAGATTAAAATAGATACTGCTAGCCTTCATCAGAAGTTCCTATTTCTTTTCAATCTATATTTTAAATTCAAAACCAGATATACAAAGATGAAAATGTTGTGTACATGTGTAGTTATAGTGCTAGCATGCAATCTGTGTTATGGTGATATCTAAAAAATTAAGTTCTCCTTCAGATTACTTACTGGATTTTCTCAAAAGCAGAGCTCATGGAAAGCACATTGCATTACTCTTCTGGGAGTGTTGGTCACATTATTCTTTCAGTACTCTCAGATGATTTTCTCATTTCTGGCCTCTTCTTCAATTATATGCCTCACCTCTTTTCTTATAAATCACAAAATTAAGACTGATAGAAAAAATTGTTATTGTCTACTTAGAAATATGAGGTATCTTTAAAAATTTATGAAAAATGCAAATTATGAAAAAAACTTCATGGATTTGAAAACTTTGGCACCAAAATAGACTTGTACCAATTTGTTATAACATGTCTGAGGCTTTAAGAAATATAAGGCAGTTTGGAAAAAGTCCCTATCAGAGCAACATTAATTCTGCTAACATTGAAGCAAGAACAAACATCAAATTTATAGTGGAAGAATGGTGAAATTGTTGATCCATAATTTATGAAAGTGTATGGGGAAAATGCCCCAAAGAAATTAGCAATTTACAAACTGGTAACTCATTTTCAGAAGGGATGAGACAATGTTGAGGATGAAGCCTACAGAGATAGACTATCCACATCAATTTGCAAAGAAAAAATTCATCTTTTTTTATGCCCTAATTGAAGAGGACCAATGACTAATAACAGATGCAATAACCAACACCACAGACATCTCAATTGGTTAGCTCACACATTTCTGTCTGAAAACTTCAAATGAGCAAACTTTCCCTTCAGTAGGCTCCAAAACCACTGCACCCAGATCAGCTGCAGACAGGAGAAGAGCTTTCAGTGGAAATTTAAACAAGTGGGATCAAGATCCTGAAACATTTCTTCAAAGAATCGTAACAAACACCACCAAAGCAATGGTTACCAAGAGAAAGTGGCCCAACCAAAGCAAAAGCAAACTGGTCAAGAGCAAAGGTCGTGGCAAGTGTTTTTTGAAATGTTCAAGACATTTTGCTTGTTGACTTTCTGGAGGGCCAAAAAATGGCGACAATTGCTTCTTATGAGTGTGTTTTGAGAAAGCCAAAGCATTAGCAGAAAAACATCTGGGAAAGTTTCACCAGAGAGTTCTTCTCCACCATAACAATGCTCTTGCTCATTCCTCTCATCAAACAAGGGCAATTTTGTGAGTGTTTCAATGAGAAATCATTAGACATCCACCTTACAATCCTGATTTTGGCTCCTCCTGACATCTTTTGGCTTCCTAATCCTAAAGAAAAATGAAAGAACACCCATTTTCTTCAGATAATAATGTAAAAAAGGTTGCACTGACATGATTCAATTTCCAGGACCCTCATTTCTTTAGGGATGGACTAAATGACTGGTGTCATTGCTTACAAAAGTGACTTGAACTTGATGGAGCTTATATTGAAAAAGAAAGTTTACTTTTGAAATTTTATATTTTAATTCCATTTTTCTGAACTTTTTGAAGTTCTCTTCAACAGTGCTTAGACCCATAGTACTAAATAAATGTTTGATAAATTAAATAATTCAAGGCAAATATTATATAATATATAAGATATATCTACTAAACTATGCCTGATGTATTAAGAGTATAGATTAATCTAAGTGAGAGCCATCAAATTCAAATCAGTCACCTTGACTGGGAGAGGCTGCCATTGTTTAAGCCAAGTTGAACTCTTTTGAAATCTCTTTATACTGTGGCATGCTTTGGAGTAGCCTTAAGATATTAGCAAATCTCACACTTTTATGTGCATTTGATTTTTTTGTTGTTAATGGCTTGGAATCAACTGGGAAAAAAAATAACTGGAATAGAGCTTGGAAATCTAATTGGTTGTCAAGTAAAAACACAATTTTTTTGTTGTTGTTTGAAGTAAATAATGCTTGAATAATTTATTTTTCCTGTGGTTTGATTTTAGACCATAACTCTTTTATTTATTTATTTATTTATATTTATATTTATATTTTTTAAAGCAGGATTTATTGAGAGGACAGAAAAGCTCCCAGAGTGGAAGGGGACCTGAGGGGTTGTCCACCCTAACTCTTTTAAAGCAAGGAGTGTCACCATCTATGTGCTAGGACTTTTCTCATAAACAGTTGCAATCAATCCTCCCAAGAAATCCATGTCATAGGTATCATGCCCACTTTAATAATAATAATAAAAGTAAAATATAAATGGTGGAAAAACTAAGACTGAATATCCAGTAAAGTATAACAGTAGGCATTTACCTTAATAACGCTGCCTACCTTGAGGGAATCCCAAAACCAAGTTTTACAATGAGAAATCTCCCACCGGCTACAATTTATTGGTACAGAGAGGGAAAGATTCCCTTGATTAGCAAGTTGATCGAGTCTTCTGAGGGAATTTGGAATTAGTGCTAAGAAAGTCACTGTTTTTTCTTTGGATAGGCCATGCAGGCTACCAAGCTGTGGTAGGATCCTCTTTTCTCTGCAGTATTAATTCAAGAATGAGAAGTGATTTGCTCTTAATGGGAGACAAGAACTATTATACATTAGTTGAACATGTCTTTAGCCACACAGATGAAATGAGGATAATATGAATCTGCAAAAAGAAATCTGAAACACATGCACAGAGGGAACCCTAGATGAAGTATAGAGAAAGATTTGGAGTGGTTTTCTGAACCCTTGTTTTACTTGCTTCCTAAGATCCAGCTATGATCCTATACTTAGTTTCTAGAAAACAACACTTGTAGTGTTGCAATACAGTCTTCTTTTGAGGAAGCCAGCTTTGTAGCAGTTATCAATGGGTTTTGTCTAACATTTCTCATTTTCCACTTTTGAAAATAGCATACTTCTTCCTTAGGTATCCATCTCCACTTTACTTTATGTATTGGCAACAGCCTGTTCATCATAGTACCCAGCCCACATAGAAAAGGCAAATTATCCAGACCAAAGCAAATATTACAACCAGTACTATCCTGGTGATTTGTTTGGAGATAGCCACATGACTTAAGCCAAGCTACTTAAAATTCTTTCCTGGGATGTTAAAAAATATGAGTGCTGAAATAGAGAAATATTCCCCTCTTCTCTGGCATGTTTTAAAATAGAATGATGTAAACCTGAAGCATTTTTTAATAGTATTTTTTAATGTTGTCTCTCAGGGATTTGACAATTAGAAAAATATCATAATAATAGTCTCCCAATATATCTCACTTCGTTGTCTAATGATTAAACATATACATATCAACAGCTTCGTGTATTCTTAAATTATTCCATATTAGATTTAAATAAGATATATTCGTTATACTGATGTGAAGTGTCATGAAAAGAAATTCCAAATCTATACTGTACATCTCACATTAAGGTATGCATATTGTGCTTCTGATTGTTCTAAGGATTGAAATTCTAATCCTGAATCTGTAAACTATGGGGGAATGGTAGTATTTGGGTATCTTTTCTTTTTAGGTATTCAGAGATCCGGGCTGATGGAGATTCCTTCATCTTAACACATGGTTTTCAAGGCTGCACTGGGAAATCCATGGGGAAAGAAGGAGGAGCTAATTTTGTTAGCATTTTATTTATGGGCTCTGATGACTCTTATCACATCTGCCCAGATTCCATTCACAAGAACTCAGGCATATGGGTACAACCTAACTGTAAGAAGGATTAGCAATTGTAGTCTAGCTTTGGGTCCCGAAATAAATGGACGATGTGTTTGATGGACAGATATCCAGGTGTCACCATACACATTTTTTGATGATTCAGGAATAATGAAATGCAGAAAAATATGCAGAGGTGTGGCACTTATCTATCGCCACATAATTGAACTAATATGTAGAACCAACGAAATAGTATAAGGAGCTTAGGACACGGATTCAGAAGATCATTTCAGTCTCAGTTTCACCACTAGCTAATTCTGTGCTATTAGTCAAGTCACTCAGTATTTCTGGGCTTTGTATTCTTTATCAGTAAAATTGGTATATTAAAACATTTTCCCTTGCCTATATCACAAGGTTTCTGGGGCCACCACCTTGGGGGTACTTAAGGATCATATGTTGTAAGTTTGGAGTGCATTACAAATGGAAGATCATTGCTAGGCCACATAAACCTATATACACAGCTGTACCATTCATGCACACGGACTGTCAAGCACTTGAATATTAACATTTTCTTATGTGGTTTGAAGTCTCTATTCTCTAAATGCAATATCCTTTCTCGAGAATGCTGTGAACCTCTCGCAGATACTCCCCAGTACCAAAGTATTCATTTCTACAGCTTGAGGAATGTAAGCTGCTCACAGAGGAGTTCCTCAAGTATTTTCTTCTGTCAGGATGTCCGTAGTATTGGAATTTTATATATATTTTTTCTATATAAAAGACAGTGCAATTAAAGCACATTTTGGGATGCCCCTGGGGTTTCATAGGCCTTTGACACTGGTTTATAACTGTGTCTTCCATAAAAATGTAAGCTCCTTGAGGATGAGGACTTTTGTTTATTTTGTTCATTGCTTCCTAGTGAGTCAAACAGGGCCTGAAATATAGCAATGTTCAATAAAGATTTGTTGAATATACCAATGGCTAAAACTATCATTTTGATTTTCTGTTAGAATTAAGTTTTCATTGCCTTAGTGAAATAGGTTGGCATGGCTTAACCTAGAATGTCGAGTTATTTACACTTCACAATTTGATTTGTCAACATCAGGAAGACTTTTTCAACAGGCCAGCCAACCTCTGACTAATGGCCCTACTCCAGCCTTACACAACTCTTGGGAACCATGGAAGCTTATTGTAAGTAAACCGGAAGAATTACTTTTCTGTAGCCCACCTTGATGCACTGGAGAGTTCTATGCTCTGTTAGACAGTTATTACAAATATCATGAGACACAGCTTTTTGAACTTGAGAAAAACTTTCTTAAACGATTAAAAGAAAAATTTTTGCTGGTTCTCTGAGATTAAGTTTAATCTTGAAATACCTTCTGTTTAGCAAAATACATCAGGAAAAAACTTAAAATAATTTTATAGTACTAAACAAGTTCCATGGTACAGAGATTTGTTTTAATGAAAATAGAAAAAAAAAAAAGAACTCTGAAAACTGGTGGGTCTCAGGTGGTACAGCAAGGATAAGAGAATGACTAAATTTGATTTGTATTTATTAGAAAAGGAGAGATCAGACTTTCAATTTGATTTGGGAAAACTAGAGTTAAGCGTGCAGGGATATAAATATTGCTTATTTTGTACTGAAGAATCCTGGTATTTATGAATTCCTGAGAATAAAATGTGATCACTGAAACTCTTTTTGAGAGGAAATTGTTATTTCATGGAAGGCAAAAATCACTACTATGCTGTATGCATTTAATAATATGCAGAATATTTATATTTAAATGTACAGCAGACCAGGAAACTGCATAGTTATTTTCTTACCTTTTCTAGCACTACTGTGAAACTTCTCATCTTTTCTGTCTTCAAAAATTTCATGTTTTTCTCACAAACTTGACTAACACTCAATATTTGTGATATATGTCTATCCTCTATTAGAACAGATACAACTTACTGTACTACATATATTATCCAGCACAATGCCTTTTATCTTGAATAGACAGTCAAGGATTGAACTGTCAAATGTGAAAATTTGGAAAATATAGATATAGGGTTACTTTTTAAAGTGTGTTCATTGTAATTAGTCCATTTTCTATTGCTTAGAATACTTGCAACTGGCAAATTATTATAGAAAAGGAATTTATTTCTTAAACTTATGAAGACTAAAGTCCAAGTTTGAGGGGGTCACATCTAGTAAGAACCTTCTTGTTGGTGGGACTTTCTCTAGAGTCCTGAAGTGGCACAAGGTGTCACATGATCAGTGACCTGAGCATGATAATGTGCTAACTCAAATATCTCTTCCTCTTATTGTAAAGCTACTAGTCCCACTCCATGATAGCCTATTCACCCAGTAACCCATTAATCCATTAATCTATTAATTCATGAATTAATCTATTCGTGAGAGCAGAGCCTTTGTGACCCAATCACTTCTTTAAAAAGGCCTCATCTCTCAATACTGTCACAATGGGGATTAAATTTCAGCATTAGATTTGAAGGGGAAAAATTTCAAACCATGGCAATATTCAATCACTACTCAGAGATATAGAAGTTATATTTACTCCATATTGTAAATTTTAAGGTCAAGTCGCTGACTAACTTGCCTGAGGTCAAATAACAAGTAGGTTGCTGAGCTAAATCCAAACCTAGAACCTTCTCATTTCAAAAACTACGCATTTTCTCCTACATCTTCACATGAGCAAAAAGTCAACTCTGCAAAGTAATCTAGCATTTAGGAATGGAGCAACTTTTAAATGTAACATATTAAAAAATAACATGATGAATTTGTATAAAATAGCTTAAATTTTAAATTCAGTAGCCACCACATTAAAATAAGAATTCTGAATGCTAATTATTTCTGTCAGGGGAAACTATATTAAAATGATGAATACATTCATTCCAAGGGAGAATGTAGACCATTATCCTGACAGATATTGGTTTATGGGATTTTATATCATTTTTACTTCTGTACTTCTGTATTTTGTCATGTTCAGGTAAGTTGTGAAAATAATTCTAGCAGTTTTATCTTCTTTTTGCTTCCTTACTTTTTGTGATTATTTATTTCTGTCTTTTGTAGTCTTTTTAAAATTTTAATGGACACAAAATAATGGTACCTATTTATGGGGTACTATGATATATGTATACAAGTTTTGATACATGTATATATTATGTCATTGCATAACGATCAAATAAGGGTAATTAGCATATACATTCCTTCAAACATGTATCATTTATTTGTAGTGAGAACATACAAAGTTCTCTTCTAGCTATTTTGAAATATTTAGTACATTATTGTTAACTGGACTTATTGCACTGTGCAATAGGATACCTGAACTTCTTTCTCTTATGCAATTGTAATTTTGAACCTGTTAATCAATCTCTTCCCCTTCTCATTCCAACTCCCCAGCCTCAGGAAATCACTGTTGTATTCTCTACTTCCATGAGATCAACTTTTTAAATTCTACATATGAGTGAAATCGTGTGGTAAGAGAGATTAGGAAGTTTTCTGTGTTTGACTTACTTCACTTAACATAATGTCTTCCAGGTTCATCTATGTTCTCACAAATTACAAAATTTAATTTGTAAAAATGATTGAATAGTATTCCACAGTGTACATATGCCACATTTTCTTTTTCAATGTACTCTTTGATGGACACTTCGGTTGATTCCATATCTTTTCACTGTGAAGAGTGCTGCAATAAACATGGGAGTGCCAATAGCTCCCTGACAAATTGATTTCATTCCCTTTGGGTATATACCCAGTAGTGGGATTACTGGATCATATGTGAGTTATAATTTACATTTTTGGAAGAACATCCATACTGTTTTCCATAATGACTGTACTAATTTACGTTTCTACCAACAGTGTGTAATTGTTCTCTTTTCTCCTCATTCTTGTCAACACATACATCTTTTGTCTTCTTTAAAATAGCCATTCTGACTGGAGTGGGGTGATATTTCATTGTGGTTTTGATTCTCATCTCTATAATAGTGATGTTGAACATTTTTTTTCATAAATCTTTTGGTCATTTGCCTTCTTTTTAGAAATATCTAGAAAGGTCTTTTCCTCTTTTAAATTCAGATAATTTGTTTGTTTGTTTGTTTTGCTCATGAGTTTTTTTACCTTCTTATAGATCCTGAGTGTTAACCTGTTGTCAGAAGTATAGATCCCAAATATTTTTTCCTACTCTGTACGTTGTCCCTTCACCCTGTTGATTATTTCCCTTTATGATGCAGAAGATTTTTAGTTTCATGCAATCCCTTTTGTCTATTTTTGCTTTCGTTGCCTGTGGTTATGGAACTATACTTAAACAATTCTTTCTCAGTCTAACATCATGAAGGGTTTCCCCTATGTTTTCTCCTTGTAGTTTTATAGGTTTGGGTCTTATATTTAAGTTTTTAACCCAATTTGAGTTTATTTCTGTTTTTCTGTTGTTACTATTATCATTATTTTAGAAGCAGGGTCTTACTTTGTCATCTGTGGTGCAATCGTGGCTCACTGCAACCTTGAACTCCTGGCCTCAAAAGATCCTCCTACGTCAGCTTTCAAATCGGCTGGAACTACAGGCCTATGCCACCACTCCTGGCTATTTTTAAAATTTAATTTAATTTTTTATTTTGTAGAGATGGGGTCTTGCCATGTTGTCCATGCTGTTCATGAACTTCTGGGCTCAAATGACCCTCCAGCCTTGACCTCTCAAATGTGATCACAGGGTGAACCACTGCACTTGGTCTTGAATTGATTTTTGTATACTGTGAAAGATAGGGGTCCGGTTTCATTCGTCTGCATGCGGATATCCAATTTTCCAAGCACCATTTATTAAGGACACAGTCTTTTCCCTAGTGTGTGTTCTTGAAAACTTTAAGATCAGTTACCTGTGGTTGTGCAGATTAATTTCTGACTCTTCTATTCTGTTCCATTGGTCTATCCTGTCTGTTTTTATGCCAAAACCATGGTGTTTTGGTTACTATAATTTTGTAATGTATTTTGAGGTATAGTATTATGATGCTTCCAGATTTTTTTTTCTCCCTTCCAGATTTCTTTGGCTATTTGTGGTCTTTTGTTGTTACATACAATATACAAATTTAATATTATTTCTATTTTCTGTGAAAAATGTCATTTTGATAAGAATTGCATTGAATTTGTAGGTTACTTTGGGGAGTATAAACATTTAAGCCATATAAACTGTTTCAATTCATGAACATGAATGATCTTTCTGTTTATTTGTGTCGTCTTCAATTTATTTCATCAGTGTTTTATACTTTTTAGTGTAGAGATATGTTGCCTCCTTTTAAAATTTATTTCTAGGTATCTCATTTTTTTATAGGACTTGTAAATGGGATCATTTGCTTGATTTCTTCTTCAGATAATTCACTCTTTGCGTATAGAAATGCTACTGATTTTTTGTTGTTGTTGCTGATTCTGTATTCTGCAACTAAATTTGTTTATGAGTTTTAGCAATTTTGAGGTGGAATCATTAAGATTTTCTGTAGAAGCAGTTATGACATCTGCAAACAAGGACAGTGCAACTTTCTCCTTTCCAAATAAGATACATTTTATTTCTTTCTCTTGTCTAATTGCTCTGGCTAGGACTTTCAGTACTATGTTGAATAGAAGTGAAAGTGGGCATTCTTGTCATGGTTCTTATCTTAGGGGAAAAGCTTTAACTTTCTCCCTTGCAGTATGATGTTAACTGGGTTTGTCATATATCGCTATTATTGTGTTGAGCTACATACCTAATCTGTTAAGAGTTTTTATCATAAAGTGACATTAATTTTTGTCAAATGCCTTTTCTACATCTATTAAAAAATATCATTTTTGTCCTTCATTCTGTTAATGTGAGGTATCACATTTATTGATTGATTTGTGTATGTTGCATCTCTGGAATGAATCCCACTTGCTAATGATGAATGGTCTTTTTAATGTGTTGTTGAATTCAATTTGATAGTATTTTGTTGTGGATTTTTGCTTTTATGTTTATCAAGGATATTGGTCTGTAGTTTTGTGTGTGTGTGTGTGTGTGTGTGTGTGTGTGTGTGTGTGTGTGTGTGTATGTGTGTGTGTTCTTGTCTAGTATTGGTGTCAGGATAATGCTGGCCTCATACAATGAGTTTGGAGGTATTTCCTACTCCTCAATTTTCTTGAATAATTTGAGGATAATTGGTGTCAATTATTCCTTAAGTGTTTGGCATAATTTAGCAGTGAAGCCATCAGGTCCTGGATTTTCCTTTATGGGAGAATTTTTCTTACTGACTCAATTTCCTCACTTATTGTTCTGTTCATATTTTCTCTTTATTTTTAATTCAATCTTGGAAGGTTGCATGGGTCCAGGAATTTTATCCATTTCTTCTAGTTAATCCAATTTGCTGGTATATAACTATTCATAATAGCCTCTTATAATTCATTGTGTTTTTGTGGTATCAGTTGTAATGTCTTTTTTTCATTACCGATCTTATTTATTTGAGCCCTTTCTCTTTTTCTTAGCTAGCTAAAACTTTGTTGGTTTTGTCTCTTTTCAAAAAACAATTCCTCATTTCATTAATCTTTTATATATAGAGGGTTCAAAAAAAGTACAGATTTTAAGAAGGAAAAATGTATTGCAATTGTAATACTCAATACATATCAATAACAAAAGATGAATACAAGTCACATTTGACTTCTGCATTACAAGAGGTGCTCAAAGTGGTTACTATCAGCATCCAGACACTTCTGATTACATTGAACTAAAAGTAATACATAGATAATGTCGCTTAAACTATATATACCTTTTTTGGCACGCCCAGTATTTTTAGTGTCTATTTTATTTATTTTTTACTGTAATCTTTATTATTTCCCTCCTTCTACTGATTTTGGGTTTAATTTGCTCTTATTTTTCTAGTACCCTAAGGTGCATTACTAAGTTGTTTATTTGTGATTTTTCTTTCTCTTTGTTGTAGACATTTATTGTTATAAACTTCTCTCTTTGAATGGTTTTTGCCATTTTCCAAAAGTTTAGGTATGTCTTGTTTCCATTTTCATTGTCTCAAGAATTTTTTAAATTTCCCTTTTAATTTATTAATTGATCTTATGGTTGCTCTGGAGCATGTTATTTCATTTCCATATATTTGTAAAGTTTTAAAAATTTCTCCCATTGTTGGTTTCTACTTTTATACCATTGAGGTCTGAAAACATACTTGAAATCACTTCTATCTTCCTTAATTTTTTAAAGATTATTTTTTGTCCTAGCATATGACCTATCTTGGAGAACATTTTGTGTGCTTTTGAGAAGAATGTGTGTTCTGTAACTGTTGGATAAATATTTCATATTTATCAATATGAAGGTGTCAGGTCCACTTGATCTAGCATGTGCTTTAAGTCATATGTTTCTTTATATATTTACTGTCTAAATGAACTATCCATTGCTGAGAGTGTAGTGTTTAAAGCTTCTACTTTTACAGTATTGCAGTCTATCTTTGCCTTCAGATATAATAATAAATACTTTACATATTGAGTGCTGCAGTGTCTGGTGCATATATCTTTACAATTGTTATACCCTCTTATTGAACTGATGTTTATCATAATATAATGACCCTCTTGGTCTCTTTTTATGGTTTTTGTCTTAAAGTCTATTGTATATATGTATAACTACTTCTGCTACCTTTGGTTTCCATTTAGGTGGAATATCACATTTCATCCCTTTACATTCAGTGAGGAAAGTTTCACTTTTACAGGTATAGTGAATTTCTGGTAGGCAGCGTATAGTTAGGTTTCTCTCTTTTTTTTTTTTGAGTTGGAGTCTCACTCGGTCGCCCAGACTGGAGTGCAGTGGCCGCTCCTGGCCACCGCAGCCTCGACTTGCCGGGCTCCGGCGATCCTTCCGTCTCAGCCTTCCAAGTAGCCAGAATTACAGGCATGCGCTACCACGCCCGGCTGATTTTTTTATTTATTGTAGAGATGAGGTCTCACTGCCCAGGCAGGTCTCGAACCCGCGGGCTCAGGCAATCCACTCACCTCAGCCTCCCAAAGGCGCGGGATTACAGGCTGAGCCACCGAGTCCGGCTGTTTCTCTTTTTTTTAAAAAAAAAAAATTAATTCAGCCACTCCATATCTTTTAATTGGAGAATTTAATCCATTTACTTTCAAGGTTCTTATTTATAAGAACTCACTCCTGTCCTTTTGTTAATTGCTTTCTGGTTGCTTTATAGCTCCTCTGTGTCTTGCTTCTGCTCATTTTTCCTCCTTTCATGGCTTTTCTGTTTTCTGTGGTCATAAGCTTTGATTTCTTTCTCATTCTCATTTGTGATCTGCTGTAATTTTTTCTTTGTGGTTACTTTAGGGATTACTTTTAAAAATCTTATAACAAATTATTTTAAACTGATGATAACTTAATGTCATATACACATATTTTAGATATTTCTTTCTGTCTCCTCACAGTTTATAGTTTTGTTATCTTCATTTAGATCTTTTTATATTGTGTGTGGCTTGGTACCTTATTGTAAATAGCTATCATTGACCATTTTGACTTTTAACCTTCATATTGGATACCTGAAAGATTAAATACCACCGTTATAGCAATGAAGTACTCTGAATTTGAGTATGAATTTACCTCTACCAGTATGGTATACTCTCATCTTTTATGTTATTAGTAATTGTTTTTTTCACTTCCAGTTGAAGTACTTCCTTAATGCATTTCTTCTAAGGCCAGTCTTATAGTGACACATTTCAAATTTCCTCAGCTCTTTTTTGTCTGGGAATGAGTTTATTTATCATTCCTTTCTGAAGAACAACTCTGCTTGGTATAGTATTTTTGGCTGAAAGATTTTTTTTTTTAATTTTTAAATTTCAGGTCTTTGAAAATATTGTCCTATTCTCTCCTAGCCTGCAAAATTTCTTCTGAGAAATCTGCTATAGTCTACCAAGAATTCCCTTATATGGGACTTGATTTGTATTTGACTTTTGACAGTTTGATTATAATGTGCTTTGGAGAAGACTTTTTGGGTTAAATTTGTATGAAATCCTTTGAGGTTTATGAATCTGGATGTCCATATCTCTCCCAAGACTTGGGAAGTTTTCAGCTATTATTTTTTAAACAAGCTTTCTTTGTTTTTCTGTACTTTTGTTTAGTGGTTTCCTATATGTCCTGTAGAGTTTCTTTCTTTCTTTATTATTTTTTTTATCATTTTTTCTCTTTTTTCTCTGACTGGGTTTCAAAAAACCTGTCTTAAACTTAAACATTATTTCTTCTATTTAATCTAGTATGCTATTGGAAAACTTTCAGTTGTAGTTTAATTATTGATTTCTTCTGTTCCAATACTTCCTTTTTTATAATATCTATCTGTGGAATTTCTCATTGGATACGGATTATTTTTCTGATTTCAATAAATTGTCTATCTGTATTATCTTGCAACTTGCTGAGTTTTCTTAAGATAGTTATTTTGAGGTTCTTTTCAGGAAATTTATAAATTTCTATTTCTTTGGGATAAGTTATTGGAAAATTTTGTGCTTGTTTCATGGTGTCATATTTCCCTGCTTTTGTGTGTTCGTGTGTGTGTGTGCATGAGTGTGTGTGTGTGTGTGTGTGTGTGTGTGTGTGTGTGTGTGTGTGTTTGTGTCCTTGCCTTGATATCTGTGCATATGGTAGAATGGTTGCCTCTTCCTATTTTATAAAAGTGGCTTTTGTTGGGCAAGGCATATTGACTTTAGTTCCAAGTGGGTGCAATAATGTCATCATTGTACAGTTTTTTTTTTAGCTGTTGTGATTTTTAGCTTCACCTACTAGTGCTGTGTGGCCTATTGTGCAGGAGTTTCTGTGACTGGAGCAGGATGGGATTCCCCCAAGGGCAACACACCTGACTGGTGAGTGCAGGGCTCAGTCTACCAACTCACAGTAGGGTCCCCCTTGAACTGGCATGCCTTCTTGGTGAGTGTGGTAGCTGGCTCACAGCCTTGAGGCGGGGAACCTGTAAAAAAGATGTGCCTGGTTGGAGGACATGCTGGCCACACATAGGGATCAGTCTGGCTTGGGACAGGGCTCTTGTAAGTGTATAGGCTGGTCCACTGCTTTGGGGCAGGGACCTCCTTGAAACTGTGCACCTCACTGGTGAGCATGCTGGTCACACTTGGGAATCATTCTGCTAGCTTGGGTAGGTTTTCCCTGGGGGCAACAATCCTGACAGTTAAGCATGCCAGTGATGCACTTGGACAGATTAAATGTCACCTAAGTTGGCTAAGTTTTGTCTTCACTTGTTCTGCTGATTTTTTCTATGAAACCTTTGCTTATTTAAAGTCTATTTATATCTCCTTTTTCTTTTTTTTCAAGACCTTGTAACAATACTATACATGATTCAATAGAGTCCTCAAAATAGACCCATGTAATGTTACTTCTCAGATTTCAGAGCTATGGAAATATCTCTTTTCTGATAATTTGGTTATCCGCCTTATTAGCCATTGAGAATGATGTATCCTATTATGTTCCCCTTTTGCTTTGAATGCCTGAAAGATAAGAATTTGCTTTTGTGCACCACAGCAATAGTTTCCTGAGCCTTCATTGTCTGGATTGCTTATTGCTCCCATCATTAAGTTGTCTGTTGTTATTGTTTAAATAATGTTACAATGGCACCATGTGTGACCTTAATTTCTAAGGCACCTCACTTGCCTATTGAGGATAAGAAAGAAAAAGATAAAAAAGAGAATGAGATGGAAAGAAAGACACAGAAATGGGAAACTTAAACATTTCATCTATTTGTTTCGAGTCTGGCTTTGCTGTTTTGTTTGTTTGTTTGTTTTCAGTTTAAGTTAATGCTATCTGTCTTGATCCACTGGCCAAGTTCTGGCTCTGTATTCAACGTGCAGTAGCTGGGATGGCTACTTTAGTCTTTTGACAACACTTTCTGATGTCTCATTTTCCTAAGGACTGAATCAATTCTTTATTCTGAGTAGCTGATTTTACAGCTTCTCTTCTTCCCAGACTAGAGCCCTCCTTTTGAATACCATCACTACAGAAAAGGGTTATATGACTAATATCCCCAGTTCTAAACGTAAGCCGCTCTGTCCATCTGTTTCTTACTATGCATATGTATGAATACACGCATACATATGCAGAGAAATTTAAAAAGTCCAGTAGCATGTGCTCATATTTATATTAACTGAACACTTATTCAAGCTTCTCCTGTTACCTGCATACACACATACATATGTAGAGAAATTTAAAGTCCAGTAGCATGTGCTCATATTTATATTAACTGGACACATATTCAAGCTTCTCCTGTTACCCAAATAAAATATTTTATTTTATTTTATTTGGTTGACATTTCCTCTACTATTTGTCTTTCAAGGTGCTTTTTACACCTCAGCATCTGATGAAAGTTTGTAAGTCATGCCTGATGCTGCCAGCTTTACCCTATTGCAGGCACTGCTTTTTTTTTGTTTATTTGAATCAGAGTCTCACTTTGTTGCCCAGGCTGGAGTGCAGTGGCACACTCACAGCCACCCCAGCGTCAGCCTGCTGGGCTTCAGCAATACTTCCGCCCAGCCTTCCAAGCAGCTGAAACTACAGGTGCATGCTACCATGCCTGGATAATTTTTTATGTATTGTAGAGATGAGATCTTGCCAAGTTGCCTGGGCTGGTCTCGAACCTGCGGACCAGGTACTGATTTTGTGGTTAGATAATCTGTTTTGATTTTGAATTCTTACTTCTCTACAAAAAGTTAGAAAGAAAAGTCACATTATAGTCCTTTAGTTTTGTTTGGAGTTTGATGCTATGCTAATGGTAAATTAGTTCAACCTGCACATATGTACATAAATATCTTTAAATGTATATACTTATATTCTGCCTTGTTCAATTACAAGGACATATTAATTTCTACAAGTTAGTTGTGCAGCTAACATACTGTCTTTTTCTGTTTCAATTAATCAGAAATTTACTGGATTTCTACTGTGTACAAGGCACTATATTAGCTCTATAGTAATGAATATGAATAAGACATAAATTCTATTCTTTACAGAGTCTCAATCGATGCTGATATACAGATTCATGGATTATAATAGCACTTCTCAAATTCTAGAATTAAAATGTTTCCTATTGGTGCATTCCCAGGGCAGGCCCAGGTTGTATGTGAGCTCCAGACCACCAACTTTCATTTTCATCTTTTTCTTTTTACTCACTGGTGGCAATAATGGTGGTGGATTGTTTTAGGAATAATCTTGAATTCAAGCCACTGAATCCTAGCTATGTGAACCTGAACGAGTTACTTAATCTCTCTGTAATTCATTTATTAATATTATGTAGTCATAAGCATTTATTAAATGAATGAATATATATAATGTATGTACCTGATACAAACTATTCTAGGAACTTGGGACATTTTGTGTTTGGCAACAGTGGTATACTATAGGGACAAAGTTTTGTTTTATAAGATTAAATTTGAAGAGCATTTAGTGTATAGTCAAATAATTACATATGCCATGTCCAGTAATTATAATGATTTGTTATGTAATTATTATAGAATATTTGAATGATTACTTAATTTAATATATTTGGTATATTGTTTATATTTATTAAAATACAAAGAGTAAATTTTTCTTGTATTATTCATGAATCAAAGTGACAAAGATATAATCAATAAGTATTAGGTATATAAAATGTTTTAAATATTTTATCACAAGGTACATAATACAATATAGTAATTGTATTTGGTAATTTTTATTCAATGCAGAGTTGTTTGAAAAATGCAGCTTGATTTGATGTTTCACTGATTCTTGATTCTGTCAATGGAGATGAATATCAGAATTCCTAATATGCTATATCCTAGGTTTTAAATCACCTTCTGGCTCCTCTGTTATTTTCTGAACTTAATAAGGACATTATGCCCATGTATTCTTCAGATCTCATAAAGCATAAGGAGGTGTAACCTAAGGTGTTGGAGGAAGGAGTCAGCAGATACCTCAGAATGGCCTTTTTCATCCTGATCATACTGCATGAGACATTAACAATGATCTATGCCCTACTCCCGCAGCTGGACCCCAGGGTAAACTCTGATAAATGCTGACCTCTAAACTTGCCTTATGCAGAGATGAAAGAAGAGAGAGAGAGAGAGAGAGAGAGAGAGAGAGAGAGAGAGAGAGAGAGAGAGAGAGAGAGTGTGTGTGTGTGTGTGTGTGTGTGTGTGTGTGTGTGAAAACAGTTATTAAAGCTATGTCAGGCTTTCTAATAGTCTTTCATCGTTTACCCTAATCTGATTATGAAAAAGTGTGTCATTAGAAGGCTTTTGTTAAAATGAGAACAAGTGATGTGTATTTCATGATGTGTTATGAAGTCAGTCCCTGTTGCTCAGTGAGAAAAACAAATGTGTGTGAATCTAGGTATATTGAACCTTAGTTTACTCATCTGGAACATACAGGCAACAATAAGGGGTTTTTGTGAAGATTAACTTAATATATGTGAAGTGCTTAGAAAATACTTGGAATACACACACACACACACACACACACACACACACACACACACACACACATATACATATATATGCTTTAATTGTTAAATTGTTTAAAACCAATGTACCTAAATAATTACAAAATAGCTACTTGAAAAATATGCATCCACAGTGGTGGATTTCTGGGTAATACCATTACAGATAATTTTTTTTCTTCCTCACAACCTGTTTTTAACTAGATTTTTCTATGATAAATATGAATTCTACCTATTATTATTATTGTTATTGTTATTTTAGAGATGGGGTCTCACTCTGTTGCCTTAGCTGGAGTTCAGTGGCACAATCATAGCTTACTATATACTCCAACTCACAGGTTCAACTGATCCTCCCCACCACTGCTTCCTGAGTAGCTAGGAATCCAGGAGCACACTACCATACCGAGTTAATTTTTAAAAATTATTATTTTTGGTAGAGATGGGGACTTACTATGTTTTCTTAAACTGACCTCAAACTCCTGGGCTCAAGGAATCCTCCTTCCTTGGCCTCCAGCATGAGCCACCATGCCCAGCAAAATAGCAAGAACATTATTTAAAAGTCTTTTTAAAGTTGTTGAAAAAAGATTACTTCATAATACTTCAATTAGGAAGTATTAAATGTATTATCATGACAAGAGGTAAGGGATAGTCAGATATAACATAAATATTCTGAGAATTAAAAGGGTGGAATACAAGAGAGAAAAATGACTGATTTATCAGTCCAGTTTTTTTTGTGTCAGAAGCTGAACCTGACCATTGGAAAAATACAAAAAATTCAAGTAATCTTTTTTGCTGCTTTCCTTCCAGAAGTAAGGAAATCTACAACAGTCTGCCAGCTTTTGTGTGCTTGCTGTTGACCAATCAGGTATTGTATTATTTATTTACTGTTACATAACTACCTACCACCAAACATAGAGATTTAAGACAACAGATATTTATTATTTCATAATTTCTGTGGGTCAGAAATTTAGGTTCAGTTTACCTGGGTTCTCTGCCTCAAGTTATCCCACAAGAGTGCAATATTGTTAGTCTACTTGGGGCTGGGGGTGATCTCAAGGCTCAATTAAGACAGGATCTGCCTGCAAGCTTACTTGAGACTGTTGGCAGACCTCCGATAGTCACTAACTGTTGTCTGAAATTATCAGTTTCTTGTCAGTTGTGCCTCTTCAAAGGCTTGATAACATGGAAGCTTGCCTCCCCTAGAAAGAGAGTGTTTATGGCAATCTAATCTCAGAAGTAATAACTCATCACTTTTACCGTATTCTGTTTGTTAGGAGACAATTACTGTGTCTAGTTCTGCACTCAGAGGGGATTACACAAAGACCATGAGTGCTAGGAAGTAGAATCACTAGTGCCATTTTAAGATTGCCTACCAAGATGTCCTGAAGTATGTGTGTTAAGCTACATTTATTGTAGCTTGTTTATCATTCTTACATTCATAAATACTTAAACAAATGTTTAGCATTAATATTTCTAGACACACACATATTCTTCTCATCCTGTTGGTTTCTGTGACAGTTATGGATATTCTGATATGATGTTAAGTTAGCCAAATTATAGAGTTGAAGAGATTTTCTAAAGCATTTATTCCACAGGCATTTCTTGATTTTGCAGATATAAAACTTAAGACAGGAAAGAGGTCAATTACTGGACCCAAGTCATACAACTAGTTACTAATGATTTACAGTGCTAAAACTAATATAGGTTTCCTGACACAGTTTTCAAGAAATTGAAAAAGATATTATATGAGTGAAGTTAATTTTACATGGTCACTGTGTTAAGTCACTGAGATTTTGACATTTATCTCTTAAGCAGTTTGTATGATCATAATACACAAATTGCTATTAGAAGTAAGTAGAAGCTCTAACAAAAGACTTAAAAGATATGTCAAGGCTTAACAGGAAGTCAGTGAGTGGCAAGAAAATTTGCTTTAGAAACTTGAAAAGTCAAGACCCAAGATATGGAGTGGAAATTATTTGCCAAAAATACCAGCTGCAAAACCGCAGAAGGTAAACTCTATGCATACCAAATCAGTCTGAATTTCTGAATAAATGAACGGGGCAAAACCTGGGCCCTACCTATTTTATTTTAGGTGAGTGAAAAATAAAATGTTATTGGGTTAAGGCACTGAAAATTTCAGGTCCATCTGTTGGCAGTTATTGCCACCTTAACTAATACAATGCTCTGTGTACAAAGCAATGTGTTACTTTGGTGTTATTAATTTTTATATTCACAAACTGTCTTCCTACTAATTACTTTTTTGTGATGTTTTATCTGTATTATTTTAAATTCGCTAGAGATTAGAGATAACTAGTACTTAAAATTAAATACTTTCTACTAACTGCTATACTAAAATGTTTAAATTATCTCACTGATGCTTTTCAGTGATCTACAGTAGATGCACAATCAATATTTCCATTTTACGGATTATAAAACTAGGGCTGAGAGAACTTAAATAATCTGGTTAAAGTTATAGCTGGTATGTGGAAATTTTTAGATACTTAGGACTGTAGCACAGGGATAAAGATGAGATTCTGGCCGGGCACAGTGGATCATGCCTAAATCCCAGCACTTTGGGAGGTCGAGGGCAGAGAAATGCCTGAGCCCATGGACTCGAGACCAGCCTGGGCAACTTGGTGAGATCTCATCTCTACAATTAATCAAACAATTATCTGGGCATGGTGGTGCGTGCCTGTAGTTCCAGCTACTTGGAAGACTGAGGTGGAAGGATCACCTGAGCTCATCAGGTTGAGGCTGCGGTGGTTGCACTCCAGCCTGGACGACATTGAATTAGTTAAAGGTTTGAAAAAAGTGGTTAGGATTTTAAACATCTTCAAAAACTGTCAAGAAAGCTGATCATAAAATGCGAACAAAATACACTTCTGCAGCTTGGAGGACCCTATTGAGATTGGAGGCCAAAACACTATGTAGATCAAAAACATTAAAATATTGCATGCTAGGCAGGCGCGGTGGCTCAAGGCTGTAACCCCAGCACTTTGGGAGGCGGAGGAGAGAGGATTGACTGAGCCCAGGGGTTCAAGATCAACCTGGACAACTTGATGAGACCTCATCTCTACAATAAATAAAAAAATAAGTTAGGTGTGGTGGTACATGCCTGTAATTCCAGCTACTTGGAAGGCTGAGGTAGAAGGATCACCTGAGCCCAGCAGGTCAAGGCTGCATTGGCCGTGAGCATGCCACTGCATTCCAACCTGGGTGAGAGAGGGAGACTCCAGCGCACACACACACGCACACAACACACACACACACACACACACACACAAGTTGCATGCTATTTGCTGTACTTTGTTTCTACTGGAAATTTACTATAAAGAATAATTAGGAAAGTACCCAAGATACAGC
Organism: Cephalopachus bancanus; assembly: GCA_027257055.1. Lineage (NCBI taxonomy): Eukaryota > Metazoa > Chordata > Mammalia > Primates > Tarsiidae > Cephalopachus > Cephalopachus bancanus. The sequence continues at coordinate 6,102,578 of JAPVLO010000131.1, forward strand.
CATAAGACTTACCATTGTGATCTGAGAAAGACCCAAATAAATGCCCCTTTATCAACTAAGATGAACTCTAAGATTATGGAAAATTAAAGTTACCTACGATTTGGGTTGGGGGTTCAGGGATTGGCTGATATGCCAACTGCCTAAATTCCTACAGCCATAAGAAAAATCACACTCTTTCCAAACTCTCTAACAATAGGAGCTGTGAGGCAAATTATCAGATCTCTCCTAACTTTGATTTACAACCAGACCACTACAACTCTGACTGGTCATAGAATTGGTTTTACAAACATACTTTCCTAATAAGCAACTACAGAATTTGGCAAGTTTCAGCTAGCTTATAAGACCTGTGCACAAAAGTGCCTTGTAGCTCAACTTTTGACATAAAGTGCCAAATTCCACTTCATTTTAATGCTAAAACCCCACCCGAGGTGAATATGGAATACAGGTTACAAATATGTTTGCAGTAAATTGTCCTCATAAATATGCAAGCTTTTCCTGCAAACCTGCTGTATAGGTATGACTTTATTGTGTGACACAGCCCTTGTGAGGCACAAAATCCAACTTGCCCTTTTCCTCTTTGAAGACAGAGCATCATGATATGTGCCAGAGATAGTCTCTTTCCAGTTTGCAAACTGCTATTGCCAATAAAGTTCTCCTTTCTATTATTCCATTATTTCTATTATGGTGGTCTTTTGGATGACACCATGATAGAATTAATAATAGTGAAAATCTGAAAACGACTTAAATGGCTATTGATAAGAAGATTTGTTAAATAGGTTGTGGTACATCTATGATTAGAATATCATGCAGCCATCAGAAATTATGTTTTAGGAGAACATTACACGGTCTAAAAAATGTTTGCAATATGTCTAGTGGAAAATGAAGTTATGGAAAACAATCTGTAGTAAAATACCTTCTTCTAAAAAATAAAAATGAAAGTATTTTTATATGTATAGAAAAGTGATGAAGTGTTAAAAGTGATTACCTCTGTATGATGGGATTATGTGCTATCTTAGTTTGGACTGTTATAATAAGCACCTTTTACATGGCTTAAAATCAATAAAAATGTATCTCTCATAGTTCTGGAGGCTAGGAAGTCCAAGATAAAGTGCCAGCAAATTTGGTATGTGGTGAGGGCCTGCTTCCTGCTTTATAGATGATTCTGTGATCCCTGTAACCTTATATGGGGAAGGGGTCAAGATACCTTTCTCAGGCCTTTTTTATAAGGACATCAGTCCCATTTGTAAGGGCTTTGCCCTCATGACCTAATCACCTCCCAAAAGTTCAGTCTTCGAATACTATTAGCTTAGAGGTTAGGATTTCAACGTATGAATTTTGGAGGGACACGAGTATCATCTGTGGTAACATGTGAGTTATATTTCTGTTTGTCCTTGTCTGTATTTATATTTCTTTCTAGTATAAACATTTATAATTGCTATCATTAAGAATATCTTATTTTGAGAGGATGTATTGAGAGTTCACTAACAATCCAAAATATGAATTATGACCTAGTATAACATACCATAAGCCCTTGTTCTACCATATGCTATTAATAATTACATGTGGGGGAAATTGCTCAGATAGGTTAAACAATTTTGTTTTTATTTGTTTCACATATATGATTTCTAGTGGTAGGAATGCTCAAAGCTTCTAATATGCTAAGTTTCATTGTGATCCTTCTCTCCCAATATTAATTGACCTTTGAATCTTTTTAGCACAAAACATTTATCAATATTTTTTCAAACTATTTCTTACACTATGTTGCAAAATGGCATGTTAACATAAGTTTCCTTAGGACCACAGAGTCTCATTAGCATTGCATGCCTTATTGTCATAACACTGAAAAGCAAGAGCAAGAATATGAGATTTTATGGGCTGAAATAAATTGTCAGGTTTTAGAAATCTATCTTTTTTTATTTTCTAGCAAAATGGTGATGGGACAGGTTCAACTGTGAGAGTCTCCACAAATCAAGTGTCCATAAAGACTCTTTGCCTGAGTGGGTATGTGTCATGGGGAGATGAAAGTCTGTCTGAGGAAAGACTCAGGTTCTTGCACCCAGGGATCTCCTCTGGAGGTGACTGCAACTCCCCACAGCCCTGAGATTGGAGATACTGGTGCGCGGGATCCTCTGTAGTACACGAGATCCTCTGTAGTTCTTGGGACTCTCCTGAGAAAAACCTGACAAATACAGCTGATTCTCGTCTCCTGGCACTCGATCCACACCATCACCTGTGACAGCAAAGTGACTGGAGCCCAGATCCCATCCATGGAGAGAGAGGATAGAGGAGATGCTCACTGGAGTCATTTTCTCTATATGGGGATCAGGCAGAGACCTGCATTGCCCTGCCCAGCTCCATCCAGCTTCCAACTTGGGACCTAAGGTAATCTCATCGAATTTGGAGAGACAGAAGCCCCTTGGACACAGACCTGTCATATCTTAGTGGTAGTCTTGACAGGCAGCAAGCCGCGTGAGTTCAGGCCTGATCCACCCTCCTACCACAGTAGGCCTGGGGCATCTGACCCACACTGAGAGCAACCCTAGCCACCTGCGACTGAGAGCACAGGGGAGGGGCTGGACATCAGAGTTGAAAGGAAGTTGGACTTACAGAAATGACCTCAGAGTGAGTTTTGGTTTTTTGTTTGTCTGTTTGTTTTGCTTGGTTTTTTGCTTTAATTTTCTTTTTTCTCTCTTTCTTTCTGTTTTAATTATATTTTCATACTTGCTTTATTTCTGTTATTTTATTTTTTTAGACTTCCTGTTTGTGTATGGGTATTTTTCAGGAAGAGTACACTAACAGGGAGGTTTTTGTTGGTTTGTGTGTTTGTATGATTGTCCGTATGTTTTAGTATTTTTTTTTTAATCTTTTCCGTCTTTGCTTGTTCTCTTCATATATTAGTTGGTGCATCTGTTTTCCCTCTTTTCCCTCTTCTTCTTCTCTCTCTCTCCACCTTCCTCTTATCCCCCTCACTTTTTCCACTCTTTTCTTTTTTCTTACCTCGTTTTGCTTTCAGGGAGCAGGGCTATACCCCCACTGCATAGACAGATTGTAAGTCAGTGAGAAGTGGGTTCCAGGGGGCCCACACATCTGCCAGCAGATACTGGGATCTGCAGATAGTTTGTGAATCACAACTCCCACCTCAATTAAACCTCAAAACTGCAAAGAGTATTGTCCCCAACCCACAGTCCAGCTTCAGAATTGAACAAAGTCAGAGGATCCACATAAGAAACAATAGGAGATTGAGCAAACAGAAGTAAAAGCTACTCCCCCAACCCTAAAGAACAAAATTAAAGAAGAGGTTTAAAAAAAAAAAAAGAGGGAGGGGGAAGGAAAATCTACACAAATGAAGAAAAACCAAAAGAAGAAGCCCCTAGAATGACTGGTCTCAAACCACAAACCAAGACATCAAGACATTAATAGAGAGAATAAATAGAATTGAGGAGAGACAAGAGGAAGAAATGAAGGAGTTGATAACTGAGATAACAGCAATAAATAATACAGTGAGTGAAATAAATAGAAATCTATCTTCAAGAGTACACTGATCAATGTATAACATTTGGCATTTCTCATCAAGAGATTTTTTTTCAGATGATAGAACTTTTGCACTGCTTCAGAAATGCAACTGTTGTGCCTTTTAACCAACTTAAAGTAATGAAACTATCTAAATATCTAGCACTTGTAAAAATAGTGTTTGAGAGATATACTTACAAATGTTATGGAATATAGAGATATATGAAAGGATGCTGACATGAGACTTTAACATGTAAGTGTTTTCTTTAATGACCTCTCTAAATTATCTCATAGCTTTTTGGGTGTGGGATCAAAATGAAGGTTTAATTATATGTTTTAAGTTTTTTGATATGCTTGACCTTAAACTTGTGAAGGTACCTTTAACATCCTTCTGCTTACACAACTGTCATCTCTGTTTATCATAAATTACTTCTTTTTTTAAGTGAACATATACCAAAACTTTATTACATACACTAAATAACGAGGAAACCAATAAGATGTTACAGCCAGTTTTCAGGAGAATCCAAAGGGCAGACAACTGTAGAAACCCCATTGTGAATGCTAGCAAAATTAGTCAATATCGACAGAGCAATAATCAGTTTCATTCTACATAATAAACTTGCCCTTCTATGGTCAAGAACCATTCTGATTATTATAGCATTATTATTCTATAATGATATACAATATTCTACCATAATCTATTGTTATAGATTATTATTATTTGGTCTGATTACTTGCATAAGTATAGTAAGATTATTAATTTAGCATACAGGCCTTTTTATGTTTTTTGCAAATCAGGAGCCATGTAGTATTGAACAATTACAAACACCATGAGATTAACTTTTGTCTGGAAATATTCATAAGTAATCTTATATTTGATTTTAGAAAGCTTTTATTACTTACTATACCACAGCTAGAAACTAAGCCCAGGATACTTTCTCCACCATATTTTACCCAAGTAGCTCCAGTGTTTTAAGGTAATTGTCCTATCAGGAAGTGACTTTCCTTACCATCTGTAAGACTTAGACTTTGTAAGTCAGGAACATGGCAGTCTTCTCCTGGGAGTGCCTTCTAACTATTGGCTCTGAAATAAAATTAACCTTTGTTTCTCAAAAGCAGCTTGTCATATTTGATTAAATGCGCATTGATCTCAAATGTGACACAAGATAAAATTGTGGTTTACCATCATTCTGTTCTATTATATCTTTGTAAAAAGAAAAACATTTGTGTTGAACCCATGAAGATAACTAAATTGCCAAAAAAAGTAAAAATAACCAGTAAAAGTTTCCAAATCAGTGATCAGTAAGATTATTGATCAGCTGGTCAATAAGAATCAGGTATCTTATTTCAAATATTTCATTTCAATTACAGAAGTAGAGTTTACTCAATTATTCTGGGTTTCGATAGTGTTAACACACTCCCTCATTAGTTCATTTGATCCTATATAATTAGTCCTTGTTCTGTTTGATCTTGGGTTAGCCTTTTCCTGGAGACATCTACTTCTCCATTAGAAAGAGTTCTGGAGATCCTTAGTTCCACTGGTACAGTTAAAAAGTGGTCTAACCAAGTCAGGTCAGAAGTGTGTACCCAACATCCTAATCTTTGAAGTGCCAGTAGTTGTAATTTCCTAGACAGTTTTTTCCCACATGTTTTTGAGACTGTTCTTCTTTATGGATATTATTATTATTATTATTATTATTTTGGTCCAAGAAGTCAGTGAATGCTATTCAGATTTTTTTTTTTAAGATGGATTTTAATAGGAGAAAAAAGTCTCACAATGTTGCATATAACGACCCTGAAATAGAACATATGTATCAAGGGTATACAAAAAAACACCAAGGAAAGTTTAGAATAGGACCTACACATCTGTATTTTTATAAACTCCATAGATAGGTCTGATGTTCATCACTGTTTGAGAACCAGTGGTATAGAAGATGCAAGATTCAAATTAAAGACGGCTGCGGCTTGAGAACATTTTATGTAAACTGAAACTATGACTGACATCATATACTGCTTGGACTCATTAAATAAACTCTACTCTGACAAATATAGAAAAACTCAACTATTTCCTAAGAGTTTTGATAAATGTTTTCCTGAGGTTAAAACATACTATTGAAAGCAGTGACTTTAACAAGTACCCACAGATTTCCCATAAAACATGCAATTTCTGATATATTTATAATAATAACATTTTACAAATACAAATTAACCCAGGGATGACTAAGTATCTTTTCTTATTTGATAATTCTTTCCATGCAATTCATCAAACAAATCTAATTAGGGACTTCTGGTATTTCTTTTTAAGAAGTGAAAGAAGAAATCTTTGTGACTTTCCAGGGACCCTCTGGGAAAGCACTGATAGTTTTAGGTATAAAAATATCCTGGAAGTTTAATCTTGTTTTTCTATTTTTAGAACTTAATTTTGGGAAGGCAAAGTGAAAAGAACTTTCAGAAGAGTGTTTGGACACTTGATTAAGATAGAGTTGTGGGTACCTGGGAAGCAGTGCTTGGTAAACAGTTCAATTAAAAGGACAATAACCCCTTTTAAAACAACAACAGCCATACTTTGGAGGATTGCAGAATTGTAAAGAATCTTAGCTCTTTGATGAGAACATTTGTTTTTGTTTTTTTCCCCTTAAATAATCAGGGATATACAAAGAGTTAACACAACACAGAAAATTATTCTGGTAAAAAGCAGAATTTTACAATCTAGGCAGATAACACAGAAGGTAATGAATTATCTTTTATATTGTTTATGAAGGTATTAATTGGTAAACCAAGGAAGTAAGCTCCTTTAGCAGTATATTAAAATTTTAATAATTTGAAAAATTATACTGTAAAAATTTTAATAATTTTATAACTAATTTATGTTTTTAGCTATTTTTATATCATCTAGCTAGCTAGCTACATACATATACATATATACACAAACATATATATGCTTTTTATTTCTTGAATATGTACTTCTGAGAGTCATGGAAGATAAATATGTAAAAGAGAGACATAAAGTTATAAAACAAAATTTATACAGGAATTTTTAAAAGTGATATACTATGTTTCCCCTAATTTCCAAAACACATTTTATTGTATAAACTTTATTTTTTTATTTCTTTAAGTCTAAATCCCTTTAGAAAATGAAACTGCAAAACATTTTCATTATTTAATTTTCTTTTATTCCAATGCTAATAATTCACTAATCCTACTCTTCAATACATATAATTAAGTTTTGAAGAATTCTTTTAAAAATTTGAATATTATTTTAATTTTTATTATTTGCTTTATCATTTTTGTGAATCTTATAGAGATAAGAGTCCATAGCTTCATTTTTTTTCTAGTTCTGCATAAGTCATTGTCATTATCACCAGGCATATGTATTTATTGAGTACCTGTTTTGTGCAGGATATAATAAATTATTACTTATATAATTATTATTATTGGTTCATTTTCTCTTTTCAAATAGTGAGAGAAACATTAATCCCTAATTTATACTTTTATAAATATGCATTTTCTTTATAACATTCTTGTTTATCTTAATATACCTAAACCATATTTTAAAATTTTTTTTTTTTTTTTTTTTTTCTTGTAGGGTCGAGGTCTCACTGGGTTGGTTTTCAAATCCTGACCTCAAATGGTCCCTGTCTTGGCCTCCCAAAGTGCTGGAATTGCAGGCATAACTGTGCCAGGCCTATACTTTTTACTCTGAATGTTTTTTCTGAAAATATGTGGTGCTTTAAGTTATCAATATCTTTAAATGCACAAAAATCGGTAAAATAAATCTTCATTATAAAAAGCAATTTTCTACATTATGTTGAGAAATATCTTTACTAGTGATTTTATAAAAATTGGATTTTGAATCTCTAGGATAACATCAGTTACATGAATAGGAAAATATCTATGTTCATTTTTTATCATTTCATCTTTTCTACTGGGACATTCTTTTGGCTTGCTGGACATCATTGCCAAAGCACTCTCTTGGCTTAGTAGTATTTGGATATATTTGCAGTCTAATTACTTGGGCTTATTTAATGTCTCTTACTTGCTGGTATTGATTAATTTCTCTTAGGGAAGACATGAAGATGAGTAACATAGAAGATAAGGGAGGCATTACAAAAAAAAAAAAGCAGAGCTCTCAAATAAACAAAATAGAAATACCACCCTTCCTGTTTTTTTTTTTCTTTTTCTTATCAGTATCTTTAATTTATCTTACAGCATTTTTCTGTGTCTCTCGATATTCTGCTTCTTGAATATGGAGACAGTGAAGTGTTCAATTTGTTTTCCAGCTATCACTTAGTGAAAGTTCCATAAATGTCTACTGAATGGTTTCAATAAAACAGTGAATCTCAAAATTATACTGGGCGATGGTAGAGAATCTGGCCCCTTGGTCTGTGAGCTGTAGATTCTTTGGATTCTCAGGTTTACATTTAAAAATTTGGCAATTTTAACATTTATATATTTATGACTTTGATTTTATTTATATTTATATGCATTTACACGCACATTTTTAATAGTTTTGTGGTTTTATCAGTTGATACTTCATATGAACCAGGCAGATGCAAACTTAGATTCTGTAGATACTAAAGTTTATAAAATTTTTGTTGGCTGATTAAATAAATTAATACAAAATTGTGTATATAATTAAGTATGTAAGTGAACATTTATTTAGGACAAGAAAAGAAATCACATCAAATACCAAAACCATCATGAAATCTATTTTAAAAGCTTTACAAATTAAATGTATAACACACCTCTATACTACTTTCTATTTTCTTTTGCCTTCACATTCTTTACCACTTCAAATAACATAAATTATACAATACCATTTTCTTTTTTTTCTTTGAGCACCTCTTGTCAATGCAGAAGTCAAATGTGACTTGTATTCATCTTTTGTTATCAGTATAAATTGAGTATTACAATTTTAATACAGCTTTTCCTTTCTTAAAATGTGTATACATTTTTGACACCCTCTGTATGTGTGTGTGTATAATTGTTTTGCATATACCAATACTGTTGGTAATCTTGTGGATATTCACGTTATTGTGTCTCTTTTATTAAGCTTACATTTAATTTAATTTAATTTTAAAGTTGTGGGGTACAAGTCAGGATTAAGTACACAAATGGTTTGGGATGTTTTGGGCCTCCCACTGGACCTCATTTGGCCTGGATTAGAATCAGGCATTCTTATTGATGTTATGTGCCCTCCCCACCCCTGGCAGTGTCCCACTACTGCCAATCCCCTTTTTGTAGTATTATGATAGGTATCAGGGTCTACGTATAAGTGAGAACATATGGCACTCAGTTCTGTGTTTCTGTGATTAATCGCTGAGTATGATAACTCCAAATCCATCCAAGTTGCTGCAAAGTCCATAATTTTGTTCTTCTTCATAGTTGTGTAATATTCCACAACTATGGAATATGTATATGTACCACATTTTTTCTTTATCCAGTTCAGTTTCAATGGGCAGCATAGTTAGGTCTATGTTTTGCTATTGTGAATAGCGCTGCAATAAACATGCATATCAGGTGACTTTGTAGAATAATTTGAGGTCCTCTGGGTATATTCCCAGAATGGGGATTGCTGAATCATATAGAAGGTCAATTTCTAGTTCTTTAGACATCATCACACTCTTTTCCATAGAGGTTGAATTAGTTTGCACTCAAACCAACACAAGTGAAGCCAACGTAAGTGCAGAAGTGTTCTCTTTTCTCCACATCCTCACCAGCATCTGTTGTTTTTTGTTTTATTAATGGTAGCCATTCTTTCTGGAGTTAGGTAGTATCTCAATGTGGTTTTGATTTGCCTTTCTCTGATGATTAGTGAGACTGAACATTTTTTCATGTGTCTGTTGGCTGCTCGTATATCTTCTTTTAAGAAGTGTTCATTCATGTCTTTTACTCATTTTTTAATGGAGCTGTTTGTTTTTTTCTTTTGGCACATTTGAGTTCCTTGTGGATCCTGGATGTAAGGCCTTTGTCAGATACACAGTTGGCAAATATTTTTTCCCATTCTGTGGGCTGTCTCCCTACACTCTTGGTGGTTTCTTTTGCTTTGCAGAAGCTTTTCAGCTTGATGGGGTACCAGTTGTCTATCTTATCTCTAATGGCATGGATTTCTGGGTTTTGATCAGGAATTGGTTGCCTATTCTAGTTTCTGTAATGATGCATTTTGCTTTTCTAAGATTCTTATAGCTTGAGGTTTTATGTTTAGGTCTGTGATCCATTTGGAGTTGATTTTTGTGTATGGTCATAGGCATGGTCCTGTTTCATTCTTCTGTATGTGGTTGGTGAGTTTTCCCAACAACATTTATTGAATAGGTTCTCCTCTCCCCTGTGGTTGTTGGTGGAAGCTTTGTCAAAGAAGAGATGAGAAATTGAAGTTTTGCTTCCAGAATCTCTCTATTCTGTTCTATTGGTATATATGCCTGTTCTTGTACTGCTAACAGGTTGTCTTGATTATTCTAGTCTTATAATAAAGTTTAAAGTCTGAAAATGTGACACCTCCCACTTTGTTTCTTTTGCTGAGGATCGTTTTGGCTATTCTTATTTTTATTCTTATTTTGGTTTTTGCTTCCATACGAATTTCTGTATTTTTTCCAGGTCTGAGAATAATATTGATGATAACTTAATGGGTATTGCATTGAATCTGCAGACTGCCTTGGGTGTGATGGACATCTTAACAATGTTGATTCTTTCAATCCATGAGCATGAAATATTTTTCCATTTGTTTGTGTCTTTGAGCATTGTTTTGTAGTTTTTGTTGTAAAGATTTTTCACTACTCTGGTTAGGAAGATGTCAAGCTATTTCATTTATTTGTGACTATTGTGAATGAGATTGTACTTTTTTTTTGGTTCCTGCCTCTTTGTTATTGGTGTATAAAATGTCACTCTCTTTTGCACAATGAATTTATACCCTGAGACTTTACCAAAGCCCTTTATCAGTGCAAGTAGGTTTTTGCTAGATTCCCTTGGATTTTCCAGGTGTAGGATCATATTGCTTGTATAGAGGGATAGTTTAACTTTCTCTTTTCCTATTTGGATACACCTTGAAAGAAGTTCAGAGCCAGTAATGACTCCACACCTGGCCAGGACCAAGAGATTTATTAAAGCGGTTGTTACAGAGGGGATCTGTAACAGGAAAAAGAAAAGAGAGAGAGAAAGAGAGAGTAAGAGAGAGAGAGGAAGTGGGAGAGAGGCAGGGAGAGAACTGCAGAGAGGGAGAGAGCAACAGAGAGAGAGTTGCAGAGGGGCTGTATTTATCAGCCTGACAGGGGCAGGAGGGGGCTGTGCTATGTTCCTATTGGGGGAGCTGCATGGGAGCAGGGTGGGGCCAACGCCATGTTATAGTCCTATTGGATGCATAACAAAGCTGGCTGTGTATTGGAGGCTTGCAGGTTTGAAATTGGCGCAGGGGAAGGTTTGAAATCCCACGCGTGGGTAATTGTGCTCACAGAAGGGGGGACCTAGGGCCTTTGTTGTCTGGTGTGTCAGTGCCATTTTGGGAGCCGCCCCTCTGGTCACTTCCTGTACCCTTCACACCTGATAGTCTTCTTTTGTCTGATTGCTCTAGCTAGAACTTCCAACACTATGTTCAACAGGAAGGGTGAGTGTAGGCAACCTTGTCTTATTCTTTCAAGAGAAATGCTTCCAAATTCTGTACATTTAGCAATATGCTGGCTGTGGGTTTTTGATAGATAGCTTTTTCTATTTTGATGTATGTTCCCTCTATAAATATGTATTCAAGGGGTTTTGTTATTAATAAAGAATGGATGCTGGATTTTGGGGAAAAAATTCTGTCTAATGATATAATCATGTGCTTCTTGTTTTTATATCTAGATGTGCTTAATTACATTTATGGTCTTGTAGATGTTAGCCAGCCCTGCATAACAGGGATGAAGTCTACTTGGTCATGATGAATAATTTTTGAGATGTGTTGTTGGATTTGGTTTGCTAGAATCTTATTGAGAATTTTTCATCTATGTTTATAAGGGATAACGGCCTGTAGTTCTCTTTCTTTTGGGGGTCTTTGCCCAGTTTAAGTATGATGCTAGCTTTGAAAATGACTTGGGGGAGAGTTCTGTCTTTCTTGGTCACCCGGAATACTTTCAGTAGTGTTGGTATCACCTTCTTCTTGAATGTTTTGCAGAATTCTGCTGGAAAGTCATCTGGTCCAGAGCCTTTTTTAATAGGTAATTTTCTTATAACAGAGTCAGTTTCTCAGGTTGTTACTGGTCTATTTAGGGTTTCTGTTTCTTCTTATTTCATCCAGGGTGTTGTGTGATGTCAGAAAGTCCTCCATTTTGTTTGGGTTTTCAAATTCATTTCCATACAGTTGTGCATAATAATCTCTAATAATCTTTTGTATTTCTATGGGGTTGGCTGTGACTTGATCTTTTGTGTTTCTCATTGTACTTATTTGGTATTTTTGTCTCTTTTTCTTGGTCAGTCAAGCTAGGGCTCCATCAATCTTGTGTATCCTTTAAAAGAACCAGTTATTTTGTTTCAATGATTTCTTTCTATGATAGTTTTATCTTCTAAATCTCATATTTGGGCTTTTTGTGTGTGTGTGTGTGGTGATCTGGATACTTCTGCTGAAGTTAGGATTTTAGTGGTCCTGCCTTTCCAGTTTCCTTAGATGATTTGTTAGGCTGTTAACTTGTGAACTTTTTATTTTGTGGATTTGTGTTCATACAGATATAAATTTCTCTCTTAGTACTGATTTCATAGCATCCCAGAGGTTTTGGTGAGATGTGTCTCTGTTTTCACTTGTTTCCAAGAATCTTTTAATTTCTATTTTGATTTCTGTGTTGCCCCAGGAGTTGTTCAGCATTGTTCTGTTTAGTGTCCATGTCTTTGTGTTTTGGGGGAAATTTTTTAGTGGTGATATTTATTTTTATTCCACTGTGTTCTGAGAACATGCATGTTAGTATTTTGATCTTATGGAACTTATTCATGTTTGACTTATGGCTGAGGACATGGTTGATCTTGGAGAAAGTTCCATGTGGTGATGAGTAGAATGTATTTTCCGTGGTTGTTGATGGGTTGTTTTGTGGGTATCTATTAGCCTCATTTGGTCAAGTGTCCAGCTCAGATTCTGAATCTTCTTATTGGTTTTTTTTTGTCTCAATGATCTATCTAGGGTTGCTAGTGGGGTATTCAAAACTCCAGTTATGATAATGTTAGAGTCAATATCCTTTTTTAGTTTACTTTGTAGTTGCTTTATAAATCCAGGTGTTCCTGTGTTGGGTGCATGCAAATGTAGGATAAGTATTTCTTACTGATGGATTGAACCTTTTATTATTATGGAATGTCCTTCTGTATCTTTTAAAAATTTTGATAGCTTGAAGGTTGTTTTGATTGATATTTAAATCACAACTCTTGCCTTTTTTTGTTTTCTGTTTGCCTGAAAGTTTGCTTTCCATCCTTTAACTTTGAGTCTGTGAATGTCCTTTGTCATGAGACGTGTTTTCTAGAGGCAGCATATTATTGGGTTGTGTCCTTTTATCCAGTTTGACATCTTATGTCTTTTCAGTGGTGCATTTAATCCATTTATATTCAGCCTGATTATTGAAATGTGAGAGTTTATCCCTGTCATGAGATTTTTATAAGATTGTTTTATTTTATTTCAACTTTTGAGTTTATATATGTGTGTGTTTTAAATTTTTCAATCACAAGGAGTATTGTGTTAATTCTATGTTTTCCTGCATTCTTGGGAAGTGCATGATGGCTCTTTCTTTTTTTTTCTTCTTCTTTTTTTTTTTGAGTTAGAGTCTCACTCTGTCACTCAGACTGGAGTGCAGTGGCTGCTCCCAGCCACCACAGCCTCAACCTGCTGGGCTCCAGCAATCCTTCCGCCTCAGCCTTCCAAGTAGCCGGAATTACAGGCATGTGCTACCACGCCTGGCTGATTTTTTGATTTATTTTAGAGATGAGGTCTCGCTGCCCAAGTGGGTCTTGAACCCACGGGCTCAGGCAATCCACTCACCTCAGCCTCCCAAAGGCACGGAATTACAGGCTGAACGACCGAGCCCGGCCTTCTTCTTCTTCTTGAGTGTCTACAGTACAGGTGGTCTGGAAGCAGCATAATATTTTATGGATTGGATATCTGGGAAGGATTTTAATTCTCCATCACTGATAAACTGAGCTTGGCTGTGTAGGAAATTATTGGTTGAAATTGTTTATCTTTGAGGACTTTGAAAATTGGATTCCAGTTCCTTCTAACTTGTAATGTTTTTGCTGATAAGTTTGTTGCTATTCTGATTAGTCTTCCCCACTCAGTAGTCTGACCTTTTTCTCTCACTGCCTTTAGGATTTTTTTCTTTTATACCTACTTTTTGTAGATGATTACTATGTGTCTATGGGTTGGTCTTCTCATTTGAAGTGTTGTGGGGGTTCTCTGAATCTCTTGTGATTGGATGGTCTCATCTCTGGTGAGATGTGGTTAACCTCCTGGAATACTTGTTCGAAGGAGTTCTCCATTTCCCTTTTGTTCTTCTGGGATACCAATCAGGCATAAGTTTAGACTCTTGATATACTTGCACATCTCTTGGAGGTTTTGTTCTTTCTTTCTGAGTTTTCTTTCTATGCTTATAACAGATTGGGTTAGTCCATGTTTTGGTCTCCAAGCTCTTAGAGTCTTTCATCTGCTTGGTTGATTCTGCTTTCATCTTGTTTTTTATTTCCTGGATGAAATTTTTTATGGTGAAATTCTCTATTACACATTCTTTCAGTGTTGCATTTTGTCTTTCTTGAGTCTTATTCACTCTTTTCATCCATTCTCTAATCCTTGTTGTATTCTGGGGTCACTTGTTGGTGATGTCCGTTGTTTGGGCTCTGAGGTCTGATTTTTTGGTTTTGCCACGCTGGTACACTGGGGATTACCTGTGTTCTTCTGTTGATTTTTCCTTATTTGTGAAAGATCTCTTCCTCTTCTCTTTAATTCCATTATTCAGTGGTAGTGGGTGCAGATTTCACTTCTGCTGTTTGTTCAACCCTGTATCTGTCCTGGTCAGAGCCTCTAAATTTTTTCCTGTTTTGAAACAGAGCTGGGAGTGGGAAGCTTTGCTGTTCTTGTAGTTTTGAGAGTTAAATAAGGTGGATGGATGGTGGTGAGCTATGATTCAGAAACCATTTGCAAGTTACAATGTTTACTGACTTGTGTATGGACCTCCTGAGACCCACTCCCCACCACCACTCTATATGATGATACAATGGGTACCCCCCGAGTCCAAGATGAAGTAATATAGCAATGAGGAGAACAGTGAAAAGTAGAATTAATAGAATGGACAAAAATAATAAAAAATAAAATAAACCATAGAAAAACAAAAGCAAAAACAATAACAAAAAACAAACAAACAAAAAGACTAAAAGAAAACAAAGATCCCAAACCAAAACCAACAGAAAAGAAAACACAAAACCATACACATCAAAAAAACAGGAATACTAAACACACACACACACATACATGCATGTGCATAAGGAAAAAAGGAGGAAGTAGAAAAATAAAAAGGGGGGATGCAAATTGAACCCTCACACATACTAAACCAAAATATAAGAAGAACAAAACAAAACAAAAAAACAAAGGGGAGGAGTAATGCAAATCGAAGCCTCACAAACACGTTTTCTCTCACACACAATTAACCAAAAACAAAAAACAAAAGAGGAACAAAAAAATGGGGTTGGGGGATGCCTTTCGAACACACATACACACACTGAACCAAAACAAAAGAAGAGCAAAAAAGAAAAAAATAATTCTTGGGCACTAATGATCTTCTTTAGACTTGTTGTGTTATTATTCCTCTCAGCTACTCACAGGTAAGCCTGCTTACCATTTCGTGTGGGGCTTTGGCCTTGTTCACAATCTCCCTGGCATGCGGTCCAAGGGGGAAAAGGGGATGACAGGCAAGTGTGGAGTGTCAGTCCTCCCCTCCCACTCTCCTAAGATCAAGGGGATCCTCTCTGGTGAAAAGGTGCAGGATTTTCTCCTCCCTGGTGGTGGTGGTGGATACCCCCTCCAGGCATATCCCAGAGTAGAGTTCTCCTAGCATGGTTATCATCCAGGCTTTACTTGAGTTTGTCCCTCTCAGTTGTGCCCTAGTCTTGTGGGTCATCAGACCCATCAGAGGGTTGCTGGGGAGAAGGGGGTTGGGTCCTTAATTACCTGTCTCAAATTTTGTTCTTTTGGGATATTCCTTCTGGGTCATGATCAACCCCTGAGTAGTTAACCTGGCTGTCACAGAGAGTGGGTCTGTTGTTCCATGGTGAGCAAGTCAGAGCACTTCCCTGCTCAGTTTTTAAGATGGCGGCAGGGTGTTTGTTTCATCTTCTCCAGTGGGACTCTGCCTCCAGCTCCCTCTCTGCACTTCCTCAGCAGCTCTTGCTGCCAGTGTCTGGCCTGGTGCTGCAGTGTTTGGGCAGGCTGGAAATGGCCGTTGCTCCTGGCAGCTTCTCCCCAGGAAAAGGTCTGTTGATTTTAGAAATTGACACTTGACTTCTGGATCCCAGGAGGTGCTAGGGTCCAAGCAGAGCAGCAACCGGCACCAGTTGCTTCATCATACAATATCATTTTCTACAGAAATGTTAGAAAGATTACTTGGTCTTTCTACCATAATTGAAGTTTTAGTTTATTTATTTATTTATTTTTACTATTACTTTGACATTAGAAAAACTTTTTTCGCATCACAACTCATTATTGTTAATGTTATGTAAATTTTTTAATTATTTTAAAGTTGGGGAAGTTTTATTAATTTTATTTCATGTGTAAGTTACAAGATTTGGAAGAATTTCTTAGAAATTAGCTTCTGACTACATACATTTCAAACCTTGTTTCTCCTCTCTTTTCTCACATACTTCCAGTGTCAGGTGCTGCAGGATAAGTTCATTTATCTTGCGATTATAAGTTCTTACCCTTCACCTTCCTGTTGCAACACTGGGGAAATCAGCACAGTAGGTACAGCCTTGGACTGCATTCCTTCATCCAAATAGTAATAGCTTAACTAAACATGCAAATGAGTCAACAACATCTCCCCAACTCAATTTGCCCTAACCTAGATCTGGAAAGCATCCTGTTCTATTCCAGTTTTCCAGTCATGAGAGAAAGCTGATGAAGAGGGAATTAGAATGGAAAGGGAGAGCCAACTCTAGTGATTATAGATAAATATCTTACTTTTATATATTTCCAGAAAGAAAAGAGCCTGTGCAAGGATTGCAAGGGTCTCCTAAGGCTTGGAATGAGCTATGCATGGGAACTACCTTAATATCATGGTTTACAGCTTCATAAGAAACCCAGTTTTGGTTTCATGCTCTGTTCCTTTCAGTTATTTACTTATATTAGCTCAATTAAGAACCATATTCAATGCTATACTACTAAGAATTACTCCCATTTTATAGATGAAAATTGAGGTGCACAAACATTAAGAAACTTGCCCAAATTCACAAACAATGATTGGCCAAGATAAACACGAATGGAAGCTCTCTGGCTTTAAATACTGTGCTATTAGCTATTTTGTTATTTCTGTGCTTCTTTTGAAATTACACATTTAATTCCCTTTTAAAGTGCCCCTAAAATAAAGTCTATAGAAATATATGCACTATTTATCCTGTGGAGTTGTCAGGTATTCCCAGCATACTACTGTACACATCTAGTTGTGATAAACCTGATTTTAAGAATCATGAAACAAGCATGTAGTACCCTTTGTTTTCTATTCTTCAAAAATGAATAAATCAGGGACTGTGTGATGTCTCAAGTTGTGCACCTGTACATAGAATCAGGGAATTTTTCAATGTCTAATACTATTTAACTTAATGCCAACATATTGCTGATTCAGTTTTATAAAGTAAAATATTTGTTTATGTAATCATATCATCAAACTACCAGTGTCAACCAAATGTGATGCTCAGATTCAGGTGTATTACCTGTAATTATGGGGGGGGAAGAGATATATCCAGTAACTTGTTTATTTTTAAACATTATCTTGACTTTTCAAGAGTCTTAAAAGTCACAGATACAGCTTAGATCTTCCAAATCTTAAGTAAATCTCAGGAAGGTATGATTTAATGTCTGGGGTTACCAGTTTTATTAATTATCATGTCACCATCATTGCTCTTGGTGATTGCAATCAGCAACGGGGCCCCGCTTAAAAGTAATCACTAATGACATTATCACTGTTAACGCTGATGAAACATCTGCTGTGTATCAGGCAACATGTATGCTTTATTTCAATTGATCCATAAAAAATTTTTAAAATGTGTAAAGTCGGTATTATCATATCCTTTTAATAGTGAAGTTGAAGCTAGGAGTTAATTAATTTACCCAAAGCTACACAGGTAGTTAAAAAAAAAATCAGTTAGAACTTAAGATACCAAAGTTCAAATCATTTTCACAAAAGCCCATTGCAACTGTGGAGGTAACTTGTGAAGAGCACCGTTTTTTGACCATTATATTAGTTTTTTAGGGCTACCTTAACTAACTACCACAAACATGGTGACTTAAAACTGCAGAAATTTGCTGTCTTACAGTTCTGAAGCCTAGAAGCCTGAACAAAGGGACAGCAGGATCATGTTCTCTCTGAAGACTCTAGTAAAGGATACTTGCTTGCCTCTTCTTTGCTTTTGGTAGTTATAAGCAATCCTTGATGTTTCTTGGCTGGTAGTTCCATTATTCCAATCTCTGTCTCTCTTCCATGTATGTGTGTCTTGTATCTCCAAATCTCCCTCTCCTTATTGGGATACTTGTCATTGGATTTAGATCCCACACTAATCTAGCATAACTTCATCTTAACCTGATTACATCTGCAACCTCCCCTATTTTTCCCAAATAAAGTCAAACTCACAATTACCAGGATTTAAGACTTATACATATCTTTTTTGAAACATAATTCATTCCACTGAGACAGTCTGTACTCAGTAGAGTGTGAGTGTACTCTTCTGTCCATCTTATCCACACATTAATACTTCCTTTATAGCTTAGTTCAGATATCACCTTGTTTTCTGTCTTTTCTCATTTATCAGTTAGGAATACTCTTGTCTTCATAATTCATGGAGTATTTTGCTTCACTTCTAATGTAAAAATCAAGAATTCATTTCTGCTATATTAATTCAGTTGCATGTTTTTTTTTTAACTAAAAATACCGCTAACTCTTAAACATATACAATAATTATAAATAAACCTTTCTTTCTTTTCTACTTTCTTTCTTTCTCTCTTTCTTTTGGACAGTGTCTTCCCTTGTCATCTAGGCTGGAGAGCAGTGGCATGAGTATAACTCACTGTAGCCTTGAACTTTTGGACTTAGGTGAACTTCCCACTTCAGTCTCCCAAGTAGCTGGGACTACTGGCATGAGTTGTTACACTTAAGCAATTTTTAAAATGTTTTTTGTATAGATGGAGGTTTTGCTATGTTGCACAGGCTGATCTTGAACTCTGGGCCTCAAGCAATCCTCCCACCTTCCAAAGTGCTGGAACTACAAGTATAAATCACCATGCCCAGTCAAAATAATTATTTTTATATGTCTTCTTTAACACATGATATCTAGCTTAGAAGTAAAAATAATATTCATTCAACTTATTTGTTGAGTAAATTAAAGTTTCTTTACTTTATAACAAAACAAACTTTTCATTTCTGCTTTAGGTATTTCTGGATCTTGTAGTACAGTATATAGCATATTTTCAATTTAATTCTCTTTGAAGTTCAATAAATTATTTTGTTAGATTAGAGAATGAGGTGGATTTTTTCAGATGTCTGAAAGCTATAAGTTATTGCGATACCATATCTAACTATAGAAAGATGGGAAATCTTTAAATTAGTTATATGTGGATGGCAAATATTAGGACTATTTGCCAGAATCTGAAAATGCTCAAAATCAGAATTGATACACCACTGAAAATTATTAGGAAAAACTACGTCCCCCAACAATAATTTATTTGGTGAAATTCTATTCAATAGAATTCTATTTGATTTAATTTAATTTGACACATTTTTATTGAAATACAATTATGCACAAAAAGATTTGGGAGTCTCAGAGATGTGTGAAACATTTTATCTGTTCTGAAGAAAATGAAATTTATATTAGTGTTTAAAGTAGAAGATAGATCGATATTTACAAACTATGCATTTGGTGTCAGAAGATATTCTAGATTTTTAAAAAATAAAATAGCACATTTAAGTCATACAATATTCCTGAAGGGAAAGTATGATTGTACATGTAGTGAACATTAAAATTTAGAGAGCTTAGCCTTAATGAATCTGGAAAAAAGGGGAAAAACAGTTTAATAATAATGATAATTTTATATGTTTATTCACTATAAAAGCAAATTTTTTTATGTCTTTTTCATGTCCCAGTAGCTGTTACAAATATTTTACATAAAATATTTTATTTAATCATCACAACACTTGTGTGTTAGCAAAATTCTATTATCTCCATTTTATAGATGAAGAGACTGAGACTCTGAAAGGTTAAATATCACACAGAAAGCAGCAATTGGGCCAAGATTAAAGTAATGATTTTAAGGAAACTCAGTCAGTATTTGTGAAACTGGAATTTCAACTTGGGCCTGTGTGACATCCAAAGTCCATGCTCTTCCTTCTTCCTCAGGTTGTGACGAGATACTTAAAAATAGAGCCATGTACAAACAAAACTACAATATAAGGCCAAGTGTGATATGAACTGAAAAAGTTGTAAATTGCTATTGGAGTTCAAAGGAGTACTGGGCTGATGAAACTTTAATGGTGAAGTTGACCTTTCAACTGATTCTCAAATAATGAGTCAGATTTAGCTATAGCACCTGCCTTACATAATTTTAATAAGTACGTTTATAATGTTTCCTAGAAATTCTTAGATTTTAGTGTGGATCCTTCATCTGGAAAATGAACCCTGAGAAGAAGATGAAGACCAATAAATAAATAAAGGCACATATACCCCAGAGTATGAAAAAAAGAAAGCACTGAGGACAACTATAATTTCCCTTGAAAGGGAAGCTGAAGACTGGCATTTGTGATGGGGAGGCTGAGAGGTGAAACGTATTTACACACATCTATCACATTTTCTAGTTTTTATGAGCAAACGGTGCTTTAGAAGAAGGAAACAAAGATATTTAGCAATATTATGAGAGAATAAAGAGGCTTCCTTCATCTGAGATACTCATCTGAAATGTGCTCAGGCAAAGGTGTATTGAATGCTTAAGAAAGAGATCCATCCAGGACAAAGCCTGGCGTGGCTCACTGTGAGAGCAACTGTTGAGAAATTCATCATGGCCGGGCTTAGTGGTTCAACCTGTAATCCCAGCACTCTGGGAGGCCAAGGCAAGAGGATTGCCTGAGCCCACGGGTTTGAGACCAGTCCGGGCAATTTGTCAAGACCAAGTCTCTACAATAAATCAAAAATTAGCCAAGGTGTGGTAGCGCGGGCCTGTAGTTCCGGCTCCTTGGAAGGCTGAGGCGAAAGGATTGCAGGAGCCCAGTGGATCTTCACTGGGGTGACCTTGAGCGTGTCACTGCACTCCAGCCTGGGCAAAGGAGAAGATTCCAGCTAAAAAAAAAGAAGAAGAAAGAAATTCGTCGCAATATTTGTATATTAGCTAGTGAAGAAATGATGATTCCAAGAGAAAAGCATATCATGAAATTTAGTTTTAATTATTTTACACTTAATTCAGATTACTGTGGGTTGATGCTGTTTTCTGTTAATTAACTCTTCTGAACCAATGAATAGAATACTAGCCACCCTATCCAGGACTATCTACTTTCTACTGAATGCCTACTATTGGCTCAGAGCTTTGAATGTATTATATCTAGTCCTACATTAGCACTTCATAGGTAAAGAATTCAGATTAAGATAAATTAAATATCACGTTTAATGTGCAAAAGCTAAAAAGGGGCAGGAGCAGGATTGGGACACAGATGAGTCAATTCCAAAGCTCATTTTCTTGTACAAAAAGCTGTGAATAAGGACATATGTTTTTTAAGTTTTGAACAGGGGCACAAGCCAACCAAAATGTCATTTCTTTCTTTGCCTTAGCTACTGTAAAATAAGTAGATTGAAAGCCCCAGGCATCTTAGACGTAAGAGTTACATAAACCATACACCATATTTAAGCATGATAAATATGGGTAATATATTTCTTGGGTATTGTCTCATTTATTTACTGTTTATTAGCTGTTATTCAATTTAATAATTAGAATCTGGAAAACTGAAAACCTTAACATGATTGGCTTTGCTAAGTCATTTTTCAGCATACAGCTGTAGTATACTGTTCAGGATCCAGTCCAGAAATAAAACCCATTCACGTACCAATGTGAAATTTTATACTGTCCAATCTTGAAATAAATACAAGTGATGAATTATTGAAAGACTCCAAAATTCAGAAAAGGTAATTCATAGTGATGTCTAAAGCCCAGATCTTTAATGTTTTACAGGTTTGTTTCATTTTAATGACTACTAAAAAAGGAAGAATTGGCAGAAAAAGTTCATTTTACCCCATTTCAGGCGGCTAGTCTGTAACATTCAATAATGGGTTTAAGATGAGAGAATACTAGCTTGTTGTAAGGGTAAAACCTTGTAATTTATATGTATGAACAAATCTGAAATCAAACTATTTCATAATAATTTCCTATAAACCCATGTATTACTATCATTTGCTATTATGATGTCTAAAATTATTTTATATTTGATTTCAATTTGATTATTATGATCTTTTAGCATTTAATTTTGAGATATATCTAAATACAATCACACAAAATATTTTGTTTTTAAAGAAAAATAAAACTATAGTCTTCTAATTACTAAATACCAATATTTTTTTCTTAACAAAAATGGAGAATTTTGATTATTTTTAAAATTTGAGCATTAATAATTTTATATATAATATTGATATCTAATAACCATTATTATTGTACTATCTTAATAATATAATAGGTGTTTCTTCACAAAAGCCAACTAATCAAAATAAAGTCGACACCATTTGGAAGAGTAAAATTTTCTAAAGTAAAAATAAAAAAAAAATGGTTTAATAAATTTCTGTTTTTGTATTCCTTATGGAAACTGGTTTACCTAGTTAATGCATTGATAGCACTTCAGTTTTATATTCAAGAACAAGACCAAAAACAATTAATAAATAAATGGAATCAATATCTTATAAATAAATAAATGTATATCTGTGTTTCCTTAGATTAAGTAGAATATGGTTTGCAGGGAACTGATAAATTATTGTTAAACATTTTCTGAGTTCCTCTATGATCAGGTTATGACAAGTAATTAAGACATAAGATTTATCTTTAGGCTAATTTCTTTTCAGCTTCTCATATTTCTGAGGGAAATCAAATTAAAGACATTTCATAGTAAGACACTTGTGCCAATGCTTTATGAATTTGAAAGACAGTATTTTTATAACTTTTTGTAAACTGACTAACATTTGGATCACTTGTGGATTTGTTTTCATTGGCTATTTTTTTTCCTGTTGTTTTCAGCTCCATGGTCCTGATTTTTGGCATGACTAGTTCTGTTTGATTGAATGCTGGATGTTGTAAATAGAACATTGTGGGATTCCAGATTGTTATCTTTCTTTGGAGAGAGTTGACTCTTTTCATTAGTCAAAGAGAGTGGTTCCTTAATTTATCAGGTATTTTCCCGATAGAGGCTGGTTGTAGCCCTGGTAAGGCTAATGCTATTTCTGGTCCAGTCTTGCACCTCTAAGATTTTCAACTGAGTCCAGTGAGATTTCTTGAAACTTACCCCTATCTTGCTCATCTGCTGAAAATATGATTTGCTTTTCAAAAGCTTTCTATTTAAGCTTTTAGCCTCCTACTTTAACAGAAACTTGTGTGCTTGAAGCTTCCTGAAATTTCTTTCAGAAGCTTTTCTGATTTATCTGTGCAATTTATACTTTATCAGTATAAATACCAGATTCTCAGCCTTCTGTCTTTGCAAAACAAATTGACACAAACTTATTACTTTAAGACAATGTCCACTTATTGGTTTACATTTCTGCATGATAGATGTCCGGTCATGGTGCGACTCAGTCTCTCCTCATGGTTTCATGAGGCTGCAATCAAGTAGTCATTGGGGTGTATGCTCATTTGGTGGTTTGGTGAAGGAAAAAATCCATTTCCAAGCTCATCCAGGTTGTTGGTCGAATCTGGTTCCTTGCAGTTGTAGAGCTGAAGTCTTTATTGTTTTGCTGTTATGGTGGCTATGGTTTATTCTCAGCTCCTAGAAGCCACTGCTGATCTTTGCCCCATTCAACTTCCAATTCAGCAATGGAAGGTCTTCATTATGCTGAATTTCACTCACACCTGGAGTCTCTTTCACAAGGAATAAATCAGTCTATTTTAAGGGCAAGCCCATCGGGGGTAATCTCCTTTTCTCCAAATCAACTGTGCCATATGACATAACCTAATTACAGGAATGGTATCAATCATATCCAAAGTCTTACCACACTCAAGGGGAGGAAATTATACAAGGTCATGGGTCATTGGGGGTCATCTTAGAATTCTCTCTACTATGACTGTCAAAAGCCCTTGGATAAAAATGCTATAGAACTAAACTTACCTTTTCAAACTCATTCTTCCTCTGTATCGTTGCTTCTCTAATTTGCATTACTTGAAGAGCTCTCTGGGCTTTCAATTTCATTCAGCTTTTCTTTTTCACTTTTTTTTTAAATTTTGAAGATGTGGGGTACAATTCAAGACTAAGTATACTAGGGGATCATCGTTCAGGCAAAGTTTGGGCCTCCTTTTGGTCCCCACTTCACTTGGTTTGAGATCAGGTATCCTAATTGATGTTATGTGACCACCCCCTCCTCCCCCACCAGTTTCCAGCTTATCCAACTTTTCTAATTGTTCTAGTTGGAACACTGATCTGTTGCAATGTGCTGCATTCCACTTGAATACATAATTGAGTTTTAAAAATAATAATTATGAGCAATAATAACACATCTCTGATTACTTGGCTTGGCCATTTGCTCTATAAAATTCATCATATCAGAATGTTGTTAGAGGTCGTTGTGTTGGGCTTTAATTCATTTGTCTTTATACAGGTTAAATTTTTTTTAACACAATATTTTATATGAGAAATATGTATATATAAAATGAGATTTTTAGGCTCTGGAATTTTGAAAGATTTTCAGTTTTAAAAGATTAAAATGGAAGCTTCTATTAGTAATAGAAATATTTCTAATTATATATTTAAAGTAGATTATTTTTTAAAAGATGAATATAAACTATGGTTTGGATATTTGTCCCCTGTAAACCTCATGTTGAAATCTGTTTTCCAATGTTGAAGGTGGGGCCATAAAGGGAAGTGTTTGTGTCCTGGGGGAAAATCCATGATGAACAGATTAAGGCCCTTCTTAGGAGTGAGTAAAATCTTATTCTGGGCCGGGCTCGGTGGCTCAGCCTGTAATCCCGTGCCTTTGAGAGGCTGAGGTGAGTGGATTGCCTGAGCCCACGGGTTCGAGACCTGCCTGGGGAGCGAGACCTCATCTCTACAACAAATCAAAACATCAGCCGGGTGTGGTAGCGCATGCCTGTAATTCCGGCTACTTGGAAGGCTGAGGCAGAAGGACCGCCAGAGCCCAGCAGGTCGAGGCTGCGGTGGCCGGGAGCGACCACTGCACTCCAGTCTGGGCGACAGAGTGAGACTCCAACTCAAAAAAAAAAATCTTATTCTGTTAGTGTATGTGATAGCTGGTTGTTAAAAAGAGCTGGACTCTTCCTCCTTTCTTTTGTCTTCTTTCTCACCATGTGATCTCTGTATACACTGGCTCCAACTCACCTTCCACCATGAGTGGAGGTAGTCTGAGGCTTTTACTAGATGTAGTTGACCAATCTTGAACTTTACAACGATCAGAATTGTGAGCCAAATAATCATTTTTTCCTATATTACTTCCCAGCCTCAGATATTCTTTTATAATAATATAAAACAGAGTAAGACATACTGAGAAAAATAAGTATACTGAACAAACTCAGTCAATAGTGTCATTAATTTACTTTTAGGAAACATAGGCAACATTCTGCAGTTATAGTACACTAAGAAAATAGTAATTCTTTCTTTGATTACTCAAGATTTGTTGAAAGCAGTTTTAGAAGTTGCAGCCTGTAACACGTACTGCATTGAAATTTAAAATTTTAGGGAATTGTTTTAAAGTTTGAAATTAGTTTGTCCTAAGATGATATTTTATTTCACTCAAAAATACATACGATTCAGAGAAAATTTTTAAAAAGAATAATTAAATTCTATTTTTGGTTCAATTGAATTAAATACATGACATATAAGTCTCTAATTTTAGTTTGTATTTAATTATTCATAGAAATATATGCAAAATACCTACATGCAGCTAGGTAATTTTAAAAAATCAACGAGTTATTCCAATACTGTATCATTAGAACATACTATAGAAGCAACACTTACATAGTAAGAAAAAAATTAAGATGTTTTCATAAGGCTTAAAATAAGGCATTTGCCAGACTCAGTGGCTCAGCCTGTAATCCCGCGCCTTTGGGAGGCCGAGGTGAGTGGATTGCCTGAGACCGCGGGTTCAAGACCCGCCTGGGCAAGCAAGACCTCGTCTCTACAATAAATCCAAAAATGAGCCGGGCGTGGTAACATGCGCCTGTAGTTCTGGCTACTTGGAAGGCTGAGGCGGAAGGATCGCCGGAGCCCAGCAGGTCGAGGCTGCGGTGGCCGGGAGCTGCTACTGCACTCCAGTCTGGGCGACAGAGTGAGACTCCAACTCAAAAAAAAAAAAAAGGCATTTAAAATTTATATGTGAAAATTTCCCCTATTCTGCAGAACTGTTGTTTGAATATCCATACCAAAACTCATGTTGAAATTTAATTACTAGTGTAACAGTATTAAGAGGTAGGAGTATTAGGAAGTGATCAGGCCATCTAGGTACTGCCCTCAAGAAAGGATTAATGGCATTTCTGTGGGAATGAGTTAGTTATCACAGGAGTACATCCCTAATAAAATGGATGAGTTCATCATACTTTCTCTCCTGCTCTCTCCTCCTTCCACTTTCTGTCCGGGGATGACAGTGTGAAGGTCCTCATCAGATGCCAGCACCATGCTCTTGGACTTTGCAGCCTCTAGAACCATGAGCCAAATAAACGTCTATTGTTTATAAATTACTGGCCTCAGATATTCTGTTATAGCAACACAAAATGGACAAGGTCATGCAGCAAGTCTCATTTGAATCCATCACATTGTGTGGCATTAGCACAGAATTTATTAAGCACCGCCTGAACATATTACTCTAAGTATTTTTAACAGCGCATTTTTAAGACAAATGATATTTTCTTAGCTTTGAACCTTAAGAAAGATTATATTTTAGATTTTGTTTTACTGAAGTTCTTTATCTTTGCTCTGTGAATGACTTTTGTAATATATTCAAATTATATTATTTTAAATAATATAAGTAGTATACATATATACAAAATTTATTTTAAAAAATTGTTTTAGCCATCTCACTGAAATGACTCTGAACCAGAATAAGTCTGAGGATATTTATAAACAGTCTCACTTTTTTGCTACTAAGTTGTGAAGTCCCCAGTGCTGACTATACTGTATACACCATAATTGTAATTGCTTTATTTGCATTAATTTATTTAATACATTGATTTGAGGTTGAACACTGGTAATTCAGAACTCCCAGTATTTCTGAGGACAACATTTACACATTTTTGGTGGCTGAGTCACCCTTTTTCCTGGAAGCTAACATTTATTTTAAATTTTTTTAGAAAGCAGGATTTATTGAGAGGACAGAAAAGCTCCCACAGTGAGAGGAGACATGAAGGGGTTGCCCTGGAAGCTAATATTTTGAAGAGATTTTATAGTTATGCAGATATAAGGCAAGTACCAGAACTATAGCTTCATATTTCTATAGAGACATTCAACTTGGGATTATCCAAAATCAGATGTTTCAGGCTGGGATGCAAAACAATTTGTTTCATAATGTATGTGCTTTAGGTAGGGATATCTCTGTACAGATAATAATTATGCTATCCGAGGACTCAGAGACAAGGCATAGGGCCCAGGGACTTAGTAAAGAGAGAATCTAAAAAGAAGACTCTAGTTTAAGAAATAATTTCCAGGACCACAGTAATTAGTTTGGGAAAAGGGGAATAACCACTACTAGGGACATGAAATAATGGGGAGGTGTTTAGGCATGAGGTTCCATTTTGCTGTTATTATTATTTTTACTATTTTTAATGTTATTTTAAACTCAGAATATGAGTTCAAAAGTTTTAGATGAGTGGTAATTTAAGGAATAAAGGGAGAAGTTGGTGTATTTGGTAATGGGAGTGAATAAAAAAGACTCACAATTTGTTGGAATAAGAGCAAACAGTCAGATTAGGAAGAGCAATAAACATCAGAAGTAATGGTGAAAAAGACTGGACTTATTGTAGTCATCAAAATATTGTCTCCAGATAATTTATGGTTTATTTTAAGGGTCAACTGAGGGAGACCTGGAAGGCTGAAAATCTGGGGCACAATTACAAATATTGTATTTCCTTTGTTCCTTTCTTCTTCTTTTACTCTTTTCCTTTGTGATTTGATGATTTTCTGTAGTGGCATGCTGGGGTTCCTTTCTCTTTTTGTGTATCTACAACAGGGTTTTCTTTGTGCTTACCATGAGACATGTATATATGAAGCTATTAAAAGCTTGATTTCAATTATACACAAAATTGTACACTTTTACTTCTTCCTCTAGCCCACATTATATGTACTTGTTGTTACAATTTACAATTGTTAACAAATTATTGTGGCTATTATCATTTTAAATATTTTTGCTAGCCGGGCTCGGTGGCTCAGCCTGTAATCCCGTGCCTTTGGGAGGCTGAGGTGAGTGGATTGCCTGAGCCCGCGGGTTCAAGACCTGCCTGGGCAGCGAGAACTCATCTCTACAATAAATCAAAAAATCAGCTGGGCATGATAGCGCATGCCTGTAATTCCTGCTACTGGGAAGGCTGAGGCGGAAGGATCACAGGAGCCCAGCAGGTGAGGCTGCGGTGGCCGGGAGCAGCCACTGCACTCCAGTCTGGGTGACCGAGTGAGACTACAACTCAAAAAAAAAAATATTTTTGCTTTTAGCTTTTGCACTAGAGTTAAAAGTGATTTGCACACCACCAGTACAGTGTTAGAGTATTCTGAATTTTATTATATATTTATCTTTACCAATAGGTTTCATAATTCCACATATTTTTATGTTGCTGTCTAAGATCCTTTGATTTCAACTTGAATGACTCTCTTTAGCTTTTCTTGTAAGGCAGGTCTCAAGATGATAAACCTTCTCAGAAAGGCAAACCTTTAATGCTCCTTCATTTCTAAAGGACAGTTTTATTGATATAGTATTTTTTGTTGATAGTTTTTTTTTTCTTACAGTGCTTTACATATATCATTACACTCTCCTTGCCTACAAGGTTTCTGCTTAGAAATCTCATAATCTTGTGAAGATTCCCTTATATATGATGAGTCACTTTTATTTTGCTGCTTTCAAAATTTTCTCTTTCTCCAACTTTTGACAATTTGATTATAATGTGTCTCAGTGAAGATCTCTTTATGCTCAATCTATTTAGAGTTCTTTGGGCTTCATGAAGATGGATGCTCACTCTGTTCTTCAGATTTGCAATGTTTTCTATTATTATTTTTGTAAGTAAGCATCCTTCCCCTTTATCCTTCTCCTATCCTTCTATAATTCCCATAATGCATATATTGGTTCACTTGATGATCTTCCATAAGTCCCATAAGTTTTCTTTATGCTTTTTCATCATTTTGTTCCTCTGACTGGATATTTTCAAATTCTCTCTTTTTCAGTTTGCTGATTATTTCTTTTATTTGATTGAGGCATCTGTTGAGATTCTATTGGATTTTTCAGTACTTACATTTTTTTCTTCAATCCAGATTTCCCTTTTGGTCCTTTTTGATGGTTTCTATCATCTTGTTGAAATTATAATTTTGTATATGTGTTGTTTTCCTGATTTTTTCTTGTTGTTTAGCTGTCCATCTATGTTTTCTTGTAGTTCACTGAGTTACTTCAAAATGATTATTTTTGAATTCTTTCTTGGGCAATTCATTTATCTCCACTTATTTGGGGGTCACTGGAGCTTTATTTTGTTCCTTTGATGAAGTCATTTTTTTTATTGTTCATGTTCCTTGAAGCTGTTCTTTGCAGCCTTCACAATTGAAGAAGCTGTTACCTGCTCTAGTCTTTAATGACTGCCTTTCTAAAAATTCTGGGGATCTTTCTCTTAGGCTTTTTCTCTGGGCTTGCCCCCTCCATTCCTCTTGTTCCTTCTTTGGGGGCAAATCTTGTAATTTTATACCTTCTCTTGATCTCAAAAAGTCAGGCTAGGTGCTAAGACTGTCTTGTTTATTATCCTTAGGGCAGTGCCTGGAAGCATTCGAGTTTGTACAACTTTTCTCAAACCAGCAGAGTTGAACCAGCTGCTAAGATCCACACCTGCTGTTGAGATCTGTG
Source organism: Cephalopachus bancanus (assembly GCA_027257055.1). Taxonomy (NCBI): domain Eukaryota; kingdom Metazoa; phylum Chordata; class Mammalia; order Primates; family Tarsiidae; genus Cephalopachus; species Cephalopachus bancanus. The sequence continues at coordinate 6,132,548 of JAPVLO010000131.1, forward strand.
TGTTGTTTGTGGGAGTACATATGGACTATTTATGGAGATCTGTGAATGTAGCAACACACTGGGTAGCACATAGGGTGTTGGGGTTATGAGTTATTTTGTGGAATTTGAGGGTATACCTCTTGGTGGAGTCTGTGAGCTGGTTAGCAGAATCCATGGCCAGCTGTTGAAAATGTTGTGCTGGATGCTTTACACTCAGTCCCTTTCTCCCTGCTTTCTCTCTGCTTCTAGCTGTCTCCAGATAATTCAGCTGTGCTGATCCCTTTAGTAATATGATTGGGACAAGACAGAAAGTGACCTCCTGGGCAGCCTCTTTCATGGCTTGGGAAGCTGAGCATTCGCTTCACTTTTACTTTTTCCCATAGAAGAAATCAGAGGTGGAGCGGTCCTCTCTTGGCACCAAGCTATGCTGCCTTGGGGGAAGACTGTCACTGGTAAAGTGAAATTGTTCTTCTACCTTCTTCAATGCATCCACTTTTGGATTCCCCCCTCCCCCCAGTGGTGTACTAGAACCTCATCCAGACTGCTGGGCTTCCACAAAGTTATTCTCATCTATGGATGGTTGTCAGAATAGGTATTTTTGTAGGGAATGAGAAATGAAAAAAATTTATTCCACTATCTTGTCCTTATCCTGAAATTTCAATATCATTTAGGGATTTAACTTTACAGGAAGATGCTGCAAATTGGACCTTTCCAACCTTGACTCTCTCAACCCCATTTATCCAAGTCTTATGTCACCATTTATTTATTTATTTATGTTCAGAAGTATGAGTGGGAATTTACTACATAAGAGGTTCATGAAGGTGAAGTTTGGGCTTCTAGTTGGCCCTCTTTCCCCCTGACAGTGAACCAGCTACCCAGTGTGTTGCCACGTGTCCTCTCCTCCCCTTCCTCACCTAGCAGTGTCCATTGTCTGACAATCTCATTCTTGTGCTGGTGTACCTAGTGTTTAGAAGCATTTTATGAGTGAGAACACGCATTATTCAGTTTTTTGTTTCTATGATAAATCACTTTGTGTGATGGTCTCCAGCTGCATCCAAGTTGCTACAAAGGCCATGAATGTTTTCTCCTTTATGACTGCATAATATTACATCATTACAGATATTTCATATTTTCTTTATCCAGTCTATTTTGATGGGCATTTGGGTCAGTTCCATGGCTTTGCTATTGTGAATAATGCTGCAATAAGCATGTGTGTGCAGGAGACTTTTTTGTAGAGTGATTTATATTCCTTTAGGTACATTCCCAGGAGGGGGATTGTTGGATCTATAAAAGCTTGATTTTTATTTTAGTTCTTTGAGGACTCACCACATAGCTTTCCATAGAGGTTGAACTAGTTTACATTTCTACCAAAAAGTAGGAGCATTGCCTTTTCTTCACAACCTCGCCAGCACCTGTTGTTTTTTGACTTATTAGTAATAATCATCTTTACTGGTGGTAGGTGGTATCTCATTATAGTTTTAATTTGCATTTCTCCGATAATTAGTGAGGCTAAGAATTTTTTCATGTGTTTTTAGTCTGCTTGTATGTCCTCCCTTGATAAATGTTTGTTCATGTCCTTTTTCTACTTTTTAATGGAGTTGTTTTTTTTCCCTTTCACTTCATTTGAGTTTCTTGTAGGTCCTGGATATATTATTTTGTGTAGTCTTTGTCCAATATACAGCTTGCAATGCATTTTTCCATTCTATGTACTGTCTCTTTACTCTTTTTGTGGTTTATTTTGCTGTGCAAAAGCTTTTTAGTTTTATAAGTCCCCACCTGTCTATCTTTACTCTTGTTGAAATTGTTTTTGAGGACTTGATCATGAATTCATCGCCTATGCCAATATCCAGAAGGGTGTCCCTTACATTTTCTTCAAGGATTCTTATAGTTTGAGGTTTTACATGTAAGTCCTTGATCCACTTTGATCTGATATTTTTGAAGGATGATAGATAGGGGTCTAGTTTCATTCTTCTACATGCAGATAGCCAGCTTTCCCAGCACCGTTTGCAAAAGATGATTTCCTTTCCCCGATATTTATTATTGATGGCTTTGCCAAAATGAGTGGTTGAAGAACCAAGTTTTTATATCCAGATTCTATGTCCTGTCCCATTAGTCTGTATGCCTATTCCTGTACCAATACCATGCTGTCTTAGCTACTATAATCTTGTAATACAGTTAAACGTCCGGAAATGTGATACCTTCAGCTTTGTTTCCTTGGCTGAAGATTGCTTTCACTTCCTGCTCTTTTTTTTATCTATGAGAAATTCTGTGTTGTCTTTTCTAACACTGTGAAAAATGATGTTGGTAGTTTGATAGAAATTTGAATCTGTAGATTGCCTTAGGTAGGATGGACACCTTGACGATATTGATTCTTCCAATCCATGGGCATTGGATGCTTTTTCCCATTTGTTTCTGTCATCCTTGATTTATTTGAGCAGTGTAGTATAGTTCTTATTGCAAAGGTCTTTCACTTCTCTGGTTAGGTGGATTCAAAGGTATTTGATTTTTGTTATTGGTATTGTGAATGGAATTCTGGTTTTTATTTTGTTCTCAGCTGTTGGTGTATAAAATTGCAACTGTCTTTAGTGCACTGATTTTGTATGCTGAGACTTTACCAAAGTTGTTTCTCAGTGTGAGGAGGTTTTTGACAGGCTCTCCAGGGTTTTCTAGGTATACAATCATATTGTCCACAAAAAGGGATGACTTAACTTTCTTTTTTCCTATTTGGAGACCGCTGATTTCCTTCACCTGTCTGATTGCTCTGGCTAGGACTTCCAGTATCATGTTGAATAGAAGGGGTAAGAGTGGACAACCTTGTCTTGCTCCAGTTCTCAGGGGAAATGCTTCCAGCTTCTGCCCATTAAGCTCCATGTTGCTGCAGGCTCTTATTATTTTGAAGAATATTCCTTGGAGGCCTCGGTGTTAGAGGGTTTTTATGAGGAGGGGATGCTAAATTATATCAAATGTTTTTTTCTGAGTCTAATGAGATAACCATGTGATTCTTGTTTTTACACCTGTTAATATACCGAATTATGTTTATGGTATTATGAATGTTGAGCCGGCCCTGCATCCAGGGAATGAAACTTACCTGGTCATGGTGGATAATCTTTGAGATGTGTTGTTGGATGAGATTTGCTAGAATCTTGTTGAGAATTTGTGCATCTATGTTCATCAGGGAAATTGGTCGGTAATTCTCTTTCCTTGTTGAGTCTTTCTCAGTTTTCCGTATCAGGATGATATTAGCTTCATAAAATGAGCAAGGGAAAATTCCTTCCTTCTTGGTTGCCTGAGATACTTTCAATAAGTTTGGTATCAGCTCTTCCTTTTCAGCTGAGAAATCATCAGGTACAGGGTTTCTTATAACTGAGCTATAAGTTCAATAACTGGATTGTTATTGGTCTATTTAGAGTTTCAATTTCTTCTTGTTTCATATGTGGGAGGTTGTATTATGCCAGGAAATCCTCCATTCTCTCTAGATTTTCCAGTTTATTTGCACTGAGGTGTTGATAGTATTCTTCGATAACCTTTTTAATTTCTCCAGGGTAAGATGTGACATTGCCTTTTTCATTTCTAATTGTGTTTATTTGGAATCTCTCTTTTTTAAGATTAGTTTGGCTGGGGTCTATCTTTTTTATCCTTTCAAATAACCAGCTTTTTGTCTTGTTTATCCTTTCTATGATATTTTAGTCTTTCTGCAATTGTGAACTTTCCTTAGTAATCTGGATTTTTAGTCTGAAAGTAGGATTTACTGTTCTTGTTTTTTCAACTCCCTTAGATGTGGTATCAGGCTGTTTATTTGTGATCCCTCTATTTTCATGGTATGAGTAGGCAGTGTTATGAACTTCCCACACAACACTGTTTTCATGGTATCCCAGAGGTTTTTGTTTGTTTGTTTACTGCAAAAGGCTTTATTTTTATTTGGTCCAGGGAGATTAAAAAGCTGCCCAGTGGCTGGAGGGGGAGGCTCAGGCAGAAGAAGCCCTGATACTTTGAGAGGGGCCCCCCAGAGGCCGCTGGGCTCCTAGTTGTGATTGAGAGTGAGCCTTTGGACGAGATACTCGCTCAGCCCAGACTCGGACGGCCAGCCTGCGCAAATTGGTCAGGTGGTCACCCATCTTCTTGAAGAGTTTCACCTTCTCATCTAGGAAGTGGTTCTCCAGGAAATCACAGAGATGGGGGTCTGTGGATCCCAGGGCATGGAGGTCCAAAAGGGCTTGGTTCAGGCTCTTCTCTAAAGCCATGGCGGCTTCCATGGCACCCAGAGTTTTACCCCACTCATCTTGAGAGGGCTTCTGGATATCCTAGAAGAGGGCGTGGCCGCCACGCTGGTTTTGCATCTTCAAGAGACGCTTGGCGCCCTCGAGCTTCTCCTCCGCCAACTCTCGGAAGAAGTGGCTCACGCCTTCCAGAGCCACATCGTCACACTCGAAATAGAAGCCCAGAGAGGTAGGTGTAGGAGGCCTGCAGATGCAAATTGACCAGGCGGTTGACGGCTGCCTCCACCTCGGTGGAAAAATTCTGGCGAACCTGGGAGCTCATGGTTGGTCGGCAAGAAGGAGCTAACTGCAAAACGGTGGTCGTTGGTCCCAGAAACAGGAGGTGGCCGAGAAGGTGGTCTCGGAGGTTGCAAGTGGAGAGTAGATCAGAGGGCAGTGGGAGGCTGGAAGAGAGGGAGTCCCTGGGTCTGTTCCGTCCAAACACTGTTGAAGCAAGAGACAGATCCGCGGGACTGCCAAACGCACTGCCTCCCAGAGGTTTTAATCATCATGTCTTTGTTTTTATTTGCTTCCAGGCCTCTTTTTATTTCTGTCTTAATTTCTGTGTTGACCCTAAAGTTATTCAGTAGCATGTTGTTTCATTTCCATTTTTGTGTGTGTTTTGGGGAGTTCTTGTTGGTGATGATATTTATTTTAATTCCACTGTGATCTGAGAAGATGCTTGATATTATTTCAACTTTCTGGAATTTTTTAAGCTTGATTTATGCCCAAGAATGTGATCAATCTTGGAGTATGCTCCATGTGCTGATGAGCAGAATGTATACTCTGTGAATGAAGCGTTCTGTATATATATATTGGGTCCAATTGATCCGATGTCAAGTTAAGGTACCAGATAGCCTTGTTGGTTTTTTGCCTTGATGATCTGTCTACGGCTGTTAATGGGTATTAAAGCCACCAACTATGGTGGCATGAGTGTCTATGTTGTCTCTCAATTTGCATAGCAAATGTTTTGTACATCTGGGTGCTTTTGTATTGGGTGAATATAAGTGGGGGACCCCCCCGCCCAGAAACCAGAATTTATTTATAAAAAATTGTGCATTTACTTTCACATGTTTAAACTTTAGTCATCTTCAAGGTACTCTCAGTCTGATGCAATATACCTATCAAGATGCTTTTTTTCACTGCTCAAAACTGTTGTTGAAGTTATCAATTTGATGCCTTTTAGTGCTTCCAATTTTTTTTTCTTGTTGTTTCACCTCTTCCAAATTGGCAAAATGTATCCCTTTGAAGACTTTTCTTCATACAGGGAAACAAAAAAAGTTGCTTGGGGTGAGATCAGGTGAATAGGGAGGATGGGGCATGGGAGTCATGCAGTTTTGGGTCAAAATCTGCTGAACACTCAGTATGGTATGGGCAGCGATGATTATAAATCACTCATCATGAAATGGGCAAATGTGTTGAAAGACTTAAAAAAAATTAACTGAAGCCAAATGTGGTTTTTCACAGCAATGATAACTTGTAAACTGATGGCAATGGGTTCCTAGAACACTTTCCTAGGAAAAAGCCTGTACTACAAGGGTCTCACCCTCCAAAAAATAATTCTTTTTGGATGTCCCTACAAATTATTATGTGTCTTGGGGATGGTCTTCTCATGTAGTTTCTTGCAGGTGTTAACTGAGTCTCAAGTTTTTATGGTAACCTCTCTAGTAAGATATGAGAAATTCTTGGATTCCCTCATGGAAGGCTTGTTCCTGGGTGTTATCAGTGTCTCCTTCTGTTTCAGGGATATCAATCAACAGTAAATTTGGTTTCTTTACATAGTCCCACACCTCTCTTAGGCTTTGCTCATTCTTTTTAACTCTTTTCTCCTTGTTTTTGTCACACTGGGTTAGTTTAATATTTTAATCTTCAAGCTCTGAAGTTCTCTCCTCTGCCTGATCAATTCTACTCCCTAGGCTTGTTATAGTGATTTGAAATTCTGGGAGGGAATCTTTCATTTCTCCAATTCACAATGGACTTTTCTTATATTGGTCATCTCAATTTTTACTTCCTGCATGGCTTGGGTGATCTTTCCCAACTTCTCATGGTTTTCCTTAACTGCTTTTTGCCATCCAATGTCTAAATTCTGTATCTGTCATCAGGAACAGGTCATTCAGAGGGGAAGGCACTTTTGTAGGTGTATCCTCTTTAAGGCTTTGAGGATTGCTAGTATTTTTCCTCTGGTTCTTCCTAATTTGTGAGGAGTGACTCTTCTTTGTTTGTTATTATTTTTTAGTTTTGTTGTTTTACAGCTAGGAACAGTCCTGCTGCCCTAAAGTCTTTTTTGCCTTTCAAAATAATTAACATGGGAGGGGGGAGAGGTCATTTACTACTGCTCTACTGCTAGGACTGAAAGTGATTTTCTGTTCCAGAGATTTTCCCATGGTTGAACTAGCTAGACTTCTTCCAACTCCTGCTGTGAGTTGTATGTGAAGAGCAGGTGCAAGCATGGGTCTCTTGGCAGCTAGGCTCACTGAAGGTGTTTCAGTGTTGTTTGCAGCCCAGAAACATTCTTGCTGGGAATTGGGACCTTCAGGTGCCTTTTGTAACTCTCCCTTCTCGATCAGAGGTTGCACTCAGCACTTAAAATGGCAGATTCCCTGTTGTAGAGGGACTTGCTCTTTAAGCACATAGTGCTGGCAGGAAAACCTTCCTGCTGTGTAGGGGAGGCTGGCCACCAGATGCTGGCAGTGGGAACTGAGTGTGTCAGGCAGGTGAGTTTTCCTGGCCTGTGTACTGGCTGTTGGGCACTGCTGGCAGGAAACTTGCTTGATGCTTGACGGGGGTAGACATTCAGTGTGTGGATGCATTCTCAGCTCCACACCCCACAGCACACAACTGTGCCATAACCAGGTCTTCTCCCATGTGTGTCCAACGAGCTGCATGCAACTGGGAGGAGGGAAATGGACACAGACCGTGTCAAGAGCACTCATTCCGTTTAACACACATGGTAGGGCTGTAGATCCTCTGAGACTGGCACCTGGCGGTGATGGAACCCTCCTGGCTCCAAGGTTAGCTGCCCAAACTCTCTCTTCCTTTACCCTATGCATCCCAAGAGTCCTCTGTGGGATGCAGGCTGCTTTTTCTGTCCCAGACTACTCAAGCTGCCTGAGTTTATCAGTAACTGGGTCTATCCTCTGTGTTACACTTGTAGAGAGGCATAGGTGAGCTACTCCTTGGTGGCCACCTTGGATCCCTAGTCCAATTGTTTACAATCATGTTTTAATAACACGATCTCTGAAGCATCTTTTGAACTACTTCCTCTATCCATTTACATTTCTATTCCCTACCTCCTATCCTGTGAATTGTTCTACTTTTACTCATTTTTTTCTACATTTCCTCCATGTCACAGCTAGTCACATTTCTCAAAATCCCAACTTAAATCCCATATGCGGAATGAGGTTGTCCTTAATCCAACAGTCAGAATAATGTTTGTCTGTCTCCAATAGCGCATTGAAAGTAGCTCTATAGCCTGTTTAACATTATTATGGAGAAACTGTCATTTTTTTCACATTTTCTTGTAGTTTTCTCATCTTTGTACCCCAACATCTAGAATATTGCTTTTCATACAGAAGACATTTAATAAATTGTTGTTAAATTAAATGACTATTTATAGGTCTGGTTTTACGATTTTATTGATTGTCTTAAATAACAATTCTCTTCAGTGGAGGAGTAATTGCCACTCATCAAAGTTCATTTATCTTCGAAATGTTTACTCTTCACTTATTCTGTCCCTTACTATTTAATAGCAGAATATCTTTAAAAGGCATTTTCTTACCTGATTTTTTTTTTTTTTTGAGTTGGAGTCTCACTCTGTCGCCCAGACTGGAGTGCAGTGGCCGCTCCCAGCCACTGCAACCTTGACCTGCTGGGCTCTGGCGATCCTTCCGCGTCAACCTTCTGAGTAGCCGGAATCACAGGCATGCACTACCACACCGGCTGATTTTTTGGTTTATTGTAGAGATGAGGTCTCACCTGCCCAGGCGGGTCTCGAACCCGTGGGCTCAGGCAATCCACTCACCTCAGCCTCCCAAAGGCGCGGGATTACAGGCTGAGCCACCGAGCCCGGCTTACCTGATTTTTTATAGCTATGAAAAGATGTTCAGGTCATTGTTTTGTTAAACTCTGGTGTGTTCACATGACTTTTTGAGCTATGGCCACCATGTTTCCTAGCTTTGGCCCCCTCCCCTACCTTGGGGAGGTGAATTTCCTCTGTCTCTCTCTAATTTACTTCCTAAATAAACTATATTTACTGATCTAAAAAGAAAAAGTGCTCAACCTTTGAATGTAAATCATTTTCTCACTTGTGAGAGATCTAATTAAAGATTATTTTGTCAGGCTACTACATTAACATATGAAAATGTCACCCCAAATATGCTAGTTCTTCACATTGTAAACATTTTATCTGTATAGTCTTCATCTTATTAGGAAAACACAGTATTTGAAACTATTTAAGTGGAGTTAACAGATATTTTGATAATGCATTGGAAATGGAATTGTACACATACATATTTCATTGTGCATTGATTATATTTATCATCCTTTTTGAGCATAAGAGGAAGACATCCTGTCAAAATGTTCTCTAGAATAGAGAGAATTGAGACTCTGTTATCTTCTAAAAAAGGGAATGTTTTCATCGTGCTACCTCAGAAATGAGATTTATGACCACATGTTTACAAATCAGAGAGATAAGTTATAGAAAAATAAGTTGATTTGCTAACACCGATGTAGAAAGCAAAGAGACAGCTTTTGAAATGGTATGCTAAAAGCAGACCAACCAAAAATCTTTAGGGTGTGGTGAAATTCTATGACCAGTTGCCTAGATTGTGAATCTGATTCACTCTTGTGAATAAAGTACTATTCCAAATAAAGAATCTAACATAGCAGTCACTTACTGAATATTCCCTATTCTAACACACAGATATTATAAACTTTATAAATTTTAGCACTCCAGATCCCATCTTCTTCTGAGTCAAATTCAAATGGGCATGCAGCACCTAAATGTAATGATATTTCTATTTAAATTCTAGTGTTCTTCTCATGTTTTCTTTTGTCTTCTCTCCGATTCTATTCTACTTTATACTGCTTTGGAGGCTGTCTTTCTCTAAAAGGAATGCCTAAAAATATATCTAAGCAGATAATAAGTAAATAAATTGCAAACTCCCTTTAAATATTACTCAATTAATGTAGATTTTTCCCCTAGCTTTTATTTTCCAATCTCTAATTACTTTTATTGTGTAGGTAATGTCAGTGTCTTATAAAAGGTCTTTGCCTACTCCCTCTACTATTTTGTTCCTTTCTCTCTGCCTATTCTGTTTCCGCGTCATGAAATCCTGACAAAGAATCTTCTAAAAGGGTTGGTGGTGGGTAGGAACTAAATAAGGAAAAAAGAATACACTTTATTTTATGAAGTAAAAAGAAAGGGAAAATTTATAAGTTAAAATTTTCACCGTTTTAACACATTTACCCTGGTTATTCTTTAGAGAAACCTTCAAAAGTAAATTCAATCTTTAAAAGGACTTCCAGATGGTCCCTTTATTGACACTCTATCACACACTGACCCCTTTTCTTTTTATTTTTTCACTGTTAGCAGGGGAGGATGAGGACTTGGTAAGTTTACACAGTTGATCTTGGAAAACCTCAGAAACACTGCCAAGCAGAGCCTTATTGGGTTTATTGCTGTTCTACCTCTTTAATATAGGTTGAGGGAGGAAGACACCATTTATTTCCTTCACTTTCCACATATCTATAAACAGTAGCTTGAAAAAGGAGTTTTGTTTGTCTACTTTATAACAATACTAATGGCTATTTACCATCAAAAGATGTTTTTCTTTGTCAAAACCAAAGCAAATATGTAATCAATCTAAGTTCTCTGCTAGCATTCCTTTCCCCTGTGAAGACTGTGGAGAGATGGGATGAAGTCCTCAATTATCCATGCAAGGTGAACTTCAAACTCTTCTTTCTTTTTCACAATGACTACTTTCTTAAGAAACTGAATGTGGTGTTATGGTGATGTTCATGTCAATAGTTGGTGAACACTATTTTCTGTTTCAGCACTTTCTAAGAGAATATTTTTCACTTCATTAATGTAGTAGACTATGTAAGGGCTTCATTTGTTTAGTTCTATGGCTGGTGTATCCAATTTATAAATAGGTATCTTCAACTTTATACCCCAACTTCATTTTATTGTCATCTCCGTAATGGTCCTTTGACTCCCTAATTCAGTGAGACTTGACTGACCTTCCTGTTTTGCATCATCTTCTAAATCACTACCAGTTCTAGTTTTCCTGCCAAGATTATTTCAGAATTTTTGATTAGCCCTCCAAATGAATCTGTTTTTATTTCAGGAACCATGTGTCCAGGAAATTCCAGTGTTTGAATGATAAAGTTCCATTTAATACAAAAGTCAATATATATTTCAGTTGCCATCACTATCCAAATAGCAGAAATATCCCTCTCTTTATGCTATTCTAGCCTATGTGGCTTTCTCTCTCTCTCTCTTTTTGGGGGGGTCTTTTTTTCTCTTTGGTCAAATTTATTATGTGGATCAACTTGGCTGTTTTGGTGTTATTTTTCTGTCTGTTGTCACATCTTTTCTCTTTCTGTATAGTATCACATTCTGCAGCACAAAAGAACTGGATTACAGAGGGTGGGTCATTTAATGGGGAGAAGCTGAAGGAGCAAAGACAGCATTATTTATGATGGATGATACTTCAATATGTGCAAGATACTAGGAGCATTTTCATATTATCAATCTTAGACTTTATTACTGTATCATGAATTAAAAGAAGGAAAACCAAGTAACTATTAATAATAATTTCTGCTCTTCAATTATATTTTCTTTCAAATGACTAATTTTAGAAAACTGAGAAACTAACTCTTGCTTTTCATTTGAAAGGTATATACTGTTGTTTAGAAAAATACCTTGATTAGTTGCTATAAAAATACAAATTTTAGAATGATATACTTATTTACCATACTAATTTTTTTCCAGTTAGAGCATAATTAAATTAATAAATTATTAGAAGCTTAGAATAACCACTGAGAAACATTTAAGTATTTGTATTTTAAAATATAATAATGGTTTATTAATGAGAATTAAAGTGAACATAAAATTAATATTTGTTGAACTTTAAATGAGCCAGAAAGTTGTAACACTTATGCACCTGACAGGACTTTGACAAATTCTCTAAATTGCTAACCTCAACCATTCAACACTTAGCTTACACTCAGATTCTCCACACACCTGATATAAATGTCCAGCAACTTTTTGGTTTCACATTAAAGATCTGTGAATATTAAGCAATTTGTATATGAAAAATACACCAATATCACCACCATTTTATTTTCTTAAAATTAATACTTTAATCTAGTTTTCTCATTCTGAAAACTAGAATTTCAATATAGAAAATGTTATGAAACTGCAAACATTTCCTTGCGTTGGCCAGTATAGGTCTTAGCTAGTTTGACCTCACCCTCCCTGCAAATGTCTGATGAGGAGAGGGCATTCAGTAATCACATGTTTTACCATCTTTAGCCACAAACCCTTCCCCACATGATAATCAATCTACTCTCAACCCGTAACATTTCTTGTAAGTCTGCTGCAAAATGAATTGTCCAAAATTTTTCTAGTGCCTCTCTTCTTACAGCTCATTAAGTAGAACATATGGTTATTTTCCACTTTTGGTTTGTATTTTCTAGGCAAACATTTTCTTAAATGAGGCAGGTGAGTTCCGAGTGAGCTACCCAAGTGACTGCAAAATAAACACTTGCTGTCGAATACGGCTTTCCATGCATTCTTTTCTTTACTTCTCACTGTGACTTTATGAGGTTGGTATCACCTTATCCTTATTTCAAAATGAAGAAAAGTAATGTCCAAAAGGTGATACTACTGATCAAACATGATGCAATTAATAGGTGAAGAAGACTGGGTAACCTCACTCTAATTATAATCCTGCCCCATATCATTGGCTGAACTCAAGTATTAACGTGATATATGAACTTGGCCTAGTCTCTTAACTTTCTAATTTTTAGTTACCTATTTCTTTAAGTAAGATAACAATCTTTCCTTCTTACTTCACAGAGGATCAAACTGCCTCCAAAATATAACATGTAAAAATACATCAAATGTAAAATATATGCACATGTGATCATTTAAGCGTTTGTATCTCTTTTCCAATACTCCATTTTTGCAGTTTATCAACAAAGTATATTATTTCTCTTTATGCCTTAAAAAAAGGAGAAACATGGTTTATTCATACATAGTGAGGGAAGAAAAATCTTACATTTTGAATTTCAAGTCATCATAGCAAATACTTGTAGAGCTCTTAAAAGTATCACAAAATCTCTCAGAATTCTTATGACACCTTCTTATTCCTTCTAAAGTAAAAAGGACTTTATACCAGACAGCAAACACAGGCACTTTCATTTGAAAAAAAAAAATTGAATTATTTTACTGAATAATTTCTAGTCTTCCACTGAATTTGGGAATAGAGATATAATTAAAAACAAGATTTATTTACCATCTAATACAAAATATTAGTACATACACATATACATATAATCACAAATTAATAAAATAAGTTCTACAATTGAGTGTTTTAACAAATAGATATTCATTCAGTCTAGAGACTGCAGTATGAAATTTGGAGGGAAGTAGAAGAGGAAAGTGATGGTAAAGGGATAGGATCAGGAGGAAGAATGGAGAATAATTCATAAAAGTGGAGACTTGTGACTTGCTTAAAGCAACATTGCAAAAACAAATAGAATGAATTAATAAGTGATTGAATATTCCAGGCCTTAAATCAAGTAATTAGGAATTTTATGTATAGAGAATAGAAGAATTTCAGGTAATTGAAAAGTGAGACGATTTATAAAATCCAAGGACACAAAGGTCTCAAACTATGAGAAGATGACTTCCTTGTTTTTTGAGGGATATTTGAAGAAAGACTTTAAATTTCACATTCCTCAGAACTTTGTTGTTTAGTAGAAACCTGGCCATTTCCCCAGACCTCAGCTGTCTCTTTTGGCTTTTCTGGCTCTGGGCCTGTTCCAGGGGTGTAGGTATACACTGGACAGATGGTTATATCAACCCCCAGTTGATTATGCCTGCTTTAAGAATTGACAAATGGTCAGTTTGACCTTGAAGTTTTTTAATGTGGGCGTTACCCCAGACAGAAAAGACATGTCTTTGCTCAAACACTCACTCATGCAGTCTTCCACTTATCCAGTATTTTTTAATCAAGCCCTTTTAGAGAAGACTAACAATGCTCAGTTTTTAGTTATAGTTTACAATAACACATGCTTTTATCATGGTATAAATTTTCACATTAGCAACAAGCAGGTATTTATAGACCATATAGAAGACGTTGTTAGGCACAATGATTCTGTTTTTCCTTCTCCAGCTCTTTATTTTATTTTATTTTATTTTATTTTAGCAGAATCTATTATTAATTGGACTATATGCAGCCTTCCCTCAAATGTCACAAGAAAGAGCATGTGATCCGGTTCTGGACAATCAGAGTATCTAGCCTCACTGACTGGTTCAAGAAAAGACTAATGTGTTCCTATTGACTAGGACAATAAAAATTCCCCTCAGGCATATTTTATTGAGCTATGATTAGTGAAGAGGTTCTTTTTTTCCCTTTGGCTAATAACAACTGATGTGTAAGCTTAAAGCTGTTTTTGCTACATGCAGAGAGTCTGCCTGAGAATAAAGCCAACAGAGATGAAAGCAGAGATAAGAGATAAAGACAAAGATAGAGATGGAAGCAGGGAAAGATTTTTATATATATCTCACACACACACACACACACCACACGGGGGGCCCCCAAAATGGCTTTTTTTTTTTGCAGAGTAAGACCCTGTAGTATAGGCTGCCCTGTTAGGTAAGTGCTCTAGAAACCCATCAGCATCAGTGTGCCAGCTAAGTTTGTTGTGAGAGGCTATGTCTGGCTCCAGTGAATTTTTTGTTGGAGATTCTTTCAACGCATTTGCCTATTTCATGATGGGTGATTTACTAGCACACGTGTCCACACCACTCTGAATGTTCAGCAGTTTTTGACCAAAAACAGCATGATTCCCATACCCCACCCTCCCTATTTACTCACTCTCACTCTGAGTGAGATTTTTTTTTGTTTCCCCAAATGAAAAAGTTCTCAAAGGAAAACATTTTCCCAATGTGGAAAAAGTGGGGGGAAAATGGCAGAAATACTAAACGATATCAAAATTGATGAGTTTAACAACTGTTTTGAGCAGAGGAAAAAGTATCTCGAAATGGAGAATAATTTGAATGTGACATAAGATTAAACAGATAAGAATAAATACACATTTTTAAAATAAATGAATTTGGGTTTTTGGGCGTCCCCCCCTTTTATACGTACACATATCTAGCCAAATATTGTGTATCCAGATTTCACCTCTGTAACTCTATTTGTTTAATTTAGTTTAATCTAGTTTTCATAGATTGCAAGATTCTTGACAAATACAACGCCTAACATCTACTTTGAAAGTAAAAGCAAGAGAACTAATGCACCTCTTTATCTTTTCCTGGCAATTATAAAATGGTGGCATTCATCTGATTGTTAGGATCTTAGAAAAAGAAATTTTTAAAAATGTAGTTTTAGTTGTGGTCTTTAGGCTGCATTTTGCATCAAGATAATTTCAAAGGAAGTTTGGAAAAATATAATGGATTTCAATTAAAGCATGCATTATATGTGGCATCAAATTCTTAAAATATTTTCTCATATTTTAAAGTTTTATGAAATTCTTATCAGTCTTATGATTTGTATTAGGATTGGGAGTTAATAAATGAAATAGCCAAGCTGGGTGGTGGTAACTAGTACTTTGGGAGGTTGAGGAGAGAGGGTTGTCTGAGCCCGGGGGTTCGAAACTAGCTTGGGCAAATTGGTGAGACCTCATCTTTACAATAAATCACAAATATTAGTCGGGCTTGGTGGCATACATCTGTAGTCCCAGCTACTTGGAAGGCTAAGGTAGAAAGATTGCCTAAGACCAGCAGGCCGAAGCTGCGGTGTATTCCAGCCTGGGTGCCATGGTGCCATTGTATTCCAACCTGGGTGCCAGTGAGACTCCAACTCAAAACAAAAAAAAAAAAAAAAAGAAAGAAAAAAGAAAAAGTGAAATAGCCAAATATGAAAAAGAACAGCTGTGCTTTAAAAATAAATATAGTTATGCAAAAATGGAATATAATAACATTTCAAAAAATTTTTTAAAAAATAATGAAAGATAGGAAAAGCCTGAGAATAGGAGAAACTTATACATTGCTTTAGGACTGTATGAGCTATAATTATTTTATTTTAGTGGTGGAATGATGAACATAAGAAATAGGTGAGGAAAAATGGAGTTCAACAAAAACCATGAAATAAAAAAACAGAGACTAAAGATCACTGTTATGAAGCTTAAAGTTGCAACATATGCTTTGTAGAAGAGTCACTGACTTTTCATTGACTTGCTGAAGTTTCCAGATTGAGCTGAGGTGGCCTTGGATATTACAAAACTGAAGGCCAGGTTGGAGACATAGATTAACCAGCAGCTATACAAAGGAGAAACTGGTACATCGTGCTAGGGAAATTTCAACTCAAACAGGAAATAGACTCTGCTACTGATAGTTGAATTTTGTCAAGGCTTTTCCTAGGATGTGGTTATACTAGGGTCAGGAAACTTAAAATATGCTGCTGTTTGAAATCTCAATAAAATTCCTAACAGATAAATTTAGGAAACCGAGAAATGTACTCCTATGTGGAAAGTCAAACACAAAGATTGGGAAAGATACATATTAACTTTATTTAGGGAAGAGTGAGAATTGCCCCTCTTATAATACTGCTAAACAAAAGCAAATATGTAAATGAGATAATCTTGTTGTATGATTCTGTATTACCAAAGCAGAAAATGTATTTAGCATAGTTCAACATAGGATTAGGCAAATTTTTTTGTGATGAGTCATTTAGTAAATGTTTTAGGGTTTGTAGGTCATTTGAGCTATTTCCAAATTATTACTCACGTCTGGGTTGTAGCATGAAAGCAGTCACAAGCAATATGCAAATGATTATGTTCAATAAAACTTTATTTACAAAAGTGTTGCTTTGGTCTTTGGACTCATGGTAGAACAGATAAAAGTACTCATCAGTGAGGTCTGGGTGTGAAAACTAAATTCCTTAGCATCTACTCATTTCCTTGGTATGAATACTAGTATTGTAGCCTATGTCAAACTACCAATGGCTTAAAAACTGATTTAACAGTCAGCACGTTTCTCAAAAGAAGATAGATATATGGACAGTCAACAGACACATGAAAAAGTGCTCAGTCTCACTAATCATCAGAGAAATGCAAATACCACCTAACCCCAGCAAGAATGGCCATCATTAATAAACAAGCAACAACAGATGCTGGTGAGGATGAAGAGAAAAAGGAATACTTCTACACTGCTGGTGGGAATGTAAACTAGTGCAACCTCTTAGGAAAGAGTGTGGCTGTTTCTAAAAAAACAATAAATTGACCTTCCACATGACCCAACAATCCCTCTACTGGGAATATACCCAAAGGAACTCAAATCATTATGCAAAAAAGATACCTGCACATGCATGTTTATTGCAGCACTGTTCACAATAGCAAAAACATGGAACCAACTGTGCTGCCCATCAAAACTATACTGGATTTTTTAAAAAATGTGGTACGTATACACAATGGAATATTACTCAGCCATAAAAAGGATGAATATGAACCTCACAGCAACTTGGATGGATTTATAGTCTATCATACTCAGTGACCTGTCATAGAAACAACGGAGTACCACTCCGTTCTCACTCATAAGCAGACCCAGAACACTTACCATAATACTGTAAGAAAGGGATTGGCAGTAGCAGGATACTGCTGTGGTGGGTGGTGGGGGGACACAACATCAATAAGGCTACCTGATCTCAAACCAGAAAAAGTGAGGACCAAAGGGAGACCCAAACTTTACCTGTGCAATGGCCACTTGTATACCTAATTTCTGCATTGTATCCCATATCTTTAATACAAAATATAAAACAAAACAAAAAAAGCCAATCAGTATTTTTGAGCCCATTCAAGATGATTGTAAAACACCACAACAAAAATGCCTCACCTACAAAGAAGTAAAGGAGTTGGTGTCCATATCATTAGTGTTTAAGATTCTGCAATCCAGATTTCCCAGTCCCTCCTCTCGTGTATGCTTACTGGAATCACATCCTCTCCCCCTTTTTTTTAAACTGTAGAGACGAGGTCTCAAACCCACAGACTCAGATAATCCACTCATCCTGGCCTCCCAAAGTGCTGGGATTACAGGCTGAGCCACTAAGACTGGCCAGGAGTCCCATTCCTAGAAACTATCTGCATGCCAGACTTTGCTTAGACATAGCTGAACTTCAAGTGTTAAAAAACGTTTAAACTTTATATTATTTTTTTGTGTGTAATGGCTTATTTACTTATATTTCCCTAACAGAAGTAATACAATTTGAGTAAGCACCTATATTATAGTCAGTTCATGAAAAGTAGACACCTAGAAAACAGTTGATGAATTTCTATTGTAGACTTATAATAGAAATTACTACCTATAATGAGGCATTCACAATCAAAGGAAACAGTACAAAAGAGAAGTATGTTCAGGAGCAGACCACAGAATGGGCTGAAAGAGAACATAATTATAAAACAAAGAAATGATGAGAAACAAGCATGGGCTCATTTGGGGCTGGATAAAATCTCTAGGTCCAACTACTCGTTATTAGACCATTTTCATAATGAATCTGTTCCCCAAAAGTCGAAGTGGATATGCACTTGGTGCTAAATGAGTTTAGAAAAAAAAAACAAAGCTGGGAAAGGTTTCTTTTATCCTCTGTCAAATTAGAAAAACCAAGTAGATCTTTGTTTTTGTAATAGTCTATTTGCTTAAATACATACACAAGTGGCAGGGGAATCATTTAAATGTTTGCAGGCAGTCAACCGCATTAAAGAATCACAAGAAAACAGACTGAACTCTGTAGTCAAACTGCCAACTTTATTCTAATTAATAACCCTAAATTGTGTAGCTATTCATGGATTGCTTACATTTGGGATATATGAATGTTGAAGTTAGAGACTGAAATTCGAGGTAAAATGAAATGAAACCATCATCATATATGAAATGTTTGATAGTTTATGTACAGGTAAAAGGAGATTGTATGTCTTTTGAGATTTGAAAGACTTTTATTATAAGAATAATGTATGAGAACCAAAATGCTTTTATTTCATAGTTATTTTACAATCCTATCTTCACATTCATCTCTCACTAATCTGTCATGGAGCCACCCTTGTTATCCATCTTGCATGAAATGTTTCCTTCAGGATTGTTTCTAGATGAGAGATATGACAATGGAATACATAGTCTATAAAACATCACTCTTTAGTCTTCTGAAAATGTGTGAAATCCTTAGCATTTAGGAAGGAACAAGATTCAGTTCCTGTCCCCTAGAAACTTACAGTTTCTACCCCCACTTTTTCTAGTTGGGACCTTGGGAGGACCTTGCCTCTAATTTTAATGAGATAAGTAAGGGTTATCATAAGGCAGATTGGAATTTTAAATTACAAGTAATAACAATTCTTAAGTGCAGATAGCATCCGGTTTCCCACTCACTTCACTCCATTTTTGGATACCCTGTCTTACTGGTGTACCTGACCAACAGTGATGAATACATGTACTTTTGAGTAAATTTTGAATAAGCAGTTGGGAGTTTATGTAAACAAATATTTCACTATGGTGAGAGAAGAGTTTTAGTGCCTTACTTTTCTAGATGAGAGATATAAAGTATTATGCTCAAGATCATGCAACTAAGTAATGTGAAACTTAAGATTTCACCTAATTTTTATGATTCCCTTTCCTGTGCTTTTTTTAACTTTCCACATCAGAGACAAGATGATCAGAGTTATTTGATTCAGAATTAGTAACTTTTGAGGAGGGAAGTATCAAAGTGGGAGAAGGAAAAGGGGTTGAAACAATTAAGTTTTGTTTTGTTTTTTAATTTTTTAAAGTAACATTCAAATCTGAAGAGGAAAACTTTACTGTTATTGACTATATTGGAGGCATTGACTTAGTCCACAAGTCATGTTCTCACTATTCGTTTTCAAAGAAGGATCCTGGGTAGTTATCTTTTTATTTTTTTATTTTTTTTTACATGATCCTAGGTCTTTGTCCACGGTCAACTGGGTTAATCAGACTCATGATTTGGAATTTGGAATTATCATTCAGGAATAGCTAGTAAGTCTAAAACCAACTGAAAATAGGATATGCATAAACGGTGAACCATGGAGAAGCTTTGCCAACCCTGCAGACAGTCCAGCAGAGAGAGCGGGTCTGCAGGACGAGAATGGGGCAGACATAGCAGAGGCCACTGATGAGATATAGCCCAGCATGGGTTCCTGCAGACTTTCTGGGGTTCTAATCCTAGGGCCTTCCTGAGGCCAACTATGGTCTTTTCATGAGTTCTCTGAGGTACTGCTTTCTTCTTATCTTAGTTAGCTTTTTTTAATTCTTACTAAATAAAAGTTTGGTTTTTATTACAAACTTTGCGCATTTGGTTTTCATTACAAACTTTCATTACAGGCAATGTTGCAACTTAAGTTGTTTTGTTTTGTACATTATCTCTTATGCTTTTGCCTAAACATTGCCATTTCAATAAATTCCAACTTAATCACTCCTTTTAAAACTCAGATTTTACTCTCCTTCATATTATGTCTCTTAAATTATGTCTCTCATCCCCCAAAGTAATATGAAGTCCTAAGATCCAATACCTCAGAATGTGACTACATTTGGAGATAAGATACCTAATGAAATAATTTAGTTAAAATGAGGTCATTATGTTGGACTCTAATCCAATAAAACTGGTGTCCTTATATGAAGAGGATATTTAGACATGGAGGTATATAAAGGGAAAACCATGTGAAGATGAAGAAAAAAGATGGCCTTCTATAAACCAAGGAACAAAGACTGGAACACATCTGTTTTCTTGACACACAGAATAAAAACCAGCTCTGCCAGCCTTGATTATGGACTTTTAGCCTCCAAAACCTACGACATTAAACCTCTTTTTTTTTTTTCAGCTCTTCATCTGTGAAACTTTGTTATGGCAGCCATAACAACCTAATTTATCACCCCCCATATTGATCTCCCTGATCTTGAACTATTGTATTATTAAATATGTTTCTGAGGCCAGGTTTGTGATTCACACTTGTAATCCCAGCACTTTGGGAGGCCAAGGCAGGAAAATTGCCTGAGTCCAGGGATTCTGGACCAGCTCAGGTAACATAGCAAGGCTTCATCTCTATAAAAAACAAAAAATTTATCTGGGCATGTTGGCATGATCCTATAATCACAGCTACTCGGGTGGCTGAGGCAGAAGGACTGCCTGAGTCCAGCAGATCAAGGCTATGGTGAGCAATGATCACCTCATTGCACTCCAGATTGGGTGACACAGTGATACACCTACTAAAACATACAAACAAACAAATGAATGTGTTTCTCACTTTTATCTTTCTCCTATCACTGGAATGTAAATTCATGAAAGGAGGGAGTTTTGCCTATTTTGTTTACTGATATCTTTCTCAGTGCTTTGGATAATGTGAAGTACAGACATAAACATAAATAAAAATTTTTATTAATTCATGATCTTTCAGGATAGATAATGTACCACATAAAGCCACTCGATGTGTGAAGATCTCAGTAATACAGTGTTGCCCATTGAGCTGGACTGGATTAAAAAAAAATGTGGTACATATACACAATGGAGTACGATGAAGCCATAAAGAAGGACAAAGTATGGACTTTGCAGCAACTTGGATGGATTTAGAGTCTATAATACTCCGTGATTTATCACAGAAACAAAGAACTAAGTACCACATTGTCTCACTCATAAGTGGACCCTGAACATTTACCATTAACTTTGGATAAATAAACTCAATTTATAAAATAATTATGTCATATGTAAAAATGAAATGATTGAACTTTAAGGTAAAATTATCAAGAATCCTATAATTCTGTGAAAACATGAATATTCAGTTTTTACTTTTTTGCTGCTAGAAAGACTTTTAGTCTTTGTACTTTTAAGTCCCTCAAGTAAAATTCCGTAGATCCAAAGGTAATTTTTTTCTTTCTTTCTGTAAAGAATTTAAGAAATGTTTATGTTTTTTCTCCTTTAAAAATTGATTAGTGAATCTTCTACACTGTGACTTGGGAACAAAATAAATTTACTTAAATTTAAATTCTCAACCCTATTTACACAAAGTAATAGTGAGCTAAAAATTCTTGGAAGCTTTGGTAGAAATTTATTTTTTCATGAGGAAAACTTTTGAGTCTATTTGCGAAAAGGAATGACTATTATAGAAAATTCTATTTTATAAAATCATATGACTTTCTAGAAAGCCTTGTTGGAGTTCCTTTCTTCTTTTTATTCTGTGAATTTACTAGTTAGCAGACATCCCTTTTAACTTAATACAATCTCTAATTTAGAAGAAGTTAGAGCTTGCATTGCAAGGTTAGCTCAAATTGTATTATTCATTTTATTTTTGACCTCAGTGGTTAAAACTATTAACTAAAGTAATGTTAATTGTGGTGGTGTTTTTTGATTTAGACACTTGTCCACTAGGAATTGGACTGAGACCAATTCATTTCATTCTGGCCACTGAACAGACATCAGGGTGTAATCATTTTTGGTCACCGTTCAAGAGTTTACATGAATATAAAGGGCACACAGGGTAAAACTCAATCATAAATACCACCTTATACATTTAGGTGGACATTTATGTAGTAAACTGTGTGAAGTAATAGGAAAAATTATGAATACATATATTTTTATAGTTTGCAACTGAGTATGAAGCATCATTGTGAATTTTGTTCAGCTATATTTTTTCATCATATAAAATAAGACAGTGCATTCAAATCTTTTCAGAGAACTAGGAAGTAAATTATTTGTCTTGATCCAATAATTATTTAATTGCCTAATTCCTAAGATACTACAGAGAGAATACATAGAATCTGAAGCTGAGTAAGACATGGTCTTGGCCCTCAGGAAGTTTATGATAAGAGAAATGAGAGAAGTAAATGGATAATGAATACCAAATTTAAGATAATGGATAACATTTACTGAGTACTTACCTGTTCGAGGCACACTTCTATGAGTTTATACATATCATGACAATCAAAACTTTTAACCGCACTCTGAGATGAGTATTGTTTTGTAGATAAGGAAACTTCTTTAAGTCACAGAAATGTAAAGCAACTTTCCAAGGTCATGAAGTTAATAAATAAACATGTTGGCATTTGCACTCATGATGTTGGCCTTTGAATTACAGCTTAATCTCTATAGTTTTCCTTTGGGGTGAATTCTTTAGGACCAAAACAAAATTAAACCCTATAAACTTGTGGAATAGTTCACATATGGCAAGAATCACATCTGTGTTGGGTGAACCCAGAAAGCTTTTTGGAAAGGTTGCATTTGGAGGGGTTCTTGAAACATTTGAGTATGTAAAAATCTGAATCATCTTTAAGCAGGAACACTATGCTTTACACTGGCTAGTTTGTCACCTCATATTTCTATGCACAGAACTAGACTACCTTTCTCATCCTCTTTTATAGGCACATGCAATCATGTGATTGAGTTTTACCCAAAAGTAAACTGTAAAGTGTGTGTGTGTGTCTAATATAATATATATAACATATATATTATACTGCATATACAGTAGAAATGTCATAAGGTTTGCAGACTTCCATGTCGGGCCTATAAAACCTTCCATGTACGATTTTTTAAAAAAATGCTCTTCCACTTCGTTGCATAGATCTTAGATGAAGATGGTAGATCACACTCACAGTGTGGAAGAAACCTAAGTTCCTGAGTCACAATTTGAGGGAGAATTAACCACCTATTAGAAAAACATATCTCAGGCATTTTTGAATGAGAGTAAATGCTTACTATGTGAACTACTAAAATTTTGACATTTGTAGACTACAGCAATTAGCCTGCCTTTACTAATATAGAAAATATAAGGAACAAGAGTGTCATACAAGGTGGAATAGATCAAAATTGTTTCTCACCAGGGATGGGAAGTGTAAAGTCCTAAAGTCAATATGAGAGGTTAAAAGTGTGAATGGCAAACCATATTCAGAATTTTCTAAACAGTTAAATATACATATCACAGCATACTATAAAATATAATTTACAAAGTTGACTACATACAAACCTATAGAGGATTATATCAATTCTTTTCACTTTTGCACTGTTAATTTTTTTTAGCGTCAATTAATTATTCAAATTCTTCCTTTGGATATTGATGAAACCATTACCACTACTCATCTGGTCACCTGAACCATATGTTCTACTTCTTTAATGGAGAAGAAATATAATCTTTCTAATGTGTTTGGCAAGTTGTGTTGGCTATTTCAACCTAGGTTTCTGCAGTTGCCTCAGGCATACTTATATGATGTGATTTCAAGGAACTGAAATTGAGGCAGTTAATTATCTTAGAAGGAAAACAGATTTATGAGTAGAGGAATTGGGTATGAATCCCATCTCTTGCATTGTTCTAGTTATGTTGTGGACCTTGGGTAATTTACTTAACTTTTTTGAACTTCCATTTTCCAGTTAGTAACTTGAAGATAAAAATACACACCTTGTAAGATTGTTTCGAAGGTATATTTATTCATAATAACTAATATTTATTGAGCACTCACCATGTTGTATTTTCTAAATCAATTACTCTATCATATGCTTTCATATTGTCCAGGTTTGTGTGCTTTATACATATCATTGGTTTTGCTCTCTACATATTACACATTCTGTGAAGTGTATATGGATTTCTCAACTCAGGAACAGATAGCATTGAGCCCAAGAATTAAGATGGCCAATGTAAGGCAGCTAGAGAGTGTCTCTTCTTTGGAGTAAATCATGATAGAGGGGGCTTCTGCAGCACCCAGAGAGAAACAAGACCAGCAGCATGGCCTATGAGGCATCAAAAAAGTGATAACCACATAGTGCAGAGAAAAGAAAAATCTAAGCTGTAGCTAGCTAGACTCTCACCTGGATCACAGATAGTTGGCAGCCTTAAGATGCAGTGGAGAAGGTGAGTGAGGGGAATTTAGGAGTTCTGCACTACTGCCACAGACTTGGAGGTCCCCCTGAGCCCTTCAGCACTCCAGTCCTTCACAGGAAGCTGCCTTTTCCACAGTTATGCTCTGCTGAAACCCATGAGGAGTGTTGCAGTGCCAGCCACTACATTCCAGGAACTCAACACTTGTGTTGTTTCTTTCTAGCCAGCCCTAGGAAGGGACTGGCCCCAAGGACAAATACCACTGTAGCATAGAGGCTTTTGTTGGGGGTGCGCTGCCAGAATAACTGAGGCTCTGAGACCAACTGCATTTTAACATTCAAAAGGCAAACGACCTGAGGTTAAGGCAGGAGGCTGGTGGGACATGATGCCATAGCTACCTCTCACTCCCAGTGTAAACTCTTCTGTGCCTGTTCTGCACAACAGTGTTACTCCAGTGGCCAGGGACACTCTCCTAATTCACAGTGGGGTTGCCAAGGGGGCACATTTATGGGCTATTTGAGCTCCTTTCCCCTGCGCTCCCTTTGAAGGTTCAAAACAGAGAACTTGGGTAAGTCCCAGAGCCCTGTCCTTAGCCTAGATTTTCTGGGCACTTCCTTGGAACAACATTCACCAAGCAGAAACCCCAGAGCCACCATAACAATTGGTTGCATCCCACAAACTCCACCTCCTGGCCAGAGGTCAACAGCATAGTCCACCACATCAGATATAATGCCTTAACTTTGGGAAAGGCCTAATCCCAAACTCTAAATAACATTGTTTTCCAAGCTACTCCAGCCTCTCAAAATGCCATGAACCAGTGCAGGTACCCAGCACAGGAAGTGCTACACACCTCATTGCTGAATATCACTATGGTCACCTTTGAAGTTCTCCTCTTGGGAAGCTATCCACTGACATCAGTGCCTGGTCCACCTGTCAAAGCAATTTTGGAATTCTTTTTCTGGAATGGCCATCAGAGTTATTGTTGTATTACCTTTTATGTCCTGAATGTCATCAAATGTCTTCCTTTCAAGATTTCCTTCATCTTTGTGTAAAGAAAAAAGTCATTGAGGGTCAGATCATGTGAGTAGGGAGGGTACAGTGCTTCCAACATAACCACATGGTAAGTTTGCAAACATGATTTTCAGACCACAACAAATATCAGTGACAGGTTTGATGGTCATTCCAGAAAAAGAGCTCAAAAATTGCTTTGATGGGTGGACTAGGCATTGGCATTTGTGCATAGCTTCCCAGAGGTAGTGCTTTGAAGTGATATTTAGCAATGAGATATGTAGCACTTTTTCCAGAATGGTTCACAAATCTAATTGCCAGTCCTCATAACTAAGGATACCCTACAGTTCCTATGTCAGTCCCCTGACAGCCTCAATTAATAAGGAGAAATATTCAGTGAGTCTATAATGAGAAGAAACCATGAAAGTAATTCTGACAGTATGAAAAACAAATAAAAAAAAGGTTCCTCAACACTCCCAAAAGACTACACTAACTGAAGGACACTAACTATGGACTCTAACTAAAATGGAATCTTTGAAATTCCAGACATAGAATTCAAAAGGTTGATTATAAAATTTATCAATGAGCTTCAAGAGGAAATTAAAAATCAACATAAAGAAATTAAAAAAAACTATTCAGGACATGAATGAAAATTTTCTGATAAGATAGATGTTTTAGAAAAAAATCCAAGCTGAAATTCTAGAAATAAAATAGTTATTCAGGTAAATATAAAATGCAATGAAAAGTTTTAAAAGTATACTACAAAAGGCAGAAGAAAAATATATCTCAGAACTTGAAGACAAAACTTTTGAATTAATTCAAGCAGACAACAATAAAGAGAAAAGAGTCAAGAGAATGTAACAAAAATTTCAAGAAATGTGGGGTTATATAACATGTTCAAACCTAAGAATCATAGATGTACCTGAGGAAGCAGAGAAAGCAACAGGTTTGGAAAACATATTTGAGGGAATAATGGAGGGAAACTTCCTGACCTTGCCAAAGATTTAAACATCCAGAACAAGAAGTCCAAAGAACCCCCAAAAGATTTATTGTAAAACAGTCATCCCCAAGGCATGTAATCATCCAGTTATTGTAGTTAATGGGAAGAAGATAACTTTTAGAGCAGTCACACAAAAGCATTCAATAAAGTACAAAGGTAAACCTATCAGACTAACAGCAAACTTCTCAGAAGAAACCCTACAAACCAGAGGGATTGGGGTCCCATCTTCAATCTCCTTAAACGAGAATAACAGTCAGCCAAGGATATTTTTTATGCTACAAAACTAAATTTCAAGAGTGAAGGAGAAGTGAAGTGTTTCTTAGATAAGAAAACACTGAGGGAATTTCTCACCACTAGATCAGCTCTGTAAAATATACTCAAAGAAGTTCTAAGTACTGAAACAAAAGGTCAAAATACACCAGTAGAAAAACACTTCCAAGAGACTCACTTAACTCACAAAAATTCCTATAGACTCAAGGTAAAGGGGTGGGGAAAAATATTCCATGCAAATGGAAAGCAAAAAGAAGTAATAGTAGCCATTCTTATATCAGATAAAACAGACTTTGAATTAACAACAGTAAAAAAAAGAAAAAGATGGTTATTGTATAATAATAATGGGATCGATCTAATAAGAAGGCAAACAATTTTAAATATATATGCACCTAACACCAAAGCCTCAAGGTTTATAAAACAAATTCTACTAGGCCTGTAAAAAAAAAAAAAGAGAGAAAGACAGCAATACAATAAGAGTGGGAGACTTCAACACTCCAGTGCCAGCAATAGGCAGATCATCAAGGCAGAAAGTCAACAAAGAAGCATTGTAGTTAAATTGAAGCCTAGAGCAAATGGAACAGATATCTACAGAACATACTACCCTAAAACTACAGAATATACATTTTTCTCACCTGTACATGAAACATTCTCCAAGATAGATCATATAGATCATATGATAGGCCATAAATCAAGTCTCAATAAATTTTGATAAACTGAAATCACATCAAGCACCTTCTCAGACCACAGCGGAATAAAACTAGAAATTAACTCCAAGAAGAACTTGTAAAACCAAAAAAAAAAAAAAAAATCTGGAAATTCAGTGATCTTCTCCTGAATGATCCTTGGGTCAACAATGAAATCAAGAGTAAAATAAAAAGATTCCTGGAAAATATGACAACAAGCCGGGCTCGGTGGCTCAGCCTGTAATCCCGCGCCTTTGGGAGGCTGAGGTGAGTGGATTGCCTGTGCCCGCGGGTTCGAGACCCACCTGGGCAGCGAGACCTCATCTCTACAATAAATCAAAAAATCAGCCGGGCATGGTAGTGCATGCCTGTAATCCCAGCTACTCGGAAGGCTGAGGCAGAAGGATCGCTGGAGCCCAGCAGGTCGAGGCTGCGGTGGCCGGGAGCGGCCACTGCACTCCAGTCTGGGCGACAGAGTGAGACTCCAACTCAAAAAAAAAAAAAATATGACAACAATGAAACATGTTATGAAAACCTTTGGAACACAGCCACAAGCTGTTCTCAGAGGAAAACTTATAGCACTTATGGCCTACATTAATAAGATTGAAAGACTGCATATGGACAACATAACATCACACCTCAAGGAGTTAGAAAACATGAACAAACCATACCCAAGATTTGCAAAATAATCGAAATAATGAGAATCAGAACAGAACAAAATGAAATTGAAATTTTAGAAAAAAGATCGAGTTCTGGTAAGATGGCGACAGCATAGGTGGAACTGTGAGATTCTCTGAAAATGACTTCCCAAAAAGGATCTTACTTTCCTTCCCCCACCCCCCTGCCCACTGCCAGCCGCACCAGTCTGAGGCCCAGAGACCCTCAGTTCCTTGCAAGTCCAGCTATTGTGGCCCCCCAGCTGCTGCTGCTCCACCATAGGTGGCTTTCAGCACCCTCCCTGGCTACAACATCTCACCCCGTGGAGGCCCTTGGATACCACCTTATGGAGATCTGGGTTCCCTTGCTGGCTACACTGATCTGCCTGACACCCAGTCGATGCCAGCTCCCTTGCTGACTGGGTTCCCAGCCCAGTGGCCTGGTGCTCACACCTCAGAGTTCCAGCTCTCCGCCCTGGGTTCTGGACCCTCTCCCAGGCCTATTTCAAGCCTCCATCACCCAGGAAGACTGTAGGCACTGCCCCTCAGAGATACCAGCTCCAGTCCTGGCTGAAGTGCCCTGTGCAGGGCCCAAAGCCCCTGTCCCCACTCACCACCTGCCCTTCAGAGCTCCAGTTCAGCTCTCATTCTGGCTGAGGCATCCAGTGAGGGACCCCATAGTTGTATAAGGGAACAGTATGTCTTAAGGTGGTGCTGATCAGCTGCCCTCAGCTCTCAGTTCCAGAAGAGAGAATTTCCAACTCCCTCATCCACCCCAGGCCGCTGGTGGCACACCAGATCCAGGACCCAGCTGTGTCACTGAGCCCCGGTGCCTGACATGCCACCACAGCATGTCATAGTGGATCGCCCACAGACCTGGATGAGCAGAGAGAAAGGATGGGTAGAGACAAAGGATCCGTGAAAGAGGAGCTGCCTACCTTGGCCATTTTCCAGGCAAAGATTTGCATTGCCCCGTCCACCTATGTGCAGCCTCCACCTTAGTTTCTAAGGTAATGTCACTAAACAGGAGATGAAAGCCCTTCCCCTACGCTGAATCAGATACAGGCAACTCAGCCATCATGGACCTCTCAGGTAGCAAGCCTGCAATGAAGTCAAAGGGGAGAGGTTAGAGATCAGAGCTAAAGAGACTGTAGACACTCAGGAAAGATTCTAGAGCTAATCTGGTTTCTTATTTTGACTTTTAATTTTATTGTTTGACTATTTGTTTTGCTCAGTTTGTTTGCTTTTTGATTTAGACTACCTGTATGTGTCGGTGAAAAAAGCATCAAAAGGCATGATTTTATTGAACTGTCTTGGTGTGATTACTGGTATGCTTTAGAGAATTTTCTTTGTGTGTCTGTTTTTCACTCTTTTCTGGCCTTGTGTCTCTTTTTCACCAGTTAGTTGGTATGTATGTCTGTTTTTCCTCTCACTCTTCTCACTTTCTAACTTCCTATTGCCCCCCACTTCTTCCATTATTTTCCTTTTTCAAACCTCCTTCTGTTCCAGGGAGCAAACCTACACCCCATTGCATGGACAGATTGTAAGGTAGTGGGAAATAGGTTCCAGTGTACCCATACACCTGTTGGTGGATACTGGGATCAGTAGATAGATTCTGAATCACAGCTTCCCCCTCAATTAAACCTCAAAACTGCAAAAAGTACAGCCCCCAGCCCACACTCCAGCCTCAAAAGTGAAAAAAGCTAGAGGACCCACACAGGGAAGAACAGGAGATTGAAAAAAAGAAGTAAAACCAGCCCCACCTCCCCTGAAAAACAGAATTAAAGAAGGAGAGGGAAGGGGGGGGGGAGAGAAAAATCTATACAAATGAAGAAAAACCAAAAGAAGAACATGAGTCTCTCCCAGATCCCTGGGAGGGCAGACACTGAGAAAAGTGACTTTGGAATGCAAACAACGAAGAGCCCCAGAATGACTGGTCTCAAACTACAAACCTAGATACCAAGGCATTAATGGAGAGATGAAAAAGAATTGAGGAGAGACAAGAGAAACTAGAAAGGAGTTGATAACTGAGATAACAGTAGTAAAGAATACTGTGAATTAAATAAATAGCAAACTGATAAGCATGGAAAGTAGAATTAGCCAAGCAGAAAAAAGAATCTCAGAGCTTGAGGATCAAAATATAGAACTAACCCAAACCGTCAAAAACATAGAAAAGAAGTTTAAAAAGACAGAACAAAACCTTCAAGAGATGAGTGATTACTTCAAAAGACCAAACCTAAGAGTAACTCGTCTTCCTGAAAAAGAAAGAAAGAGACGACCCTAGAACAAACATTTCATGAGATAATTGAAGAAAACTTCTCTCATCTCACCAATGAGGCAAAAATTCAAACACAAGAGATTCAGAGAACCCCTGCAAGACAACAAATGAGAAGACCAACTCCCAGACACATAATAATTCACCTAAACAAAGTAGGTTTAAAATAAAAATTCCTAAAGGCAGCAAGAGAAAAAGGTCAGATCACCTACCATGGAAGGCCAATAGGAATAGCAGCAGATTTATCTTCAGAAATTCTGCAGGCTAGGAGAGCTTGGAGCCCTGTCTTCAAAGTTCTAAAACATAAACAGTTTCAGCCCAGAATAACCTACCCAGCCAAGCTAAGCTTCATCAGCAAGGAAGAATTAAAATTTTTCCCAGACACCCATTCCCTAAGAACTTATGCTGCCACAAGACCACCTCTGCAAGAAACACTTAAGAAAGTATAAACACAAAAGAAAAGGAAAAAAAGAACAACAACGTTCTTCACAAGAGTACAGGAAAAAGAGTAAAACACACACAAACCAACCCCAAAACCAAAAGAAAGACAACAAAGAGAAACAACAACAACCACTCAATAAGAACCTTATGACAGGGATCAACTCGCACATTTCAATAATTAACCTGAATGTGAATGAACTAAATGCACCACTGAAAAGACATAGAATGGCAAAATGGATAATATATCACCAGGCAGCAATATATTGCCTTCAAGAGACCCATCTCACTAGAAAGGACACGCACAAACTCAAAGTAAGAGTATGGGAAACAAATTTTCAGGGAAACGGAACACAAAAGAAAGGAGGAGTCATGATCCTAATTTCAGACAAAATACCATTTAAGCTATCAAAAATTTAAAAAGATACAGAAGGCCACTACATAATGATAAAAGGTTCACTCCATCAACAAGAAATATCTATCCTAAACATATATGCACCCAACATAAGAGTGCCAACATTCATAAAGATGCTTCTAGGAAAACTCAAGAAAGATATTGACTCTAATACTATCATAGCTGGGGACTTTAATACCCCACTCACAACCCTAGACAGATCATCAGGACAAAAAATCGGCAATGAGATCCGGAACCTCAATGTGACTCTTGACTAAATGAACTTAATTGATACCTACAGAACATTCCACCCAACAACCACAGAATATACATTCTATTCATCACTGCATGGAATGTACTCTAAGATCGACTGCATACTTGGTCATAAATCAAGTATAAACAAATTCCAAAAGATCGAAATTTTGTCATGCACCTTCTAGGACCACTGTGGAATAAAAACAAACATCAACACCAACACCCCCCAAACCCACAAAAACATGAACACTAAATAGCTTGTTGTTAAACAACTCCTGGGTCAACAATGAAATCAAAACAGAGATTAAAAGATACGTGGAAAAAAATGAATATGAAGAAACATCTCACCAAAATCTCTGGGATACCATGAAAGCTGTAGTAAGAGGGGAACTCATATCTCTACAAACGCACATGAAGAAAATGGAAGGATCACAAATTAACAGCCTAAAAAGTCACCTTAGGGAGCTGGAAAAGCAAGACCACCAAAACCCTAACTTCAGCAGAAGAATCTAGATCATGAAAATAAAAGCCCAAATCTGGGACATAGAAGACAAAAAGATAATACAAAAAATCCATGAAACGAAAAGCTGGTTCTTTGGAAGGATAAACAAGATCAATGGTCCCCTAGCTAGACTGACCAAGAAAAAAAGAGAAAAACCCCAGATAAATACAATCAGAAACACAAAAGATGAAGTCATATCTGACCCTGAAGAAATACAAAAGATCATTAGAGACTACTATGTGCACTTGTATAGAAACAAACTTGAAAACCTTACAGAAATGGAAGACTTTCTGATATCACACAACCTGCCTAGGTTGAAACAAGAAGAAATCGAGACCCTAAATAGAGCAATAACAATCAAGGAAATTGACTATGTAATAAGAAAACTACCTACAAAAAAAGCCCTGGACCAAATGGCTTTCCAGCAGAATTCTATAAGACATTTAAGGAGGAGCTTATACCAATCCTACTGAAAGTATTCCAAGTGATTGAGGAAGATAGAACCCTCCCCAAATCATTTTATAAAGCTAACCTCACATTGATACCCAAGCCAGGTAAAGACTCAACAAAGAAAGAGAACTACAGGCCAATATCCTTGATGAACATAGATGCCAAAATTCTCAACAAGATCCTAGCAAACCAGATTCAACAACACATCTCAAAAATCATCCATCATGACCAAGTAGGCTTCATCCCTGGGACGCAAGTCTGGTTCAACATTTGCAAGACAATAAATGTAATTAAATACATCAACATTTGCCAGAACAAAAACCACATGATTATATCATTAGATGCAAAAAAAGCTTTTGATAAAATCCAGCACCCCTTCTTGATAAAAACCCTCAAACATCTAGGCATACATGGAACATATCTCAAAATAGCAAAACCCATCTACGAGAAACCCACAGCTAGTATACTCCTAAACAGACAAAAATCGGAGCCATTTCCCCTGAAAACTGGAACAAGACAAGGATGCCCACTCTTTCCCCTCTTGTTCAGTATATTATTGGAAGTCCTGGCTAGAGCAATCAGAAATGAGAGGGCAATCAGTGGTATCCAAATAGGAAAGGAGGAAGTCAAGTTATCTCTCTTTGCAGATGACATGATTGTGTACCTTGAAAACCCAAGAAAATCTGTCAAAAGCCTCCTTGCACTGATAAAGGATTTTGGCAAAGTCTCAGGGTATAAAATAAATGTGCAAAAGACAATCACATTTCTTTACACCAATAATAAACAAACAGAAACCCAAATAAAAGCACAATCCCATTCACAATAGCCACACAAAAAAATGAAATACCTTGGCATCTTCCTAACCTGAGATGTGAAAGACCTTTACAATGAAAACTATAAAACACTGCTCAAAGAAATCAAAGATGACACAAACAAGTGGAAAAATATCCCATGCTCATGGATTGGAAGAATCAACATTGTGAAAATGTCCATCTCAACTAAGGCAATCTACAGATTTAATGCGATACCCATCAAATTACCAGCAACATCCTTCTCAGAGCTAGAAAAAACAATACAGGAATTCATATGGAAACACAAACGACCAAGAATAGTCAGAACAATCCTCAGCAAAAAAAAAAAAAAAAAGTGGGAGGTATCACATTGCCAGACTTCAAACTTTACTATAAAGCCACAATAATCAAAACAGCTTGATATTGGTACAGGAGCAGGTATATAGACCAATGGAAAGAATTGAGATTCCAGAAGCAAAACCTCAATTTCTCAACCAACTCATCTTCGACAAAGCCTCAACCACCTACCACTGGGAAGAGGAGAACCTATTCAGTACATGGTGCTGGGAAACTGGCTGACCACATGCAGAAGATTCAAGCAAGATCTCTATCTATCCCCATACAGAAACATTAACTCCAAATGGATCAGAGACCTAAATGTAAAACCTCAAACCATAAGAATCTTAGAAAATGCAGGACACACCCTTATGAAAATTGGAAGTGGCATCCAATTCCTGAACAAAACCCAAAATGCAGGGGTATAAGAGATAAGATAGACAAGTGGGATGTCATTAAACTGACAAGTTTCTGCAAAGCCAAAGAAACCATCAAGAGAGCAGGGAGACAGCCCATAGACTGGGAACAACTCCATGTCTGACAAAGGCCTAACATCTTGGATCTACAAGGAACTCAAATGTGCTGAAAAGAAAAAAGACAAACAACCCCATTATAATGTGGGCAAAAATATGAACAGACACTTCTCAAAAGAAGACATCCAAGCGGCCAACAGACACATGAAGAAATGTTCAACCTCACTAATCATCAAGAAGATGCAAATTAAAATTGCACTGAGATACCACCTAACTACAGTCAGAATGGCAATTATCCATATCTCAAAAAATAACAGATGCTGGAGAGGATGTGGTGAAAAGGGAACGTTGCTACACTGTTGGTGGGAGTGTAAACTAGTGCAACCTCTGTGGAAAGCAGTGTGGCGATTCCTAAAAGTTCTAAATATCGACCTTCCATATGACCCTGCAATCCCCCTACTTGGAATATACTCTGAAGAACTCAAATCACTTTATAGAAAAGATACTTGCACACGTATGCTTATCACAGCATTGTTCACAATAGCAAGAACCTGGAAGCAACCATGCTGTCCATCAAAAGAGGAATGGATTAAAAAAATGTGGTACATATACACGATGGAATACTATGTAGCCATAAAACAGAGCAAAATCATGAATTTCGCAGCAATCTGGATGGAACTAGAGCTTATAATACTGAGTGATCTCTCACAGAAACAAAGGTCTGAGTTTCACATGTTGTCACTCATATAGTAGACCTTGAACAGCTATCATAATACTATAAGAAAAAGATTGACAGTGGCGGGAAACTATGGGGGGGTAGGGAGGGGAAGGGAGGTGGGATTAATGGTAGTCAATATCTGTCTGGGAACAGGGAGATACCCCTTATCAACAAGGGTGACTGAATGATGCATATTTGTATACCTAACCCTTAACTGTTCCCCACAATTTTAAAATAAAAAATATGTTTAAAAAAATAAAAAATAAAAAAATAAAAACCACATTTAAGTGTCAAAAAAAAGGATCAGTGTAACAAAAACTTTGTTCTTTGAAAAATAAGCAAAATTGATAGACCACTAACTAGCTTAATTAAGAAACAAAGACAGACGATCCAAATTAGCATAATCATAAATGAAAATGGAAATATTACAACAGACATGATGAAAATTCAAAAGACTATCCAAGACTATTAGAAACACTTCTATGCAAACAAACTGAACAATCTAGAATAAATGGAGACATTCTTGAAAACATACAATCTCCCTACCATGAACCAGGAAAAAATAGAAACCCTGAAGAGACCAATAACAAGTAGCAAGATTAAACGAGTAATTAGAAGTTTCTCATAAAAATAAAAATACAAAATCTAGAAACCTAATGGATTCACAAATGAATTCTACCAGACCTTAAAAGAGGAACTGTTACCACTTTTACTGCAGCTATTCCACAAGACTGAAGGGAAGAGAACCTTCCTTAACTCATTCTATGAGGCCAGTAAAGCTCCGATATGAAAACCAGGGAAAGACTTGACAAAAATAAAAAGTAAACTATAGACGAAATATCCCTATGAATGTAGATGTGAAAATTCTCAACAAAATATTAGCAATCTGAATTTAACAGCACATTAAAAAATACACCATGACCAAGTAGGTTTATATACCATGTATGCAAGAGTGGCTCAACATATGCTAGTCAATAAATACTACATAGTCTACTACATAAACAGAATTAAAAACAAAAATCATATGACTATTTCAATACATGCAGAGAAAGCATTTGATAAAATCTTACATTTCTTCATGATAAAACCCCCAGCAAAATAGGCACAGAGGGAACATTCCTCAAAATAATAAAAGCCATATATGACCAACCCACCACCAATGACTTCCTAAATGGAGAACAGTTGAGAGCATTTCTTCTCAGAACTGGAACAAGGAAAGGATGGTCATATTCATCACTGCTATTCAACATAGTACTGGAAGACCTAGCCAGAGAAATTAGACATAGAAAATAAATAAAGAGTTCCAAACTGGAAAAGAAGAAGTCAAACTATCTTTGTATACCAATATGTTGTTATACCTAGAGAACCCTAAAGACTCCTCCGAAAGACACCTGGACTTGATAAATGAACTGATTAAAGTTATAGGATACAAAATCAACACACACAAATCAGTAACACAGCTATACATCAATAGTGACCAAGTTGAGAAACAAATCAAGGACTCAATTCCATTTACAGTAGCAGCCAAAAAAAAAAACCTAAAATACCTAGGAATTCTTTTTTTTTTTTTTGAGTTGGAGTCTCACTCTGTCACCCAGACTGGAGTGCAGTGGCCGTTCCCGGCCACCGCAGCCTTGACCTGCTGGGCTCCGGCGATCCTTCCGCCACAGACTTCCCAGTAGCTGGAATTACAGGCATGCGCTACCACACCCAGTTGATTTTTTGATTTATTGTAGAGATGAGGTCTTGCTGCACAGGCGGCCGCAGGCTCTGGCAATCCACTCACCTCAGCCTCCCAAAGGCGCGGGATTACAGACTGAGCCACCAAGCCCGGCTAGGAATGTTTTTAACCAAGGAAGTGAAAATTCTCTACGGGGAGAACTACAACGCTCTGATGAAAGAAGTTATAGAGGACACAAACAAATGAATAAACACTCCACGCTCATGGATTGGAGAAACCAACATCATTACAGAAACCATATTACCCAAAGTAATCTGCTGATTCAATCCCTATCAAACCACCATTGTTGTTTTCATTAAAATTTTTATTAGGATTAGAAAGAAATTCTAAAATTTATATGGAACCAAAAAAAGAGAATAGCCAAATCAATCCTATGAAAAAGAATAAAACTGGAGGCATCACATTACCTGATTTCAAATTATACTACAAGGCTGTAGTAACCAAAACAGCATGGTACTAGTACAAAAGCAGGTACATGGATCAATGAAACAAAATAGAGAATCTAGAAATAAACTCAAACACCTGCAGCCAAGTGATCTTTAACAAAGCAGACAAAAACATATACTGGAAAAGAACACCCTACTCAACAAATGGGGCTGGGAGGAATGCATGGCTACGTGAAGAAAAATGAATCTTTATTCCTCTCTCTCCCCATATACAAAAATTAACTCGAGATAGATTAAAGACTTAAATGTCAGATGTGAAACCATAAAAATCCTAGATGAAAAACTAGGAAAAATTCAGGCTCGGTGGCTTAGCCTGTAATCCCACGCCTTTGGGAGGCTGAGGTGAGTGGATTGCCCGAGCCCGCAGGTTCGAGACCCGCCTGGGCAGGCGAGACCTCATCTCTACAATAAATCAAAAATTAGCCGGGCATGGTAGTGCGTGCCTGTAATTCCGGCTACTTGGAAGGCTGAGGTGGAAGGATCGCTAGAACCCAGCAGGTTGAGGCTGCGGTGGCCCCCGGCCACTGCACTGCACTTCAGTCTGGGCGACAGAGTGAGACTCCAACTCAAAAAAAAAAAAAAAAAAACTAGGAAAAACTCTTTGACATTGACCTAGGCAAGGAATTTATAGCTAAAAACACCAAAAGCAAATGCAACACAAATAAAAATAAATAAATGGGACTTAATTAAACTAAAAATCTCCTGCATAGCAAAAGTAATAACCAGCAGAGCAAAGAGAAAACCTATAGAATGGGAGAAGATACCTGCAAAGTATACATCTGACAAAGTACTAATATCCAGAATCTACAAAGAACTTAAACAAATCAGCAAGAAAAAAGCAAGCAACTCCACTAAAATGTAGACAAATGACATGAACAGCAATCTCTCAAAAAAGACACATAAATAACCAATAAGGATAAGTAAAAATTCTCAACATCACTAATCATCACAGAAATGCAAATCAAAACCACAATGAAATGTTACCTTATACCAATCAGAATGGCCATCATTAAAAAACAAAACCAAAACAAACAATAAATGCTGGCACAGAAGCAGATAAAAGGGAACACTTATATACTGTTGGTGGGAATGTAAATTAGTACATTTCTATGGAAATTGCTCTGAAGATTTCTCTAAGAACTAAAAGGAGATCTACCATTCCATCCAGCAATCCAACTACAAGGTATCTACCCAAAGGAACAGAGGTCATTGTATTAAAAAGACATCTGTACCCTCATGTTCATTGCAGCACAATCCACAATCGCAAATATGTAGAATCAACCTAAATGCTCCATCAACCAATCAGTGGGTAATGAAAATGTGGTACTTATACACTATGGAATACTATTCAGCTATCAAAAAGAATGAAATAATGTCTTTTGCAGCAACTTAGATGGAATTGGAGAACATAATCCTAAGCAAGCTAACTCAGGAAAAGAAAAACAAACATTGCATGTCCTCATTCTTAAGCAGGAGTGAACCGAAGTGTCCACAAGACATGGAGAATGGTATAATGAACACTGGAGTCAGAAGGGAGGTTGCAGGGATGAAAATCACCTCTCAGGTACAGTGTGCATGGATGAGGGTGGTGGGTATACTTAAAAATGAGATAAAAAAGCATTTGTATCCCCTAAAGCTATTGAAATAAAGAAAAAAAGGAATAGATAACTATTTTGTTTATTTTATTTCCTTCTCCTTTTTCTCTTTCCATAACTTCTACTTACCATTATTATACCTACATTCAGCGCAACTTTAAATCCATTTCTTTTAAGATTAATCAGTAATACAAAATGACCCTTTTAAGTTAATATATAAGCTACTAAAATGTTAAACTTTGCATTTACAGTAACCTTAGTAGTTCAGGAAAATGTTATGGTCTTCTTTCAACAGAAGGGAATAAATGACTTTTCTTATTATGTTTCTCATTATTTAGTATCAAAGCTGGGACTATAACAACAATGAACAATTAATGAGCACTTGCAATTTGTCTAGCACTTTCTACTTATTAACTAATTTTATACTCAAAAAGACTATGAGTTAAGTACTCTTATTATCATCAAATCATATATGAAAAAAAGGAGGCACAAAGAGGTTTGAGTAGTTTGCCAATGTCGCATAACTACTGAGTAGTTATCTGTATTTGAATCAAAATGTTTGCATGTCTAAACCAGTCTACTATGCTGATTTTCATTGGAGTATACACAATGCTGGGTACAGTGACTAATACATGATTTTAGTAAGTGAAAGATATTGTTATTGAATTGTCAGGAGTCTGAGGAAGTCAACATGACTAACTCATCCTGTTGAACAATAGAAGATTTAGTTCGGAAAGTATGGTGGTCACACACATTGAAGGTCTTCAATGCTGTTTAGCATTTATGTGCTTGAACATCAAATATTGTTTCATTTTAAAAACATGAAGTTCAAAAAAGAAAAAAATTATAACATGAAAAAAGTTAATTCTAAGACTATATCTAAAAGTTAAAACATAAAAATAAAATAAACCCCGAAGTGGACATTTCCTAGAAAATGTCTCTTACTGTTACACAATAAATTTCAGCTTTTGGAAAAAGTGAATAAAAGTACTGGCAAAAACAGATGATCAAATCATTTGATTTGAAATTCTGATGTGATAATTTTTTCTTTAAATTGAATATTTATATTATGAGAATGTGTAACTGTATAATATATACTGGTCTAGTGAGATTATTTTAGACAGTGATATACATGATCTCTTGGTAGGCAGGAATAATTTTTCTGTAACTGCAGCTACTGTTTTGAGCTTTGACTGAAGTGTGAAATGCATATAAAAACATACTATCAAAAAAACCCATATTATCACCTAGTTTATGCTTATTCTTTCTAAGTGATTTCCACATAAAATAAACTCATTTAACAAGATAAAGCTTATCATTTTTAGGTGACGCTGTTGTCTCAACCTAGGGCTTAAAATGAGGTTTTGCTTCTCCCTCTGGTAAATTTATAAGAAACATGAATTCTGCAGCTGGAATTCAACTGACAAATTTGATTATGATCCCATAGTAACAGTTCTGTTAAGAATAGAGTAATGGATTTCACCACAGAACCAATTATTTTGTTGATTATAAATGTGTTACTTAAAAAAATAACTTTTGTAATTCCTTGTATATGATCTATAGTCTGTTTATTCATGAGTAATAATTAAGATTTTCTGCAATTTATCTAGATATATATATAAAAACCCCATACTATACATAATGTGTTCAAATTAAATCTAATTCTATACTTGTAGTCTCAGCCTACTATCTTGTGCTAACACTTGTTACTTAAAAGCTTTAATTTTCAACAACTTGCCATCTAACTGGCGGGATGATTGGTTATGGGCCAAAGAGAATGTTTAAAGAGACTGAATAGATTTTTGCCTCAATAAAATTTTTAATTCAAATATTTAATGTTTATTATGATCAATTAGCTAGAGTTAGAAGTGACTCTAAAATAGTCACCTGGGCTCTGCTTATTAGCTGCAATCTGATGGGAAGAGAAGATTAGAAGACTAAACTTGACACTGTTTTTACATACAAATCATGCTTTTCACTTAGATTATAAATTGATAGAGTGGAGCATGGTGAAGAAATTACAGAGGGGGATACAAAACCAGCTACTCATGGGCACCATCACCATCAGAGGCTATAAAAATAATTAAGACTCTTGTGTATGTGTGTTCTCTAATCTGCTGATGGACACAGATATATACGACTGACTTTAGGACTGATACCATGATTAAAAAGTGTAAGCTGAATGCCTAAATTAGCACAAAGTGAACAATTGAGTCACATCTGTCATTGAAAAAGTTATATTTAAACTAAGTCTTGAAGATAAATAAGACTTTAAAAGATAGGAGAAAGAAAGATGTTTCAAGCATAGGCAATAGCATGAACATAGAAGCAAGGCACCATATGGTTTTACTATAGTGAGTAAGCTTTTAAAACTAAACTTGGATGAAGAGCAGTAAGTAGTGTGAGACAAAGCAAAAAACGAGGCATAGATTTGACTGTACAATCCTTAAGTGCCACTTAAGGTATAGATATTTATTTTTTGATCTGCCTAACACTCTACCATTCTTTTAACTAAAGCATGCTTTTTTAGGGGATTCAGAGATTATTCTGCAACATCTGGCCAATGGTAATTCTTGTGGACAGTTCATTCTTTGGAATATGCAGGGTTTGAGTGACCCAGGCCTACTAATTAAATTATTTGCTGCCCCTAGATAAAGCCCAAAACAGTGGATGGACACCAGCATCCAACATGCTAAGAGCCTATCAGCAAAACCATAGTGTGGGTGACGTTTGAAAGAGGGCATGAAGTTAAAATGCGGAATCAAGAATGTGGAACCAGAAGTACAGAGTGAAATTTGACAGGTCAGAGTGTGGGCTTGGGGAGGGATGCAAGTCCTGAATCATTGTTTAGTTGGCATTTGTGGTTTGCTTTTTAAAAGCTTACAGTGACTAAGTGTAGAGTTAAGAGGGCTCTTTCTTCCCAAAAAGTCAGGGATAAATTTGAACTCACCAGAGAGGAAGAAAAATTAAAAATAAAGATGTTGCTACCTCCTATTTTTTCACAAAGTAGTTGGCACTTGCTTACTGTACCTTGTCATGATTCCAAATCCCCCAAAGAGGCATGGGTTGTGTAGAGTTAGGTTTTTCACTTTTGTTTCTTTAAGGGAAGGGCAAAGGAAGACCTGGCAGTGGCAGATCAGTGGGTGCTGGTTACATAGTACCTCAGTTCTTGTCTTTTAGCTGGCCTTCTCTTCTCAAGTGCTGGACAAATAGGGTAGCATTTGAAAAGTTATACTGCATGTATTAAGTGAACAAAGCTATGCCCTGTTGAAGAACATATTTTCTTAGTGTGTGAATAGAGAAATACTAGTTACCTGAGGTAAGTGAAATGGAACTGCTGTTTCCATGGAGATCTAGAGAATGCAAAGTGGGGTAGCAAGTACTAAAGACACAGCATTTCCATGCTTTTGCATGGGATTGGTCCTTCTTTCCTTTTCACCAAATCAAATCAAGTTATCCTTTGTTACAGTCTCCTCCCACTCCAATGTTACCTTCTTGACCTATAAGCTTCTAGCCAGAGCCTGTATTACCCCTGACTTTTCCTGGATGGCCCACCCTCATCGCTAATTCTCAGCAGCTCCTCCAATACGATGCTGAATCTCATGTCATCTTTTCAGGAGCACAATAGTCATCAGCTGCGTGGGTACAAGTTCTGTTTTGTGAGAATGACTGCTGCCCGTGGGTGAATAGACAGAGCCCTCACAGGGATGGAAAGCGGGGAATCTAACTGGCTCTGTTTGCCTTGAAATTACTTTCTATTTTTAAAAGGGACCCCGGTAAAGTATCATCAGTAAATGTTTATTGTTGTTAGTCAAGGTCAGTGACTTCTTAGGTAGTTTATGAAATAAAATACCCAACAGAGGAAAATATATGAACTGTCTAATTGTTCTGCAGTGGAAAAATGAACCAGCTGTAACATGTGGTGTACAAGAACAAAATAAAAATATTATTTTGAGATTTATTTAGAGAAAACTATATCCCGAGGCCTTGCAGATTGTGGGCTAGATTTTACCCTTGTGTAATTCTGTGGGACAGTTCTCTAATCTGTTTCTTTTTTTTTTTTTTTTTTTTTGAGTTGGGTCTCACTCTGTCGCCCAGACTGGAGTGCAGTGGCCGCTCCCGGCCACCGCAGCCTCGCCTGCTGGGCCCCAGCGATCCTTCCGCCTCAGCCTTCCGAGTAGCCGGAATTACAGGTGCGCGCTACCACGCCCGGCTGATTTTTTGATTTTATTGTAGAGATGAGGTCTCACTGCCCGGGCGGGTCTCGAACCCACGGGCACAGGCAATCCACTCACCTCAGCCTCCCAAAGGCGCGGGATTACGGGCTGAGCCACCGAGCCCAACTAGTTCTCTAATCTGTAATGATCAAAACACAGCACTTCAAGATAAGAATTTGCTATTTTATTATTTATGACAGCAACTTTCATTGCTAATAACATCAGGACAAAATCACCAAGTTGTAAATACTGTGATGAACAACTAGTGAATTTTGAAGTTCCATATTATTATAATAGGAAAGAAACACCTAAAGATAATAGGGAACATAAACTGAAATAAATATTCCTCTTCTCCACTCCAACTTTTTAAACCTAGTCTGTGGTGAATAAGAATCCTCTCCATCAAACATTTTAAAAATCTTCTCCTAAACCTTTCTTATAGTTAGAGCTTCCAGGTGGTAATTCAAATAATACAGCAACCGATAAAATATCATAAATTCAAATAAGAATATAAAACCTTCTTTATCACTGTCTAGATATGACAGCCCTAACAAGTTGCAATAATTGTATTAGGTGTGGTTTATTCCATCACTTTGTTATTTGAAAGTTCTATAGAAGAAGACAATTTCTTAATTGATGTAAAGTTATGCATTTCCTGTCATAAACTAATGTTTATGGAGTTGTTTTATTATGAATTATTATACCTCTGATCTTCAAATTATAAGGATGAATCAAAAAACCATTTGAAATAATTTTTTTCTCTAATTTTCTTTTCCCCAAAATAGAGGAAACAAGGGGAAAATGTATCTCTTATTGTTATACAAATTCCATTTGTATTTTTTAAAAAGTGCAATATTCTGTGTAAATAATACTTTTTTGTTGTCTAACTATTCTAAGTGAAAAATGAATTCACAATTAACATATGGCCGTCTCTGATGCCTTAATAAATGGAAAGGAACTTTTGTTCCAAGCTTTTGGAACTCTTTCACAAATTAATTGACCTTACTTAGTAGATGCAGTGTAGCCCCATATTCTAAAAGGGGAAAATGGATATAGTCAACTTAAAATAAATCCTAAAGTTGTAGAACATATCTAAAAGCGAACAAGAAAAATACTTCTGAGAGGTATATTTAGGAATAGCTTTACATTTCCCTGTCCTAGTCTGGTGACAGAGGCACCATTTCTATCCTTTCATTCTGACCTCGTATATTATAGAACTAGTTTTGTCTTCTGTTCCAAGCCCATGGGCAGATGTCAAAGCTGTATTTCCACAAAGTTACTATAATGAGCACCATATGATTATGTTAAGAATTTTATGTGTGTGTGACTGTTGTTTGTACTTACACAGAACATTCAACATTGAAAGGTTATATATTGTATAATTTCATTTATGTGACATTCTGGAAAAGACAAAAGTATAGTGAGGAGAATAGATCAGTGCTTGCTAGGGGTTGGGGCCTGCTGTGACTATAAAGGGTAGCCCCAGGGAGTTTTCTGGGGAGTGACAGAACTATTCCGGAGCCTGATTGTTGTGGTGGTTACACGAATCTCAACATGTGCTGCACTTCCCTGAACTGAACTCTAAAAAAGCTCACTTTAGTGAAGCAAATTTATAAAGTAAAAAAAAAAAGTTAAAAAATGTTTTTTTAGTTCTAAGACTTAATGTTTACTTTTATGTTAAATGATAGAATGATTCTTATATGGTTTGTAGAAATAGCTGGTGAAAACATTTTTAGAGTTATGGACAAATTCTTGAAT
The DNA here is from genome assembly GCA_027257055.1 of Cephalopachus bancanus. Classification (NCBI taxonomy): domain Eukaryota; kingdom Metazoa; phylum Chordata; class Mammalia; order Primates; family Tarsiidae; genus Cephalopachus; species Cephalopachus bancanus. The sequence continues at coordinate 6,176,883 of JAPVLO010000131.1, forward strand.
CTTTTAATATCTGTTGTGATGGTTCATTTTGGATGTCAACTTGACTGGATTAAAGAATACCTAGAGAACTGAAAAGCATTGCTGCTGGATGTGTCTGAGGAGGTGCTTCCAGAGGCAATTGGCAAGTGAGTTAGTGAACTGAGTGGGGAAGGCCTACCCTCACCCAGTGTGGGTAGGCACCATCCAATTGGCACACATTCTCTCTCTTCTCTCTTCTCTCTCTCTCTTTCTCTTTTTCTCTCTCTCCCCCCCTCATTCTCTCACTCCCTCATGCTCTCTCTCTCTCTCAGAACTGGGATACTCTTCTCCTTCACTTGGACATTACAACTCCAAACCCTCCAGTCTGTGGATTCTAGGACTTAGATCAGCAGTCCCCCAGGTGGGTTCTCTTGTTTTTAGCCTGGGATGGAGAATTACATCATTGACTTCTCTGGTTCTGAGTCATCCAGATTTGGACTGAGCCACAGTGTTGGCATCTTATGGTCTTCAGATTGCTGGTGGCCTGTTTTGGGAATTCTCAGCCTCCATAACTGCATGAGCCAATTTCCCTAATAAACCCCTCTTATATATCATCTCTCTCTCTCTCTCTCTCTCTCTCTCTTTTCTCTCTTTCTCTATATATAATACACACACACACACACACACACACACACACACACACACACACACACACATATAATCTATCTTTCATCTAGAATATCCAGAATACCCTTGACTGATGATTTTACTTGTTCTATATATTTATCTACCTATCTATCTTATTGGGTCTGTCTTTCTGGAGAACCCTCCCTAATTAATATATTATTTTATTGATGACTGAATGGATACTGTGAAATTCTTCTGTAATACAGCCCTCAAAGGATCAGAACAAGAGATCGCTTTACAGTTGGGATCCTCTTAATATATTTATCTTCCACATTTCTCTGGTAAAATGAAAGATAAGCTTCCTTTCTGAATAATTTTCTCAGCATTAAAGTTTTGTAGTGAGATTTCAGTGTATAGTCAGGGTAGAATGTTCTCATATTTAAAGCTATATTTTGGTTAATTTCTTTTAACTTGTGTATCCTGACTCATCTATGTGGTTTGGTAAAATAATAATTTATAGTTTAGATATTTGTATTTTCAAATCTTAATCATATATTTCATAATAGGATAAAATATATAAAAGTGAACAAAGCTTACTAACAATAAAAGGTATCACAGAATAATGATAAGGTAAATGTTAATCCACTCAGACTGGCCTGGATCTGAGTGTGCTGTTTTGAGTTCTGATTGAATTGGGCAATTCAGCACTTCTTTATGCTACCTGCAGAATGTATCTCAAAACTCATCTCTTTCTTGAATAGTTTTGATAAACAATTAAATATTTATACTGTATTTTATACCATGCTGAAATTAGATCATTTTCAGCAATAAATGGCAACTCCAGTGATGTCTGTTTTTTTTTCTTATTAGCCTTAGAACTTTTCTACTTGCATTAAGAGGTAATGATTTCCTTTGTCATTTAACATTTAGCAATTTTCATCCTCTGATATTCAGGTCTTTACAAACTCTTAATGGAAAAAAATTGGTTCAGATATACATACCTTTTGAATAATATGAAGTTGCTCTAAGTACTAAAAGCAAGAAAATTGGAATTTTCTGAACATTTAGGTTAAAAATACACATTTTAGGGTTTATATTGGTCAGGGTAAAATTTAGGTTGCCAGCCAATATTCTCTCTCTCTTTTGTACTGATTTGTTTGCTTATCTACCAAAAGCTCACAAATTTCAAGATTCCAGAATATCCTAGACTGATGATTTTTACACATTCTATATCTCTTGAGGTTGCTAGTAAAGATTAGGCATGCTGGTGTTTATGCAGTATCATCCCAAGGGAAAAGGGAGTATTCTTTCCTAATAAGGGAAAATAAAGAATTCAACTGGAGGAATTTGGGGGATTGTATGATTTTTTTTTTTTTTTTTTGAGTTGGAGTCTCACTCTGTTGCCCAGACTGGAGTGCAGTGGCCGTTCCTGGCCACCGCAGCCTCGACCTGCTGGGCTCTGGTGATCCTTCCGCCTCAACCTTCCAAGGAGCTGGAACTACAGGTGCGCGCTACCACGCCCAGCTAATTTTTTATTTATTGTAGAGATGAGGTCTCAGCAAGTTGCCCAGGCGGGTCTCGAACCCGCGGACTCAGGCAATTCACTCACCTCAGCCTCCCAAAGGCGCGAGATTACAGGCTGAGCCACCGAGCACAGGGGATTGTATAATTAAAGAAACCATCTTAATTCCCTTTTGGATGTCTCTGCGTCACTCACTGCTTATATAAAATTATGTTAAATTTAAATATATGTTAATATGAAGTGAATTATTAATGAGAGATTGTTCAATATGGTATACACTGTGATTTTTTTTTTCTCCTAGAGATCTTCCAGGCATATTAAACTGTACTTATAATTTATTATGTGGAATTGAATTTGTATTTCTGCAGTTTTAGATTGTTGAGACAGCACAGTCAGTTTTAAGAAGAATGTCATGTGTGGTAACCAGGCTTCTAAGATGACCCTGAGGATTCTATACTTTCCCCTTGAGTGTAAATATGATAGAATGTTATTCTTGTGGTTTTGTTATCTTATATGGCAAAAAAGATCTGCAGATATAATTAAAGTTCTTAATCAGTTGACTCTAAGTTGATCAAAGGGATATTCTTCTGTTTTTCTTGAAGAAGCAAACTACCAGGTGGTGGGCGTTGGCAAAGTCCTGAGGCAGGCTTTAGAAGTTGAGAAGAGTCCCTGATCTACAGCTAGCAAGAAAATGGAGACTAGTCCCTGCAGTCTCCAGTGACTGAATTCTACCAACACCAGTGGGTATAAAGAAGATTTTGAACCTAAAATAAGATTGCTGTCTTGGCTGCCATCTTGATTTCAGCCTGGAGGAAACTCTCAGATGACCAAGCTAATCTGTACTCAGACTTCTGATCCAAGAAAAGTGTGAGACAATAATTTTGAATCATTGTTAAGTTGCTAAATGTGAAGTATTTTGTTGCTTAGCAAGAAAAGCTAATACACTACAAATGGGTCCTTTTTAAAAGGGCATACTTAAAAAAACAAATGTCCATGGAGTAATACTTATAAAAATTAGAATTTATTAGTATGAATAAAACACTGTTAAAAGAGCATTAAAATTCCTGTTGGGGGACATTTTGATCAGATACGAAGTATGTAAGTTTCTAGACAGACTAGTGGAATTCCCAAGAAGCTAGCTTACAAGGCAGATTTTTTCTAGGGATAATTAGGGATAATTTTTTATGGGTTTAAAAATTCACTCATCATTAAAAAGTACAGACAAAAAAGTTATTACTTTAGTCAGCATACAGATTTTTGTTATCTAACTCTGATGAAATTAAACATTCACTTTTCAAATAAAATATGATTCATATTTTGAGGAGCAAGCCATTATTCTCACTATGTTCATGAATTAGCTACATTTATTTTTATAAGGATTTGGTTGGTTAATTTTTAATACTTATATACATGGCATGGCATAATATGGTCATGTAACATTTCTGATATGGATGGGTGCAAATAGCTAGAGATAAGCCTTAATATGCTAATCATGAAATCTTCCAAATTAAATTATTTGATATAGATGAAATAAAATAATATGCATCACAAATGCAGATGTTGAAATCTATTAGCTGAAATGATTCTGAATTTTCTTTTTGTTGCTGTTGTTGGCAGATATAATTTTATGAGGTTGTGTTATGCCTTTAATTTATTCCTTGATGCAATCATCCTTGAATACCTCATTTAAATGCTTCTTTCATGATAAGTCTATCACTTGTTTCCTCACATCTAAGTAACAAGCAAGGTGGTTTTAAGAATAGCATGCCCATGTTTATGATGTTATACTTTTAGTTAAGGGGCACAATAAATATTTCTAAGTAGATAAGTTAGAAAATTCTCTATGGTAGATCATTTGATCATACCTATCTGTTATCTTCCTTCAATCCCTTTGACACATGACTTGCTATATTTCTCCTTAGGCTGGGTGTACTTTCTGATTACTTGGTCAGTCTTTGCCACATGACTTCTGGGAGCCAACAGAATCTGAGCACAAGAGATCATGTTTCACTTTTAGCCAGAAGTTTTAGAGCATCGTAGGTTGCTGGTGCTCTTGTTTTATTGTTTTTGTTTTTGTTTTGTTTTTGAGTTGGAGTCTCACTCTGTCGCCCAGACTGGAGTGCAGTGACCGCTCCCGGCCACCGCAGCCTCGACCTGCTGGGCTCCGGCGATCCTTCCGCCTCAGCCTTCCAAGTAGCCGGAATTACAGGCATGCGCTACCACGCCCAGCTGATTTTGTGTGTGTGTGTGTGTGTGTGATTTATTGTAGAGATGAGGTCTCGCTGCCCAGGCGGGTCTTGAACCCGCGGGCTCAGGCAATCCACTCACCTCAGCCTCCCAAAGACGCAGGATTACAGCTGAGCCACCGAGCCCGGCTTGTTTTTGTTTTTATATGATATGAGAAGAACATGTCCCAAGTAAGAGCTGCTCCTTCAGCCCCATCTAAAAATAAAAGTCTTGAGGAGAAGTGTAGCCTGGCAGCCAGAATTGATCTCTGATTGAGAAACAACTATTGGCATATCATTCCTTTTGTTCTATAAGCTTTTGATGTTTGTTTCCAAAACAAAATTAAGCAATGTAGTCTGAAATTTAATTTTCTTTGAAGTGAAAATATGACTATTTTATTTCCTTGATTAGCACTTCAATAGTTTTTAATGCCCTTACACTAAAGACTAAAGCCTTGATTTTTCCACAGGATTCTGTATGTTTGAGGCCCTACTGGCTATTTTTTTTTAATCAATTTTTAGAATTCGCCAGATTTCCTCCTAATATCAGGAATTTTTTCCCTATGCTCCTGCCCCCATTGCACCTGACATCAGGAATCACATATGCAAAGATCTCCTGGTTATATATAATTATATGTATTATTAGTGTCTCATTTCACACTTCACTTTCTCTCCATGATAATAGGGATTGTATTGCTTTGTAACCTATTTTGTCCACTGATAACAGTGCTTGTACATAAAAGAAACCAATAAATTATATGTTGAGTGAAGCAAAAAATGAAATCAATTTTTAAATGCAATATCCCTATCCCAAAAAACATTATATAGCATCTTCAGATTTTTAGTGTCATTATAGAGTATTTATTCTTAATTTAAAAAATTGTTTCAAAGACACAGAACATAATGTTTCTATACAAAATGTGTTTTTAAATATTACTGGAATATTTATTAGGTCAGAATGTAACAGGTAAATTGCATATCATCTGTAATATTATTTCTCATAGAGCAAGAATTCATTTTCACTTTTCTTAGTGCCTAAAACTAGTTGAATGGTTTTCTGTTGCCATAGTAACACTACTTGGATTTTTACAGTGGTTTCCCCCATATTTTAAGCATTGTATTATTTCATTAAAGAAACTTAAGAATCTTGTGGCAAATAATATTGTCTGTTTCTGATGGCTAAAATACACACAATTTCACATGCTTTCTGCATATATTTAAATTTGACTTTCAAATTACACTTATTTTAATGTAACTACACTTTCTTTTGTGTTTTAAGCTTTATGTGTTCCAATTTACAGAATCAATCTTTATTCTTTTTAAAGTTTATTTTTTTCAGTGTGTGTTCTTAATAAAAATCATGGCTTTAATCCATCAAATTTAAAATTTAGCTATTAAGACCTGAAGAGAAACATAGCATAGTAAAAGTTGGGTTCAGAATAGACCAGAAGGCAATTCTGTAAGGCATACTTGGAATTCCATTGCATTAATCTAAGATTGGAGTGCATATAGCTGAGATGTTGACTGAAATATTGCTTGATAAAGGACATATGCAGGTATAATACATTGGAACGTATTACCAAAATGGAGGGATGAGTATTTTCCTTTCCAAATTCTAAGCAGATATAGTTAGTGTTCTTCTTATTTTTAGGTGGCATAGTTATAACATTAACAAAAAGAAAATATTGGAGAGGGGACATAAATAACTTAGACATATTTGTGGTAGACCATCCATAAAATAGTGTATGGGGTATTTTTTTTTTACTTATTATTAATATTCAAAGTTCTACCTTAATAAGAGGTTTTAGATCAACTCTTTTTTTTTTTGAGTTGGAGTCTCACTCTGTCACCCAAACTGCAGTGCAGTGGCCGCTCCCGGCCACCGCAGCCTTGACTGCTGGGCTTTGGCGATCCTTCCGCCTTAGCCTTCCAAGTAGCTGGAACTACAGGTGCGCGCTACCAAGCCCGGCTCATTTTTTTGATTTATTGTAGAGATGAGGTCTCTCCAAGTTGCCCAGGCAGGTCTCGAACCCATGGGCTCAGGCAATCCACTCACCTCAGCCTCCCAAAGGCGCGGAATTACAGGCTGAGCCACCGAGCCCTGCTAAATCAACTCTTAACATGTGCTTTACAAGTTATATAGCTGATGTCTTATGCATTTGACATGTCTGATTTGCTTCTGACAATTACATATATTTTTTTCTTTAAGTGTTGAGTCAATATTTTAGGCTTTTGGAAAAGAAAAAAACAAACACCCCATTATAAAATGGGCAAAAGATATGAACAGACATTTCTTAAAGGAAGACATCTGAGCAGCCAACAGACACATGAACTAATGTTCAACCTCACTAATCATCAGGGAGATGCAAATCAAAACCACACTGAGATACCACCTAACTCCAGTCAGAATGGCAATTATCAATAACTCAAAAAATAACAGTTGCTGGAGAGGGTGTGGCAAAAAGGGAACACTTCTACACTGTTGGTGGGAGTGCAAACTAGTACAACCTCTGTGGAAAATAGTATGGCGATTCCTAAAAGCTCTAAATATTGATCTCCCATAGGACCCCACAATCCCCCCTACTGGGAATATGCCCTGAAGAACTCAAATCACTCTATAAAAAAGGTACCTGCACACGTATGTTTATCGCAGCATTGTTCACAATAGCAAGAACCTGGAAGCAATCCATGCTGTCCATCAAAAGAGGACTGGAGTAAAAAAATGTGGTACATATACACAATGGAATACTATGCAGCCATAAAAAAGAACAAAATCATGGATTTCACAGCAACCTGGATGGAGCTAGAGTCTATAATACTGAGTGACCTCTCACAGAAACAAAGATCTGAGTATCACATGTTCTCACTCATATAGTGGACCTTGAACATTCAACGTAATACTATAAGAAAATGACTGACAGTGGTGGGAAACTATGGGGGGGGATGGGAAGGGAGATGGGATTAACAATAGTAAATATCTGTCTGGGGACGGAGAGACACCTCTTATCAACAAAGGTGCCTGAGTGAAGCATATTTGTATACCCAACCCTTAACTGTACCCCACAATATCATAATAAAAAATATTGATTAAAAAAAATAGTCATCAGCTTTCAAAGATCTGACAGATTCATAGATGTCTTCTTCCTGCAATTGTTATACTTGGAAGTACTTATTAGATGATTTAAGACTTTAGTTTCAGCTAATTATAAAATAGCATCTTTCTCCTTCACACAAATATTATATTTTTAATCTGGTCTTTATATCTTTATATTCTAAAGATAATTAATTTGTGAGACTTTCTTGGAAAAAAAGGACTGAAAAATACAGTTTGGACAAAGGATAAAAGCAGTAAAAAATAATGAGGAGAAATTAGCAATTTATTTTTTTCTTGGAATTGTGAATGAATTTTAAATTTTTGAAAATGAAGAAAGAAGAAAGTAAGAAAGAAGGAACAAAGAAAAAGTTGTTACTTTTTTGTATAAGTTTCCAAAGTAACAAATTTATCATTTGGCTATACAAATTTAGATTATGCAGGAAAAAAGTATATGTTTTGCTGGTAGAACTCATATATAATGATAGATGATATCATTCATTCTCTATTTTGTATATTTTGTTAGGTATTCTTTTGTTCCCTGCAATTAGTGCTTTGTGTATACTAATTAACTTAATGCCCATCAATTAGCAGGTATTGTTCCCAAATTATAAAGCAAATTTCAGTAAATTTTGCATATAAATGCTAGGTTATAAGGTAGTTCTTCTTAACCTCATTGTATTGACTTGAATACTGTTGATGGTGGTGGTAATAGAGTATAATCATTTATTTTGTGCCCAGTATGTAACAGATGCAGTGCCTTTTCAACTTAACAAATCAATGAGGTAAATATTATGCCCCAGTTTTGCAATGGTGAAGACTGAAGCAATAGTGTTATTTAACCTTTCATAAAACCATTAACATTATAAAACATATTTCAGGGGTTTTGGACTCAGTTGTCCTATGTTTTTTTTTTTTTTTTACTATGCCAGATCACCTCTTTAAAAGCAAAATTAATAGATGTAAATGAAGAAAATGGTAAAAAGAGTGATAGTTAAAGTATGTTGCTTTAGAACACTAAAAATGGATTTTTAAATTGTAATAAAACAGGTAATGGTGTATAGAGTCTTATATTGTATGGTATTTGAAATTAAGTGATCACAGGTAATTAGAAAATTGAGGTTCAAATAGTGTTCTTTTGGATGAGAATGGAAAAACATTTGCTTTGGTAGATGTTATATTTGGGATTAAGAGTAACATACGTGCAATACAAATATGAAATAATTTGGATATATTTCTGAAAATGAGATGTCATTTTAGAGTGCATAGATCCTATGGCTTGGAGTGCATATACTGGGAAGTTTTATGGATCAAAACTTTCTAATTTGATGGTTTCATGACCTCCTCAAGGACAGAGAATGTTGGCTAAATGACATTCCATTAGTGAAGCAGCTTTTTTACCTGTGACAATTTCAGGAACTCTGGAGTCAAATATCTGTGCAAACACTATTTACAAGAAGTGTAACTTCAGGAAATTCACAAAATCTCTCAGATTTCAGGCTCTTTGAATGATGCTCAGTGTATGACAGTGATACTTATTTTTTAGAATGACAGGCATTTTGGAAGTTTTCAATCATATTAGTTTTATTCTTGTCAGCTCCCTCCACTACTTGTTTGATTTATTATATTTTTAGGATCTATGTCAGAGTCATTATTTTTCCTTCTCTCTCAGTTTTGGATGAATCTTTCTCAAAACTCTTTAGTAGTATATTTATGTATATGATTATCATGGAAATTATGAAGATAATTATGTCACTAGTAAGCCAGTTTGGTTACTGTCTTGCACCCGATTCTTGATAACTTCAATGGAATTTACTTGTTCTACCCTGTTAGAAGGGAAGAGGAAAGAAAAAATGCTTACTATATATTTATAGTTGACAGAGCAAGAAAGCGAAAGAAGGGAAAAGGGAGTAAAGAATGGGGAGAGAGGGATGGGGGAGAGAGAGAAAGAGAGAGAGAGAAAGGAAGGGGGGAGAGGATGCAAAGGAGGGCATACACTATGGGGATTGATTGGGAAAGAGAAAGATCTACATGCTGACCAAGAGCAATCACCATTATTGAACACAAAGCAAGACATGTGACATAGAAGCTTCTGAGACTTAATTTGACTAGAAAGAAAAATGCGGAGGAAAAAGCACAGAAAACTCCTAAAATATCAATACATAAAATGGATAAGAACTTCTCATTTAGATAAACTGGGTGATTAATTACTTCAACAAAAACCAAGACCATCATCTGTGAAGTAGCTTATTTCAGAACAATTAATTATTCTGTCATATAGTTGAACACAGACCAGAGAGCCTATTCTGGAACATTTGTGAACAGAAGTACTGGTGTTGAACACTGACATTACATCTCTGAGAGAATCACCGAAGATCTTTAGGTGAAAGGTTGACAAGACTGCCCTAGCTTTCAACATATGTTTTTATGTTTATTTGAATACTATATTAATATCTAACTTGGCTATTTTCAATAAATTAAGAAAATTATATTTCGTGTTTGCTTAATAAAAAATTCTATTTGTTTGCATACCATGAACATCTGACTTTAAAACAAATTCTACAGTCAGAAAGCTACAGACAGCTACTACAAATTATCAACAGATAATCTCTAATCAAGAGCCTTTGAATTCAGAGTATAAAAAATTCTAGAGATAATAGTCACTTGTTAATAGCTAATATCAAAATAATTTTCTATGCAGAAAATTTAAATGAGATTGGGGAAATAGTTAAGCTTTTCTTTTTTCTTTTTCATTCAGACTGCATCCTCTTCCTCTTCCTCTCCCAGAGAATAAGAAGAATGATCATCAGTGGGAACATAGTTAAACTTTTTTGAGCACGAACTTAGTGTCAGACACTGTGATAGTGTATTATACATTATTTAAGTGAATAGGAGGCCTCATGGCTCTGAAATCAGTGTCTTAAAACCCCCACAATAGCAGGGTAGAGTCACATCAATGTGACTAGAAGGATTTTTAAGAGGGGGAGAAAAATACAAAGGAGTGCTGTGTTCTTAGAGTTTCTTACTACTTTAAAATTCTTTACTCAAGGGCTTATCTCTAGCCCCAAATTTCAGGAGTACTTTTGTTTGTCTGCATAAAGACAAAACTATGCCAGGAGTAGATTAGAGTCTATTCCCCATTTTGGAAATTCTTTATACCAGGTATATTTTCTTGATACTCACGTGTAACTTCCATTAGCGTTAATGAGAGTTGCATTCATGCATAGAGTAGAGCATAGATCCATTATCTCTAAAGGGCAGTTTCTTTTTTAATCCATTGTTCAATTTTTATTACATTTTTTTTTTGTTTATATTGCAGAGACCAACTCTGTCATTTATAGAAAGGGAGATATAACTGTGGTATTAAACATCTTTGTTGAAAGGTTCTTTAGAGTGGTTTTAGGCCATAAGAGTGTGGAACTGTAATTTTTGAAGTCTCTATTTTTATAAAACTGCTTACATCCTGAATTCATTTGGGATCAATAAAATAATTTAGATTTAAATCAAACAATCATTGCAGTAGTTACTGAGTCAATTGTTCATATTTGTAAACATTTCTAAATCCACAAGAAGTAATTTCCCCAGTAATATGTTTGAATAGGAGGAAATGAAAATATTTATGAATACTTCAGTCTTTCTATAACATTGAGCGAAGTTATATAGGTCTATATATTTGGATTTTAAATTGCAGTTTAATTGTCTTTAAAAAGAGAGGGTAAGAAAAGAAAGGAATTGTTATTGACAATTGTCATATTGATGGATTTAAATAATAGTAGGGAACAATCATAAAGAAGATTGTACAATTATCTCCTATATTCCACCACTTCCATATGAATTTCGTCTTAGACATTCCCTCATCATTGATATGGATGTTGAAATGAGGAGGCTTCCTCAAGATTCTTTATTGATATAGAAAATAAAATGTTAAAATTTTTGTCTCATGTGGTTAACAGAGCTATATTGACTCAATAGACAACCACTTACACATAATATTCCTACCATATTACTTGTTATAAAATAAAATAATAAATGTTCAGCCTTTTGATAGTTGTCAATGTTTTCTAATAATTACTGCATACATATTTCAATTTAAACAATTAGAATGCAGAAAAAAATGAATTCCTCCCAGACCTGTTCCTTCTTTAGTCTTCCTCTTATCCATACATGGCAGATGTATTCTTCTCTTTGCTTAGGCCCAAATCTTGAGAACATCTTGATCCTTCCCTTCACATCTTTTCTACTAATGTGTCAATGGACCTTAAGTCTTATATACTAGTGGATTCTAAATTCAGTAAAAGATTGATTGGTATAAAAAGACTTCTGTGATTTTAAGGGGAGAACAATTTGGAAACAGACACAGGCATACTGGGTAGAAGACCACGGGAAGACAGAGACAGAGATTGGTGTGATGCATTTATAAGCCAAGGAATGTCAATTGTTGCTAGCCACCACAGAAAAGACAAGGAAGATTTTTTTTTCCAGAGACTTTTGGGGAACCCAGACCTTACCTTCACCTTGATTTCAGATTTCTCAGACTCTAAAACTGAGAGAGACATGTGGTTTTAGTCATCCAGTTTGTGGTATTTTTTACCATAGCTGTAAGAAACAAATACATCTGATAAGTTGGTGTATGACAAATTTCTCTACTTTAAGGTTACTATAATTCCCTTCACACAAATCACTAAGTCCAGGCCACACTCAAGGGGAATTAAGCTTCAACATGTAGAGTGAGGAGTAACAAGGAATTTATTGACACATGGCAACATTAGACTTTGCAAATATTCTGTTTTTCTTAAAGGTTTTGCTTGTGAATTTTCGAATTTATCACAGGATTTTGCCTGCAACAGTTTTATTAGTGTTGTGTTCTAATGCCTATTTTTTACTTCTCTCATTTTTGCTTCATTCATGAATTAAAATTCTGTAAAGGGATTGCTCCTTTTCCCCCACTTGTTTCAATTTAATTATTTATATCAGGGTGGATGTGTGGATATTTGTTATAATTTTTGGATTTATAATGCAGTATGTTCCTCATTTGTTGTATTACAGAAGTATATAAAGCATTGGCCACTGGAAGCTCTTTCTGTTTTACCTCTGTGCCCCTTTGACAGGGATGTCCACCTCTTCTCTCTTTTTTGAGCATGTTCTTGCTTTCTCATATTACAGGATGCTCTCGACTCATCCTGCATTTTCTTGGCTCCAGCCTTAAATAAGCCATTTTCCCAAGGACCCCTAATACCTCTTAATGAAGATATTAATATCTTAAGATATCTTTTAATATCTTTTGAAAACCAAGATCTGGGTGGTATGTGCGCTTACTGCTCAATATCATCCTCTGTACTCTTGGCTGACAAAGCTAGGAAAGACGGTGCATGTTTGTGTGCTGACTAGTGTGTATACATATATCTATATTACTGAACTCATCTAAACTGTATATATCTTAAAAAGAACATAAATTCTTACTAAAATTTTTGAAGCGATTTTAGCTTTATTCTAGCTTTTCTTCCTTGCTTATTTGTCACTTCTTTCTCTGGCAGAGAGAAACTCAATCCCATTATGTACAATTTATTTAGCTATATGTTCAACTCTAGATGCACATAAAGTAGCGTTAGAATTGCTAATTCATATTAGCAATTCAAAATTTGTAGAGAAACAAATTTACTAACAAGAGAATAGTTGTGTACTTTTTGTTTTTTTTTTTTTTGGTCTTTAGCCTTGCAATATCCAGTCAAAATTCTGTTGGAAAGTTATTTGGATCAGCTCCTTTCCCTCTTCATGCCCTTCAGTGAAGTTATGTCATATGCATGTAGTTTAATACGATTTGTCACAGTCTACAATCCATCCTGTAATCCCCTGACATCCTTCTTGATTCTTTTAAATTTGCAAACAGTGAAGTTTAATCTTTGTTGTGAATAATTCTATGAGTTTTGACAAATACAGAGTCATGTATCTATCACCCCAGTACTACATAGAAAAGTTCAATCATCATAAAAATTCCCCTCCACAGTCCCTTTGTAGGTACTGCTTCTTTTGCTCCCAGTCCCTAGTACCACTATCAACATAATCATACAATGTGCACCCTTTTGTTCTGACTTTTGGCACTTAGCACATTGTGTTGAAGAATTATTGACACTACAGGTCAATAATTTGTTCATATATATTATTGAGTTCTACTCCGTTGGATTTAGCATCATTTACTCACTGAAATACATTTGCATAAATATGAGGAGTGAGATTGTTGGGTCATATGGTAAGTGTATACCTAACATGACGAGAAAATGCCAAACTGTTTTCCAAAATGGCTTTACCATTTTGTATTTCCACCAGCAGTGAACAAGGATCCCTGTCTCTCTGCATCCTCACCAGCATTTGGTATTGTCAGGTTTTCTCTGCTTCCTTCCTTTCCCTTCTTCCTTCCTTCCTTCCATTCTAATAGCTTTCTAGAGTATCATATGTGGCTTCAATTTTCCATTTCTCTAACGACTAGTGTGCTGTCATTTCATTTGCTTATTTGCTATCTATATATCTTTTTTTTAAGAGGTATCTTTTTAAAAGAGGTATCTTTTGCCTTTTTTTTCTTTTTGGTGATAGGATCTCACTATGTTGCTTAGGCTGGAGTGCTGCCTATTCATAGATTGGATGGTAATGCACTGCAGCCCTGAACACCTTTTCTCAAGTGATCCTCCTGCCTTAGCCTACAGAGTAGCTGGAACTACAGGCCTGTACCACCATGCCTGAATTTTGCCTATTTGTAATAGGATTGTTCATTTTCTTATTTTTGAGCTTTAACCATTTTGTATATATTATGGTTGCAAGTCCTTTATCAGGTGTGTTTTTGCTGTTTTTTCTAAAAAACATTGCGCAGCTAAATGTTATATAGATTTTCATGTATGTTTACTTCTTTTTTTTAGATTAGAAAATATAGTTTATTTAGAAAGTAGATTAGAAAGAAATAGAGAGATAGTGGGGAGAGAGAGATTCACCTCCCTAAGGTAGAGTAGGGTGCCAAAGTTAAGAAACATGGCAGCCACGGCTCAAGGAGCACATGGCTAGACCATAGGCTATCAGAGAGATGGCCTATGTTTACTTCTAGACTTTGTAGTTTTATCTTTTACATGTAGGTCACTGATTCATTTGGAGTGAATTTTTACAAAAGGTGTGAGGCATGTGTCAAGATTCATGATTTTGTATATGGACAATCCAATTTTTCTAACATCATTTATTAAAACACTATTCTTTCTCTTTTAAATTGTTGCATATTTGTAAACAATCAATAAACTACATTGAATGGGAAATTTCTGGGCTGTCTATTCTGTTGCATCAGTCTATGTATGTGTCTTTCTACCTTTATGTTAACACATGCAGTACTTTTTTATTGCAGCATTTTAGTCATCTTGAAATCAGTGTGAGTTCTCGAACTTTGCTTTTTCATTTTTATTATAGCTTTGTCTGTTCTAATTCTTATAGAATTTTCATATAAGTTTTATAAACAAATTGTGTACTTGTTGTGATTTGGGGTAGTGTTGTTTTGAATCTAGCAACTAAATTGGGAAAATTGACATTTCTATGATTTTGAGTCTTCTATTCCGTGAAAATGGTGCATCTATCCATTTATTTCTTTCATCAGAGTTTTATAGTTTGCAGAATACAGATTTTTTAACATATTTTGTATGAATATTTGTGGTGCCATTTTATGTGATATACATATATCAATCATACATTCTTTGTAATATATGCATATCCCATCACATATTCTTTGTTTTATGTAGTCATTTTAACTTCCTTTGTGTAGATCCAGGTTTCAAGTATATTTTCTTTCCCTAATGAACTTCCTTAAACATTTTTTTAGAATAAAACTTCTGGAGTTAAATCTTTCCATAGTTTGTAGGTCTGGGAGCACTCTAATTTCTCCCTATTATTGAATCTATTTTTACTGAGTAGTAATATGTCATTTCATAGTTTTTTTAATTGCAAGGTCTCTGAAGATAAATTTGCTATAAGCTTTTTTCTTGTTCTTCTATAAATAATAGATATTTCATTATCTAGCTTCCCTCAAGATCTTTGTTTTGGGGTTTAATGGTTTGAATATTATACAACCTCAGATTATTTTGTTTTTCTTTTTTTGATTGTTATTCTCTTTTGCTATTTAACTAGATTGATGTTCTCTAAATTCTTGGATCTGTGGTTTGGTATCTGCTATTAATTTTGAAAAAAATTGGCCATTATTTCTTTATACACTTTTTTTCTGCCTATTCTTTCTCTCCTCTCTATCCATGTTACCAATTACACATATATTATGCCATTTGAAAGCATCCCACATTGGATCTTCTCTTTTTTTCTTTCTTCCCCGCCCCCCTTTCTTTGCCCCACCCTCATTATTTCTTTTTTTAATTCCAGGTGAAATAATTTTTTTTAAATGTATCTTCAAATCCATTGATGTTTTCCTTAAAAGTTTCAATTCTACTAATAAGTTCACTAAATGTATTTTTTATTTTTCTATTGTTCATTTCCATTATATTTTCATGTCCATGTGGAAATAACCTATCTGATCATGCATGGTATCTACCTTTTTAATAGATCTTTTAGCAATTTAATTATAATTATTTTAAATTCTCATTCACAGTTTTAATATTTGTATCATATATTGTTCTGATTTTAATGAATGGCTTGTTTTATAAGACTGTGGTTTTTCTCTCTCTTTTTTATACTTTGGTAGCTTTTATTGAAATTCATACATTTTGCACAGCACAGTAGGTAGTGAGGTAAATATTTTTCATGTGTGCAGATGTATATGCCTTTCCTTCTGCCAGGACTTTAGTGTGGAGGTTTGTGTTAATCTAGCCAGAATTGGAGCTGAATCTACTGTTTGTTTTTGCTGGGGTTACCTCAGTGTCTTGAAACTTTTTCAAAATTTCCTTTGGCTATTCTGGGTCTTTTGCATTTCCTTATGAATTTTAGAATCATATTGTCAATTTTTACATGAAATCCAGCTGGGGTTTGGATAGGGATTCTCTTGACTCTATACATCAATTTGGGAATCATTTATTTTTAAACAATTTTCTCCAAACTAGTTTATCCCCTAGACAAAGTTATTTACATTTAATGTAATGTTATTACATAGGAATAAAAGGATATAAGTTGAGAGGAAATAAAAATATAGTAAAATGTTTGTAAGGGATGATTAGGTTTATTCTTCCAGCTGAATGTTCTAGATCAATGGTTTCCAAATGCTGTGGGTCACTGAAAAAACTTATCTTTGCCACTAAACTAAATATGGTAAATCTGAATGACATTTTAACTCAGAAGTTATATTTTTCCTGTTTTTTAGTGTTATTACATAATATATATTATACTGAAATTACATGCTTTAATTTCATTATGCGTTTGTCAGCTATATATTCGTTTAATAAGTTTCTATTTCTTCTTTTATGTGGTCGAAAAACTTCAAATACTAAATTACATTCTTTAAATAACCTCTGTCTCAGTCAAGATTCTTAGTTGTAAGAAAGAGAAAATAGCTCTGGATAATTGAAAGAGAAAATCAATTTATTAAAAGGACACTGGATAGTTCATTAATTCTCTAGGAGGCCTAGAAAACTATGGCAGGAAGCTTCCATTTTCACTCCTCTGGTCAAATATTGCAATTATAGCCTGCACCACAGAAAGTTTCCAGAAAGACTCTTGTAGTCACACTCTGAAAATACGAATCTGCCACCATATTTTAGTGTTAAAATCTGGCGCTTACCCTGGAAACTTTTTAAAGCTCCAGTTTAGTTTTAAGCTCTCTGTGATCATTCAATTAAATTAGACAAATGTGTATTGACCACCCATTATGAGCACTTGGCTAGGCTCCGATCATGAGCCCTGCTATGTTTGACTTGGCTTGCAAACAACTTAGCTATGTTAAATGTGTTTCCTTGTCTACCATTGAATGAGGGAAGGGAGCTCTCCTACTCTGTCGGGTTTTGATATTAAACAGCACATCCCTGAGAGCCTGCTGCACCTGATATATACAGAGGGAACAGGAAAAGGTATAATTACAATCAGACTTCTACTGGCTGTGCTTAAGATCAACGAGTCAGCGGAGTGCCAATCAGTGCATTTCTGCAGAAGCCTGAGATGGGAGCTTTCTTTTTCTCACAGCAAGATGACTGGTCTGTGGGAAACAAACAACCCTTGTGTGCCTTTTCAATCTATAGTGCCCCCGCTTCAAAATAAAACAAAAAACAAACACACACACAGACACACACAACAAATTGGGAGTGCAAAAGTGGTTTCCTGTGGTGTTAAATACAAGGAATATCTTCAAGACATTGCACTTAGGAGTCATTTGTAGTAAGCAGGCACATCAGCTAAAGCAGCAGAAAAAAAAACCCCTATAAATTTATGTGTTATCGAAAAGGCCTCAGCCAAGAAGCATTGCGTATTGATAGTAAAATTACTTTGTGTTTAGTGTCAGGAATACAGTTTTTTGTAGTCCCTGAGACTACCTTTGTATATATGAAAATAACAAAAATCTCTGTTGGGAGTATAAACTCTTAGGGGACACCAAATGTCTGAGAGAATTAAAGTGGGTTTGTTTATTTATTTATTTATTTATTTATATTTTTTTGGAGGGGGCACTTGGATAGGTGATTTGTTTTTTTAATGATACACTGTGTAACAGAGTTCAGGCTCATTATTCTTTGTAAGTAGCACTTTAGATTAAATTCATTTTGTTGGAACACATGAATATTTAAAAAGTAAAGCTAATTCCTAATCTCTTAGATGCAATAATTTTAAGATATTTAAAAACTACAGCAATTTTTAATATGCAGTGAAGAGAACTTATAGGAAATTATTTAGAGAAAAGAGTATATTTTCTGACTGAGTGCATTTAGGAAAGTTTTTCTTTAATTTTCTAATTAAAATATATTTTCATGTGTATATGTGCAAATGCATGTATGTTTGTGCACGTGCACATGTGTAGTAAGATAGTGATGAAAAGATGCTTTTTAAAAAATAAAATATCACCATGCCTGCAGATCCAGAACTTTGGGAGGTGGAGGCAGGAGAATAGTTTGAGTTCAGGAATTTGAAACCAGCCTGGGCAAGATAGTAAAACCTCATCTCTGCAAGAAAAATTTTTAAAAATAGCTAGGCGTGGTGATGCACACCTGTAGTTCCAGCTACTTGGGAGACTGAGGTGAAACAATCACGTGAGCCTAGGATTTGAAAACTGTGGTAAACCTTGATCGTGCTACTATAACAGAGTGCCTAGGCGACAGAGTGAGGCCCAGACTCAAAAGGAAAAAAAAAAAAGATGAAGATCCTTAGTAAGTATATTAGATACCTACTGCTGCATAACAAATTGTATCAATTAGCTAATGAAAACAATAAACATTTATCATCTCACAGAGTTCGGAGTGTCTGAATATCAGGAATCTGGGGGCAGTTTAGTTGGGTGACTTTGGCAGTGAGTCTCTCAGGAGGTTACAATCAAAATGTCAGCTGGGCTTGTGTTCATCTGAAGGCTTGGCAAGGTTTGGGGATTTCAATTCCAAAATAGCTCATTCAACTTAGCTGCTGTCTGGCTGTTGTCCTCACTGGCGGTTGGCAGGAGACTTCTCTTTCTGTCCATATGGACCTCTTCATAGAGCTGCATGTGTGTCTCTGCAACATGGCAGCTATCTTCTCACAGACTAAGCAATCCAAGAGTCAGAGTAACACAGATACCACAATGTCCTTATCATTTTGTCTTGGTAGTCACACTCGATATTCTCAATATTCTATTAAATACATAAATTGCCTTTATTCAATGGGGTAGGAGCTATATAATGTCATGAAAACTAGTAAGTGGGAATCCTTTGGGTCATCTTGGAAGCTAGTTTCCATAATAAGTATAAAAGTTTCAACAGAGATTTAAAAGGCTTTCACTTCAGCAGGTTATTTATTTTCACCTAAAGTTAAGATGTTCTATGCTACTCTATTAGATAAAACTGTTTTCCTGAAAGAAGGAAAGGAATAACTACTCCTAAACCAGGCTAGGTTACACAAAAGACTGATCATACTGCATTGTTTAAATAAATGACATATAGCTCCAATTTCCTCAAATTGTAAAATAACACATCTTTTGTGAAAAACACATAATATTGCCAAACATTCACATGATGGAGGGATTTTTCTTTTTTGATGTTGAGACTACAGGACATAATGTCTATCTTTTGACATATCTTTAGTATTTTTTCAGGAAAAAAAGCTACATTATTTTATCATTTATATATTAATAATAAAAAAATCTAAGTAATAGAAAAAACTGAATGGTATGAGCTCAAAGGTATACTTTTATTTGTGAATTTTATGGACGAAATATATAGCTAGTTAGTTGTCCAAATAATTGGACATTTGCTATAATTTTATAATAGTAACAAACAAAAGTAAAACTAATAAAACCATGTGCTATGCTTAAATCTGCATTCATTAAATTCTAGAAGGTGATTTATCTTTAATCTCAAATACATACATTTTATTCCAAATGAGTCAAAACAAAGACATATGTCTATGAAGTTTTCCAATATGATAGGTTTTCTTTTTGGTTATAAATATTTATAATTCTCAGTTTTCCAATAAGTTTTTAGTACATTTAGAGCCTTGTCATCCATGAAAATAATCTTAAAATATTATGTTAAAATTGTATGAAAGTTTCGAATTTTATCAGTCTTTCTTTTTTTTTTTCTTTATTGGTTAGATATCTGAGAGGCTGAGCCAAAAATGCATTAGAATGAATGGTTGCTGACTCTGAGTTGAGTTTTCACTTCTCTATTAGCAGTGTTATTTCTTTGTTCTTATCATACAAGCAATTCAAGATAGCCAAGCCTGAAGATGCTGTGTTTGTATTTAGTAAAAACATTATTTCCTGGAGTTCCATTGGCCATGTCCCATTTCTTAATACATCTTACACTTTTTGGATATATCTACTTTATCAGTAATACATATCAATGTGTGGTCTTCTTATTTACGTTGAACAAAAATGCCAGCAAAAAATGACAAGATTACTTTAAATTTCACAAGCACACTGATAATTTCTCTCACTATGCAATACCTCATCCATCTAGTTCAGTTTTGCTGCAAGATTTTACCATGCAGAAATGCCTTAGATTTAACAAGAATAGCAAGTTATTTGCTGGATCTTTCTATTGTAAAATGTAACTAGAGAATAGGTGTAATGGTGTGTTTCTGGAAAAAATTGCAGGACAATCTAACTTTTCTTTTCTCCCTGTTCTTTTCCTACCAGAGGAAGAATAAATTGGGAATAAAATATCTGCATTTCTACAGGAAAGAGACTCATAATAAAACAACTCTTTAGAAAGGACACAAAAATGGCCTAACAACCCTGAAAGTGTTCTTTTAAAGTCTATTACATTCTGAAGTATTATTTCTAAATGGAAGCTTTTTTCTTGCTTGATAGCTTTGATTTTCCAATATTGTATATGATTGCTTGCCTTAGTGTGCAAAATCAAATTTCAAAAGGCATTTTATTTTTCTTCAAAAACATTCAGGTTGTGTTTTGTTTCATGTTTTAAGCTTGGTTTCATTTGTAGTCAGGATATTGATATTTCAGACTGTAACTTTAAGATGTTTGGATAATTCTAATTTTTATCTATCTTGATTTGGTTTTACTGATGATTAAATATATAAATATCTCTCTTTAATTGAAGAAAATGAATATTCAAAGTAGTTTCCAATGCATTGTAAGTTACTCTATCTTATGACTTTTTACTATTGTTTATCACTATAAAATCAGCTACATGTTGTTGAAGATTATTCATTATAGATATAAAACTTTTATCAACAAAAAGGAAAAAAATAAGTTGTTTTGATTTTGACTTGAATATTACTTTAAAATTTATATATTCTCAGATGAAAATGAAACATTTTTGAGATATTCAGTCTTTCTTGATCAAATTCTTTGAACCTAATTAATTCCAAAAGGATCATCCAACATGAATCTGCTGTAAGTTGAGGGTTTTCTGTACTAGAAAATATTTTAAAAATGATCGTGATTTAAAGTAAAACGTACTTTAGAATAAGCAGTGTTTGAATTTAGTTGAAATTTGCATGGAACATTCTTCTAATAGAAAGTGGCCTCCAGTGTAGTTGGATTAAAGTACAAAGTAGAATATAATTCCAGATGGGCTAGTCATAGTTGATGGTCAGATATTGTGATGTCTTGAAGGCTGTATTGAGAAATTCTGTCTTCTATATGACCAGATTGATACTTTAAAAGTTTTCTCTGAGTTGGTGGAGAAGCAATTAAAAGATGGAACAGTGAAAACGATTGAAAATTAGAAAATCAGAAAACTGTTACAGAATTTCAGGTAAGAGATAACAGTAATTTGGACCAGGAGGGTGGTAGTGTATGTGGAGATAAGTAAACAGATTCCTTAGGAAGTAAAATTGACAGTATTTGAAGGTGGATTTGATATGAGAGAAGAAATAGATGCTCAACATTGCCTCCAAAGTTTTCATTTTATATTCTTGGGTTGCTGGACATGTCAGTAATTGAGATATGGTTCCTGTGACACAGGTAAACGGCAGAAATTCAGGTCCTAGTCAAAAGGCTGGGCTTCTTTACTTCTTATAGAAAGAGCTCGGAAAGGCTCTAAAAAAGAGAGAAAAAGAATGACTTTTATTATTTATTCTCTTTTGGCTGAGTATGCAAAATGCACCTGTATTACTATTGTAATATCTAAGAAATATATAAGCTGTTCTTCTATAATTGGCAAATCTATCTTTTTTTTTAACCTGAAATGGTTAGATTAGCCTAAGTAGATAAGGACACAATTTTTTTTTCTTTTCATCACAACAATTGACTGTTTATCTGCACTGAGGTTTAGTAATCTTTCTAGAAATGGCAAGTAAATCCTATTCGTTCTTTGTTATTGTACTTTTTACTATGACCAACATGAAGTTCAGAAGATTTCTAGCATAACTAGATAATTGTTGCTTGCCATGTAGTCATTAAGAGTGTTTTCAGAACAAAGAAATAAATTGCATTTTAAATAGCACTCTTATTAATGATCTTTACATTGGTAGGGAACGGGGGGGACTGTCTTTAAAAAAGTAGCTTCCTTTTTTGCTATCATCACTACCTTCTTCCTTCCCCTAATGGGCCTCAGCACACTTCTTAGGAAGAAGATTCCTTAGTCATCTCTTGTTTAAACATTTTTGTCCTCTTGAAACCCAAAAAGAAATAAGAGTGAGGGTAGGCAATGTAGGTGAAGTTGTAGAAGGAGGAATCATTACTTCCCTTTACCTACTTTTCCCCACAAAAAAATTCTTTCCTTCTCAGTAACCTCTGCAATTTGGCATACATATCAACCTATTGAAAATGAGCAAACTATTATTTTCACCCCAATGTGAGGAATCTCAAGGTCTACTCACAACTGTTGAGTAGAAAGAAATTGGTGAATTAGGATTGTACTGTCTGACTCCATTCAGTGAGTTTGGGTCAGCATTTTTCAGGTTCTTCTAAATTCTCCTTTATACGTCTCCTTAGAAAGGCTGGTTTATCCAGTAATTTGAACCATGCAATAATTTTCTATGCTTCATTTCTATCTAGTAAAAGGCTGAGTGAATTTATTTTCTACTTTTTGCTCGATGTTCAAGTAAGATCTTTTCAAGCTTGAGTCCTAATTCTACCCCTCGTTTTCATCTAGAAGCTATTCTAATCAAAAAGTTGTTTGAAATTTGACTTGGTGGACTCTCCCTGCATCACTCATAAGCTTTTCTAATTGAAAATCTATCTTTTCTGAAATTCACGTCTTTAGCTCTAGCTTCAAGCTGTACATTCTTTTCTGTTTCCTTCTATCTTTATACAATTACTATTAGAAATAAAATGGAAAAAATACTCAATTAGTAATTGATATAGTAAATCATTGTAGGAAATAATTTATATTTGTTGGAGAAAAGCCAAATAAATATTGTTGGTGGAAGAGGAATCTGAATATCTAAGATATGAATGGAACCATTATGCAATTTAGAATAAAGGCTATTCTTGTTGATTCAGAGAAGACGTTAGGGAGACAGAATGGGGAAATAAGGAAAGAGGGATCAGCAAACTACTCCAAAGTCATATACTGTCTACTTGTGATGTTATCTGAGTTTGGGTTCCTCCTCCTGCAATAATAACAACAACAAAAGAAAAGCAAACAAAAAGAACAAAAACAATAAACACAAGGCCCTGAAACATAGCCTTGATGTAGATAGTTACTGGAAGGAGCTAAGTGAGGCAAAGAAGGAAAAAAAGACAATAAAAAAATGTCCTCTGTTATTGCTGTGGAATTCCACATTCTTAGAAACACCGAAAAATCTCAGAATGTTACATTGGAGGACAAGATAGATGGGGAGGCTGGAACATCTCCTGAAAGTGATGCTCCCTTGGTTTAGAGTTGACTGTGCCTCTTTCCCACTTCATTTTTGTACTTCAGGGTGGTGCCTGTGGGCACCTTGATGCCAGTGACTACACAGAACCTTTCAAAACCTGCCTTCCTTCCTTCCAAATCTTGAGTGAAGCCTACTGGAATCAGGATACCATTAATGTGAGGGGATATTATGTGGAAATTGATGAAGAGACTAAATGGTTTTCAGGTATCTAAAGGCAAGAGATTTCATGTTCATGGTTCAGACACAGAAAATAATGACAAAATAAGCTGCAGGAAGTGGTAGAAACTGTTGGGAAGGAATTAAACTGTCACAGGTTCACATATGAAATTGATCAGATCTCTGAGCAGTAAGAGATATTGACTTGAATCAACACATCCTTCAAATCCCATGGGAGGGTTTCATATCATGAATCAGACAAGCAATATAAATAAGTGAAACAGTTAAAAAAAAAACCTCAAGATCACCATTTCATTGTTAGAAAATAGTTAATTTTTAAAAATGTTTCTTCAAAATCTCTGACTCTATCTTCTAGGCAGTTAGAAACTAAGGGTGTTGCAGTGTCCTGGAGGTTGGATATCTGTTTAAAAAGACATCTGCTGCTTAGCTCCAGTTGATTCTACTGGAATAATCTCCATAAACTCAGTAATTTTTTTCTTTCCTTTCTTATTTTTTCTCTTCTTTCCTATTTTATTTTCTCTCCTCTTCTTTCCTTTCTGTTTCCTTCTTGCCTTTTTGTCTTTCTCTCATTCTGTTTCTTTTATCTCTTTTTCTATATTTTTACAGTTGTTCTCTGATACAGTATTCCCAGTAAATAAAATAGTGCCTGGACCATAGTCAGCGCCCAGTGAATGTTTGGGGAATGAAAGAATAAATTGGTTGTATGTGGAAATTCACACATAATGTTATCAGATCTTCAATGTTAAAAACTATATGCAAGATAGGACTCTGAATTTTTAGCGACACATTCTGATTTTTAGGTGTTCGAAAACAATTAAAAATGTCTAATGATTCTGTAGGTCCCATTTGGCAGGAAATCAAAATATAAAAAAGAGAGCTTCTGGTTTACTACTTGTGCTGTAGAGCTTTTATGTGATTTCATAAAGGGTGTGTGTGTGTGTGTGTGTGTGTGTGTGTGTGTGTGTGTACAGGTGCTAGCAAATTTGTCACTTATCTTCAAATTTTTCATCA
The DNA here is from genome assembly GCA_027257055.1 of Cephalopachus bancanus. Lineage (NCBI taxonomy): Eukaryota > Metazoa > Chordata > Mammalia > Primates > Tarsiidae > Cephalopachus > Cephalopachus bancanus. Next base: position 6,201,916 of record JAPVLO010000131.1, read on the forward strand.
TTGAGAGTCATTCAAGCATATCTAAATGACCGGGTTTCTGATCATTTATCTCCACCTCTCGGAACACCTGAGTTAGCATGATTGTTCCAGTGTCCTCTTTTAGACATAGAACTTTTCAATTAACAGCAATTTGGGGATGGAAAGGAAAGCACACTATAATGTTTCTGACGTTTTCTTCTACGGCACTACCTGATGTGGTTATCTCATTGTGTCCTGTTTTGCTGATGCCTAATAACTTTCATGAAATACTCATATCCAATATTTTTTCCTTGAAAAATTTTTCTCCCAAAGCTAGTCTGCCTTGCTGTCTCCTTTCTCTCAATGCCTATTTAGATTGCAATCTTTATCATTAATTTTTATAGTTTTTTTAATTGGGAAGTTGTATTATGTATTTGCCTTATTTTTTCCAATAGTTTTTTGAGCATCATATAGATTGGAACAGTTTTCATTTTTCTCTTATATTTTATCTAGCACCAAGTATAGCATTGGGCTCATGGGGGTGTTCAATAGACATCTGTCAGAACAAATTGCATCAATACCTGAACAGAGACACACACAACTTTTCAGAAGACAAAATCTTTTTTTCCACTTGACCTTTTCATCACTGTTGGAAGCACACCCATTTCCCATTGCTCTCAAACATGAAATATTATATCAGCCTTTGCTTCTTCAGTATTTCCACCTACACTGATTTCAGCTGAATTCAGTTTCTTCACTCTTTTTAGTGTCTCAACTGAAATTGTATCAAGCAGAAAATTTCAAATTAATTTCTTACGGATTATCTTCAAAAAGTTTCTCTGTTCTGCTATAAAATATAAAATCTGTTTTCTTGATTTGACCAAATCCTCAAAATTCTATTTCCCCCCTTAGCTCCTATAGTTTCTTCTTATCAATACACGTATCGAATCTGAATTTTGTACAATTTAACATCCAGTCTTCTTTATGCTCTTTTTCTCTTTCTATCTCTTCATCTTTTGCTGTTACCCTAATATCATTGACTCAAACAATATGGCTACTGAGGCCTTCTGGTTTCTGTGTTCAGTTCTCTTTCCTAGATTCCAGAATGTCAACTTTATCTTTAATGATAAATATAATTATTACACAGTGAGAACACCCGAGTTTGCGTGATTGTTCCAGTTTCCTGTCTTGGCAATTGGCATAGGAAGTCACATTATAATCTAAGCCATTTATTCATTTGCTATAAGAAAGCATTGCTACAGAAGCCATAAAAACACTAAAATTCTTTTGATCAGCTCATTCTTTTCCTGTTGCAGAACCACATGGGAAGCCAAATCATAATCAGAAGGTTGCTTGGTAAGTGTGGAACGGAACAAGCAGCTTTAGATGACTCAAAAGTTTAATGGGATGAGGCTAAGACTGCTTCTGAGCTACTCGTTATACCTGAGAGGTTTTCTAACAGTGTGTTCTGAAATTCTGATAGGTAGAAGCTGCAAAAACTGTCATATAAAAGCTTTAGGCAGCCTGAGTCTCTTAACAGGTAATGATGAACACTCACTCGGCGCTGATTGTTCCTTCACTCCTGGAAAGCCTCCTGAATGGGGCTTTAGCTGCACAAATGTAAAGCAAGAGCCACTTATAAATTATGCATTGTTCTTGAAGAAAATGTGATGTAATTGTTAACCCAAATGAAAACATTTTGAACTGTGAAGCTAAGTGTTCTCTTTGCTAATGCAGGATTTTTTCCCATGCTTATTCAAGTTAGTCAACCTCTGCTAGAGTCAGTTTTCTCCTCAATAAAATTGAAACAATGTTTATGAAGATTAAATGAGGTAATACAAGTAAACCTCTTAGAATGGTGTCTCGCAGCTATTAAGTGGCTTCACGTTAGTAACAATAATGTTTCTGAGAATATTGCCACTTTTTAGAAGATGCATTTCATTTATCTGTCTAGATTGAGACAGTACTGTGCCAGTAAACTGAACGTTGTTCTTCCTGGAGATGTGGGTGCTTTGACTGGACAGAAGCCTGAAGAATGAACACCAAGTGGGTTCCTTGCTTTTTGCAAGAGGACCATGTACTGAGTACGCAGCAACAAGTGCAATGCAAAACGTCTGTTGATTCCCTACATGTGATTAACACAGATGGAGATACATTAGGCTCTGATGTGATTGCTGTTTCTGGAAAACTTTTTCTTGAATTAACTTTTCAACTTGTAAATATCTTGAGGAGAGGAAGATTCTAAGACAGAAAAATAGGTGAGATTCTGAGTGAGGTGGAAGGGGAATTTTTTGTTGTTGCTGTTCTGACTAAATGATTGTTTTTGTGTCTAAACTTGAAGGTGGGATGGCATTCTGTATGCTGTTGGAGGTAAATCAGTCACTAGACTTGACATAAGACCTATTGTGATTTGGACAGTATTGCTGTTCATTGACATTTCATTTTCCTTTTTCTAATGGAATGAAAGTTTGGGACAAATAGTTGGTTATCTACACTACATTCTGCAGCTTTCTCTGCAGTTAGATATTGCCATGTGACTGAGTTGCATCTGATGGAATTTTAGTAGAAACCACGAGTCCCACTGGCAGGCCTGGTTAGCAGGCCATCTGAGTATTTTACCATTCTTTTCCCTCCTGCCCAACTAACATGACAATAACCAGAGAGATCTTGGAACTCATGTGTTGAAAATGGTAGAGTGGTCATCAGACTAATCCCTGAATGGCTGCATGGAGAGAAGCCAGGGTTGACCTGAAACCCCTACCCTGGACTTTTATATGAGAAAGACGTTTTTTAATCACTGAACTTTTGGTGTTTGCCTCAACTAATTTAACTTCTGTAACAAATCCAGAAATTAATGTTTGGGCACAGGCCGAAAAGTTAGAGAAATACATTATATCATGGCAAAACATTGACATTTATTAAAAATAATTCCAACTATAATGGAATGTAGACCAAACACTCATATAGTTTTAGGTGTAGTGGTTGAAAAGAGCTGAATGTTTATACATGATAGCTGCTATTCGTTGTTTTACTAAAATATTGCAAGAATTGACTGGTTTGTGAACAAAGACTGAAAGGAGAGAATCCAGAGATGTAGGATCTCACAGGAAAGCTAACTGCTTCTGGAATACAACCCAGAATAAGATTTAAAAAGACTTCGAATGCAAAGGCTTAAGATGTCTAAGTAAATTAAGGGAATTAGGCTTGCAGCAAAAATCTGATGAAAGGTGATATCTTCCCATCCAACTGTTTTAGATGACCTCAGGGCAATTGTCATCGAGTCCACACACACTTTTGTGCACACATACACTCTGTAGGGAAGTTAAAATAAAAAGAGTAATCAAAAATTATGTCTAGGAAACCATTTTGGATGTGACCACTGGCACTTGGAAGAGACAAACAATAGATCAGAAATCTTCATTTTTGAGGGAATTGTACTGCCAAGGAAATCATAAACCTCACATGAAAAATCTTTTGACTCTTTGGCTTGTAAGATGATCCTTAAACTATCAGACTATCACAAACAAGAAATGGGTTATACGTGTTGCAACCCTGAAGGAGACACACATTCCAGTGATCAGTACAGAGTGCCATGAAGGATTGCAGACAAGGAGGAACCTCTCAGAAGGAAAGTCCTGGGTCCTCTAAGGATCATGAACCAGGAGGCTTCTCCCAGAGAGCAGCATCACACCTAATCTTGAGACTCTCTCCATCACCAGGGCAGAGACTTACGCAGTGCTAGCCCTGCAGAAATGGGTCATTTCAATGACTTATGATTGTTGCATGTTTCCCAGTACCCCACCTTGCTTTAAAAAAATTGATAGACTTTTTATTTTGAGCAACTTCAGGTTGCCCAAATTTTTACAAAATAACTGAGCAGAAAGTGCAGGGATTTTCCATATATCCCCTCCCCCAGTTTCCCTATTATTAATTTCCTCCACTAGTATGGCACATTTGTTACAATTGATGAGACAATATTGATACATTATTATTGATCAGATTCCAGAGTTTACATTAGAGTTCACTTTTTGTATTGCATAGTCTATGGGTTTTGATAAATGTATAATGACATGTGTCCACTGTTACAGTATCATACAGAGGAGTTTTATTGCCCTAAAAAATTTTGAAAACCTCTGATCTTTTTACTGTCACCATAGCTTTGTCTTTACTATTCTTTTTATTCCCTCCCTTCCTTCTCTCTATCTTTCTTTTTTCTTTCTTTCTGAGTTGGTTTCACTTTCTTCCAGGCTGGAATGCAGTGACATGATCACGTCTCACTGTAGCTTAAATCACCTGGGCTCAGGGATCCTTCTGCCTCAGTCTCCCAAGTCACTGAGAATACAGGCACGTGTCATGCCTGGCTAACTTTTTTTTTTTTTTTTTGTAGAACTGAGGTCTCTCTGTGTTACACAGGTTGGTCTTGAAATCCTGGGTCTAAGCAATAGCTTTGCCTTTTATAAAATGTCATGTAGTTGTAGTCATACGGTATGTAGACTTTTCAAAGAAGCTTATTTTACTTAGCAATCTGCATTTAGGTTTTCTCCATGTCTTTTTGTGGCTTGATAGTTCATTTCCTTATATCACTGAAATAATTTTTCAGTGTATGGACATACCATAGTATGTTTATTCACTCAGCTTTTGAAGGACATCTGGCTGCTTCCAGATCTATGCGCTGTTGGCAACACTCACTTGGAGGACATGGTACCAAAGAGTACAATTGCTGACACATGCAGTAAATGTATGTTTACTTTTGTAAGAAAGAATTAAACTGTCTTCCAAAATGGCAATACTATTTTGTATTTCCACCAGCAATGAATGAGTGTCTGTTGTTCCATGTATCCTTCCCTTTTATAACAGTGCTGTTTATTGTGGTTATCTTGCTCTATCAATGTATATTGATTAGGGCTAGGGGTAGGTAACTATAATTTAAAAAATCCTTGTACCGGGAAGGAAACACCCAGTCGTGGTGGCAAAACTTTTCCTGGTGAAGATCCTGGGCTTGCGACTAGATGTAGCAACTGAGTAATTCTGAATTATTTCCTTGGGGAGGGAGAGGAGTCAGTGTAATGAGAAGGGCTTAGCAAAGGTTATGTCTTAGCCATTAAAAGAATTCTACACCCAGATGGCCCAAACAGGTGACCAGAGATAAGAACTTACAGGCATCTCTCTAACCTAGCAGGTTGGTCTCCCTGGTATTCCTCCACTTCCTTTAGACTGACTATTCAGGAACTTGCTCACAACCTTTAAGTGACCTAGACTCTGTTCCCTTACGTAGACTGTGAGTTGCTACGTTCTCTGTCTTTCTCTGTCTGGCTTTTCCTTCCTTCATCATGTGACCTAGGCATGGAGGACTGTCTCTCTGACTCATTAAACCCTCCCTGCCTATAGTTTGTAAGTAAAAATCTTTGAATTTGTTTTCTATTGTGTTAGTGTATTGAACTTGCACCTTCCATCTGGAAAATCAAGGGTTGCCCCAGGTGAGTTTTTCTCAGGACATGGGGTAATACTAAGTTGGACTTTCAGGGCCAGAGCGATGGTCAGGGAAGCATAAATCAGACACAAATCAGACATGAACCACGGGTCACACGTGAATCACAAGGCATCTGCCAGTATAAACAAGTTCCTGTGTCAGGGACCCCCACTGGTTGTGGGTCAGACAACTATGCATTTGAGCATCTGCTAGGTAAAAAAAAAGTATCTCATAAAAGGTCTAGTGTACACACCCATGTCCGACTTCACTTCTTTCCCAGTTAGGGCAGAGTTGCTAGCCACTGTGGTACTAGAACACCAGTTTATCTAGGGCCTCTCAAAACAGTCTGTTTTTATCTATGTACAAATATTTGAAGGTCAGAGAGGTAGACTATGGTGGAGATGGCTTTCTGTCCCTCAGAACCTGTTGTCTTTTTCATTATAACTGATGGGCTGGATATATGGTTGGCCAGCTATGCCGTGTTTCCCAACTCTCATTACATCTAAGTATAGTCATAGGACTGTGTTCTTCCCATGGTTTGTGAGTAATGTGTGCCACTTCGAAGACTGGCTATAATAACTCTCAGACATGTTTCTTCATATTCTTTCTCACTTTTTCAGGGGCTGGAATGATGATAATCAAAGGTGGCCAGAGGAATTTTGGAAGAAATAATTTATGAATGGACAAGCCTTGTCAGTCTGAATCACTGCATCAAGCAAGAACCACCCTATTGACCTAAATGTTTTCTCTTGGTATATTACATGAATAAGTGTTGAACTTCTCTTATATTTAAGCTAGGCTTGTTTCTATCTGCAACAATAGTTGTGTCTATTTTAATTAATACATATACGTAATATAAAGTACATTATTTTATTCTCGTCCTAAACTTTCACAATACTTTGTGTCTTCTGAAAAATAATGACCATGGACAGAGAAGTTTCACTTTCACCCTAAATTGATTATTTTCTTTGTGTCATCGATTATCTGAAAGGCACTATAATATTGAAGTAAATAAATTGGCATTTAGTAGTTACTTTACAATTTATATCTACCTATATTTAAATCTCAATTTTTGTTAAATTGGGAAGATTTTTTTAAACTTTTAAGCTTCAGTTTATTATCAGAGCAGGAGGATCACAGTATCCATTTCATAGTTCTGTTGTAGAAATTAATTTAAAAGTCATGTAAAATATTTAGCACACAATTCGGCATTTAGGTGCTCAGGCAACTTTAGCTATTAGCTAATTCTTAATTCTGTGAGGTTTGATTTTACACCCACATTTATTGGAAAGACTTGAGTTGAACATAAAACAAACAAAAACTTTTCCTGCTACCCTCATAGCCTCTAGGTGAAATAACTTTTGACTTTAGTCAGAGTGAGAAAATGAGAAAGTATAAAAGATAGGGATTTTTGTTTGATTTCCTGGGGGAATAGCCAATTTCTCCAAATAAAGTACAATAATAGCTCCTCCCTCTGGGTAGAAAGTTTGTAAAGAGAATTGCTGAACCTCTCCACACCCGAAAATCCAGCAGTTAGGGCAGATGCCAGAAACAGCACTAAGGGGGTAACACAATGAATTGCCAATGTGTACAAAGAGTTCAGCAACTGGCAACAGCAATTAAAACTGCAGTAAGCATGTGCTCCATGGAAGTTATTGGCAGATTGAGTTCAGAAATCCAAAGGCAGCTGAAGCAGTGAAGACAATAAATAGTTTAAATTGGCAACCAACTCTTTTCCCAAACACTTATATATACATAATGAGAACAATACAAGGGAAAGTGTGAAGGAGAGTGAAAATGGGGTTGACTTGGATTCTGAGGGAAGTCACAAAGCCCAAATATCTGGAATAACTAGACTGTGCATCACTGTCAAGGGTCTCTGCAAACCTCCTGCATGGCACCAAGGGGAAAAAAAATGAAGAGCAGAATAGCAATGAACAATAAATCAAGTCTCACTTTAAAAAACAGGTCAGTAAAAAAGGGAGGGAAATAGATAGTCCAACGTCCGAGGTAAGGAGGAGTTGATAGTTACATCCAAATGTAAATTTTGAAAATATTATACAATTTGCAAAGTACTTTCATGTAAGATATTATTAAATATTCTCAAATTTCTTCTTGTTATAATTGCCAATTCATAATTGTCTCAAGCAAAGTATTCTATATTTGAAAATACAGAATCTGGGCCATAATATGTATGTGGATATTGTAATAACGCCCAGTCAGTGATTAATTATATAGAGTCAAATTCATCTTTATCTCTTCTGAACCTATGTCAAGAAAAGGGAGATAGGCTTTAGCAATCAAAGTCAAATTTAAGTTGTTCGCTGGTAGCTGGCAAATGGAGGGATGGTATAACATGAATCCAATTTAAGTACAGCAAAAGGCTGTAGGTGAAAACTTGAGACAAAGATTAAATATTCTTCTTGGAATATTATCTTTTTCTAAGAAATGTAAACTTTTAGAGCTCAGAGACAATCTTTGATCTTTTGTTTTGTCTTACAGTCTAATAAGTGTTATTCTTGTTTTATCCATTCTATCTTATCTCCTACTGTTTCCCAAATGAAGCTTCGAGTCTAGGCAGTTTGACTGCTTCACACTAGCCACCCTTCTTCTCTCTTCTGAGCCCACCTTCCGTGCTCACACCATTTTCATGGTTTCGTTTTCCTTTTCTACCCAAACCTTTTTCATTCCTCAGAGTCTAGCTTACATCCTTTGACCTCTTTCTTATAATTGAACTTCTGTAGCATAACAGTCTCTGAACCAGACAATTTAGCAGTTTATTTTATTTTATGGCCCTTTAATCATTTCATGCGTGTAAATCATGTTTTGCCAATAAGATGACAAGTTCTTTGAGAAAAGGGCATAGGTCCTCTTCTCTCAGGCACATGGTAGACAATCAATAAATATTTATTGATGGATTATTTAATATGCTTCCTAATGCCCATAAGTTACTCTTAGGAAGTAATTATACAGTGAACATTCTGACTGAAAAAAAAAAATTGACGCAGAAGGAAGTTGAGCAGAGAACTGGATAAAAACAAAGCTTACATTAATGGTAGCAAATGACATGATTAACACCTTTTCTGGCAGCCTTGCAGCTTGAATTTGATAAAGGAAAGTAATTTCTTTAAAGAACCAAAAGCTAAATTGAATGATTGAATTTAACTCCATGGTGTAAGACTATGATAGTAGATTTTTAAAAAGATGACATTTGAATGTGTTTTAAGTGTAATGCATCAATCTGCCATTGAGCTAATGAACTTTAACTTGAAAACCACTGAGGAGGTTGGTACAGATGACTCCTTCAAGTATCCTTGGGGAGGCAGGATGTGTAGGTAATTGAATGAAAATCTATCTTGACTGACCCCAATGACAACAATGTCTATCTCACATTACAAATCACCTGTAGTCTTTGATGGACTATTTTTTTAATTGCTTTAAAGGTGTTAATAGTGACTAGAAGGGAGCAGAGGGTTTATTTTCTATTCCTCATCAATAGAATACATTTTTAGCTTTTAAAATCACTGGTAGTGATTTTAACTTAACAATTAACTTTAGTAACTGCAGTTAAATTTCATCAGAGAAGGGCAAAGCACATTAGGTTGTCTTAACTTTACCTAGTCTCTCTGTCTTTATGAATGCTTTGAGATTGTGAGATCAAATTAGTTCAACCATAAAATGTGAGAATAAATGGGAAATTGGTATCTGTAAACTAATAAAAAGGAAAATAAAACAGAGAAACACATTTTTCTATGAGTTGTTGTAAGCTTGTATCCAAATTCACAGCTCAATTAAAATATGATTTTCTGTTTTTCTGAAGGGAAGCATAAATGTTTAGAGACTGTTATAGAAATAATATATTATTGAAGAGATGCAAAATGAATACATTTTTGAGAAACAGAGGAATGGTGGGAATGCATGTAACAGAACCACATGAAAACATGTAGAAATGTTAATCAAAACACTAAATCAATAGCTAGAAATTTTAAATCAATGTTTGATCAAAGGTAGTCTCAGAGTACATCTTTAGAATCACTTCCAATACTTGAAATGCTGATTCCTAGGTGCTATGGTTTAAATATTCCCCTGCAGAGGTGGGGCAGTTAAGAGATTATTAGGCCATGAGGGGTCTGTCCTCCTCATGGAATAATGCCATTATTGTGGGAATGAGTGTATTATCTCATGAATGGTTCATTTAAAAAGTGAGTTCAAACCGGGCTCAGTGACTCAGCCTGTAATCCTGCACCTTTGGGAGGCTGAGGTGAGTGGATTGCCTGTGCCCGCGGGTTCGAGACCCGCCTGGGCAGCAAGACCTCATCTCTACAATAAATCAAAAAATCAGCTGGGCGTGGTGGTGCATGCATGTAATTCCAGCTACTGGGAAGGCTGAGGCGGAAGGATCACTGGAGCCCAGCAGGTGAGGCTGCGGTGGCTGGGAACGGCCACTGCACTCCAGTCTGGGTGACCTAGTGAGACTCCAACTCAAAAAAAAAAAAAAAAAGTGAGTTCAGCCTTCTCTCTCTTGTTCTCGCTTGTCTTTCTGCCTTCCACTGTGGGCTGATGTGTGAAGGCCCTTGCCAGATGATGACACCTTGATATTGGGCTTTCCGGCCTCCAGAACTGTGAGAAACAAAATTCTTTTCTTTATAATTTCTCAGCCTGTTTTAAGTGGGCTGTTATAGCAACACTACACAAACTAAGATGCTAGATTTCACTCCAGACCGACTAAATCCAAATTTCTGAAGGTGAATCACAGTAATCTATATTGTAAAATGGCATCTTAGATAACACTGTAAATGCAAAATATTTTTAAAAGTCGTTGAAGAAGAGCAAACTCTTACGTTTAAATCACAGATTTTTGGATTTTTTTTTCAAAATCTTTCCTTCTTTAGCAAAAAAGAAAAAATTACATAAAATTTGATGGTTTGTCATATTATGAGTTATGTTTTGTCTGTGAATTCTTCCCTCCCTCATCTTTTACTGAAGAGGGACATACTGGGGAAACTGTGATGTGACAGTGAGGAGTCTTTGTGTAAAGTTTCAAATAGGATGATTGATAGATAGTATCTTAAAGAGCTATTGGAGGGATGAATGGAGTGAGAAACTTAGCTGAGGTCCAGGATGATTAGCCAAGAGTCAAAATGTAGAGACCAAATGCCAAAGCTAGGTTTGAGAGGTGGAAACGAGGTAATAGATATGGACTAGAGTAGTGGTAAAAAATGAGAAAGAAAAGGATGAAAGTGAGAAGAATCCAGAAGATGACCACAATCAATAATAGATACTCCAGAGGCTGGGCTCTGTTGGCTCACGCTGTAAACCCAGTACTTTGGGAGACTGAGGTGGGTGGATTGTCTGAGTCCACGGGTTCGAGACCATCCCGGGCAACTTTTCCAGACATTGTCTCTGCAATAAATCAAAAATGAGCCGGGCATGGTATCACGGGCCTGTAGTTCCAGCCACTTGGAAGGCTGAAGCAGAAGGATTACTGGAGTCCAGCAGGTCAGTGCTGGGGTGGCAGTGAGTGTGCTATTGCACTCCAGCCTGGGCGACGGAGTAAGACTCCATTAAAAAAAAAAAAGATATTCCCTTTAGAAGTCAACAATTTTATTGTACAAGGAATTCAGCTAACTTAAAATATTAATGTTGTAATATTCAAGAGTTAGAGATGGGCTGGGTGCGGTGGCTAATGCCTGTAATCTCAACACTTTGAGAGGCCAAAGTGGGGGGATTGCTTGAGCCCAGGAGTTTGAGACCAGCTTGGACAATAATGAGACCTCTTCTCTGAAAACAAAACAAAACAAAACCAGGCACAGTAGCACACATCTATAGTACCAGCTACTTGTGAGAATGAGGATGGAGGATTGCTTGAACCCAAGAGGCTGAGGCTGTGATGATCATGCCACTGTACTCCAGCCTGGGTGACAGAGTAAGATACTGTCTCAAAAAAAAAAAAAAATTCATAGATCATCTCAAGACTGTTAACTTTTTTATGTTTTACTTGTTAAATTGTAAAATGAAAATAATATTTAATCTAATGTGTTTGCATTGTTGAAAGAGAAATATGATTCTTAGTTTAGTATAAATGCTATGGATTTACCATTGAATATCCACATTATTTGTTACAAATATTTCTGAATTAAAACTGGTCTGTTAACAAGAGAGATCAAAACAATAGAACCTGAGAACATCCAAATCAGGAATCATCTTGATATATATTCTGGGACACAATGTACATTCTGTAAAATGTACACTTAGTACATTCTGTAAAAAGGTCTCTAGGGGAAAAAATATACAGAGGATAAATGTCTCAAACTTTCTATTTTTCACCCTATCACTCTTCTGGGCCTCTGAATGTAGGTGTATGTGATGTGAAGAATCTTATGGGTCAAGAACAAGAAAAAATGTTGTTATATATGTGGGCTGCTGACAAATTTTGCATCTTTCATTTCTTCTCAGGTGTGGTTTTCCCTGCCCTCTATGTGAAGATGCAACCTTGCTTAGTTCCTGAATTCATGTTGATGAATACAAGGAAAACATTTAAAAATTTGATCCACGCAAATGTGGTTTGGTCTAGAAATAGTTACCATACTATTCACTCAGACTCTGATATACCAAAAGTGAATTTCTTAGATCCACTTGCTTACTCTGTCTGCACCTTCAATATAGGACCCATCAGTTGTCTTGATTCTGCCTTCCTGTACTGCTAAGTACTAATTTCTTCCAAGAGTCAGGGCTTGTCTTGAGTTGCCTACCTATAAAGGATGTGAACACTTGGATTAGCCTTTGCCATTGCCCTATCATAAGAAGCTATATCTTATTTCTGTACAGTCATTTCCTGTTTGGTATGTTCTACATGGCTTGATAGCTTTTACCAGGAAACTGTAATAGACTTGCTTTCAAGTCTTGCCTACTTTGAAACTTTGATCTGAATTCTCATTTGCTTGGTTAGAGTTCCTCAGTCTTTGTCTGCTGAAACAAACCATGGCCTCTTTGGGCACTATTCTTTAGACAATGGACCCACTTCAGAGCTCTGCCCTAAGGAATGCCTGTTATTACCACTTATCTTTCTTTCTGGTCCTAGTTTTCTCCTCTTACCCATTGATCATAATTTGTGGCCATCTTGCTTGTTTCTAGGTCACACTTATTCAACATTGGATATAGTTCAAGGAAATTTCAAGTTATATTTCCCTGTGATAATGTGCCTGGTAAAAGACATTTGGTTCTACAGAAAGAGTTATAATTTTGAACCATAAACGGACTGGTAGAATTATCTCCTCTAAGAATTTCCCAGGGTTTAGCAATCTCCAGTCATTTTGGGATGAGATTGATTTAACTATACAAATACAGGAAAATTAAAAAAAAAAAAAAAAAAAAGGTTCCCTTGAGAAACCTAGCCACCAGAAAGTATCGTTCTCTCTGGACATTTGGAGGATCTAAACCTCTGGAGAAATGATGTGCCTCAATAGATATTACTATTTTTGAGAGACTGATGCAAGTCTGTATTTATCCCCTTCCTGAGTATCCTGAGTAGTTATTTTTTACCATTTTGCATTATATAAGATCTCTTAAGAACGGGATGTTTTATGCTCCAGCTCATGCTCACTCTGCATTTCTCAATACACACCTGGAGTATAAGAGAACAAGCCATGAATACAATTTATGTAACTCTTTTATACTAGTCCATTAGCATTGTTGTAATGCTACTCTTCTTGGATACAAACATAGCAACAGCATTCCTACTTTATGTCTACCTACTCTTTGACTGACAATCTCATGCTTTTGCTAGATGATTCTCAATAAGCTTACATCGTCTTACATATTCAGACTGAAACAATGCCACTGATAGCACCTCTTGTTTGTGAAACTAATTATATTCTCATGTGCTTTGCTTTGCACTTTAGCATGGAGCTTATTACAATATAAGAATTTATATGAATTCCCTTCTTCTTCTTCTTCTTCTTCTTCTTCTTCTTCTTCTTCTTCTTCTTCTTCTTCTTCTTCTTCTTCTTCTTCTTCTTCTTCTTCTTCTTCTTCTCCTTCTCCTCCTCCTCCTCCTCCTCCTCCTCCTCCTCCTCCTTCTCCTTCTCCTTCTTCTTCTCCTTCTCCTTCTTCTTCTTCTTCAACTTGTATTATTCATTGACCTTGCATGCCTTGAAAAGTTGTGTGGATGATGTTCTCTTTGCCTTCATCACAAGAAGGCATTTCCAAATAAACTTCTCTGAATTTAACCTGCTTTCCCTTCCTTTCCTTCTTGTGACTCATAGCTCACCTGCTGTTCTGTCTTTCTCCTTTTTCTTTTATAGAGTATTTCACCAGAAGACTCAGAGAGAATATTATTATTTAGGTGCCCTATGTGTCAGTGCCTTCTAGATTGCACAATGCATTAATTTTATACTACAAATAGAAAAAAATATGAACCTCATAGAGTTGAAATGACTACCCCAAGGCTAAATCTTTAGTAAATGATAAAATCAGATCTAAAAAGGGGTATTCTGATTTCAAGTTCAATTTTCTTTTAATAATACTGTTCTTAATAGACAGTTATTATCTCATCATTAGGTTTAATGGTGAGAAAGTAAAAATGTAAATTTATAAACATTCATTGACTTTTTAGGTAGTCACGTTAGATAACTGCTGGACTCATAGAAGGATAGTAGTAAAAGTTCAAACTGTAATCCATAACTGTCTTCAATTCCATCATGATTCTTCTTTGCTGAGGTCTTCATCTTATTAAATTGTCACCACCCTGTTAAAGTATGGTTAGAGGGCATTTTATGAAGCTTAGTTAAAGAGGAGAAGAAAACGAGGAATTAATTAACTAACACAACAGAATCACAGATTTCTTTGCCAACACATAATTTTAAAGTTAAGTCATTCCTAGAAAAGAGCAAAAGGCATTTTGGTGGAAGTAAAGAGGATATCATTAGGGAAAAAGATATCTTTATACATAAGCTTAGAACTTAAAAATCCAAATAATAGTTTGAATTTAGAATTTTTCTTCTCTAATTTTTACAAAATGGAGAGCTATTGAAAAAATTATAAAATTATGATGTATTTATTTATATATTTGATTGGATGCAAGTATTGATCTAAGGGTTCAGCCAGCACTGGAATTTCTGAATATGTATTTAAAAAAATAACTCTGTAGAAAGTTGAGGCTAAGTATTAGTTGAATACATAGATGTATACTATGTAATCAACTAAAATTCCTGTGAAAGTAAGATATGGACTGAGCTTAATTCTGGATAGATTATAGTCTTTTAACAGCTTCTATTTGGTATCCTCCTAGTGATCCAAATTAAAAATAAAATAGGCATGATATTGTTAATACTGGTGACTATTATTAATAAAATCAATTTTTTTCTTCAGAGTAAAAACTTTGGAGAGTTTATCTAATCTTTTTCTTCTTGAGATTTGATAATGAATTTGTTACTCATTGCCTTAAACTTAACACATATTTCTTTCTAAAATTGCTATTAAAGTTATTTATTTTAATCACTGTTGCTACTTCTGACTCTCATTTATTCTCTAATTACTTTACCCTGGATCACAGTAACAATTTTCTAACTAATTCCCTGCTCCCAGTCTCTTTTTCAAACTTACCTTTCATACTACTGTCAGTTTAAGCATGCTAACATATCACTTCATGTCACGATTAAAATGATTAACACTTTATAATGAGTTTAGATATCTATAAAAATTCAGGTGGCAATACTGAAAAGTTGTTTATAAAGCTCAGGAGGGAGAACTGACAAAGATATAATTGAGAATAATAGATAATCAAAAATTAAGAGAATCAATATCAACGAGGTGGATAGGATAGGAACCAGCAAATTAATCTGAGAGGCTTAATTATTACAACTTGTGAAAGTTTCGCCATGACTTGAATGATAAATAAATTTTATATTTTGGCCAGGCAAACACACAGTACCCATTACACACACACACACACATACACACACACACACACACACACACACACACACACACACACACACTCACACACACACACACAAACACACATACACACACACACGAAACAAGTATGTCACCAAGCAGCGCTTACCATGACAAATGTGATGATTCAATGCTGTAAAGTTTATTCTATTTTATTATATTAAAAAACAAAGTCCTAAGGGAGGAGACTAACTATTCATAGAGGCAGCAGGTATTTTGAAAATCTTTGCACCTTCTACTCTTTTTGGCTGTGAACCTAAAACTGTTATGTAAAAAAGTCTATTATATTTTTTTAAAAAAGAAAGCCCCCAAATTCCTCGTGGTGATTTGCTAACTGAGTTCACTAGTAAGCCCTGACCTATAGTTTACAAAATATTTCTACAATGGGAAATAATAGTGTGTGCCATTAAGATGTGGGAGAAAGTAAGTATAAGATGTGATTAATCAGGAGGGTCAAAGGCAGCAGAGCGATAAGGTGATGGGTAAAAGAGTTCAGTTGAATTTAGTCATCAAAATGTGACAAATAAGAGGTGATTGTTGCAGTGCTGATTGCAGTGACCAGGAGTGGGATGAAACTAGACTGTTAGGGGCTAAAGAATGAGGAAGATGAGAGGAAGGTTATACCCCTAAAAGCCCACTTTACAGATTAATTGGTTCACAGAGGACAAGAAATTTACTCAAATATGCATAGCTAGAGGTGACAAAACCAGGGTTGAAGCCAGATCTGACTCTGAATATTAAGACTTTTCTATCACATCACAAGAGAGGGTGTAGCTGAGGATGTCCATGGTGGAATTGATGCTATGCTTCATATCTTCCTCTGATAGGCTTTCTTTGTTTCTTTAGCCACAACCTTCTTCTGAGAATCTATTGAATGGTATTTGTTGTACTCATAAAGTACTTTTTCAAGCACTGCCTTTTAGTATAATTATTCTACATAACTTTTGCCTCACTGGGTTTTAAGTTGCATTTCAGTGGAAAAAGGTGTCCTATTCTTCTTTTAGTGGTGAATAGGTTCAGGAACTGGATATGGTATGTTGTTATATTTTCCATAGCATGTAGCCTAATATTTTGCACTTAGAAAATAGTCAAGCCAGACTGGTGGCTCATGCCTGTAATTTCAATGCTTTGGGAGGTCAAGACAGGGGAAATTGCTTGAACACAGAAGTTCGATACCAATCGGGCAACCCAGAGAGATCCTGTCTCTACAAAAACAAAAGGAAATATTCAATAAACATTTTTAAATAAACAAAAACAGTAGGTACTGCCTACCATTTGGGAAGACTATTGCTTTAGGAATCAACGTAAATTGGTTATTTTATAATTAGAGTGATTCACCTCATGCTCTATGGCTAAAAGTAATATTAAACTCATCATTATTCTTTTTTTGTCAAGGACTTTATAGACATACAATTGCTTTGAATATGTTCTCAAAGCAGCATAACCTTTGTCTTTTCTGTTTTCTTTCTGAAAGTTTTTTTTCTTCATGAACCAAATGATATCCTATGATCTATTATACTTGCCTTTCTTTTCCTCCTTCACCATTCTTTCCTACCAGATTGAAGAAAATCTTCTCTAAGAACCAAACAACTCAACAAATGTCTCATATAAATATCCTGACAATTACGGCAATTTTTTCATTTTATGTGTGTGAAAAATTTCGTGATAATTGGATATACGAAAACTGCATCTTTGTTTGTATTCTAGAGTTGTGTTTTATTTGAATTTTTAGTGTTTTTATAGAAGTTGCAAATTTTATAGACTAAATATACATCTTAAAACTTAAAGTTCCAAATTCAATTTGTCTGCAATTAAAACATTTCATGTTCTATGAATTTTGTAAGCTAGCTCCATTAAGCCAGGTTGAATTTAGTATGGTTTTTAAAATAAAAATCCAGTATAACTTTTACATTTTAACCCTATTCCTAAGAAACTTTCTCTCTTTTTAAAGTATGGGAAGAAAACTGCTGAAGACTATACTTCCCCTGAGCAGCAACAGCTGAGAAGTAAGGCTACTCCTTAGCACTAACACATTTCTTTCTCAGAAATTTTGTATCCTGTTGATGTTGGATGTATTTCCCCATCTTTGAATAAAAAGAGAAAAGCCACTTGTTAAGTGCTTACTCAGGACCATCTACAGTGCTAAGCACTTTGTTTTAAATATATCTTTAAAAATTATATAGCTTTTTCAGTAGCTAATATATTAATCTATTACACAAAATTCTAAAGCTAAAAAGTATATTTAGGAAAGAATATGTCTTCTTTTACTCCGATCTCTTAGCGGCACTTCTGTTTTCTTGGAATCAAAATTTCTTCAGTTTCTTGCGCGTTATTCCAGAAAAACTCTATATATGCATTAAATTTGAAATCAGGCCTTTACTCGCAGACTTCAAAGTTTTCATTCTTTCTATCAAATTATGCTTCTCTAAAATATTATTTAGCATATTATGTTTGTATTGAATTTCTTAGAGTAAAAAACCGTGGGAGAGAAAAATGGGTTAATGTGATAATCTTTCAAATTGTCATGTTAGTGCTTCAAGTTGCTTAACCCCTGCAGAGAAAGTGCATAAACTTTGGTATGCTGTGTGGACTGAGTTTGGAAAGCTAGCCCTTTGGCCCATTAGGTGTGGGACTTCAAGAACGTTGTTTGAATTCTTAAAATTTCAGTTTGCTTATCCACAATTCAGTTGTATACCTAGAGGGTAGAAGGATTATCTCTGGGTCAGGCAGCCTTTGATATGAATCTTGGCTTCATCATGTATTTGCCAGTAGGAAAATTCCTTAACCTTTCTTATATTCTTTATTCATATTTATGGGCATATTACAATCTACCTTATGGATTCATTGAAAAATAAGTGAGAAAATACATACACTGTGGTGACCTTTAGTATCAAATACTCCGACAATTTTTATTCATTGAGTTGATTAAATTACATAATACCTGCTAAGTACTTAGCATATATTCATAGCCAACAAAATTTCCTTTTTTCCTATTAATAAGCAATGAGTTCCTTTATAAGTGATATGCCGTATAATCTTACAGTGGGGATTGATATAAATATATTTATTTTTTGTATGTGAAACTAAAACAATAAATCAATTTAATAAATATCTGAGAATTGAACATTTCATTTTTATTCACTGTTTCATGAGAATGGTGATCATAATGCTATTAGAATGTAGTAGTTACCTATTTTGATGTGTGGTTATAAAATATTTGTCTTAAGTTCTTATTAAGAAGTGAAGAAGGAATAGTTTTTTCTTACATAGATTATAGAAGGGGATATAGTAAAAAGTCAAAGTTTATGTAGAAGGGTAACAAATGAAAAATATTCCCTTAAATAAGTAAATAAATAAATATTTTGTTTAAATAAAGCCCTTCATAAACTACTGGGTGGGGAGAAAACAGCCAAAACTTGAGGTGTGCAAAGTTCAGTACAGAAAGATCCACAAAATACAGTACAATAGGATTAGAGGAGCGAGAATTGTGATTAGACTCCAAATCTAGTGAAAAAAAGATACAGAAAATTTTTGAAAAAGCATTTGATTTTATGTGGTTTGTGTTTCTGTGGTGTCAATTTTGTGTCCTCAGTATAATATACTGCATAAATTATTAAGGGAAATATAGGAACACAAGTCCACTTGTTCTATGTTGTGTAAAAAGGGGACGCATGACAGAAATATGCTGATTTATTTAAGTGCACATAGACATGGAGATGACCATAAGAACCATCTCCAGCCTTGAAGTCAATTCAAATTTTGGGAAAGTATCGACTTTCATAATCAATGGGCTGGGAGTTTACATTTGCTATCTCACTCTGTCTGGTCTCACTCTGCTGCCCAGAATGGAGTGTGGTGTCACAATCATGGCTCATGGCAGCCTCGACCTCCTGGGTTCAGCAGTCCATCCACCTCAGCCTCCCAAGAAAGCCGAAACAACAGGAATGCTCCGTCACTCCTAGCTAATTTTTCTACTTTATTTTTGGTAGAGACAAGTACTCACAATATTGTCTAGGTTAGTCTCCAGCTCTTGGGCTCAAGCAATCCTCCTGCCATGGTCTCACAAAGTACTGGGATACAAGTATGAGCCATTGTGCCCAGTCACATTTGTTATCATTGTTTTCCTTTTTAAAACATTTCTGTTTTTTTATATTTTATTTTAAACATGTGGGGCACAACTCAGGATTAGGTATACAAGTGGACATCAAAGAGAAATCCTAGTTACTGCTGGGGTTACAGTTTGTGAAGAAAAGAAAAAATGCCTCTCAATGAATGTATTATGGGTTTTCTTTCCATGTTATAAAAATTACCACATATTTAGTGGCTTAAAATAGTGCATATTTATTTTCTTACAGTTCTGAAGGTCAGATGTCTGACATGGGTCTCACTGGACTAAAATTGAGGAGTTGTCGAGGTCGTGTTTCTGACTGGAGGCTCCTGGGGGAAATCCATTTCCTTGTCTTTTCCAGCTTCTTTAGGCAGGCTGTATTCATGGGCTTGTGACTACTTTCTAGCATCTTCAAGGCCAGTAATAGTGAGTAAGAGACCTTTTCACGCCTCAACTCTCTGACCCTCTTTTTGTAGTTGCATCTCCCTTTCTGACTATAGTTGAGGAAGTTCTTAGCTTTTAAGAGGATCTTCTTTTTCAAGGTTTTTAACCTTAGTCACTTCTTCAAAGTTTTTAAAGGTCATAAATTCACAGGTCCCAGGATTAGGGCAGGGACATACTCAAGGGAGCCTACCACATATGCAAAAGCTGAGGTGATGCAGAATGAGTGTACTAGTTACTCAGTACGATGGGCTAATTTAAGCAGAATTTTAGCATTTCATTTAATAATGCTTGAACATCTTAAGTATGAAAACAGTAGCTATGACTCTATCAATGATACCTTCGTAACAAACCTGTTAAAATCTGTTTTCCCAGCTATCAGGGCATGCTGCATTTTCTCTACTAGCAACTCTGTTATTGCTTGTGAGACACCTTCACCAGGGAGAAACAGTAGGAATAGTTTGAGGGGCTTCTCTTTCTTGTTTATGGAGCTGGCACTGAAGTATATTCAGTACAATGAATAAAAACCTCGTGCACTGCTTCCCATAGTGGTGCTTTCACAAATGGTGATTAGGTACTAAAATATGATTCTATTTCAGCTAAGTTCTAGGTAGAATACACTTATGTGGGCTGGCTTGCCTAGAGGCACAATAGTAAGGGTTTTTTTTTTTTCTTCAGGCGAATATTTTCTACAGCACATTCACAACTGCGTTACAAGAGAACACAAAATTCCTTGACAGTTAACAGCAGCCAACATTTATAATCCCTGTTTTGTGTGTACAAATCTCTCTGTGTGTGAAAGAAGAGGTCGTGTAGGATATTGAGAACAGCACTTGATGTGAGACAAATATCCTGAGTTCAAACTCTACCACTGAATAGCCAGGGGAGGACATTGGGCCAGATGATCTCCTGACTTTTCTCATTGGTGCTTTCTGTGCTTCAGCTTGATTTCTTCTGCAGCAGAAATCAGAGGCAGCATTGAATTCCCTTCTGCAGTGAAATCCTTAGGTTTTATAAGAGCTGCTGTGACAAGCTGTTTACTCTTCACAATAATTGTTAGTTTGAAGTTCTTCCATAGCTCACCTATCTCTTTCTTCTTACCACCACTATCTTCCCATCATGATCTCTGGGTACGGGGACTTTGAAGCATATCTACAGCTTGATATCAGATCTATGTCTTGGTTAAGATGAGTCTGAGATTCATTTTTTTCTTAACTTGGAGCTTAGGTTGTTGATTGTGCTGGAAAACATAGCTGTTAAGAATTGCGTAATTAAGACTGAATGTATACTGCTTGTATACATAATCATGAATTGTATCCCAAATCTTTAAAATAAAATAAAGTAAAATAATAAACAAACAACAAGCAAAAGTGAAAGAAAATTTTTAAAGAAAAGACTGAATAAAGAGTTGAATGTTTACTTCTTGAACATTTCTCCCATGTGCCAGGCATTGTTTAGGTAAGCAGTAAATAGACACAACTTCTGCCCTTGTGGAATATACATACTAGTGGAGCAGGATATTAAAAAAAAAAGAAGCACAAAAAGAAGCAAAAGATATAGCATGCAGAAAGTGATAAATATTAAGAAATAACACCACAAAACAGCAGGAGAAGAGGAGTAGCATTTGGGTGAGTGTCATAGTTTCCAATAGGGAGTCAGCTCAGGCTTCATAGGAAAGATGAATTTTGAGCAAAGATGTGAAGGATGTGAAGGAAGTAGCACATGAAGATCTTGAGAAGAATTGGTCCAGGCAGAAGGAGCAACCGGTAAGGGCTGATGATGAGAGCATGCCTGGTGTGCTCCGGAAAGAATTTGGAGGCTGATGTGTCTGAAGTGGAGTGAGAAAAGTCATAGGTTTGATAATCCCATTGTCTTGGTCATATCACATAGAAGGTTGCAGGTCATTGTTCAGGGTTTGGTTTTTAGTACAAATGAAATGGGGAATTGTTGAATTTTCCTTGAACAGAGGAAAGAAAAAGATATGACTTATTTGTTATTGTTCTTATTCTGGCAGTTGTTTGGGAATAGACTACTGGGAGACAAAGGAAGAAGCAGAGAGAAGAGATAGAAAGCTGTTGCCATAATTCATTTGAGAGACGACAAGAGTTTGGACCAGCATGGTAACAGTGGGGGTAGTGAGCAATGGTCAGATGCTAGACATATTTTGAAGCTATGGCCAATAGAATTTTCTGAGAGAAGTACTGTTGCGGAATAGAAAAAAGAAAAATCAAAGATGACTCTAAAGTTTTCAGGCTAAGCAATTCAAAGGATGGTGTTGCCAATAATGGAGATTGGGAGACTGGAGTTCAATTTTGGAAATACTAAGTTTAAGATATCAGTAAGTACTGAGAAACATAAGCTGGAATTTAGGATTGGTTTCTAGGTTGAAGGAATCAATTTTGCAATCACTGACATATAAATATGACATAAAGCAGCAAGAAGATGAAAATCACCAAAGAAAAAGAAAGGAGTCCAAGGACAAATAATTGACACACTAATGTTAAGAGGTCAGACAATGAAGAAAGATTAATTTTAAAAGACCAAAAAGGAGCAACCAGTTATATGGAAGGAAAATCAAGAACATGTGATGTCCTGGGAACTAGAAGAAAGAAAATACATTAAAGAGGATGGAGTTAACAATATTTTCAAATTTAATTAGTAGATCAACTAACATTAGGACTTAGAATAGACCAATGAGTGAGTAGTGTCGAAATGTTTGATGAATGTCTTAGTCCCAGCCACATCAGGAAATAGAATCCAACTCAGTGCAATAATCTTACTAATGTGTTGGAAAGGTTAGAAAGTCCTGAAGGAAGCTCACAAGAGCAGAAAGCGAGTGCACTTCTAGGACTAATGGGGACAGTTAAGAGGAGCTGCTCTTCTGAGGCTGTAGATTTGGAAGGGTGAAACAACTGGCAGAACCACATTTTGCGGCAGGCAGGGATCAGGAAGGAACTATCACAAACTCTTTTTCTAACCTTTGATATCTCACCCAAGACTGCCATTGACAAACTCTGGAAAGCTAGGCAGCATGGCAGCCTGGATGATATATTCATAAGCATTAATTCCCAGAGGGCAGAGGAGCAGAGAGGGTAGAGTATGGATCTTAGGATCTTAGGGGTGGGGGCAAATGGAGACACCGGCAATTTGGGAGAAGTACAGCCTTCAGGAGAGAGAACTAGTGCAATAATTATCTAGGAAAATGGTAGAGTAAATAAACCAGGGCAATATAAAGACCATACCTATGTTTTAATATATTTCTTCCCTTCTCTCAACAAATATGTGTAAAGAGCTTACTGTTTGCAATATGCCCCTTGGCTTGTTCTCAGTTCTGGAATTAAAGTGTTGAACAAGACAAAGCTGTTCTTCATTCTATCAGTGGGAGCCAGGCAAGAAACAAATAAACAAACAAATAAGGACAACTCTAGATAATGACATATTGTACCTAGGCAATTATAGTGTGTGGGATAAGATTGGGGCTACATTAGCAAGTTTGGTCAGGGAGGACTTCTTTTTGAAAGTTATAATCGAACTTGTCTTTGAATCATCTGAAGGAAGCAGCCCTATTAAGAATTAGGGAACCGGAGCCCAGCAGGTCAAGGCTGCGGTGGCCAGGAGTGGCCACTGCACTCCAGTCTGGGCGACCGAGTGAGACTCCAACTCAAAAAAATAAAAAGAATTAGGGAAGAATATTCCTGATATATTACGTGCAAAGGCACTGGGGCAGGAAAACACGTATGTCCTGATGAGAAAGAAATAAGCACAGTGTGGCTGGGAGGTACTGAACTAGGAGGACCACCATGCAAGAGGACATTGGAGGGGTAAGCTGGCATGAAGTGTGAAGGTGCTTTTTTTTTAAATTGTGAAGCCATGGAAAGTTTTAACAGAGAAATCATATGAAAATAATATGATCCTACTTTGGTTTCAGAACGATTACTCCGGCAGCTGTGTAGAGAATGAACCATCTTAAGAAGAAAGTGGAAGCAAAGAGACAGGAGAGACTGTGGCAGGAATCCAGATGAGAGCATCTTGGATGAGAGGAGTAGCAGCTAAGATGTCCCAGAGAAGCTGAGTTATTAGATTTGAAATATAGTCTTAAGTAGAACTGATGGGACTTTCTGGCTTTGCTTCCTCCTTCCCTTCCTCTTTACCTTCTTCCTTCCTTTCCCCAACACTGGGTGGCTGGGTGCTAGTACTGGGAACCCTAAGATAATTATGGTAAATTTCCTGACCACTAGAACAATCAAGGTGGTGGTGGGAAGGAGGTGGAATGGAGTGGAGACACAAGAGCAGACATGTAAATGAGAATACATGCCTGATGCTAAATGTACTAGGATATCCACACCAGAAATGGGGGAGTGACAATTCCACTGGGGCAGACATCAGGAGGGAGAAATCTGGAAACGCTTCCCAGGAAAGGTAATACTTGAGCTGAATTTGAAAGATGAGTAGGTGTTTGTTTGCTAGGCACCCAGAGATGGGAAGAACACTCCTGGCAGAAGCAGCAGTGTATGCAAAGGCAAGGCAGCTTGAAATATCCTGGCATTTGTGAGGAACTGCAAGTCATGCAGTTTTGTATGGTTTGAGGTTGGGAAAAGTGGGTGTGTGAGTGGGTAGAAGGAAATGAGAAGCTAGATGAGGCTGAAATGGTAGGCTGGGGCTGGGATGCCAAATGTCTTCTACGCTCTGATAAGAAGTTTGGGTTTTGTCCCTTAGGCAAATGAGGATCTTTACGGGAATATACAAATAAGGGAGGAAGGAAGCACTTGATCAGGTTTGATGTTTTTTAGAAATATCACAATGTAGTGACATGGAGATAGCTAGAATTTTTTTTTTAGCAAATTGCTTTGTTTCAAAAACAATTGCTATTAAAATAGTTAATAATTGATTATAACAGTTTACCA
Organism: Cephalopachus bancanus; assembly: GCA_027257055.1. Lineage (NCBI taxonomy): Eukaryota > Metazoa > Chordata > Mammalia > Primates > Tarsiidae > Cephalopachus > Cephalopachus bancanus. The sequence continues at coordinate 6,226,754 of JAPVLO010000131.1, forward strand.
AAGATTCTCTTATTATTGTTTACTCTGTCATGAGTTCATATAGTTCCAATTAATATAAAAAAACTTATTTTTGCTACCACATGTGATACTGTATGGAAAGTGTTTGTTTTCTCTTATAACTTTTAGAAAATGTGTGAAACAGCTGGGGTTCCAGGTGAGGGCATGTCAGACATGTTCTCCAAAATTCCTTGGACATTCTGTGAGCTTGTGGCTGGGACAAATGCACAGCGCTTTCTCCCTACACTGTTGTCAGAGAATGTTTCTGTTAAGATAACATCTATGCTGATAATATCAACTACAACCTTCGTACTTTAGTTCTTAGTGAGTCAAATGTGCTTAGAAGTTGCAAAACTGAACACTCATGGCCAGTAGGGTTTAGGTCTCAGTTATATGTATACCATGTAGACATATGTGTATTGTCTAATGATGCTGTCACTGAAAAAGAGAGAAAATTAACGCAAGGTCAGTGTGTCCATTGGAAAACCAACGGCATGATGATGCCATTGTAACTATTCTCACACATTTGTATAGAATTTTCAAGTTTGCAAGTTATTTTTACAAATATTCAGTAAACTCCATAGGAAGCATCCACAAAGTAGTCATTTTCTCTCATCATGTGTGTTCTCATGAGACTAGATTATCCACACTTTGGTGAATATCAAGTGACAGGACAAGATCAATACAAACAACAACTCAGTCCTAGAATGCAACCACTTTCTGAGCATTGAAACCACAATGTTTCTAATTCACATACACTAGATGAGGCATATGTAAAAAGTGAAAGACGGCAGAATATCTGAGCACCTGCTTTATTCTAAGTTCCACTGGGACCATTTTGGGAAAAGCAGAAGAAAATGCTGATGAAATTCTGAATTGCACAATCTTGAACCTCAAGCACAGCTCTAGATAACTCAGAAGCAAGCAACTGCAGCTGGAAAACTGGCAGTGGGTGTGAAAATTCGGTCAGTGATAGAAGAAGAAAGAAGTAAACTTGAGTATAGAAGGCAGCATTCCCAGGCATGGTTGGGACATTCACTGCAGTAGGATGGACAAGCCTATTAGTTCATTACTATCATCTTCCACCTTTGTCCTCCACAAAGACATTGGCTCTTCTTTAAGGCGCAGGGCAGATACCATCATTCTCCATGAAGTCCATTCTGATATCACAGGAAGAAATAATTTCTCCTTTCCCAGGATAGACACTCACTAAATGTTAAATAAATAATGTAGTGTCATCTTGAGAAAGATAAATAGGCATTTATGTTGAGATATCTTTTACTTTATATTCAGACACAGACAGGACATTTCAATCTGAAGACTTACCAATTTGTACCGTTAAAACTTTTTCTTTATCTCTGTCTGTTTCTATTTCAGTCTTTTTTTTTTTCTTTAAAAATTTCCCTTGGTACTGTCACCAGACAGTTATCATATTCAGATGTTTTAGTGAGGACTTGAATTTCCATTTGCATTCTCTGGTCAATTTTGAGATGGGTGTCTGCTTTGCCGTGATTAGTATGGGAAGGAAGCAGCTGTGAGTAGGGAAGGGCTGGTAATGATGATTTTTACTTTTCTATTTTTTTGCTGTTGGTGGAAATTATCTAAATAACAGGTGTCTGTCATCATAAGTGTGGGAACACGTTATTTTTATCACTATGAGGGCCAGATTCAGCCTCTAGGTACTCATCTGAACTCATAGAGAAGTCAGCTGTATGCAGGATTCCTGAGAGTGGATTTGTTCTAGAAGACTCTGTGTTTAGCCCTACAATTGCTCCCATATGTAAAATTCCGTGCCAAAAGCATTTCTCCCAACTTTTGCCATAAATTTCATGAATATAAACATACCATTGGCTTGGACATAATACAAAATTTCCCTTCAAAACGAAAACAGACAATTGGCATTTAACACCTACAATTATAAGTAGCAGATGAAATAGTTTCAGTCATCCTGCAAAACACAAGCACTCTGTCACTATTCTCTCATCTAGCCTTGAAAATGTTCAATGCTGGGATAAAACAATTTTACATTCCAAAGATACGTTTGAAGCATTTTTATGCTAGTGGTAACAGACCACACAAGATACTAAAACCCTTTCTTATTAATTATTTTAATATAAAGTGACTAATTATGTGAAACGGGAAGCCCTAGCGCATGAATGCACAGAAAGCAAAGCTGAGCTCCATGCACGACTCAGCTTTGTACACTCAGAGTTCAGATGGCATAGCAAATGACTCTCCTTCCAATCATTTAGGTCATCAGAACCCACTCGCTGTGAGTACATAGCCTTTTAATTTAGCAGTGCAGCTTCTCTACCTAAAACAGCATGAGCCCAGCAAAGTATGACTATAAGAAAAACACAATGTGCTGATTGTTATAGTCCCTTCAGCATGTTTTGCTGAGCCACGATATGCAAGAGAAGAGAAAATGACTACCAGATGCCATTGGGCAAGTACAGAGATGGCTTTCAAAAGTGATGTAATGATGATTCCCCAACCTATTGAAGATGGAGTGGATAGATGTATATTTTATAATTTCTGTTAGCTAATTCCAGGAGAAACGATGTATTTCATTTTGATTTTAAATTACTTGCTGCCAATGGCACATTTTGTTCATCTTTATATAACCGCTTTTTATTCTTAGCAGTGCTGTGCTCATGGTAGGCATTCAATAAATGTTTTGCTTGATTTGAAAGCGTTATCCAAAAATTAATTCTCTGGTTAATTATATGTCTTCTATTTTTAGAACTTACTGAGAGCAGGATCTGTATCTTTTGTTTGTCTGTAAGTCTTATCAAAGTGATTTGTATATAGTAGGCACTTAAGAAATGCTTTTGAGTGGAATTTTATTGTATTATTATTAAAGGAGGGTTTTTTTTTTGTTTCCAGTAGGGTTAGCTTAACAGTAACTTTAATATGCATCTAGTTTTTATTATTAATATTGTATTTCTTTCGTAAAGATTTACACTTCACTGTTTGTTTGGGATTTAGACTTAAATTTGAGGCTTTTCTATCCCGTCCCCTCTACATCCAATACAAAATAAGTTCTGTTGGCTCTGCCACTAAAATGCAGCCTAAATTTTTCATTGCTGTCCATCCCAACTACTATCACCCTGGATATTCTCACTGGGAACTGCAACAGTTTCACACTGTCTGTTTTTATACTCCTGCCCCTCTGCAACTTAGAATCCACACAGTCGCCAGAATCATCTTTTCACAACAAAAATAAGGCAATTTCACCATTCTCCATAATACTCTTAAGTAGCTTCTGCTTTAACTCAGAATTAAATCTGAGTTCTTTATGAAGGCTTGCAAAGCCCTACCTCATTTGGCCCTTTCCTATTTCTTCCTTATAGCCTTTCTTCTCACCTTCTTGGTTACATTAACTTTTTTTTTTTCTAAGTTAAAGGGTCTTGCTATGTTGCTCATGTTGGCTTCAAACTGAGTAGTTGGAACTAAAGGTACCACAATGCCCCCACATGGGTCTTCTTTCTACTCCTCAATATCTTCTGCACTTGTTCCCTACATTAGGGCCTTGGAATTGTCTTATCCTAGTGTCTGAAATGCTCCTTCCTTAGATTTCTGCTTGTCCAAATTCTGCTCAAAGCTTAGCTTCTCAAGGTGGCTTGTGCAGCCCTCTTCTCTGAAGTGTCATCATATTATCCAATCACTATCCTAGCACCATGTTTTATTTTTCTTCATAGCACCTATTCTCGTCTGATACTTGTTCTGTTTATTCATTGTCTTTCCCTTTCAAATATAATTTAAATTCCACAAAAGCAAAGGCTTTGTTGGTCTTGTTTACACTGGCATATAGAAAACATTTTCAAAAAATTTTGTTTAATGAATAAATGAATGAATATATAGATATTCATATTTAGAGGGCAGACTTTAACTCTAAATAGTAAGAAAATGAAATGAAGTCTCCCTATTTGTGATGATCTGCTTTAAACAGAGCCTCATGCGAAGATTAGGATTTAAAAGGACTTACTCCCTGGTTGTTTTCTTTTGATGCATAGGGTATCATCCTATTGATCATGTCTTCCAAAATATAGTTCTAAGACTCTTATGTATTGTGAGATATGCGCATTTGACAGATTTGACTCTATCAATATATACAATCTATTTACCAGTCTAGAAAAAGGAGGTAAGTAAAATAAACTGTACTCCATTTTTTAAATGCTTTAAAATATTATAATGAATGACTTGAATTTTAAATCAGGGGATATGAGCACATAGGTATAGTTTGCTTATGAGGCCTAATATCTGATTATTAGATCTATAGTACCTACAGAGTGTAATCTGAATTTAAATTGTAACTATTAACTTGAAGAATTGGAAAGAAACAGATAGATTGAAATTCAACAAGAAAAAATGCAAAGCAATGTGCTTCAGGATTAAATGGACTGTTTTTTTAAAAAAATATACATTTAATTACTGAAAGCCATTCTAAGATGTTATGTGCCATATTTATGGATTATGAAAGGTAACTGCATGCCTAATATGGTTTTGGTTTAAATATTATTTATAGAAGAAGAAAATAGAAAGCAGCCCTTACTGCATCGTCCATCACAGTGCATCTCTATATGGCATGCCACACTGTGTGAAATTGCACCATTGGGGAGTCATTACATTGGGTTTAAGTCTTACTATTCCAAGCTGTCTTCTGATTTATTTTCATCTTCTGAAGTAGTTTGTCAGAGTGCTGGTACCCAGACAACAAATTTCCAGCATTGTAGAAAGAGAGCGTATGGTATTTGGATGTGGGAGAGTGCCTGGGTGGTGGCCCCATTTGGCAGTACAGAGTGTTAACTCTCTGGAAGTGTGGGCATCAGGAAGATAAGGAGGGTGTGGAAAAGACTGGTCTGCAGCTGCTGCTGAGGTCTAATTCATTTACCTTGCAATTGTGCCTTCGGCAGACCCTGTCATCACATTCCTTTTGGTGCTAAGCCCAGATCTGTAGGGCCTGATTAATGCTGCATACCTTATGGTTCTTACATTTTATGATCCGACTCATGTATCCCACTATCATGTTCCCTTTCTTAACTATAGTCCCACACTGATGACTCATTGCTATCTTATCTACTATGATTCCTGATCCTTTTTCTCCACACTCATACATCTGGTCCTAGCCCATTTGGTAATTGGGCAGCCCTTTTATCCGCGGCACTAGTTTCTCTCCATATATATATATATATATATATATATATATATATATATATATATATATATATATATATACTTAATGAAAAGAACTGAATGTATGATTTTGTCAGTATAAGCCCTGCTTAGAATAAATTGAACTGCCAATCTGCATGAAACATACATCCATATAAGCACTTAAAGATCAGAGCTTGAAAGTGGACAGTAATATGTTTAACCTGCCTTTGAGTACTTGGGATTGGCGGTAAGGACAAAGGAGATTACAGAAAAAACAATAGATGCAGGAATAAACACAGTGAGATGCAGAGACAGAGCATGTAATGTATATGATAAGAGAAATCCAAACAGGTGGCAGGTAAAGAAAAGGTAAGAGACCCTGCTCACCTTCATCCATCTCCCATTAAAAAAAAAAAAAAGATTAAAGGGAGAAAGAGATAAGATGGAAACACTTACTTAAAAAAAGAGTTAACATGATATGCAAAAGTAAATATCTCCCTGGATTCTTTACTTTCATTCTTGCAACTCCATGTCATGTATCTGCCATATTCATCTTCCTAAATCACAACTATGATTGTCTCTCTCTTGCTTAATAATTCACTGAACAACCTCCTTATCTTGGCTTTCAATATGCTTTATTTTGTGATTCCATCAGCTAGTACTGGTCTTACTATTGTTTCCTCTTCTCTACTTTTTATTCCCAGATCACTATGAGACTGTGAAATCCATAATGCAGAAGCTTCTTCGTATTTATTATTGTGTTGTCATCACTAAGCCCTGTGTCTAGCCCATAGAAGAGTAAGCATGCCTGATCCTTTACTCTTCCAGAGTTTTTGCTCATCCAGTACTGTCTGTCTGAAATGGCTTCTCTCCTGTAGATATATTATTAGGTACTTTTTAGTTGGTTTTTGTGACTCCATCAAAGTGCATCTACGAGGGGGGACCTGCCAAAAAAAATCCGGGAATTATCTCTTGGAGGGTGAATCCTTTGTAGTACAGGCTTCCTTGGCTAGGTAAGTTTTCTAGGAACCCACTGGCATCAGTGTACCAGCTAGTGTTGCTGTGAGAGGCTGTGTTGTGGAAGAAACATCCCGAGTTGTGGCAACCAGATGACTGGTTCTTCCATCATGACAACACGGCTGCCCCAAAACAGCATGACCCCCATGTCCCTCCCTCCCTGTTCACCTGATCTCGCCCAGAGCGACTTCTTTTTGTTTCCTGGGATGAAAAAAGTCCTGAAAAGAAAACATTTTGCCAATGTGAAAGAGGTGAAATAAAAAATGGCAGAAGCACGAAGAGGCATCAAAATCGATGAGTTCAAAAACTGTTCTGAGTAGTGGAAAAAGTGTCTCCATAGGTGTATTTCATCAAACGGAGAGTACTTTGAAGGTGACTGAAGTTTAAACATATAGGAATAAATACATAATTTTTATAAATAATTCTCATTTTTTCAAATCATTTCTATAAATCACTTAATAATATTCGTAGTACTTACGTCCATATTCTAATGGTATGGTTATCAGTATTATTGTGTTTTCCACTTAGAAGACTACAAGTTTTTGAAAATCAAAGTCTGCCTGTTTTCAGCATCTAATATCATTCTTTAACAAATGTGCTCAGTAATTCTTGTAATGAATCAATGAAAAAAACAAGTAGAAGAGGCTTTTCATCTTAAGTAAATTATTTTGTCTGAGCCCACTCTGGAATTTTAAAAAATGGTATTTGTTTATCTATCACCTAGTAATTCATGTTTCCAAAGAGATAAATAAGTTTCTGAGAACTCTATTTATTTATACAGAATCAGGAGTTTAGGATGATTGTCATATCTTCCAAAATAGAAGGCTGTGTGATTTATTTCCTAGCTGTCTACATAGGGTAACATATCCTTTCTATTAAAGATAAAACAGTGTAAACTATTACTCTTGCATTGAGTCAAAAATTTATCTGAAACAAGGCACTAGAGAGATGCTGTTCAGTTTAATCCATATGAAAATATATTTCACACTGTTTTATACATTTGCAGAATACTGTGTTCTTTGGTAAACATATCTAGAACTTTTAACATTTAATTACAACACGAAGACACAGACTTGGATATTGTCACAAAAAATATGCTAATACCACGCAGAGATACAGCATGACTCTGGAACACTGTTAGACTTGTTCTTTGAAGAGACACAGAACCAATTTGTCCTGCCACCATCTTGTCGAGACAAGACTGTAGTCTCCCTCCTTAGGGTGTGTTTTTGTTTACCTCCACACTAGTGTTTTCCATGGACCACTGTTTCCCAATGGTTCTGCCTGTGAAACATCTGTGACCTTGCCAGGACTGACAGAGAGATGGGATTTAGATAAAGGAAAATTGAAGAAGAAAGGATATGACAATTAACAGCTGCAGAGGTTTGCAAGAACACACACATGTATTCACATACATATAGCATCTGTCTTTTTTCCTCGCTCTGTGGGTATTATCACCACTTTCATTGTTTGCATTCCACTTTTTACCTTCTTGATTCAAAAATAAAGGCAAACCAGACAAAGTCCCAAAGGGAGGCCCAAACTTTACCATACGATGTCCACTTGTATACCTAATCCTGAATTGTTCCCCACATCGTTAAAATAAAATAAAAAAAGAGAGAAGCCCAAACTTCACCTGCATGCAGCCTGCTTATGAAGTTAATCCTTACTTACCACCCACATTCTTATAATAAAATAAGAATACAATTTAAAAAAATGAAAATAAAGGTAAAGAGTAGTGAGAAAGTTCAGGATGTCAATAAAACAAGATTTCCTAGTATGCTTCTTGGGGGACAGTACTCTGTGACAATATTAGTCACTAAAGTAATTAAAAAACAAAACAAAACCCCTAAAAAATCTAAAGAGTCTCCTAATTTAAAACAACTTTAGTGCTTACCATAATTATGTAGCTTTAAAATATCAACTATATAAGAATTTAAAGTAATGAATTTAGAAAATAAACAAAATAGAAGATCTTCTCCTCAAAGGAAAAAAAATTCTAACAAAGAACAAGTAGAGTAAAAAAAACAAAAATTCTTAAATGGAAATTGGTATTCCAGAGAGTTTTTTTCTTAAAATGTATACTTTGGGTAGTATATATTAATATTGCTTATAAGCATAACTATTTTATATTTAGGCATTCTTCTGTCTTTACTAGAAATGAAAGCTTTTAAAGGGATGAATGAAATCTTTCAAAGCACTTTTTGAGGTATTTGGAAAAACAAAATGCTGTGTGAGATTAATGTGTTCTTATGTTTTGACTAAACACATTTTAAAATTTTTTTTTGCAACTAAGTATTTTCTAAAAGCTTGTTAGCTAATAATGGAAGAGTTACTGGCCCATTGCTGCCTTTATTTTAGGCTTTTCAAAATGTACTGACTGTATTTATCCTAAAGTAATTTTATTGTATTAAGTTGTGAGATATAACCTGCCTCTGGTCAGGTGCAGGTTATGATACTTTCATCCATTTTTTTTGTCCAGCACTAGATATATAGACTAACTGCTATTAAAGTACATACCTTCATTATTCTCATGAATTAGTGGACCATTCAAAATACAGATATTTGGGTATACCTCTTCCACCATAGAGACTGTACTAATGCGTTCTACTGTTTCAAAGCTTCAAGGCACAGAATGCTCATGACTTTGACATTCCCCATTTGCCATGTCAATTCTTGTTCTTTCTCTTACAAAGTCTCTTTTTAACAGTTTCAGAAAGATTGAGTGACCTGTTCAAGGTTACACAGTTGATTTGTTTCAGAGCCAGGCCTATAATCCGTGTCTATTGACTTTTAATTCAGGGCTGTTTTGACTACATTATTTTGTCTCCTAGTTCATAAAAGAGGACATAAATTCTTCTCTGGTGAGCGACCCTAAATATGGAACATATCTCCAGAGAAATTTCAGGTTCTTAAAATTAAACTTTACCAGTAACATCTTAAGCAGTTTCTTCTCTGTTGCCAATATTTGTTTTCTTGGCAAGAGCTGTGTTTTCATTAAAAATTGCCTGGAAATTTGGTTCTTTGAACTATGTTAAATGGTATCTAAGTTGTGCAATTTCAGTTTGCAAGAAACAAAGACAGGCTGATGATACTTCAGATGATAGGGCAAGTCAGGCAAATCAAGTAAATAGCAAGATGACACACACAGAGCAGTTCCTTGAAAAACCACTTGCTGGGGGGAAAATCTCACTGAAACAGAGCCATAGTGGTCTACTGCTGACCATGACATTCAAGGGAATCAACCCAAATCTGTCATTGCTAGAGGTCTGACTTGTGGACTTGGGGTTTTAGGCATTATGATTGGGAAATTGCCAGTCTCCCCATGGCACATGTGAGCAGGAGCTGGGATATGACGGCAGCATCCCCAAATGGTAAATCTTGGTTTCCAGCCGTGTTCTACCACCATGGTGAGAGGGTACAAACCTTTCCCTTGATGCCTTTAGGAAGACCAGTTCCAAGATTTCTGATATAGCTTTTCTGGTTAAGTGGAATAGTGGCCTGGTGTACCAACTGCATGTTTTACTTGGACTGATGGCCTAAAGCACTTGGTTGTAGACAGTTTCCTTGGGGTCTTGGGAGGCCTGCCTGCCCATGAACAGGTAGTTTATTCCTTACCTCTTATGCAAGTAAGAGAAACAGAAAATAATGTCCAGGATTACTAAACTATGACTCACTGAAGTGCAGACTTGTTCAGATAAAATGAAAAGTCTGGAAACAGAAGAAGAGAAGTCTAATGATTATCTTTACCTTCATTGTTCATGTGGCTCAGGTACAGATGTGACTCAGCTTATTTACATGTTTAGAATATAAACTTTCTGAGAGACAGGAACATTTTCCTTTTAAAAGGTCATTCTGATAACCTTTTCATATTCTTAAATCTTCTTTATTAATATTCTAATAAGCCAGACTCGTGGCTCAGCCTGTAATCCCGAGCCTTTGGGAGGCTGAGGTGAGTGAATTGCCTGAGCCTGCGGGTCTGAGACCCGCCTGGGCAACACGACCTCAACTCTACAATAAATCAAAAAATCAGCCGGGCGTGGTAGCGCATGCCTGTAATTCCGGCTACTCGGAAGGCTGAGGTGGAAGGATCACCAGAGCCCAGCAGGCGAGGTGGCGGTGGCCGGAAGCGGCCACTGCACTCCAGTCTGGGCAACCGAGTGAGACTCCAACTCAAAAAAAAACAAAAAAATCCTAATAGACAAGAAATATAGGCAATTGTTACACTAATAATTATCCTGTAAGAAGGATTATGTCCATAGAAGTTCATTACAATTTCTGAGAGGATATATTTTGCGGTATTTTAAAAAAACCACTCTTTCAATAGTACCCTCTCCTCTTCTAATTCCTATAGTCAAGATTCATCCTACAGAGTAAAAAAAAAAAAAAGAAAAGACAAAAAATTAAAAGTACCCAATTCGGCTTCCAGCCGCTATTTAATTAATTTTAGCCTATGCTTGGCCAGAGGTCTCCACGGTCAACCACATCTTTTAGTAGCTGGTCATCATGATACTGGGCCCTGATAAAGTCCTCCATTTTAGCCATGTTCATGATGAATTCAGGTTATATCAGTCTAACATTGGCTAATGTCAGCTGTTATGCTGGCTGAAATAATGAACTGACTGTGTCACAAGTCATATGTTTCATGTGTAAATGCAAGATTTTAAATGATTTAATGAGAACAGAAGCTAACATTTCAAGCTAAGTTAAAATTGACAAAGTCATGATAAAAAATTGCAACTTACAAATTAAAATTTTTTCCATTGTCACTTTCAGGTGGAATTTTAATTATATACCCTCTTTGATTTAAAATTATGCTTTGGGTGCTATTTTTAATGCTATTATCATAGAATTAAAATGCCCAAATGCTGGAATTTGGGTAACAACGATTTTAATCATGCTTTGCTGTCTTATCCAATATTCTTCAGATAGAATATTTACACTAACTGTGCTATCAAGTTAAACTTTAGCACGCTGGAACAATAAACCTTTTTTTTTCCTACCTTGTAATCTAGAACTGTGAAACAATCCCAGTGAGACCAGTGGTAGAAAGAAGTCATGGCTGGAAGTCAAGTCTTCCCATTATTATTAATCTTCTTTGGAAGAAGGCAACACTATGGTAAAGAAACACACTATAATAAAGACAAAGTTTTATTTTTATGATTTCTGATTTAAATCATTAGGCTTGAAATTATTTACTAAATTTGAAATGACATTTAATAGTCTAATGGATAGACTAGGGTGATTTATCATTTTATTTAGTTTATGTTAAACCCCACTTGTTGAATAAATGTCTGAGTAAAAATTAACTAAAGTTTAATTGTCAAAAATAGTATAAGATTTTGAGTCTGTGTCAATGAATTCTTTCTTCCCAAATAGAAATACCCTGGCATTTTGGAAGAGATAAAAATCAAAAAAATATAAAAATATTTGATGTTGCTTGTGATTAAGTATCACCTTGAGTTCTATAAAACCTTCAACCTTTTAAAATTAGACACGCTAATGACAAATTATTATCATCTCCAAATCCAAATCAAAGACATGGCATTTTAGAAGTACTTAACTTATTAATATTATTCAGCACATATATAAAGAAACAAAGTTGTCATCAAAAACAGTTAAATATAAATGGTTTTGGAATTTAGTATTCTTAAAGAACAAATGGATCTGCTAGGTTACAGTCTGCTCTTTTAGAACATTATCCCTTTGGCTTTATTAGTAACCATATGGCCTTTATAATTGCTAAATTTGTGGATCACTTGATTTTTCTCTTTGCTAGGAAGGTTTACTGATTCTCCTATAATATAAACAAAAGAAACACAAGTTAGGCAAATGACGGTGTTTTACTTAAGATGGTAGTTATGTATTTTGTTCCAGAGGATATATAAATTATTTACAGAGAAGAAAAAAGCTTCTAAGGTCAAATAAATTGGAGAAACACTAAATCCAGTGGAATTTATGAAATTTATTATTTCAGAGTTTCTTACAGTCTTAACTATGCTAGTGTGAACTATGCATCAAATGGGCATTCTCACTGTCTCTCTTGTTCTCACAAAATATATGATTACCCTCCTTCTATTGCCACAAAATATCTGTGGGCTCTGATGTTATCCTGAACATCATACTTCAGTAAGGATTGGTTATGTATAGAAGTTTAAGAGGGACTTGAGTGTATTTTCTTATATTTTTAACCAGAGAATGAGTCATTTAATTAAAGTTTATATTATACACTTCCAATATGCCAGACCAATGTTAAATGATGCAGTATTAGTTTTCTATTGCTGCCATAACAAATGACAACAAATGTAGTGGCTTCAGATAACAAAAATGTATTATCATACATTTCTGAAGCTCTGAAACCTGACCCAGGACTCTAGGATAAAATGATGGTATTGGCAGGATTGTAATCTTTACTTACTGAAGGATATTGGAAGGAATCTGTTTCCTTGCTCATTCCATGTTGGCAGAATTCAGTTCCTTGCAGGTTTAGGATGAAGATCCCAGTTTTCTTGCTGGCTGTCAGCTAAGTGCCATTCTCAGCTTCTAGAGCAGTGGTCCCCAACCCTTTTGGCATCAAGGACTGATTTCGTGGAAGATAAATTTTCTACAGGGAGGATGAGGGTGGGAGGGCAGCAGCAAGCAGTTATAGTTTCAGGATGATTCAAGTGCATTCCATTTATTTTGGGCTTTATTTCTATTATTATTACATTTCAATACATAATGAAATAATTATACAACTCACCATAATGCAGAATCAATGGAATCCTGAGCTTGTTTTCCTACAACTAGACAGTCCCATCTGGGGGTGATGAGGGACAGCGGTAACATCACCGCCTCAGCTCTACCTCAGATCATCAGGCTTTAGATTCTCATAAAAAGTGGGCAACATAGATCCTTCATATGCCCAGTTCACAATAGAGTTCTAACTCCTATGAGAATCTAATGCCCCCACTGGTCTGACAGCAGACAGAGCTCAGGCGATAATGTGAGCAAAGGGCAGAGGCTGTAAATACAGCTTTGTTCACTCACAGCGTCCACTTACCTCCTGCTGTGAGACCTGGTTCCTAATAGACCACAGACCATTATCTGTCTGTGAGAGAGACTCCTGTTCTAGTCTTTTTATTCCTTGACTAGTAGATCCCTTCCTCCATTTCTATTGCCAGTAAATCCTGTCTTTTAATATGTTCTCTCATTCTATCTTATCTCTCTGAGTTAAGAGAGCTTCTCAGGTTTTAAAGACTAATAAAATTCCATTGGGCCCACCTGCCTAATCCAGGATAATGAGAAATATGTAAAATTCACCAATCACAGCTTCCAGGGGCCATCATTCTACTGAACACAGCTAGCAATACAAGATTGAATGAAACACACTCTGCCCTCTGGTAACTTTCAGTTAGTCTAGGTTCCATGCTACCTAAACAAATAAGTAAACATTAAGCAATCAATTACTATGATATTAAGAAATGTATGATGACATCCAAAAATTACAAAACCTTTAAGGGTTAGACACTTCCCTTCCATCCCCACCCTCCACCATATATCTTTGTTGTATTTCTAGCCACTATTTTACTCTTATGTTTCTTTTAATGTAAATGATTCTTTTAGTCATGGAGATTCAGAGAAACAATGTACCCTTTGGATAAAATTAAACTGAAAGCTATATAGCTGCCACCTACCTCTTTGGTTTAGTAACAGTAACTTGCTAGTTTTGGGGGTATTATGTTTTTGATAAAATGGTAAAAACAATTTTTTAGGCATACAGTTTATTGAATAGAATAAGCTCATTCTCTAGTCAGATCTAGTTCCCATTTTTTCCTGGGCAACACTGCATAAATAGGCCAACTTTTCTTTCTTGGTGTTGTCCCTTCTCAACTTCATGCAGACTGCCCTCTAGAGTTAATACATTCTTATATCAACTTCAGACACAGAAATGAGGTTAGTTATACACTGTTTTCTCTTGAGACTATTCCCTGGTCGTTTGCATTAGACTTTTGATTTGCCTCAATATGTGAGGTACTCTTTATGGATTATCCTTCAGAATAGGTTATTTCTGTATCCCATTAAACCAGGAAGTGTTTATATTACCAAGTGGATTATGAACATGGAATAATTAATTGTCACACCCTGTCTATGAATAAAACAATCTCTAATAGGCATCACTTTTTTTTTCCATGTCTTTGGAACAACATCACCTTTCTCTAGGAAAAAAAACACACAAAAAGACCCAAATCCCAAACAGTCTTTTATGCAACAGAAGATCCATACTTGGATAGATTTTTGGAATGCTACAAGGTTAGTTGTTGCTAAATAAAATCATAAAATAATGTTGTTTCTAGTAAAGAATTGACTAGCTGTACTGCAAAAACATCCTCAATATTTGACAATATTTAAAATTGTTTTCCTTGAACTGTTATCACAATATAATTAGAAATGGATTGGCGGTGGAAAACTGGGTGGAGAAAGGGCACATATCATCAACAAGGGTACCTGCATAATGAACACTTGTATACCTAACTCTGAATTGTACTTCACATCTTTAAAATAAAAAATTAAGCCGGGCTCAGTGGCTCAGCCTGTAATCCCCCGCCTTTGGGAGGCTGAGGTGAGTGGATTGCCTGAGGCAGCGGGTTTGAGACCCGCCTGGGCAGCCAGATCTCATCTCTACAATAAATCAAAAAATCAGCCGGGCGTGGTAGCTCATGGCTGTAATTCCGGCTACTCGGAAGGCTGAGGCGGAAGGATCGTCAGAGCCCAGCAGGCGAAGCTGCGGTGGCCGGGTGCGGCCACTGCACTCCAGTCTGGGTGATAGAGTGAGACTCCAACTCAAAAAATAATAATAATAATAATAAAATAATAAAATAAAAAATTAAATTAAAGTTTTCAGAGATTGGTCAAGCTATTTGTGTTCCATATAGTCGCTATAACATTGTTATTCATTTTGATTAGACCTATGATTTTCATACAAGTTTTGACAATTATTTATTGAAAACAAGTACTCGAGGTGACTCTTGTACAGTGGTGAAAGTTATCAAAGCTCTGTTTATTGAGTAAACAGCTACTCCTTGTTATAATCACTGGCTCTTTGGACTTTTTCCATAATTAGTACATTAGGCAGCAAACTATTTTGCATTATTTACAGAGGAATAAAATGAGACATCTGCCTCAAACTTTGTGCTCACTTATGAACACTTACAGCTTCACTCTAAATATACATTTTAATAATACCTTCTTCTCTGATAACAGATTGGCATCTGTAAGGAAGATTTTGGAGTAATTATCCTGACTCAAGGAGAGGGTGCAATGTTTTTAGTGTGTGAGACCTGTCAGAAACCCTCTTGTCTCACTAGATACTAGAGCTCTAATCAGCTCTAGGTAAGGAGACCAGGGACTCTCTGGATTTATGGAGAGGATAGAAGGCATCTAGAATGTGAAATGACATCATGGAAAAGGAACCCAGAATTATAAGATCCTCCTGCCCATCTGCAGGAAGACAGAAAATAAAAACAAAATTTTCTAATTTGATCTTCCCTAAATTCCAGCACAGAAAATCTAAGTTAAGCTTCCTTTTTACTAAGGTTTTTTTTCCCTCCCCCAGACTAAATTAATGGGATAATGCTTATTTTATCGCATCCTTTCTCCTCATCCTTTCAATACAAACAGTTCTCAGATCTTCCCATATTTCACTGAGTAGAGGAATGAAGCAATTAAAAGTTATGTCCTTTTTTTATTCCTTTGGAGCAGAATTCATTTAAGACTAGATTTGACAGCATATTATATTTTTTGTTTATATTTGTATATTTTTTTATTTTTAGTTTTGAGTCAGGGTCTCACTCTTTCATCCAGGTTGGAGTGCAGTGGCAGGATCACAGCTCATTGCAGCCTCAACCTCCTGGGCTCAGGCAATCATTTTGCTTCAGCCTCCTGAGTACATGGGACTACAGGCATGTGCCACCTTGACTGGCTAATTTTTTTTAATTTTAATTTTAATTTTTGTAGAGATGAAGTCTTGCAATGTTTCTCAGACAAGTGTTGAACTTCCAGGTTCAAGCAGTTCTTCTGCCTTGGCCTCCCAAATTGCTGGGATCATAGGCATGAGCCATCATGTCTGGCAAGTTGCATATTTTAAAAAGCATAAAAAAAAAATTGATCGGAATAAGGTAAAAATTTAATTCTCTCTCTCAAAATGAAAGACGCAAGATAAGTGATTCAAGGCATATTTGGTGGATCAACAGTTATCAGAGCCCTGGTCTCTACCAGCCTACCACTCTCAACACTGTTCCTAAGGCTGTCTCATAGACAGAGATGGCTGCTGGTGCTCCTGCCATCACATCTGGAGTTGGATCAGGCAAAAAGAGTCCCTTTAGGCAGACTTTTAAAAAGTGTCTCATAGCATTAATCCTTAGATTTTAATTATCAGAACTTTGTCACACAGACATTCCTAGCTACTAGGGAAGCAGGTCAATTAATCTTTAAGCTCTATGTGCTGCTGCCAATGAAACTTCAGAAAATCTTCCATATCTGAAAATTAAACATTAACATGTTTAATGTTTCCATTGCTTGTTTAAACTTATTTTAAAGTCTTGAGGATTATGTGGTGTTTTCAAAGTTAAATCAATGCTAGATTGAGAAACAAGGTGCATAAATTTTATTTTTTAAATCTAGGATGAGTCACAAATACACCATTTCTTCACTATGTAAATAGAAATACTGTGCTGTGATGTCTTAGCAGGTAGCCAAAACTATTTTTTGTTTTGTTTTGCTGTTGCTGCTTGCTATTTTGTAAGTATTTTTGAAGAACGGCGATTTGTTTATTTATTACTGGAGACTCTACCACCCCTATATATGTACAATATAAACAATGTTAAATTTTATGAGAGTTACCTGAAGAGTATTTATTTAACAAACACATTTCATTTACCACATGTCAGCTGTGACTCTAAGAGATTTATAGATATCCATAGCTTGATTCCTCATAACCACACCATTTGATAAATATTAATGTTATCACTATTTTATAGATGAAGAAAATAAGGCAGAGAAATGATACATAACTTGCTCAAAGTTGTACAGGTAGTAAGAGGTAGTGCTGTTATTTGAACTCATGCAGTACGCTTGATACCACTATACTATGGAGTCTCTCAAAATACACGCCTCATTTCCTAAGTTCCAAACATGTTTCAAGAACATTCTGCAACTCTTACAATTAAGCACAGTCATTCTTATTTGGTAGTGCAGATATAATTACTCCAGGCCCAATGCGGTGGCTCAAACCTATAATCCCAGCACTTTGGGAGGTAGAGGTGAGGGGATTGCCTCAGCCCATGGGTGTGAGAACAGCCTGGACAACTTGACAAGACTTCATCTCTACAATAAATAAAAAAATTAGCCAGGCATGGTAGTACACGCCTTGTAGTTCCAGCTACTTGGAAGGCTGAGGTGGAAGGGTCACCTGAGCCGAAGGTCGATGCTGGGGTGACTGTGAGCATGCCACTGCACTCCAGCCTAGGCAACGGAGTGAGACTCCAACTTAAAAAAAAAGAAAAGAAAAAAATTCCAGGAAGAATGAGTGAAATGTTTGGTTTTAGCTGATAATGTCAATGTAAATATAACTCAGATTTCCTGACTTCAAACAAATGGTAACGTAGCAAGAGCCCTCTCATCTATTTACAAACACCAATATTCTCACATTTTGATATTTTAAAATGAGCTGTTGAGAGATGAAATATGAATCCAAATTATGTAATCTTATTTTATTCTCATAGACTTAATAGTTTTTTGTCACAAAATACTGTATACCATGAAGTTAAAACTAGAGATTTGATAACAGAAAATATGCTTTTGTTGCTGCTTACCAAAATATGCAATCTGTGCATTTGAAAACAAATGATAGGAAATCTCATACCTAGAGCCATCTAAAAGTGAATGAAGTCTCTTTTCCATGGTGTATTTGTATTTATTACCTGATTTACTTTATTGCTTTCATCTTTATTAAAGATTATGTGTATAAAACATAACGTAATGGCAAATCTAACATTTGAAAAGCAGAACAAAAAATCAATTCTGGGCTTGCTGAATCCTATCACCTTCAACCACAATTCAAACATTTCAGTTCTTCTTAGAGGCAATTATGAAATGAAAATGTTTACAAAGCATATGCAGTATGTGTTTTACAACCTTTGAATTTTGTTTTCAGGAGCTTCTGAATCATTGCTGCTGTTTGTAATCCGCATCTGTTATAAAAATCAAATTAAAAAAGAATACAAATGTAGTCCTTACGAGTAGAATGAAGAGAATAAAAACTGAAGCACATAAGAACTTATTCATTGTAGGAAGGAAATGAAACAATGATGAAGGTGGCTTGCTTTGTGTAGAAATCTTGATTGTCAACTCCAGGAATGCCTCATGGGATGGCATTGCCTTGGTGAATTCATGAAAGTTCAGGGAGTAAACTCAATCTTCAATGGGTCTTTGAACAGATTCAGGGAGACAGATGAGACAATTAGATTTAGAAGACAATGAGGTGTATATAATATCTGCCAAATTATTGTATATTTGGTTTTGGCTTAAGCCTAAGCAATATTCACCCATGGGATGCAGATACATCTGGAAATGTCAGACAGACAAGCTGGCCAGGGAGGGGTTCCAGAAAACTATGTGTATGAGAGACAGAGACTCCTAGGATCCTAAGAGTTAAAGGAATTCTGCTTCAGTTATCAGATGGAAGGAGGGATTCTGAGAAGATCATGGTTCCTTTCCCATAAGTTAATTATCAGTTCACCTTCCATGAACTCATGTCTGAATTCGATGTCAAGAGAGCTTTGAGTAAATACTTGAAAAAGTTGGGGACCATGGCAATGCTGTTAAATTCTCTTCTAAGAGAATGTGACAAAAAAAGCGGGGAAGAGACATTTTCTGTCATGCAACTAAAGACCACAATAGAGCTTTGGTTTTTCAAGGTTTCCCATGAATCAACAGTATTGGCAGCTGGCAGCAGCAGTGCATGCCAGAATGGCCAATTGTTCCTCAAAAAGTATTGTTATACAGTAAGAAGCCTGCTGTGCTTGGGTGAAGTGATAGTTTAGTATCCAGAGGACAAGATGGAATTAGTCACAGATGAGGCAGTGCCCTGTGGAAGTGTTGACATATCAGAGACAGCATCCTTGCCTCAAAGAGTCATGGTGACAGAATGCACTCAAAGTAGCAGCAATGCCTACCAGAAGAGTTTGTACGCAAAAAAAGTGGGTAAACTTATAAACATCAGTGTATCTCTGCCTGATGGCTAGTGGCAATGGTAATAGTATGTGCTGTTGGTACCTCTAACACAGCCTGTGGACTAGTAGTGTATTCATATCCCAGTAGCTGTAAGTGTTGTCCGATTTCAACTCACATATGACCCTTTACCTTTAGAATTGTCCTCATCCAAACATATTTCTCTTTGCACAGCAGATGAGCAGTAATCCATGATCTGTGTCCTGCCAGTATGGTAACTCATTTATTTGCTTTTTGGAAGCAAATTCTTCAATTGCTTCAACCTCTGGCTGTTCGTTTCCAAACTCCTGTATTCTCATCAATGAGGACGTATCATCCTATGACTGTTACTGTTTAAAGGTATGTACTGTATCTCAAAGGGTAGTATCTTTTCCTCTCTTTGTGAAGAAAATGGCCTGAAGTGAGAGTATATACAGACACATAACCAGTGTCAAATTGTGTGGTTTGTAATTTGGAGCCACAACTTAGCGGTAGCAAGTTTGGAAGGAGTTGAGATTGGCAAATTAGGGACAAGAAGGTCTGAGGAAAAGGCATGCAGTTGGACTCATAGGAGAAGGCACCAATTGTGAGGTTCTTTGAATCACATGTTAATGAGAACAAGAGAGCATCCACTTCAGAAGAAGTATTAATCTAGTGGACAAGATGTCTCAATTGGTAGAAGTCAGCAAGTCTCTGTCCTTGGCTATTCAGTGTTTGGGCTATTCAGTGTCAGTATGGTCACAGAGTGGGAAGTTGTGTGTGGGTCTGACAGCATGAGTTCTTTCTCATCAAGGCTGAATATTTGACCTACCCAAAATAAGAATAACACTGATGCCCCGATATGGAAGTATTCCTGGAGAAGAACAATCAGAAACTTGATATCATGTGGTTTATAGCAGACCCTCAAAACTATGGAAAGGGAAGTGATTTTGACTAAGATTGAGATATAACTCAGGTATGGATTTTTCTTTCTTTCCTGTAGTGCCTCAGCCCCCAACATTATTTAAGGGCTATGGAGTCTGAATCAACAATGTAGGTTTTCACAGAACACTGTCTTGGACCAAGGGATCTATTTTATAGAATTCCTACAGTATACCATCCAAAACCTGCTGGCTTGATTGAGTCAGTTTGGAGATAAGTTCCAGAGTGGATTGAGAGTTGTCCTCTAGGATATAACATTCATCTTAAATGATGTCTATGTATTGAACTATATATCTAATAGTTAGAATACATAGGTCTAGGAAATAAGAGTTGCCTACCTTTTCTGATGACCTGTTTATGAATTTGGGATTCCCATTCCTGAAAATTTAAGCTCTATAGATCCTGAAATACTGATCTGCAAAAGAGGTCTCTTCTACTAGAGGACACAGTCAGAGTATCACCAAACTTAAACCTAAGATTACTTCGTCTTTCTGAGTACCTTCATCCAGTAGATCAACATAAAAGAAATGAATTATGATACTGTCAGGGATCATTGATCTTGATCAGCACAAGGAAGTATAGTTGCTGCTCCACACAGGGACATCTTTTTAGTTGTAACTGAAGATGGTTAAGTACAATAACCATAATCCAAACAATACAAAAGAACTATGGCTCAAGGCCCTCAGGGACAGCAGTCAATGTCATCCCACAAGGTGAGTGAGGGATGCTGACAAGCAGAAGTGCTAGACAATTAGTAGGATAATCTAGAAATGGTAGTGGAGGAGGGACATGATGAGCTTCACTTATGGCTTTAAGATCAGCAGCAGCAGCAGGGGATGCAATTTGTCCTACCAACCCTTGTCTTATAAGTCCCCCCCCCCAAATGAGACTAATCAGCATCCTAGAGAAGTTATGCCTGGATGAAGAGCGCATGTTGTTGGTGTCTCATGTGGATCCCTTTATTAATTTGTGCACCCATCTTCCTGCAGCTGTGAATGTTGGTTGATTACTACACATAGCTGTCTCTTTCCTCCACAAATTGTTGTTTAAAGCCACTCCCCACAATATCTTGCAAAAAGACCTTGGCCAATGACTGTGGGACATGGATGTTCAAAAAAGCAATACGTTGCCTTAAGATAGGGTGATCTCTATGGTGCAATTTAAACTTCAGAACTTCACAGTGAGACTAGAGTGAGGGTAGTCTCCAACTGAAACACATTCTTGCTTTGTGTCTCCCTCTGCTTTATCCTGTTTCTCTCATTCCAGTTCTCATGAAGGCGCTCTCTCAAAATACCACTTGAATAAGGATCCTCAACTCAAATTCTATTTCTATGGAGCACAACCTGAGACGGTGGTGAATACTGACCCCAGTCATGATTAGAGGCTAATCAAACCAGTAACTTTAAAAGATGATGTCACATGGTTACTGAGTAGAATTGTTTATGAACACATCCAAGACAGCTGTTGGGGCATTCCCAATATAACTGGAAAATGATTCTGCCAAGAATTGGAGAAACCACATGCCAGAACAAGAATACGTAGAACTTATTGTTAATATATCTCCATTTAAAACCCTAAACTAGAGTGGCCTGGGAAACACAGATTAAATTATTACAGGAAGCAGACATTTCCAGTCACTGGACTGTCGTTCATCTTTTATTCAGAGTACTCAATCTCTTGTCATATGTAGGAAGTCATCGTGGTCATCTGAAAATGGCTAACTGTGTGTGGACACAGAGCCATTATAGTACATGATTTTAAAGTATATTTCTTCTGGGTGGTGATTCACAGCCAGATAATCCTGATAAGTGATATTCACCTTAAATTGTGAATTACCTGCATAGTAATTTTAAACACTGCAAACCTGATACATATTTGGCATCATTTTCCTGTTTTCTGCTACTACCTTTGCCTTCATAAAATATTCTAACTCTTTGACTTTATTTCCAAATTTGAACTTGGAAATTGTGATCCAATTTTCCTAAAATATCAATTAAATCAACTTCACTTTTTTTTTCATGTTCCTATGAACATCAGTCATATATGGACAGATAATTCCTAGGTTTATTTCTGCCAATGTTGCTAACATTTCTTTCATGTGGATTTTATAAATTGGAATCTTGGAATGAATGTAATTCTTTTAATTATGAACTATAAGTGTATTTCTCATTTTTTCTCTCCTTCTCAAATATTACTCATCACTTTCAAAAACTGGAAAGTGAAATGGCCTTAACAGCATTCATTAGCAAAATATCAGTGCATTTTATCTTAAAAGAAGCTGGATTACAGGGATTTTCAAGGCTGTTAGTCTATCTTTATGGTTTCGGGCCAGGACTCAACTTAACAGTTGAGAGTAGAGGATTTAATCTTTTTTAGTTTATCTTAAAACTGAAAATCATCCCTTTATATTTTAGGATTAATCCAGAAACTAAAGATATCATCATTCTCTCACAAAATTGCTATCATTTCATAACTATATAGTTATCAAAAGATCCTTAACACTGAAAACAGCTAGACTAGATTATTACTTATCAGAGGGTTGATGTCTATCAGTTAGGACCTATGAACTGCTGAATATAGGCGTATCAGTCATGTTTAGAGCTAGGAAATTTTATTTTATTCATAAATACTCTCGGATTTGCCTGTCAAAGTCACTGTGTCTCCATCACTAGGGATTTGTTTATTTGGCTCAGGGCTTTGCTTCTCTGTGATTTGATTTAACAACCTAGATGTTGGGCAGCTAGGCTGAATTGGCTCAGCGTCCTTATCTGGAACTATTTTTGCTCAGGGGAAAAATGGTATTTTCCTCCTGGCTCCATTCTTCTTACTTTCTAAGATTTTAAATCAGACAAATAAGATAAGAATAAGATTCCTAAGGACAATTTTCCCTATCTACAACATAAGACCTAGTCCAGTATTTTCCAAACTATGTTCTGCAGAGATGTTAATACATGATATGGCTTCCTTTGAATGGGCAGTACTGTGGTTACTTTACACTGCAATAAAGTATTGCAATGTAATTAGGGGCTTTGAGAAATATGACAGAAAATAAACTTGTTTGTTGCTTTGTTTATACTTTAACTTTGCTCAAAATTATGGGAGCAATAAATAATTTTTGGTAAAACAGAAATTAGCCTCATGCAAGCCACCAATGTGGGGGTTACTAGCTGGAAAATAATAATTTAGTATAAAATAAGGGTTATTGATATCCCAAATCAAGATCACATCCTGCTTCTGAAATGTATCTCACTTCTCCATTTCCGAGGCTCATGGGTAATCTCTCCTAAGGACTTCCAATATGAGCATAATCACTGTGGCTTCCTTTAGTAATTTTTCCAGGGATTTATAATGTATATATTCAGCATAAATGAGATAGAATTAAGGTTAGTTGTATAGATTAATACATAGAATGGAGATTAGTTAACCTGTATTAATTAAAAGTGACAAGTTTCAGGAATCCAACTGACGCTTTCTAACATAAGGTTATCTGTCAGTAGGTGATATTGGAAGATCATAAAGTCAAAGAGCTTCAGGATTAAGGACAAATGGAAGGATGTCAGACTCCAGAACTAGAGACCTGACACAATCAGGCCTCTCTCCAGCTTTCTCTCATCTGCAATTATCTTTGCTTGGTTTCATCTTCCCTTACATCAGACAGATTTTTCCCTTGTAAAGTGAAAGGTAGTGGCTGCAAATTTATATTCTTTAAACTCCATGACCCCAAATAAGGTCCCTCTCTTTTTGTTTTAAACAAAAGTCTCAAGGCGTGGATCTATTTGTAATGCACTTGATCATATAACAAGGCTGGACCAATCACCGTGGCCAGATGAATAGACAAGATGTCTGAACCTGTATCATATGCTCATCCCTTAAACCTGGAAAGTGGGTGATTTAATACCTTTGAATTGAAGAGCAATTCTAAAAGAAAAGGATGGAAGGAAAGAGAAAGAGTTTTCAAACAGACAAGAGTAAATATATTCAGAGAAATTCACTCTTTGATAGACACATTTATACCCTTTTTCCAATACATAAACTTGCAATAATGCCCATATCTAAGGAAAGACAACTGATTCACATGTAACTAGAAATACATTTCATCTCTTCTATCAGAACATAAGCTGAAATCCCATTCAGTTATTGAATTTACAATCTCTAGATTCTGTTCAGCTCCCTCAGTCAGGTCTGGATGTATTAATTCTTGATTTGACCATTTATGGGTGAATGATAAATAAAAGCACCTCAGCATTTTCAAATAAAAGTGGAAAGACAATATAAGCACAAAAAGACCTCTCTTTCAGAACAGAAAAAATAGAAAGCAGTGCACAACAGTCAGAGTACTAGAATATAGATTTCATTGTGGTAGAGCCTGGTTGGTAATTTCTTTCCTTAGTGGTCAAAGAGTGAATTCTACAAAGTAGCAGCCATATTTTCTATGCGTGAACGTTAGTTGGTGTCTCTCTTGCCTAACATTGTTCATCATCGCTTTCAAAACATTGCGGAAAGGATTCCCCATCTGTGAATCATACCACTTGGGGACTCCTTTTCTTACTACATAAGTTTGAGGAATCTTGGAATTGCTGTAGGGACCTCTGACAGTCAGGCCTGCATGACAAACATCTCACTTAATTATCAGGTTAGATGCCAAGCAGTCTGATTTTTTTTCCATCTATACTCACTTCCTAGATCATCTCATGAATTTTCACAGATGTGAATAAATTTGTGAAACCTGTTTAATATCCTTAGCCCCCATTTTTATCCTGAGCAACAGACTTGCATTTCCAATTCCTCCTTGCAATCTCCATGTGGGCCATTCAAATTTAAAAGGCCAAACCCTTGGGTTTTCTTACTTCTCAGTATATAACCTTAGGATTCACCTATTTTCTCAGGGTAAATTCATAAATCATATTCACAAATCTAAACTTATTGTGAATCTGAGTACTTATCACCTCTTTTACTTCAATCACCCTGGCTCGAGTCAGTATAATCTCTTGTGTGGCCTAAAAGATTCAAAAGCAAAAGCTTCCTAACTAACCTCCCATCTCTATTCCACACCCTGTAATGCAAATTCACTACATAAAGCTAGAGTAGAATTTATTTTAAAGTGGTATGTCAGATCAAGCAAACCTCTCTGCTGAAATAATTCTGTCTTCTCATTATTGTAAAATGAAATGTGAATTCCTGACCGTATCCTGCACGGTTCTATATACCTGAACTGTGTCCATCTCTGCAGCCTTATTCTCAAATGGGCTGTATCTATCTTGCTCAGTCCATTCTAATCATTCTGGTTTGCTGTTCACTGAACACGTGAATTTAGAATACTGCAGGGCTTTTGTACTGTCATCCCTCTGGCTCTATCTTTGTGTCCTCAGATATGAACATGACTTACTTCATTTTCTTCTAGTTGCTTCTTAAATGTCACCCCCTTTAACTTATGTTGCCCTGTTTTTTTCTTCATGGTGCTTAAATGTACCTGATATTTATGTATTACTTGTGTGTGTTTTTTTTTGTCACCTCATTAAAATGCTAGAATGCAATTTCTCTTACTATAAGATATTTTCTGTTTTGCTCATTGCTGTTTTCTAAGGTGGTGCTTGCAATATTTTTTCTATCAACCATCTATCTATCATCTCTTTCTATCTAATTATGCATATAATATATAATGTATGTATAATCACTTTTATGGCTAATAACTAATGCCAAACCCATGATCACTTAATGACCTGCTTTTCTAGTTTCTGTTTCTTAGAAGCAAGCTGGCATGAACTCTGTATTTTAATCTTATTTCTGGGCCTAACAATAAGTGTCAAGCACTGTTTAAAGTGTTTTAGCAATGCATTCATTCATCCATATTTTCAACACTCTATAAGGTAGGTAAAATAATACAATTTCATTTTAGAGGAGAAAAGTGAGGCATAAAGGAGTTCACTTACCTTCCAAAGTTATACAACTAATGAGGCAGAATTAGAATCCATCTAAGACAATGTGGTTTCTAAGTCTGTGCATGTGACCACTCTCATGATACTTTTTCCTGAATAGGCCTTGGTTTCTCCTCAGAGTAATGAATAACACTAGGTTAAGAGGGAATAATGTCCCAGGAGGTATCCCAGCTAGGTTTTGTCAGGAACCTTGAGTAGAAGGCTGGGACAGAGGTTTCAGACTTTTCTTAATGTCCTGATACCACCAAGGGCCCAGTCTCTCTCTTCCATTTGGACTTCTACTTCCCTGTCTCTCCTCATGTGAACTTTGAAATGGTCCAGAAAATTGAACTATTATAATTATCTGAAGCCCATGATTGACCTTCAACAGTTTTGCACTACACAACACAGTCAGTAAAAGTATTTCATATTAAAGTTGAGTTGCATTCTGTTTCCTTTTGTGCTTTTAATGTTGGGTCGCCTCAGTTTTGGTTCTCATTTCTGTTTGTATATTGGAATCACCTGGGGAGTCTTTAAAAATACTTGGCCTTACCACATAACAATTAAATAAAGCTCTCTGAGGATGGAACCATGGCAATCTTGTTTTTTTATAGTTCTCTTGGTAATTCTAATGAGCAGCCAGAGTGAGAACTATTGCCTTAGATCAGTGGTTCTCAAACTTGAGAGTGTCAGTATTACCAGGATGGCTTATTAGACACAGATTACTTAGCCCCACCTCCAGAATTTCTGATTCAGTAGGTCTGGGGTGAAGTTGGAAAATTTCCTTCTTTAACAAGTTCCTAGGTGATGCTGGACCTGCTGGTTCCAGACCACACTTTGAGAACTACTGCCTCAGACCAAAACCTGGTGATTCTTGTAGAACCTTATGGAGGTTTTAGGAGGAGACAACTCACTCTGATATTGACATTTCTACCAAGCCACCTAAATGCCTAGCCTATGCAGGCAGATGACCTAAGCACTAAGATTCATTTTGGTAGTATTTTAACCATTTGCTAAAGGGGTATTATCACAAATTCTCAACTTGGTTGATATTTGTTTTGTTGCCAAATATTTAATATTACTGATAATGCTCAATAATATCCCCACTTACCTATTTATCTTACTTTATTTAAACGTGACTAAGCTTATTGGCGGATCCTTAACCAATCATTCTATTACCCTGTAGCAGAGACAGGTGGTCTACCTTCTCCAATATGAGTCACTAGTCACATCTGACTATTAAATTTAAATATATTAAAATTGAGCAAAGTTAAATATTCAGTTCCTGTGTCACAGTAGCCAAAATTTGAATGCTAAATAGCCTCTGCTATGGTTTGTTTGGCCCATCAAGTCTCATGTTGAAATTTCACTCCCAATGTTGGAGGCGGGGCATAGTGGGTATTTGGTTCATGGGGGCGGATCCCTCATGAATGGCTCGATACTGTCCTTGGAATAATGAGCTTTCCCTCTATTACCTCCCAGGAGAGTTCCCCTGAGAGCTGGTTATTAAAAATAACCTGGTACTTTCCCCTTCTCTTTCACTTCCCCTCTTGCTATACAATTTATACATGCTGGCTCACCTTAACTTTCTGCCATGAGTGGAAGCAGCTTGAGTCCCTCACCAGAAGTAGATACCAGCATGATGCATCTTGTACAACCTGCAGGACCAAGAGTCAAATAAACCTTATTTCTTATAAGTTACCCAGCCTTAGGTATTCCTTTATAGAAACACAAGTGAACTCAGACAGTCTCACATGGCAAGTGCCTACTGTTTGACAGCATAATAGAACATTTCTATGATCACAGAAAGTTCTCTTGGAAAATGCTGGTGAGATGAATACTGAACTTGTTTCCTTTACCTTTGCACACAGCTAAATATGTTTTCCAGTCCCTTTCATTGAGATTTGATCATGTCACTAGTTTTCATGCATGGAATATGAGGAAATGGTATTTCTCTTTTGGGCCAAGCATGGAAGAAACTTGGGTCTCTGAATGATTGTATAGAACAGAGCATGGGTTCTTCCTCAAGACAAGATGAATTATGACTTGAAAGATAAATAAATCTTGATTGTGTTAATCAACTGATATATGGAGGTGTATTTAGTTACAACATTTAGCCCAATTTAACCAGTACATTGCCTTATAAATACATCAGAAGTTGTGATATAGCATTCTTAAGTCCTAATAATATTTTCAAAAAACATTGCAGACATTAATTAATTAATTCTTCTTTTCTTTCTTTTATTTTCTTTTTTTAATTTAAATCAGGGTTTCACTTTGTTGTCCAGATTGGAGCGTAGTGGCACATTCATGTGGCACCTTGACCTCCTGGGCTCAAGTGATCCTTTCATGTCAGCCTCCTGAGTAACTGGGACTACAGACACACACCACCATGCCCAGTTATTTAAAAATTTTTTTTTTCTTTTTTAGATGTAAGGTCTCGCTATGTTGTCCAAGCTGGTCTCAAGCAGTCTTCGTGCCTTGGCCTCTCCAAGTGCTGGGATTATAGGCATGAGCCACCACACCTGGCCTTAATTATTATTATTTTTTAATACTTTGTTCACTTGAGCACAGTTTAACTTTTTAAAATTTCTTTGTGGGTAATATTTTTCTCTTGATATTTGTAGAAATGTTCTTTATTCATAATAATTTCTTTTTTAGCTTTTTAAAAATTTTATTTTAGAGATGTGAGGTACAAGTGAGAAATAGTTACATATAGGCTACATGCAGGTGAAGTTTGAGCTTCCAATTGGTCCTCCTTCCCCTGGTAGTAGGCCTGGCACCCTTTGTGTTGTCACGTGCCGCCTATCCATCTCTCTTCCTCTGTCCACTAACAGTGGCCAGTGACTGCTGATCTCTCCCTTGTGTTCATGTGATTATTGCTCAGGGCACAGTTATGAGTGTGAACATGTGGTATTCAGTTCTTTGTTTCTGTGGTAGATCACTGAGTATGATGTGGTCTCTAGCTCCATTCAATTTGCTGCAAAGTCTATGGTTTTTTTTTCCTTGTTTATGGTTGCATAATTCTCCATTGTGTATATGTAACATATTTTCTGTATCCAGTCCACTTTCGATGGGCAGTAGGGTTGGTTCCATGTTTTGCTGTTGTGAATAGTGTGGCAATAGACATTCATGTGTAGGTATCTCTTTTGTAGAATGATTTAAGTTCCTATGGGCATATTCCCATGCAAAGGATTGCTGGGTCATATGGAAGGTCAATTTTTAGATCGTTTAGGAATCATCACACTGCTTTCCATAGTGGTTGAACTAGTTTGCACTCCCATGAACAGTGTAGACTCATTTTCTTTTCACTGAACCCATGCCAGCATCTGTTGTTTTTTGACTTATTAATAATTGCCATCCTTTCTGGAGTTAAGTGATATCTTATTGTAGCTTTGATTTTAATTTCTCTGATGATTAGGTTTGCAAATATTTTCTCCCATTCTTTAGGTTGTCCCTTTACTCTCCTAATGGTTTCTTTTGCTGTGCAAAAGCTTTTCCCTTTGATGAGGTCCCACTTGTCTATCTTAGCTTTTATGCCATTTGCTTTGGAGGACTTAGTCAAGAATTTGTTGTCAAATCCAATGTGCAAAAGGATGTTTCCTAGATTTCCTTCTAGGATTCTTATAGTTTGAAGTTTTACATTAAGGTCTTTGATCCATTTTAAGTTAATTTTTGTGTATAGAGATAGGTAGGGGTTCGTTCTTCTGCATATGGTCAGTCAGTTTTCCCAGGACTATTTGCTAAATATGGTCTCCCAGTGATTGTTATTGGTGGTTGTGTCGAAGACAAGTTGATTGAGAGACCATGTTTTTTGCTTCTGGAATCTCTGTCCTGTTCCTGGTCTATGTGTCTATTCTTGTACCAATATCAGGCTGTTTTAGGTATTGCAGCCTTGTATTAAAGTTTAAAATCTGGAAGTGTGATACTTTCCACATTGTTCCTTGTTGAGGATTTGTTTTGGCTATTCATGCTCTTTTCTGTTACCTTATGAATGTCTGTACTGTCATTTCCAGGTCTGAAAAAAATGATGTTGGTAATTTGATGGGTATTGCCTTGATTTTGTAGATTGCCTTGGATAGGATGGACATCTTGACAATATTAATTCTTTGAATCCATGCAATAAATGTTTTTCCATTTGTTTGTGTCATCTTTGATTTCTTTGAGCAGTGTTTTATAGCTCTCATTGTAAAGGTCTTTCACTTCTCGGTTAGGTGGATGCCATGGTATTTTATTTTAATTTTTTTAGGGCTATTGTGAATAGGATTGTGCTTTTTATTTGGTTCTCTGCTTGTTGCTGGTGTATAGAGATGCAACTCTCCTTTGCACCTTAATTTTGTACCTCAAAAATTTACCAAAGTCAGTTATCAGTACAAGGAGGCTTTTGATAGACTCCCTCGAATTTTCAAGGTATAGAATCATAATGTCTGGAAAGAGGGATAGCTTAACTTCTTCTTTTTCTATTTGGATACCCCTGATTTCCTTCTCTTGCCTGATTGCTCTGTCTAGGACTTCCAGCATTATGCTGAACAGGAGGGGTGAGAGTGGATATCCGTGTTCCTGTTCCCAAGGGGAGTGTTTCCAGCTTCTGCCCATTGAGCAACATATTGACTTGGGTTTATCATAGATGGCTCCTATCGTTTTCAGGAATGAACCTTCTATGCCTAGGTGTCCAAGGGTTTTTAATCAAGAAGGGATGCTGGATTTTGTTGAATACTTTTTCTGTATCTAAAGATATAATCATGTGGTTCTTGTGTTTATATCTGTTAATGTAAAATATTTATTTTTACTTATTTTTAATTTATTCTTCTTGGTATTTGGTAAATCCCTTAAATATTCAAGTGAATGTTCATTTTCAACTCAAGAATGTTTCCATCTATAGTGTCTTTGATTATTATTTTGGATCTGTTTGCTTTATACTGTCATGAATTCATTAAGCCCTATTTTTTTCCCCCTGTAGATACAATTTCCTGGCTCTTGTTCATTTATCTTTCATTATTGTATTAGTCTGCTTGGATGGCTTAAACACAGTTTTTTATTGTTCTTTTATTTTGTTTCTCCTCACAGTTGTAGAGGGTAGAAGTCCAAGATCAAGGTTTTGGCTGGTTTAATTTCTGGTGATGGTTGTTTTCCTAGCTTGCAAATGACTACTTCTTACTATGCCTTCACATATTGTTTTCTCAGTGCATGTAGAGAGAGAGAGAGAGAGAGAGAGAGAGAGAGAGAGAGAGAGAGAATGAAAGAGAATGAATTATTTGTGGTCCTTTTTATAAGGAAACTAAACTTATTAGATCAAAACCACAATGTTATGACCTCATTCAGTCTTAATTACTTCCTTAGAGGCTCCATCTCCAAATATAGCCCCAAACTATGGGTTAGGGTTTAATATATGAATTTTGGAGGGGTACAAACATTCAGTCCATAACAATCATTTATTTTTTATTACTTTATTCTCCTCAGAATCCTGGCTGAATTTCTAACAGCAGTCTTCCATTTTATTTAATAGCTTTGCTTCATTTATTAATTTGTTTTTCAAAGCCTCCATCATATTTTAAAATTTGACCTCATGTTTTTCATGTTGTTGAAAAAATTTTCCAGATTCAAATTGTTTTCCTTTCATCATGATTGCTTGCTCTAATGTTAAAGATGTGTTTTGATTCTGCTGATATAAAAATTCAATTAAGTTTATTTGTGGTTTTAGGAACTGAAATACTGAATCAAATAAGCAAAAAAGAGACTTATTGGAAGGATCATGAGCTAATTTAGAAAATTGAAGGATAAGTTGAACAAGTAAATATTGAAAAATTCAAGAAATTTGTTATCAAAGACTGTCATCAACTGTCTCAGCTTCAACGATTGTCATTCTCTACATGATTATACTCAAAATTCAAAATACCTGGAGATAAAGTCTCATTGGCTAGATTAAGGTCACATTTATCCTGATCTTTGAAGTGTTATTTATCTTATTGAAGAGAAAAAAGTAATCATTATTAAGGTGGAACCTAGACTGCTGTAATCACACTTGGCTAAGATTTTTAATCTTGTTAAGATCAAAAACGATTATTTGTCTGACAATAAAATTTCTTGTTTTAAGTCTATTATTAGAGAGAGAAAATACTTTCTTTTAATTATTTTTTAAACAGTCACCCCTTTTAATAATAGAATTACAGGTTTTTAATAATTTCCGAATTATCTAAATCTTAGCAGCTTATTAGAGTTTTTTTCTCTATCAGTGATGAAGAAACTCTTCTGTTTTTTTGTATTTTTGTCTCAATCTGTTGTATACCAGTTTTTTTTTTTTTTTTTGAGTTGGAGTCTCACTCTGTCGCCCAGACCAGAGTGCAGTGGCTGCTCCCAGCCACCGCAGCCTCGACCTGCTGGACTCCGGCCATCCTTCCGCCTCAGCCTTCCGTGTAGCCGGAATTACAGGCGCGTGCTACCACGCCCAGTTAATTTTTTTGATTTATTGTAGAGATGAGGTCTCGCCAAGTTGCCCAGGTGGGTCTCGAACCAGCGGACTCAGGCAGTCCACTCACCTCAGCCTCCCAAAGGCGTGGGATTACAGGCTGAGCCACCGAGCCCAGCTCCAATATTTTATTAAGTAAAAAAAAAAAATAATAAATGAATTACTAGGAAAATGAAATCAAAATGAGACATAAAAAATACAGAACCTGGAGAAAAGTTTCTTTTAATTCTCTAGCATGAACTTTATCTTTTTTCTTTATTATTCCATGGCTTCGGTGGATTTCTGTGTAGTAAGGCAGTTTATTACTTTTATTAAATCATGAGTCAAAGCCCTCATTTATCTTAGTTAGAGGGCATTATTTTCTGGGCATTCTTTATTTTATTTTTTTTATTGTAAAGATGCGGGATACAACTCAGGGTTAGGTATACAAACATTCCCTCAACTGCCAATCCCACCCCCCCAACAGTTTCCCATTACTGCCAATCACTTTCTTATAGCATTATAATTGTTCAAGGTCATCTTATGAGTGTGAACATGTGGAGCTCTGTTCTTTGTTTCTGTGATAAATCACTGAGTATGATTGACTCCAAATCCATCCAGGTTGCTGCAAAGTCCATATATTTGTCATTCTTTTTGGCTGCATAATATTCCATTATATATATGTACCACATTTTTTGAATCCAGTCTAACTTCGATGGGCAACATGGTTGGTTCCATGTTTTCTATTGTGAATAGAGTTGCAATAAACATACATGTGCAAGTATCTTCTATGTAGAATAATTTGAGTTTTTCCGGGTATATTCCCAATACGGGAATTGCTGGGTCATATGGAAGATCAATTTCTAGTTCTTTCAGAAATCTACAGACTGTTTTCCAGAGAGGTTGTACAAGTTTGCATTCCCACTAGAAGTGTAGAAGCGTTCCTTTTTCTCCACATCCTCTCCAGCATCTGTTGTTGTTTGTTTTATTAATGATGGCCATTCTTACAGGAATTAGGTGGTATCTCAATGTGTTTTTGATCTGCATTTCTCTGATGATGAATGAGGCTGGGCACTTTTTCATGTGTCTGTCGGCTGCCCATATATCTTCTTTTGAGAAGTGTCTATTCATGTCTTTTGCCCACTTTTTAAAGGGGCTGTTTGTTTTTTTGTCTTTGGTGTGTTTGAGTTCCTTGTAGATCCTAGATGTTAGGCCTTTGTCAGATATACAGTTAGCAAATATGATTTCCCATTCTGTGGACTGTCTCTCTAGTCTTTTGATGGTTTCTTTTGCTTTGCATAAGCTCATTAATTTGAGGAGGTCCCACTTATCTATCTCATTTCTTAAAGTATTGGCCTTTAGGATTCTGAGTAGGAATTGGTTCTCAGGGCATTCTTTATATATTTCTTGGGAGCACTGTTCCTTCACACTAGTGAAGATGGTTAGTTGGTCCTATATGGCTCCTACACTGGGCCAATCTGCATCATATAATTCATAAATACCTTGGTCATTTAGTATATGAATGATACCTTCTTCTTTTTTATAATTCTCTGTTTTCATATGTTAGGGATCACTTCTGTTGATATCTAGAAGGCAGGATTTAAATTCTGTGTTTTCAATTTTTACCAACACAAAATTTTCAAATTTCCTTTAAACGAAGCTTCCAAATATGACATATACAGTATTTAAAACATTTGGAAATGTAAACTTACACAATGGATTAACAAGAATTTTTTTCTTTTAAGTCAGAGTCTCACTCTGTCACCCAAACTGAAGTGCAGTGGCACCCTCATGGTTACCCCAGCCTAGACCTGCTGGACTCAGGCAATTCTTCTGCCTCAGCCTCCTTAGTAGCTGGGACTACAGGCACATGCCACCACGTCCAACTATTTTTTAAAAAAATATTATTTATTGTAGAGACGCGGTCTCATCATATTGCCGAGGCTGGTATTGAACCTGTGGGCTCAGGCTGTCCTCTTGTCTCTGCCTCCCAAAGTGCCGGGTAAAAAAAAAGAAATCACAGTATATATTTTTCATGTGGGTAATGCCTGAAGCATTTATCAATCATTGACACATTACTATGCATCCACTCATCAGATCTATAGTACTGAAGAAATATAGAGTATGTGTGCAAACAGCGTCAACCGGATAAGCAAAGTTCCATTAAGTAGTATCTGAAGAAGTGTATGCAATAAGAGGGACAACAGATCCTGAAGTGAGTTGCTGGAAACTGTGAAGCATAAACTATGTGTCCTTCACAGTCTGGCTAAATAATGGCTTAGACACTAAGTCATGTAGAAGAGCCTGGTCTTTTCTTTGAGAGCCCTTTATTGTGAATGGACATCATGATACCTTTCTAGCCTGGGGATGTGCTTAGTGTAAGAAAAACAGTAAAAAGGGGGGAACATTTTAATTTACATTTGTTTCCATATGCATATGGAGGCATGTATCTAGATTTGCATGCATATTTTGCATACGCATAAGGAAATGAATATATGCATATCCATATGAAACTAATAACAGGGTTACCATGAATGAGGCTAGTGCAGTGATGTTGGACGTGGTGTGAGCATGTACCCTGCTCTAGGTGATGCCATTCATGAACAGATTTGGTCATAGACAGTCCAAGTGGTCATAGGTGGCAGCCTTGATTGAGAGGAAAATGTTTCACTATTTATCTTTTATACTTTTTAATTCTTTGAACTATGTGATTATAGTGATTATTCAAAGCAATAAATAAGAAAGTAAATAAAATCATAAGAAATGTCTTGAGAAGAAGAAGTATGTGACTTGGAGAATAGAACTTTAAATTGTATAACTATTGCCATCTGCCTGATATTTTAACTGACATGTTTCTTTTAAAGAAATACTTCTTATAGAAAAACGTCTTGTCAATATAAATTTGCACTTTTTTCTTAATCTTCCTCTTTTTCTTCCACAGAGTTTAAATCTAAACAGTCTTTTTAGGATTATTTCAATGTGTATACGAAATTATTGTATAGATAAATAGTAGAAATTACTAGACAACTATAAATAATATGGAGTTATTTTTTCAATAAGTTTGTAAGCTGCTGTCTTATGTTCAAAATCAAATGTTATAATCTCTTTTTTTCAATGATTTGCCTTGATTATTGGGTATCTTAGAAAAAGGATATTAAGCATTAAAACCAGATGCTTATGAACAATCATTTTTATCTAAAGGCAAGCTAGACTATCTTCAAATTTGAATCGATCAATTTATTTTCTATTTTAAGCAAATTGTACCTCAATTTCAAACCCAGCAGTCATGTATTCAATGGATATTAAGTCCCAAAATATCAGAACCCAATTATATGTACATTACTTGAGGAAGTGCATTGTGTTCTAATTTAACTGAAATTGCAAAATAACTGGTAGTTAAGAAAAGCTAGCCTATGCTGTGATAACATGCGACCTGAAACTCTTCATGGTCTGAAATAGCTAAGTCTTATTTCTTGATTAGGCTCCCTCTCTGTTTATGAACAGCTAGGAACTATGACCCAAATCTTTCTTATTCTAAGCCAGGGTTTCTTAACAGTGGCACTATTGACATTTGGGACTGGATAATTATTTTTGTTGTCCCAGGGTGGGAGGAAGACTGGGGAGGCTATCCTGAACTTTATATGATATTTCTCTGTGGACCTGGCTTCTACTCACTAGATGCAGGTAACATTCTCTCCAATTCATGCCAATGGAAAAAAAAATCTCCAAAGATTGTTAAACATCCCTTGAGGGGGCAAAATATCACTGATTGAGAAGCACTGCTCTTCAAAACATTGCTGATGGTCCAGTCAGAAGGAAAAAGCAAATAGAGAACTGAATGTTAACACTTCAAACTTCCGCAGAAGGTGATTCACAGTACTTCAGCTCACATTTGTTTGGCCAAAACATGGTCCTATTTAACTTACAGGAGGTCGGGAAATACAATCCTGCCATGCTGTTATGAGGCTACTAAAACAGCATTAGGGAATCAGCACTAATGATAATTACAGCAGTATATATTTTGATGGGGAAATGAATATTTCTCTTTCTCAAAAAGTGGTGTATTTTCAACAATAGATCATTGACTTTAATCAATTGACTTTCATTAATAGTTTTAGAATATATATGTATATTAAAAATCCACATTTGCTGCATATTTGAGAATATTAGTAAATAATAACAATTATTTACTTTTAATTTTTTTGAGACTGAATCTTACACTGTTGCCCATGCTGGAGTGCAATGGTGTGACCATAGCTCAGTGTAACTTGAACTCCAAGGCTCAAGTGATCTCCCTGCCTCAGCCTCCCAAGTAGCTAGGTCTACAGGTGTGTACCACCATACCTGGCTAATTATTTATTTTTATCTTTTTCTAGAGATGAGGTATTGATTTATTGCACAGGCTAGTCTTGAATTCCTGAGCTCAAGTAATCCTCCTGCCCTGGCCTCCCAAAGTGCTGGGATTACAGGCATGAGTCACCATGTCCAGCCAAAAAATAATTATTAAAGAACTAGTAATGACACACTTTCAAGTTCCACATTTATAAGGCAATACATTTTATGTTGTGTGTTTACTGTATAAAAAACTGTGCAAAGCTTGGGGTTTACTAAAAGAAAGAAGGGTAGTACATACATTTTTTTGAGTGCATTGCTAGGTGATTTTTTGTTACATGGTTTATTATTTAACTTTCTCAACAATCCTTTGTAGGAGGTAACATCAGATATCTTATGTCTTTGGGAAATCTATGGGCCTGCGAGTTTGAATCCATGCCCATATTATTCAGGTGGTAAGAAACAGACTGTGGGCTGGGTTTGGTGACTCATGCCTATAATCCCAGCACTTTGGGAGACCAAATTGAAAAGATTGCCTAAGCCCACGGGTTTGAGATCAGACTGGGCAAATTGGTAAGACTTCATCTCTACAATAAATCAAAAAATTAACTGGATGTGGTGTTATGTGCCTGAGCCCAGTAGGTCGAGGCTGCGGTGACTGTGAGTGTGCCACTGCATCCCAGCCTGGGTGACAGAGTGAGACCCTGACTCAAAAATACAAATAAATAAATAAATAAGCTTTGGATTTTGATTCTGCAACTTTGTACCAAGACTTATCCTCTCTCTATTGTATTACATCTTTGTTTTGCAGGCTTTACACTCAAGGGGATTATAGTTTATATAGATATGACATGAATACAAGGGAAAAAAAAAACCTAACAACAAATGATAGAGAGGAGTTATCTTCTTATACTTGAAGTTGTACCAGAAGTGGGAAAAATTTATAGTTGCTTAAAGTTAGTGAGAATATTAAATGCCATTGAGTAAAATTTCCATCATGAAAAATTTTGACAGACTATATAATTATAGTCTAAATTTCTGGTTACTTGAATTAAATGCAGTGTGTTAAAACTTAAGCCATAATAAAGCATGATCATACCATCGAATGTCTTTCTAAGACAGGAAATAAATTTTATGGTACTAGGCCATAACATTATTAAAGAAACTGAAAATTTATTTCAAAAATTTTGTATATATTATTATGATGTTAATTTTATGTGTCAACTTCACTAGGTACAGGGATGCCCAGATAGTTGGTAAAACATTATTTCTGGGTACATCTATGAGGGTATATCTAGAAGAGCTTATCATCTGAATGAGTAGATTGAGTAAAGAGGATGGATATATACCAGTGTAGATGGGCATCATCTAATTTGTTGAGGTCCTGAATAAAACAAAAGACAGCAATGGAAGAACAGAATCTTTCTGTCTTCTTTAGCAGGAACATTCATCTTCTTCTGCCTTTGGACAAGTTCAAAATTTATAAAGGTATATTACATCACCTTCTGTACATATTTTGTTGAGTATTTACCATATATAAAACTGTCCCAGGCCTGAGGTTTACTAAAAGAAAGACGGGAAGAACATACTTCCCAGTCCCCAGGACTTTGGGCTCAGATGGAATCTTATCACTGGCTTCCCTGGTTCTCCAGCTTACAGACAGCACATTACAAAGCTTCTGGGACTTTTCAGCCTCCAAAATTGCATGAGCCAATTCCCATGATAAATCTCCTTTCATGTATCTATTTACATAATATTGGTTCTGTTTCTCCGGAGAAGCCTAATACAATCATCTTATTTTATGCTAACAGACCCTTGCGATACGGGTGTAGCAGAGTGAACGTTGATACTTCTAGTTTTCAGATGATCAATGTCATTTCAAAGAATGAAAGTGCCTGCCCAGTGTCACATAGGTAGGGGGTTCAGAAACTGGAATGGAAGCCTCCTGACTGGGTTCAGTGTTGTCTACAGTAGTCACTTAGAGGTAAGTTTTGATGCTATGATACTAGACATACTCACCATTTAAAAAAAATCAAATAACCTTGCATCTGCATTCCTTCTAGCAGATAAAGAAACATTGTCAAATCAGAATTTGTTTTAAGGATTTGATCAATCACAGAGTATAACAATCTATCATTAGTAACATCTCTCCTAATAGGTCCAGAAAAAGGAACCACCAGGATTAGTGAGGGCTTTCTAGAGAAGCAGAACTAATATGGAAATATATTTATATAATGTTTTTCTGCATATTTCTGTGAGGGTATATCTAGAAGCGATTATCATTTGAATCAGTAGACTGAATAAAGAATACCCACCTTCACCAGTGTAGGTAGGCATCAGCCAATCTGTTGAGGGGTCCCACAGCGAAAAAGCATATATATGTATATTATATATGTACATATATATATATACACCTAGGAAGTGATTTATTATAAGGCACAGCTCAAATAATTACGGCGGTTGAGAAGTCCCATAATCTGCTATCAGTAAGTTGAAGACCCAGGAAAGCCGACAGTGTATTGTGAAGGCCTGGAAGCTGTAGAGTCCATGGATTGTAGTCCATGTCTGAAGACCTGAGAATGCAAAGCGCTAAGACTAAAAGGAGATCTGTGTTTCAGTTCCAGAGTTTATTCCAGCTCCTTCTGTCCTCAGTGGATTGGATGATGCCTGCTCACATTGGGGAGGGTCCCTTGCTTTACACATTTCATCAATTCAGATACTAATCTCTTCCAGAAACACCCTCACAAACCCATGCAGAAATAACATTTAACCAGTTACCTGGGCATCCCATGACCCAATTAAGCTGACACATGAAATTAACTATCACAATACTCTGGCAGCACTGTGGCAGTTATCTGGGAATTCTTCAGATTCACATCATGGAGACTCTGGCAAACTAATTACTCATTTGCAAACATCATTTTTAGTGACTGATTTGTCCATTTAAGCTGACTTGAGAGCTACTTTGGAAAACTGTTTGGCAGTTCCTCAGAAAGTTAAACATAGAGCTACCATATGGCATAGCTATTCCACTCTCAGGTATATTTGCACTCCATATCTGGTTTCCACATCAGATCAAGAATATTATTTTAAAAAGGATGATTGCATCTGGTTTGAACTTGTATAGATTTTGTTTTTCTTATCATCATTCCCTAAGTGACACAGTATTACAACTATTGAAATAGAATTTATATTGTATTAGGTATTATGAGTAAATCAGAGGTGATTTAAAATATATGAGAGGAGGCAATATACAAATATTGTGCCATTTTATATTAGATACTTGAGCATCCATGGATTTTTATATCTGCCAGGGTCCTGGAACCAGTTCTCCATGTATATTAAAGGGTGACTGTATATATTCAAGAGAATTGAAAATAAAAGTCCACACAAAAATTTGAACATAAATATTCATAGAAGCATTATTCATAACAGTCCCAAAGTAGAAAAAACCCTACATTTTATCACCTAATGAATGGAAAAACAAAATTGCATATCTATACACTAGGATATTATTTATTATTTAACCATAAGAAAGAATAAACTATTACATGCTATAAAATGAATGACTGCTATGCGAACATTATGTGAACATGATTCTATGTGAGAAAATTCAGACACTTACTCTATTTAGTGTTGGTAAATTCACAGAGAGAAAGTAGATTACTTTTTGCCAGAGACTGGGGAAAGGGGAAATGGGAAGTGACTGCTAATGCATAGGGGTTTGGGGAAATAATGGAATTAGATATTATAATATTAGATAATTATTAGAATTATATGTTACATATTATAGATACATTATGGAATTAGATAGTGGTGATGTTTACACAACTTTGTGAATATAGTAAAATATACTTTAAAAGTATGTAAATCAACAAAAGAATTATTAATTAAAAAATATGACCTGAGAACAATGAATATAGATTTAGAGAAATGGAGTCATGAAAGCACTTGATAATTTAAGCATTTTTATCATTTTTGCATTTTATTGGACATGGATTTTAAAACTTGGAAGAGGTTCCGAATGCCTTCTTTTACTTCCTATCAAAGCTTTGGGAAATATTATTTGTACAGATGTGCAACAGTTAGAGCCCTTTAGTTGGCAATATTTGAGATTGAGTAATCTGATTTAAGTAAAAGGATAGTTCGTTGAAGGCAGAGAGAATTTTCATGAAATTGACAGAAAATTCTGAATGACCAGCATTGGGAAAAGGAAGGAGAGAAACTAGGGTAGCTTCAAGTGCCAGTAACATATGAAGAATTTTTTAAGGTTCCTTTCTCTGTATCAGCTTCAACTGTTCCTCTTCCCCACACAAACCAAAGGTCTTACATGGAAACAACCTACTAGTACAGAAGCATAGAAACAAAGAAAAAATAATTACTATTTCCTAAGTAAAACATGTCTAACTCTCCAGAATATGGTGACCTTTCAGCTTGATATGGTGAGATGCTAGTGATCATGATTAACATAAACACATGAATCATCTCATGGGTGATTCTTTGTAGACCCAGCTAGGCTCTTCTCCAATGCTTTCTCTTGGAGCTTATTATCTGTTTTCATCCATATCCACTGGGGAATGGAATGATTCTGGTTTTGTTTCTTGACTGGCAATAATTTAATCCTGGAAGTTTTGTGGGATGAAATGAGGAGGAAAAGTCAACTGCACACACAGCAATGGCAGAAAAATGAGGCATCTTCATTTTTTTGAAATTTGACGTCATTCTGCTCAATGTATAAACATCCAGGGGAGAGATTTTGTTTGGCTTGGTTTACATCATCTGCCACTGCTTGGCCAAGGGAATTTAACTTTCCCATCAACATATTGTGAAGCAAGATGAAATAGTTTTTAAAAATTCCAACTACATATATATATTTGACCAATTGTTATAGTCACACAGGACACACAGGTGCAGTTAATTTATTTATTTATATGTTCTCTTTTTGTTTGAATTCATATAATTCAGTATAGTTTATATTATATAGTATATTTATATTTTAGTCATTTTAATAATACACTTATGTAGATATAATTTTTCATATAGATTTTATGCATAGTGTGTAATGAATTTACACAAAATAATATATTGTATTAGTCAGTATTCAAGTTTTCTGATTCCTTCTTTTGCAGTGTTCAATCTGCTCTAAATTCTACTGAGTAAACTTATTGCTGATAGTATAATTTTTTCAGCTGTAAAACATCTATCTGTTTAAGTTTGTACTTCTCCACTCATGTGTTACATCTTTTTACTCATTCAGGCTTCTTATATATTATTTAAAATATTTACAAGTGCTTTTTAAAAGTTCTTGTGAGTAAATTGCAATGTCTGGGTCATCCATGAGTCTATTTCTATTGACTTTCTTCCTCTTGATTATAGTTATATTGAATTTTTCTTTTTGCTGTTGTATGTCTAGTAATTTTTCATTGAGTATACTATATATTGTGGATGAGGCATTGTAGAACAGTTTTGTTTCCAATAACTAAAAATATTGGGTTTTGTACCTTGATTTTATAGAAATTTCATTTTAGTCTTTGTTAACATGAATTTATTTTTATTTTGCCTTAGTGCTGGGGCATATACCTCATCTTGGTCTTCTTTCTACCAGACAGTATATATCACAGACTCATCTACAGTAAGCTTCCTACTGGTTACAGATCTGTAGGAACAAAAGGATAAACGTAAAGACCTATAAGTGAAGCCCTTTCTTTCTACCATGTCCTTTCAGTTCCTTTATTGACAAAGAATAACTTCGTGCCAGTTGGTAAAGAAAAGTTTGCAAGGTCCAACTCTGAAATCATAATTCAAGACAAAGAATAATTAATTTTGATCATTGAAACAGATGGCCTAATACTTCATAAGTATTATAAAATAAAAAGAGCCGGTCTCGGTGGCTCAGCCTGTAATCCCGCGCCTTTGGGAGGCTGAGGTGAGTGGATTGCCTGAGCTCGCGGGTTCGAGACCCGCCTGGGCAGCGAGACCTTATCTCTACGATAAATCAAAAAATCAGCCGGGCGTGGTAGCGCATGCCTGTAATTCCGGCTACTTGGAAGGCTGAGGCAGAAGGATCGCCGGAGCCCAGCAGGTCGAGGCTGTGGTGGCCAGGAGCGGCCACTGCACTCCAATCTGGGCGACAGAGTGAGACTCCAACTCAAAAAAATAAAAAATTAAAAATTAAAATTAAAAATAAAAAAATAAAATAAAAAGGAGGGCCACACTTTTATTTCCCTAAGCTTTGGCCCCCTCCTCTAACTTGGGGAGGGGAATCTCCTCTCTCTCTTTCTAATCTACTTCCTAAATAAACTATATTTTCCAATTAAAACAATATAAAGAGGAAAGAAATCACAGTTATTTGTTTTTCAATTTCCAGTCATTTGGCAGATCTAAACTCCAACCTGTGTGTCCTCACCTGTTATTTTTTGGTTAAGTTCTATTCTTCCCTACACTAACCCAAATTGGGAAATTCCTTATCAGCTATTTGCAAAAATCTGGGTCATCTGTGAGTTTGTGACAACCTAGCTGGGCTTCAATGGAAAACTTGAGATTTGCACTGAGACCCTCTAAGTTGACAGGTCTTGAACTTTGAACTCTTCTCACCAGCATCCTAGCAATAGCTTCCTAGAGTCTCACTGCATCCCAGTGGGCAGTATCCTAAAAAGTCTTGCTGACTACCCTGTGAGAAGCTTCCCAGATAATTTCACCACCAATTTGGTAGACTGCTTCCTAGTACATTTTACCAGAATTGGATCAAACAGCTACCTACAAAATGTTCCTAGAACTCTAGTGGGTGTTTTTCTCCTCACCAGTCTTGACCTGTGACACCTTAGCAAAAATTTCCACCATTCAGTGTTCTATGGCTACCATCTTTCCTATGATGACTGAATTTTAACCCTACTGTGAGCAATACCTCTTTCAAATTAGAGGTACTTCCTTGCATATACTCTCTTAACTCTACATATGGTATTCCAGGATTCTCTAAGAAGTTTCATTAGTAGTTTCATTTTACAATCTAATAATTATTTTCAAATTACTGGTGTGATTTCTGTTGCCTTAATGTACCCTGCCTATCAAAATATCGTTAAACAAGATCAACGCAATGCGAATTACAATGTTTGAAAGAATCTTCTCAAATGACATATGGTTGAAGTCAACTCAGTTTAGAATTCTGCAAGTTAGGCTCAATGCCTGAAATATTTACACATGGAAAAATAGCAAGAAATATAGATTTAGTTAAAAGGGCAAAATAAAGAAGACATGTTTCCATTCGACATTCGACACAAAGCCTGCACACAATTGTAGGGGCTGAGAAATATAATGTAGGTGTTGATGTGCAATGCTCCTATCATGGCAAATATTTAAGTTGTATTATGAGCTTAAAATCAAAGAAAAAACTTATTTATTATCATGACACTTATCACAATCTTGAAACAGATGTTTTATCTGTAAATATAATTAAAAACAAAATGAGGTCATTTAACAAGTGACAATGCAAAGCTGTAAAATTGTATCCTGTGATAAGTGGACTTTCTACTCACTTACTGATACTTCTCTTTTAACTTGTGAACATGGGTTCAAATAC
Source organism: Cephalopachus bancanus (assembly GCA_027257055.1). NCBI lineage: Eukaryota > Metazoa > Chordata > Mammalia > Primates > Tarsiidae > Cephalopachus > Cephalopachus bancanus. The sequence continues at coordinate 6,271,362 of JAPVLO010000131.1, forward strand.
TTATTCCAAAGCCCATTATTCTGAGAACCTGTACTCTCCTCACATTCCCTTTCCCATAACAATTCATTGGTTTCCCTCCCTTCGATCTCATTGCTGCTCTTTCTTGACACTTGCTTGTGGTGGTGTTTGTTTTTCATTGTCACAGGTGGAGACTAGGAGGCTGGAAAACTGGTAAGTACTGGATTTTGTTTTACCCCCTAGGTACTGAGGCAACTGATTCCTTTTCTACTGCCCAGAGGCACTGGAATTTGGGAGACACGCTGCTGTTTGCTCTTCTTGAAGCTTATTGACTGTCGGTGTCTCTAGAAACCACCTGCTGCGACTGGGGTATGCGATCTGGCTTTTGCAGTTTCCACTGAGAAAGTGTTCATTTTCTTAGTGATAAATTGTTTCCCTCTAAAATATTATTGAAAGATCATTGCTACTGGGTACTGTTCTTTTCAAGAAAGAGAACTTTCCTTTTAGCAGTATATTGACTGATATAGAGAAATAAAACAGACTCGTATTTATTCAGAGTGATGAAAACTGTCAAGTTAAAAAGTATTCTGATTGACGATCATATAATATCATTCTGTTCAATTCAAAAGGTGTTTATGAAGCATCTAGTGTATGTGTAGCATCATGTTAGAGAAGTAAGTTGTAATTTTTAAAATGTTAAGAACATTGTAATTTTTAAATGTTAAGAACCAAGAGTCAGACTTCCTATATCTGAAATGTAACACTTATATTAAATACATGTGTAACTATAGGCAAGACTTTCTAAGCCTCAAATTCCTCATCTGTAGATAGGAATGGTAATATAATCTACCTCAAAGGAAGAATATATGATATTTCACATAGTCATAGTTGTTTTATTCCAACTTTTTTTGAAATATTGGAGAATTAAATGAAAATTTTCCTACCCTCAAGAAGCTTGGATGAAACAAGAGATAAATTATAAAAAAAAAAAATAACAAATTGCCAGGCCACATACATCAATATTATAAATTATAGCACTGCTAATAAGTGTTATGATGATTTACAAAACTTAGTCATTTTCTAGAATTGTCAGAATAAACTTTTAAAAAATGTAATAATGTAGATAGGCATAAATTTGGTACATGAATAAAGGCAGGATATATAAAAATAGTGTAAATATTTGAATTTTCCTTACATCTAAAAATTTCTCATTTCTATAGAAGTGCATATGGATTTTAAAAAGTAATATCCCATTATCTATAAACTAATGAGCCTTAAAAATTATTACTACTCACATTATCATTAAAGAGGAAGGTGACAAAATGAGGATGTCTTAGTCCCTGCTTTAATGAAATATGTCACTACCTGGTAGCAAAACAAAATTCCCTTGTATATAGGCAAATGAAAAATATACCAACTTATAAATGAGCTAAACGATTGCAAAATACATTTGCTATACAATTTTTATTTATGCTCTAGTGTTATGCACAATACGTTTTGCTTTATTTTGTTTTATTTTTATAAGCCTTGGTAGGAATCTCTCCCATCTGAACCAATTACAATCAAACTGTCTGTTCTGCCCTTCACTAAATTTTGAAGAATGGTAAGTTACCTGCCCAATGATGAATTATTAATAAACTAAAGTGGAATTAGAAGAAAGCATGATTCATTTTCCCCTCCTGGGGAAATTGTACCTTTCCTGTTGACTTATTATTTGTAGTTAATGCTGGTGTTAGCTGACCTTGGAAATGTTGTCACATGTGCAAGGAATGATGACATCACAGCTGAAGATTCCAATTCAGAAAAAATTTTGTTGTTTTGTTCTTGACACCTATTTAGAGTATAGCTCCCTGAATGTCTGTATATGTCCTTAGAAAAAAAAAATTTTTTTTTTTTTGAGTTGTAGTCTCACTCTGTCGCCCAGACTGGAGTGCAGTGGCCGCTCCCAGCCATCGCAGCCTCGACCTGCTGGGCTCCTGCAATCCTTCCACTTCAGCCTTCTGAGTAGCTGGAACTACAGGCGCATGCTACCATGCCCGGCTGATTTTTTGATTTATTGTAGAGATGAGGTCTCACTGCCCAGGCGGGTCTCGAACCCGTGGGCTCAGGCAATCCACTCACCTCAGTCTCCCAAAGGCGCGGGATTACAAGCTGAGCCACCGAGCCCGGCTGAAAAAATATTTTTTAAAGTGGGTAAATATGAATAATAACAGCACACAGATTCAAGAAGCACAGCCAAAATTAAGTAGAATAAATACAAAGAAAGCTATAAATAGAACTGTCATGTTCATACAGATGAAGATCAAAGATATAGGGAAATACTTGAAAGTAGTTAAAGCAAAAGAAGATATCTATAGGGGAAAATATGAAGGATTATGTTTGATTTATACAAAAAAGAGGACAGAAGACACTTGAACAACATCTTTAAAGTGCTAAAATAAAAAATAAAACTGTCTACCTAGAACTTCATATCTAGTAAAATTATCTTACAAACAGGAAGAGAAAGGAGATAGTTTCAGATAAATGTAATTTGAGAATTACAAACACATTTCAAAAAAAGTTATAGAAAGTTTATCAATCTGAAAAGAAAAACGTCAGGAAAATGGGATCTAGAGGAAGGAATATATAGTGCTGGAAAATGCAAATATTCAGGGAAATATAAAAACTAGCTTCATATGATTGTGGTCTCTTTAAAAGGTAATTGACTAAAGCAAAAAATAAAGTATTATGGACATTATAAAATATACAAGCCGGGCTCCGTGGCTCAGCCTGTAATCCCGCGCCTTTGGGAGGCTGAGGTGAGTGGATTGCCTGAGCCCGTGGGTTCGAGACCCACCTGGGCAGCGAGACCTCATCTCTACAATAAATCAAAAAATCAGCCGGGCGTGGTAGCGCATGCCTGTAATTCCGGCTACTTGGAAGGCTGAGGCGGAAGGATCGCCGGAGCCCAGCAGGTCGAGGCTGCGGTGGCCGGGAGCGGCCACTGCACTCCAGTCTGGGGACAGAGTGAGACTCCAACTCGGAAAAAAAAAAAAATAAATAAAAAAAATAAAATATACAAAAGCAAAATGTATGAAAAAAAGACCCAAAGGATGTCAGGGAAAATAACTATATAATGTTACAAGGTTTTAACACCATATACCTTGAGAAGTATAGTATATTTAAAAGTAGAATGAAAGCCTGATCAATCTACTGATCTACATTACCTATGATCAGTTTATATTGTAAATGCTAGAAATACCATTAAACACAAAGCCAAAAAAGGGGTATTGCTAGTAAAACAATACTGGAGACAAACTTTAAACTATCCAAAAGAAGGCAACAAACAAAGAATAAAGGAAACCAAGATCAAGTGGGATGTATAGAGAACAAATTTCAAGACTGTAAGTTGAAATATAGTCATATCAAGAATTACATTATATGTAAACAGATCTATAAATCCAGTTAGCAGGCAGAAATTGTCAGATTGGATACAAAAAAAAAATCCAAGTGTTGCTTACAAGAAATAAACTGTACATATAAAGGCACAATTCAAATGAAAGTATTTGATAGAAGCGGATACACACAAAATATCTGGAATGTTCACTTTAATACTGGAGAAAGTAGATTTCAGGACAAGGAACATTAGCAGAAATAAAAAGGCAAGTTTCATTATTATAAAGAAATCTATTCATCAAGAAAGGATGACAATTCTAAATACACATGCATAAAGATATATAATTTTTGAGATTTTTTGCAAAATATTTTTGGAATATTTTACAAATTATATTGTACTCTAAGAACACAAAACAAAGTGAAGAGAACTTGTTTAAAAACTAACTAAACAAAGGTATGTCCTCAGCTATGGATGGAAAATTTAATATTATTATCATGTCAATTTTCTACAAACTGATTTATGAATTCCAAGCAATCTTATTCAAAATTCAAACAAAATTTCTTATAGAAATTGACAGACAAGTGCTAAAATTCACATGAAAATGCAAAAGATCTACTCTTTCCAAAATGATTTTCTTAAAGAAGAAAAAAGTTGGAGATCTTAGACTACATAATTTTAACTTAGACTTCATAATTTTAAGATTAATTCTAAAACGATTGCCATCTATACTGTTTGACTTTGGTTTAAGGATAGTATAGATAATGGAACAAGACAGACCCACACATATATGGTTAACTGATTTTTTACAAGTGTGCCAATTCAATTCAATTCAAAAGGTTGGTGTTTTCTTAAAAGCATTATGCTAAATGAAAGACTCTAGACACAAGAAATCTTATACTATATGATTCCATTTATAAAAGTCTAGAAAAACAGAAAATATAGCGACAAGAAGCTGATCAGTGAATATCAGAGTCTGAAATGTGGGCAGCAGTTTGAGTAAAGTTAGGTGAAAGGAGCAAAAAATAACTTTTCAAGTTCATGGTGTCAAAGTCAAATTAAATATAGAGATGAATCTGTAAATAAAAAGTTTTACTTGAGAAGCAAAAATTGAAATTTGGGGCACACACCCAGACCAGGTGATCTTCAGTATATCTGAAAAACAGAGAGAAGATTGGCAGTTTTATTAGAAAGAGAAATGCTAAATATCATTCAAAAGAAAGCTCACTGGCACTAGTAAAGTTTTGGGAAATGAGGAGATCTTATTGGCAGTGTTGGCAGTGGGTAAAACTAGTCTTAGCGTCCAGCAGGTTCTTTTAAGAATTGTTAGGTAAAACTGGATATCAGGCAGTTTCAGAAGCTGGGCTTGCCCAGAATCACATTTTGGGTGATGTTATGTGCCCTTTGTGCTTTCTCCCCCATGACTTCTTATCTCTGCATTAATTGAGTGTAACAGGAATGACCCAGGTCGATGACAAATTTCCACAATGGAAATATTCTGTATTATGATTTTGGTGGCTGTTCCATGACTCTTTATATTTGACCAAACTAATTGAATTGTACACTTAATACTGTGGATTTTTCAAAGTAATTTATATCTCGTTAAAGTTATAATTAACATTATTCACCACACTGACACATCAAGAAGAAAATTCTATGGACATTGCAGTAGATACAAAATGGAAGATTTAATAAAATGTACTACTTATTGATAATAAGAACTCTCATCAATCTGGGAATAGAGTGGAATGTCCTCGGTCTGATCAAAGATATCTGCAATAAACTATAGTTAACTTTAGCCTTCATAGTGATGTTTTCAATTCATTTTCTCTAAGTTCAGCAAAAAGGCAAAGATGCTTTCATCATTGTATCTAACATTGTTCTGAAGGACCTACCAGTGATAATTAAAAATAACAAAATGAAAAACATAAAGATTGGATTTAGCATCTTCCCATGATACAAATTCAATTTATAAAAATTATATATCAACAACAATACACTGCTACATTGCATAGTACTATATAATATTATAGTACACTACTGAGAAAAATTTAAAAAGTACTAAATAAATGGAGAGATATGCTGGAAACTCAATTGGAAGACTCAATGTTTAAAATGTAAATTCACTTCAAATATAAATATAGATGCAGTGACTATTCTATCATACTCCTAGCAAATAATTTTTTTCTTTAGAGATTAAGTTGATACTTCTAAGAATAGGAAAACATAAATGCCTCAGAAGAAACAAAATAAAGAGCAAAATGAGAGGATTTATATTACCTAATTCCAAGACTTAATTTAAAGTTAATGGTAGTCAGGACAGTGTGGTATTGGCATTAGCATAGACACATAAATCAATGGAACAGAAAACAACTACAGAAATAGATATATAATATACGATAAAATCACTTTAAACAAATGTGCCAATAAAATACAATGGGGAAAAGAAACCCTTTTGAACAAATGTTTCTGAAACAATTAGACAATTGTGGGGAAAAAATAAGAGCAGTGACTCTTTTGAATATCATTCCCAAAATTAATTCAAGACAGATTATAGAAATAATTATATCAGCTAAAATTAACAAGTTCTTGATTTTAGATCAGTCAAATATTTCTTAAATGGAAAATAAAAAATAGGTTCACTTAACCAAAATGGAAAACTTTTCCTAATCAAAAGAAAACAGAGCAAGTCAAATTATAGGGAAATATTCACAATATATGTATCTGATAAAGAATTTTCATGAATTATACATAAAGAACATCTACAAGTCAAACTAAAAAGAAAAACATATTCATAAAAGAATGGACAAAAGGCTTGAGCAGATTATTACAAAAGAAATTATAAAAATAGTCGATAAGCCATGAAAAGATACTTAACATGATTTGTTATCATGGAATTACACATTAAGTAAACCACAACGAGACATCTCACTTTACATTTTTCTAAATTGTTGAAATTGAAAGACTGAAAACAAAAAATATATGGAGTAACTGGAATGCTCATTTATTTCTGGGGCCTATAAAATTGCACAACTCCTTTAGAAAATAGTGTAGCAACTCTTAAAGAGTTAAAACACCTCTTATCTCATAACTAAAAAAAAATTACCGTTGGTTATTTATTCAAGAGGACGTTAACTTTTATCCTTAAAAGAATGTGGAAAAAATGTTAACAATAGCTTTATTCATGATAGTTTTAGACTTGAAATAACCCAAATGTCATTTTAAAAAATTGAATGTATACGCAACTTAAATAATACAAAAGAAGACTTCTCTGCAATAGAAAAGAAAGAAGTCTGATTCTTGGCTGGACTCAACATTGGAGAAGAAGATGCTTAGAGGGCATCATTGAGTCTATTGACAAAATTAAAATAAGTGATAGTTTATTAAGAAATCTTAATTGATGTTAGATTTATCAATTGAGAAATATAATAAGGTTTTATAACAGAAAATCTATTTTTAGATAGCACGTCATATATGCAGATAAAGAGCCATGATATTGTAATTCCTCAAATGTTTAAGAAAAGTTTTATTTATTATGCAAAACTTATGTGTGGAGATGTTGATATATATATGCATACCCATTATGTGTATATATGTGTGGGTGTATATATACATGTACAAAGCAAAACTGAGAGAGTATATGCAAATAATAAAACAAATAAAATGCAGGTATGCAGTTGTTTATGCTATTACTCTAATTCTTGTAATTTTCTGAAAATTTGAATTTATTTCCAAATTCCATCTTTTTGACTGAAAAGAGGCTAAGCACAGTAGCTCATGCCTGTAATCCCAACACTTTTGGAGGCAGAGGAGAGAGGATTGCCTGAGCCCAGGGTTTGAGATCAGCTAGGGCAAGTTGGTGAGACCTTGTTTCTACAATTAAAAAAAAAATAGCTAGGTGTGGTGATACTCACCTGTAGTTTCAGCTCTTTGGAAGGCTGAGGCAGAAAGATTGCAGGTAGGGGTTGCAATGACCATGAGCGTACCACTGTACTCTAGCCTGGGTGACAGAGTAAGTCTCCTACTAAAAACAAGGAAAAAAATAACTACCATGAGAAAACACAAGTATGTCACAAAGTATTATTTTGAGTGAAAGAAGTCAAGCACAAAAGTATACTTACTGTGATTTCTTTTAGATGCTGTCCTGGAATAAATATATCTAATCTATAATATTAGAAATCAGACTATGATTTCCTGGGCAAGGAGTAGGTGGATGAGTTTGGTTATTGACTGCAAAATAACCAAGGGGACATTCAGAGAGATGGAAATTCTCTATGTCTTCATTTCATCATAAGTGACGTGGGTATACATCTGCTAAAACTCATGGAGCTACATTAGGATCTACGCATTTGACACTATGTAAAATATATCTCAGTAAAATTAGAAAATTGTGAAAAGTGCATTTGCAAATGATCATCCTGGCAGACAATATACTTAAGCAAAAACATCACATTGCCTTTTTGGCTGACACTGAAAGGTCTGTATTAAAAATTTGCTTTCTAGCCGGGCTCGGTGCCTCAGCCTGTAATCCCGCACCTTTGGGAGGCTGAGGTGAGTGGATTGCATGAGCCCGCGGGTTCAAGGCCCGCCTGGGCAGCGAGACCTCATCTCTACAATAAATCAAAAATCAGCCGGGCGTGGTAGCGCATGCCTGTAATTCCGGCTACTAGGAAGGCTGAGGCGGAAGGATCGCCGGAGCCCAGCAGGTCGAGACTGCGGTGGCCGGGAGCGGCCACTGCATTCCAGTCTGGGTGACAGAGTGACTCCAACTCAAAAAAAAAAATTTTGCTTTATAGGCCTTATATTAATATCAGTAGCCAAGATATTCTGTATATAATAATTTTTATATATTATATATTATAAAAATAATAATTAATTTTATTATGTTATATTTTATTTAATTATTTATTAGGAGAGTTAGTATGTATTGAATATATAATTCACAAAAATACAGTTAGGTGCCCTGGTTGTGTTGAGGAATTAACAATTGGCATTGGCCAGGCTCGGTGGCTCAGCCTGCAATCCCAGCACTTTGGGTGGCCTAGGTGAGTGGATTGGTTGAGCCTGAGGGTTCGAGACCTACCCGGGCAACTTGGTGAGACCTCATCTCTGCAGTAAATCAAAAAAATTAGCCAGGCGTGGTAGTGCGTGCCTGTAGTTCCAGCTACTTGGAAGGCTGAGGCAGAAGGATCGCCGGAGCCCAGCAGGTCGAGGCTGCGGTGGCCGGGAGCATGCCACTGCACTCCAGTCTGGGCGACAGAGTGGGACTCCAACTCAAAACAAAACAAAACAAAAAACAATTGGCATTATGAGGGGAAAAGTCTCTAATACATAGATTTTGAAAATTTCCATGTAAAGACCTTGGCCCAGTTTGAGCTACCAGCGTGGTGTCACTAAAGAGACTGAGTTAAGAAGAGATAGTCACTATCTGTTGTGGCACTGGCTTCAGCACACCATTAGGATTAACTATACACATGCAGTATCTACATATTTTCAAAATGTTTTTAGTAACACACAAGATCTGAAACAATAAATAGAAAACTCGCACCTACTGCCTGCTGTTTGGCAGTTTGGACATCATTGATTTTTGGTGATCATATGCCCTATAATGACTCTTATTTTTGAGTGACTATCTTTTTAGGCTGCATTTCCGCTTCTTTATCTCTGTAAATCTTACAGCAGAAATCAGAATGAGGGTCATTTCGGTCCATGACTCGCTGAATAAGCACTGGATACTGCTGATGGTGATTATTTTTTACCTGGTGGCATTAGGGGATGTTTGCAGACATTGACGTTGTCAGAATACTTATCCTTTCCCGCAGATATTGCCCTGAAAAGTCTTGATTTTGTGTCATCCCTGATTAAGGAGGGCCTATCCTTGTCTCCTCAGCGTGTAAGGCAGTTCTTTCAGTGGATTTCAAACTGAGGGCTAATTTGAAAAATGGGTGGAAAGGACAGCTACTTTCACCATCTATTCCCTTCTTCCTTTCCCCTGTTTTGTCTCACTTAAATTAAAGAAACATAGACACTGATCTTAAGTCAGTGGGAAGGCTCAGAAAACTGTTTTTAATGTATGTTGATGGACAAACCCTAATGGCATCTATGATCATAAGTAAGAATTCTGCCAATCTTTCACCTGATTGGCAACTTTGCTTCATATTTCTTTCTCACTGTGAATTTTGTTTTTGTAAAACCCAGGTAATGTAAAAAAGCTCATTAATGTCCTGTTAATAATCCTTGTGTGAATATTTTGAAGTAGCAAATTTCTCCCCTGCTATCTAAACTGGTCATTTTATCTGCACTATTCTAGGATATTGTAAAAAAAGTCAGCTATTTAACAAATATTCTTTCCTGGGTCTTTTAAAACAATGAATTCAATTTAATTAAGTTGTAATTGCTGAATTTTGGGCATTTTGTAGTTATATATTTGAGACTCAATAAAATACATGGCAAAAATAATTTATTTAATTTATCCTAAGGGCAAATTATAGATGTATATACAAAATTAATTTTGTGAAAGTTAACTTCAACATTATTTATATTTATGAAAAATTTAACATAATTTAAAAATAAAACATAATAGTATATTACATTCAATCATTTACCTTGTATGAAAAACTATAAGTGTATAAAAGAAGGATATAGAAGAATATTTAAAGATATGAGATTATTGATATGTTAATAAGAACTCAATCTACAAATAATTACACAGGTTATAATTTCACTTATATTTAAAATGCATGCAAAAAAGCTTTATCAGTGATCATTCATTGGTGTTAAGTTTATGGTAGGGTTTTACTTTTGCTTTGTGTTTTTTTTTAATACTTCCTAAAAGTTTTAACATGAACATATTTGTATATTAAGCAGAAAACTTAACTAGATGGAATAGTCTGTTTGACATGATAATAGAAACTAAAAATAAATAAAAGTATTTGAACTTTTTCTGCTGTTTGGTTACTGAAGAAGTAAGTAGAACTATTTTACCCTTAAGTAGTCATTTTTTTCTCTATCATTATTCCTACTCTTATAAGCTTTGTTGTTTTCTTTATTAAGAAGGGATTGGAATGTATGCAGGTTACTTCATGTAGGTGAGAGTTTATTAATCTCTGTGCTCATCAGACACCTGGAAAACACGAACTATCGGGTCAAAAACAGTAGACAGTCTCATAGAGGAAAAGCAGATCTAAAATAAGAAGGACTTGAAAGCAGCACTGGGAATTTCTCAAAATGAGCATCTTTCCTCCTTCACATTCTCCCTCCATTTTTCTCCTTTTTTCCCCTCCCTCCTCTCTTTTCATCATCTGTTAAGCATAGTTCCTACTATGTTTTAGACACTAGCAGAATATAGGCAAGGTCTCTGCCTACATTCTCTTGGAGGGGAAAGGCAATAAACCTTAACCACTAAACAAATAGAATTGCAGCTAGTGACAGGTACTAAAAAGAAAATAAAACCAGGTGATAGGTTAATAACTAGCAGAGGGCTTTTTTGTTTTGGTGGGGATGGTAAACTGAGTGAACTTTAAAATAGGTGGTCTGGAAAGCTCAGAAGAGCTGACATTTGATCAAAACTATGATTGAAGAAAAGATTTGGAGAGAAAATATTCCAAATATGGATGCTAAGTGAGCAGTGGGAGAGAGCAGGATAAGATAGACTGGAGCAGGAAGAATTGAATAGCTCATGTAGGACCTTAGATTTTATTCTCAGTAAAATGGGAAGTAATTAGAGGATTTCAAGCAAGAGTGTCAAGTAAAACGACACATGATTGAAAAGACAATGCTGGCTGTGTATGAAGAATGAATGGGTCCCAGTGGGCTAGCATAACAATAAGACAACAATCATGATGCTTTTGCAGTACTTCAAATCGGAGAGGGTATATATCTTCCATCTAGTGTCAAATCATTAATTCAATTATTCTCATTTCTGTCCTCAATTTGCTTCCAACTTTATTTATTTTTCCTTCATTCAGCTTTTCTGTACCTCATAGCTTCTGTGTGCTCATGAATTTGGCTTTCTGGGATTCCTCATTTTCAGATTTGACTTCAGCATCTGAGCCCAGATTATACCTTCTTGATCCTCTGTATGCATCTGTTCAGCTTTAGCTCTCTCCACTAATTGCTCAGTTCTCTCTAAGCAGACATTCCAGAGAAAATCAGCTTAATTAAGCTTGCTTTGCTATAGCAGGCAACATCATGTGTTGCTGGTCAACTGTCTACAGATTATTGTTGAATTTGAATTAAGTGCCTATTTCTGGTTTGGCCAATGGGGAGATAAATCAAGTTGTACAAGTCCTAGTCTCTTACGGAGAGCTGGGAGTAGAATGGTTTCACTTAAAAAGAGCCACAAGAGTACTGGACATCAGAATTGGCATGCTGGCACAACTATGCGCCCATTTCATTTGGTTGGTTAATAGATACTTCTACTGAAATACATACATAAATAAATAAAAATAACTGCGTAAATGGGAAATACTATCAGGGAATGAAGGGCAACAAACTTGTAGTTCAGGACTTGAATCGTGTGTATATGTGTGTGTGTTTCTGGTTAGTAAGCCACAACTGTGCAGGAAGAAGGTATGCTTTCTTGTGTTGGTAGTCTGAAACTATGGACATAGAAACAAATAATATTCAATTTAGAAAAGTTTGTTAATGCCTGCTTGATTTGCTAAAAGACAAACGACTGTATATCTGAGTTGATTAAAAGAATATTCTAACTATCTGGGCCCATGCTGACTGAGAAGTAATTTTTGGCAAATGTACAGATTCAGGTAAGCTAATAATAATTTTGCCTAGAAATGTCAGAAACCTTGAACAGACCTTTGAAATGTGTATGACAACTAGTGTTGTTTTATAATGAGGTTGACCAGTGGGGGTGAAATGTGAAACGCTAGCACTTTAACATTTGCTTTGGTAGGCCTCTGTATCATTTCAATGTCTTACTATGTGAAATAGTGAATGAATGACTTCTAATCAGTTCAGTTTTTCCACATGATTGGTTTCTCATTTAAAGACCATCTATGAGTACATGTAGCAACAACTAGTTATTTTCTGATCAACATAAAAATAAAAATAAAAGTAGCCAAAAATAATGGAAAGATTGTTTCTGAAAGTATTAGCAATTTGTTTAATGTGATATTTGGTAGCAAATTTTGCAACTTATTTTAAAAGGCAATTGAGTTAAGAAAATTGCACCTGATTTTGTGCATAAACATAACGAATCTCTTACAAATGGAAGAAATGATACCTCTAACTCATTTATTACTTTTTATGTCTTAACCAAGATCTGGGCCCTGCAATGTATTATTTCAACAACTACATTTTTGCTTAAAAGAAAAAGCATCGTGTCATTCCATTTTAATTACACATTTTGTTTCTGGCAGTAATATTACTGTTGGTACTGCCAAACCTGTGAGTCTCTTTTCAAGGATATTCCTTGGGATAATGTTCAATGTTATACATGATTGTATCAGAATTGGAAAACAGAAAATTTTTTGGCAAACCTTGAAAATTTCATACAGATAAAAGGAAAAGAATTAAGTTATGCATATTTTCTTACTTTGCTCTGTGAGGCTGATTGAAATATTGGGTGAAAAAGAATTAAATGAAATCGAAAAAGACTAAATTGATCTACATGACACACAGCTGAATGTGGATGGGTATAATGAGTGAGCATGTTACAGCAAAAGCCAATGCTGAAGCACTAAAAGTTTTAGAAGGAAAGAGTTTTGGGAATGAAATACGGGGTCAGAGAAAGTGGATATTTCCTGAGTCGTGTGGATATTTGCAGAACAGAAAGTAGTGAAGAGAAATTCTAGAGTATATTGCTGTGTGTCGCGCAATGTATCTACCTTTGTCCATCTTCAGAAACTTATTTAAAATCATTTCAGTGCATTTGGAACATAGGACACTTATGAGTTCAATGTGATGGTGTGTGTAAATACACTGCAAGGCAGAAGAAACAGGAAGGCCTGGTGTATTGAGGTTACTTAGGAGAAAACAATAGTTCTGGAAGGCACTTCGATTTTCCATCCTTATCCTTTCAGATGAGGGAAGGGAGCCAGAGAAGATTAAGTAATTTGCCTGAAGTAACAAAGCTAATAGGGAAAATTCAGTACGAAGTCCAAGTTTCTTGCTCCTGCTTCGGTATCTATGTATAATCTCAGTTAATGCTACACAGTTGAATGGTGTTAATATACTCAGTTTATTGTTGAATATCATTAAAGAAATTGAAATTAGGCACTCAAAAAAGTTGATTGAATGTCAATATAAGAAGAAAGAATGATTAATAATAATAGAAGCCGGGCTTGGTGCCTCAGCCTGTAATCCCGCGCCTTTGGGAGGCTGAGGTGAGTGGATTGCCTGAGCCCGTGGGTTCGAGACCTGCCTGGGCAGCGAGACCTCATCTCTACAATAAATCAAAAAATCAGCTGGGCGTGGTAGTGCATGCCTGTAATTCCGGCTACTCGGAAGGCTGAGGCGGAAGGATCGCCGGAGCCCAGCAGGTCGAGGCTGCGGTGGCCAGGAGCGGCCACTGCACTCCAGTCTGGGCGACAGAGTGAGACTCCAACTCAAAAAAAAAAAAATAATAAAATAATAATGATAATAATAATAGATCTATCACCAGTTGCTTTGAACAAAGATTAACAGTAACAAAAGTACAACAGACTACCAAGATTTTCTCATTTAAAAGATGATTACACATCTTTTTTTTTTTTTTTTTGAGTTGGAGTCTCACTCTGTTGCTCAGACTGGAGTGCAGTGGCACGCATCCAGCCACCGCAACCTCGACCTGCTGGACTCCAGCGTTCCTTCCGCCTCAGCCTTCCAAGTAGCTGGAACTACAGGTGCATGTTACCACGCCCAGCTAATTTTTTTGATTTATTGTAGAGATGAGGTCTCGCCAAGTTGCCCAGGCGGGTCTCGACCCCGCGGGCTCAGGCAATCCACTCACCTTCGCCTCCCAAATTGCTGGGATTACAGGCTGAGCCATCGAGCCCGGCCTGATTACATATATTTTAAACGATTACCTTGCTGAAGAATTTTACCATTGATTGAATTGATAGCATTTGTGCTTGGTTTGATTACAGCTTTATTGACATGGCAGTATCAATCAATCATCAATATTTCATAAGCATCAATAATACATTTATTCATATAAAAACAAAAGGGAATAATACGTTTTATTTATATGTAAATGCATATAAAAATAACAATATCTGACAACATTCCAGGAACGATTCTATGAATTGTGTATATATTTGCAATTAACACCTGTGATAAATTTCTAAGATAGATGACTTTCCTCCATTTTAAACATGGGGATTTTTAGGCAAGATGATTGATTGGTTGATTGTGGCAAAAAAACCAAAACAAAAAACATAACACAAAATATACCCTCTTAAAATTTTAAGTGTATAGTACACTATTGTTAACTCTATGCACATTACTAGACAGATCTCTAGAACTTTTTCATCTAGCATGACTGAAACTCTTTACCCATTGAACAATTTCCCATTTCCTCTCCTCTCACCAATCCCTGTAAACTGCCATTCTATTTTCTGCTTCTATAAGTTAGCTACCTCATGTATGTGGAATCATGCACAATTTACCTCATAATAGGCTTATTTCACCCAGCATAATGTCTTCCATGGTCACCTATGTTTTTGAAAATAGCAGAATTTACTTTTTTAAAGCCTGATTATTCTTCCATTTTGTGTATGTGTCATATTTTCTTTACCATTCATTCATTGGTAGCATTGGTAGACAGATTGTTTCCACCTCTTGACTACAGGGAATAATGCTACAATGGATATAGGAGTGGAAATATCTTTTCACCCTGATTTTAAAACATTTGAATAAATACCCAGAAGTGGAGCTGCTGGAACATATAGTAGTTCTAGTTTTAATTTTTTTGAGGATCATTCATGATGTTTTCTACAATGGCTGCACCATTTGACATCTCCACCAATAGTGCTAAAGTTTCTAATTTGTCCACGACCTCACCACTACTTTTTTTTTTTTTTAATAATGGTCATCCTAAGAGATATGAAGAAATATATCACTGCAGTTTTAATTTGCAATTACCTGATGATTTATAATGTTGAGCATTGTTTCATAAACCTGTTAGCCACTCTTTATGCCTTTTTTAGAGAAATGTCTATTTTGTGACTTTAAAAGTTATCTATTCTGCAGAATGTCCTATGTATGCTTGAGGAGAATGTGTATTCTGCTGTTGTTGGGTAGAGTGTTCTGTATGTGTCTTTTAGGTCCTTTTGGTCTACAGTATTGTTCAAGTCCTCTGTTTCCTTATTGATCTGCCTGGATATTCTATCCATTATTAAAAGTTGGATATTAAAATCCCTACCACTTTTGTGTTGCTGTTTATTTCTCTCTTTATTTCTGTTTATGTTCCTTTTATACATTTGGGTGCTCTGATGATTATGCATATGTATTTATAATCGTGTTATCTTCTTGCTGAATTGGCTATTTTATTCATATAATGTTTTTTTCATTTCTTGTGACAGTTTTTTGACTTAAAGTCTATTTTGACTGATGTAAGTATGACTATCCTGCTTCCTTTTGCTACTAATCTCATGGAATACCATTTCTTATCCTTTCACTTTCAGCATGGCTGTGTCTTTAAATTTACAGTGAGTCTCTTGTACAAAGTATATAGTTGTGTCTTTCTTGTTGTTCATTTGGCCACTACATCTTTTGATTAAGAAGTTTAATCTATTTATATTTATAGAAATTGTATGTAAGTATTAACACTATTGCCATTTTGTTATTTTCTCTCTTGTTGCATTTTTGTTCCTATTTTCCTCTTCTCCTCCATTGTTTTTTGTCAATTTTTTGTGGTGATATGCTTTGATTCAATTTTCATTTTCTTTTGTGTATGTTTTTTGTGATTACCATGAAGCTTACATAAAATAATTTGCAGTTATAACCTTCTATTTTAAAGTAATACCAACTTAAAATCAATTGCATGCAAAAACTCTATCCTTTTATTCTGTCCACACTTTATGTTATCAATGCAACACATCTTTTTATATTTTGTATCCATTCACATATTTTTATAGATATAGTTTTTTATACTGTTGTCTTTTAACTTTTTCACTAGAATAAAAGTGATTTATATGTCACCACTACAGTACTATAATATTCTGTATTTGCTGATATATTTATCTTGGTCAGTGCACTATTTATGTTCGTATGCCTTGGTATTACCATCTGGCATCCTTTTGTTTCAACTTAACCAACTTCAGCCTGTTTTGTAAGGCAGACCTATTAGTGATACACTCCCTCAGGTTTTGTTGATTCGGGAAAAAAGACTCCATTTCCCTTTCATTTTTAAAGAACAATTTTGCTGAATATATTATTCTTGTTTGGCATGTCCCTTATCCCCCAGCACAAGATTTCTGCTGAGAAATCTGCTGATAGTCTTATGTAGACTCCCTTGTATATGTCTAGTTGATTTTCTCTTGTTTTCAATTACTCTTTGTTTTTAACTTGACAACTTGAAATTAATGTGTTTTAGTATGATCTTCTTTAAGTTCATTCTAGTTGGGATTGGGTGGGCTTCTTGAACTGTATGTTTATTTCCTTCTTCAGATTTGGAAAGTTTTTGACATTAATTTCTTCAACAAAGTTTTTGACTCCGTTCCTGTGCTTTCTTTTGCTTCTGGAACTTTAATAATATGTATATTGGTCTGTCTG
This sequence comes from Cephalopachus bancanus, assembly GCA_027257055.1. NCBI lineage: Eukaryota > Metazoa > Chordata > Mammalia > Primates > Tarsiidae > Cephalopachus > Cephalopachus bancanus. Next base: position 6,288,406 of record JAPVLO010000131.1, read on the forward strand.
ATGATGTCCCATACATTCCTTAGGCTTTCTTCCCTCTTTTTGATCTTTTTAATTTTACTCCTCAGATAATTGTAAAGAATCAATCATTGGGTTCACTAATTCTTTCTTTTGCATGATCAAATTGCTATTGGATTCCAGTGAAATTCTCATTTTTGTTATGATATTCTTCAGCTCCAAATCTTTTGTTTGCCTCTTGTTTATATTTTCGATCCCTTTATTAATAATTTCATTTTGTATGCACAACTGCTTTGCTTATTGCATATACTTGTGATCTTTATTTTTAATTATTTGTCAGGTAATTTATATTTCTCTGGTTCTTTATAGTGGGTTCCTGGAGATTTATTTTTATCCTCTGAGTGGGCTATGTTTTCTTGTTCCTTTGTATGTTCTGTAGTCTTGTGCTGTGATCCCACATTAAAAAATGTAGCCACCTCTTGCTATCTCCATGCACTGGCCTTGCACAGGGAAAGACTTTCATTAACCAGTATGGCTAGAGATTCCGCAGACCTCACAAACTTTTTCTGTGAATGTGAATGTTGCTGATCTTTTTTTCCAGGAGTTTATAATCTCTTGCTACTTCTATGGACCCCTGTCATACTACAAGTTCTCTGGAGTTGCTGCAAGCCACCCAGCTCTCTAATGTTTTCAGATGCTCCAGGTTCTAAAGTGTGCCAAATTCTGTTAGTGTTCCAAGTCAGGCAAGGCAGAAATCTGTCCTTTGGGCAGCCACTAAAATGTTGAATGCATGTTCCACTCTGCTGTTTACCCCTTGAGGGCAAGGCTTCTTTGCAATGTTGGTTTCTGTCAGTTTTACTGCAAGTTATCTGAAGAAACAGCATGCAATCAAACTGTTTTTTGTTCTCAGCAGCCTTCATCCATCTACAGTGCGCCAGGTCCTATCAGTACTCTGACTCATATGGAATAGAAACTAGTTCATAGACAGTCCTCCAAAAACCTGGAAAATTGAATACATACTCCAACTCTTTCCCTCCCAGGGAGAAGTTAGGAGTTGGAGATTTTGTCAGACTCTTTCCTCACTGAACTACAGGGAGGTTTTATGGTGACTAAGTACTTCAAACCATTGCCTTTGTTCTCAACAGCCAGCCCCCAACCTGGTGCCTTTTCCTGTCAACAGTCAGATTCAGGCAAGAGCGAACTAGTTTCTTGGGTAGCATTCCCTCAAATTCTAAACATTGGATGGGTGCTTCACTCTTCACTTTTCCTTCTCAAAAATAAGCCAAGAGCTGGGAGTTTTTTCTTGATTGTGCCATGCTGTGCTAGGATGAAGGATTTTGGTAAGTGAGTGCTCCAAATTTTTCTACTGGCTTCAATGTGATTAATTTCACACTAACCTGGATGCAAGAGTCTCTTAACTAGTTTCTGAATTTTTCATAAGGGGAATTGGTCTATGCATTATTGTTGATCAATATCTCTGTGGAAGCTGGAAAGACCTGAATCTTTCTCTCCTGCTGTTTTGCAATATAATTTAAATTACTAGCCAATGGTTTCACAGACAGTGTTGGAGCAGATATTCAAACTCAGGCACACTGGCTTAAAGTTTGCACCTAAAATTATTACTCTAATATATTGTTACAAAGAATCATAGATTTATCATATACAGTTTATATAATATTTTAATAATTTTGTAAATAGTATACATTTATTTATTATTTTATTATTGATAATTTACTGTTATTAATTATATATTTATTATTTTATTATTAATAATTTACTATTTGGTTTTATAACTTCTTGCCTCATCCCATACAACACTATCACTTTGGCCAAAATTGTTACAATAAAGAAAACATTTGAAATTTATATAAAGGGAAGAAAACAGATATTAGCATGACAGAACAGTGAACTGTGTATTTTCCTCTATAAACTTTTTAGCTACTATTAATCAATTTTTAACACGAAGGCACCAAAAAGACCAGAAAAAGTCCATTCATATAGTATTCACTTAAATTAATAAGTACAATTTTATAACAGAGAGTAAATAGAAATTTGACTAAGATGTTATATTAAAAACTGAAATTAAAAAATAGAAAAATAATTTTATTTTATATGACACAACAAAATTTAGATTCTAATTGTGATTATGGGCTGATTTCTAAAGCCAATAAAGAATAATTTCAATTTAGGTTTTTAAACTAGGTGTTTGTAGGTATATAATATTTTCCAGCAAAACTGTATAAAAACACTGTAAAATATCTTGAACTTCTCATTGGATTTGAGTAGCAAGTTCATAAAAGGGTAATCTGTATCATTATAGTCAAGATTTTTGCAATTTTAAAAAGAATATCTCTTAATCTTTTAATATACACATTATTATTTTTTAAATTCTATAGTATGATAATTTTTGCTGATTTTCTTTAATTCAAGTATCATTTGTATATTTGCCAGACTTCACTTATCAATGACTTTTTATGTGATTTGAACAGTTCTCTAACATCGTTTTCATTAAGTTCACATAATTCAAAAACTTTGGCAAGTCTATAAATTCAACCTTGGAAAACAATAAAACTATCTATGTATATAAGGTAGGTGATAAAAAAATGTTAGTATTGGTTAATAAGGGAGTGGGGTGAAGACTAGTTTATTTTTTTGCACAAGGACTAAATATGGAACATACCTCAAAATAGTAAAAGCCATCTATGAGAAACCCACAGCCAGCATACTCCTAAACAGACAAAAATTGGAACCATTTCCCCTGAAAACTGGAACAAGACAAGGATGCCCACTCTCACCCCTCCTGTTCAATATAGTATTGGAAGTCCTGGCTAGTCCAATCAGGGAAGAGAAGGCAATCAGGGTTATCCAAATAGGAAAAGAGGAAGTCAAGTTATCTCTCTTTGCAGATAACATGATTGTGTACCTTGAAAACCCAAGAGAATCTGTCAAAAACCTCCTTACACTGATAAAGGACTTTGGCAAAGTCTCAGGATATAAAATAAATGTGCAAAAGACAATCCATTTCTTTACACCAATAATAAACAGAAACCCAAATAAAAACCACAATTCCATTCACAATAGCCACAGGAAAAAAAAAGAAAGTAATAACTTGGCACCTTCCTAACCTGAGATATGAAAGACCTTTACAGTGAAAACTGCAAAACACTGCTCAAAGAAATCAAAGGTGACAGAAACAAGGGGAAAAATGTCCCACGCTCATGGATTGGAAGAATCAACATTGTGAAGATGTCCATCCTACCTAAGGCAACCTAGAGATTTAATGCAATACCTATCAAATTACCAGCAACATTCATCTCAGACCTAGAAAAAACAACACAGGAATTCATTTGGAAACACAAATGACCAAGAATAGCCAGAACAATCCTCAGCAAAAACGAAAAACAAAAAAACAAAACACAAAACAAAAAAAACAAAGCAGGTGGTATCACATTACGAGACTTCAAGCTTTACTATAAAGGTACAATAATCAAAACAGCTTGGTATTGGTACAGGAACAGGTATATAGACCAATGGAATAGAATTGAGATTCCAGAAGCAAAACCTCAATTTCTCAATCAACTCATCTTCGACAAAGCCTCCACCACCTACCACTGGGGAGAGGAGAGCCTAGTCAGTAAATGGTGCTGGGAAAACTGGCTGACTACATGCAGAAGATTGAAACAGGACCCCTATCTATCCCCATACACAAAAATTAACTCTAAATGGATCAGAGACCTAAATGTAAAACTTCAAACCATAAGAACCTTAGAAAATGAAGGACATACCTTCATGGAAATTGGAACTGGAATCCAATTCCTGAACAAAACCCGAAACCCACAGACCATGAGAGAAGATAGACAAGTGGGACCTCATTAAACTGACAAGCTTCTGCAAAGCCAAAGAAACCATCAAGAGAGCAGGGATACAGCCTACAGACTGGGAAAAAGTATTTGCCAACTCCAGGTCTGACAAAGGCTTAATATCTTGGATCTATAAGGAACTCAAATGTGCTGAAAAGAAATAAACAAACAACCCCATTATAAAACGGGCAAAAGATATGAAAGGACACTTTTCAAAGGAAGACCTCCGAGCAGCCAACAGACACATGAAGAAATGTTCAGCCTCACTAATCATCAGGGAGATGCAAATCAAAACCACACTGAGATACCACCTAACTCCAGTCATAATGGCAATTATCAATAACGCAAAAAATAACAGTTGTTGGAGAGAGTGTGGTGAAAAGGGAACACTTCTACACTGTTGGTGGGAGTGCAGACTAGTGCAACCTCTGTGGAAAACAGTATGGCAATTCCTAAAAGCTCTAAATATTGACCTCCCATATGACCCTGCAATCCCCCTACTGGGAATATACCCTGAAGAACTCAAATCACTCTATAAAAACGATACCTGCACACGTATGTTTATTGCAGCATTGTTCACAATAGCAAGAACCTGGAAGCAACCATGCTGTCCATCAAAAGAGGACTGAATTTTAAAAATATGGTACATATACATGATGGAATACTATGCAGCCATAAAAAAGAACACAGTCATGAATTTTGCAGCAACCTGGATGGAACTAGAGTCTATAATACTTAGTGACATCTCACAAAAACAAAGATCTGAGTATCACATGTTCTCACTCATATAGTGGACCTTGAACATCCAATGTAATACTATAAGAAAATGACTGACAGTGGTGGGAAACTATAGGGGGGAGATGGGATTAACGGTAGTAAATATCTGTCTGGGGATGGGGAGACACCTCTTATCAACAAGGGTGTCTGAATGAAGCATATTTGTATACCTAACCCTTAACTGTACCCCACAATATCATAATAAAAATATTGATTATAAAAAATATTTTATGAGTAAATAGAACTGTATTTAAAAACACACTTTACAAATTAGAAGGTCATGGATGATGAATATTCAAAAATGAAATTCTAAATACTTAGAAAAAGATTTAATCATCAGGACTCTACTCATCAACTCATCGCCTATTTATAATCTGTTAGCCAAGTATGCTGGACAGTCTCTGCCACCAGAGTTTTTCCCAGCTACTCCCTAATACAGCCTTGAACTTAAATACTCCATGTTGAACTGAGGGCATTAAGTGAGGATCTTGCCCCTTCGCCAACAGAACCTGAATTGCACCAGTGAGAACTTGGTGCAGTTTATAGCAAAACAATTGCATCCCATGGTTTTTAATCATAAAACTAGATTGTTTAATAAGAAGAACTCTAGAGGTACTGTGTTTCGACTTTATCCAGGCAATTCATAATATTTCTCCAAGTATCATGTTAGATAAGAGAAGTAATACATTTTAACTGTTATATTTTATATCAAATCTAAGATATCATAAATTTTAAATTTCTTCATTCTGTAATACCAAGAAAGAAAATAGCATTTTCAATTAATGTAACCTAGTACTTCCTTATTATTTTAAAAATGTTATATTATCTGAAAGGTCTGTTTTAACTATTTTTTTTTTTGAGTTGGACTCTCACTTTGTCATCCAGGCTGAAGTGCAGTGGCACATTCACGGCCACCACAGCGCTGACCCGCTGGACTCCAGCAATCTTTCCATCTCAGTCTTTCAAGTAGTCAAAATTACAGGCGTGCGCTACCACACTTGGCTAATTTTTGATTTATTGTAGAGAAAAGATCTTGCCAAGTTGCCCGGGCTGGTCTCATGTATATATTAAAACAAACATTCAAGTGAAATTAATTGTTTAATTTTTTAAAAAATGTCTTCACATTCAGACTCCTCTGAATGTTGTTTTATCCCAGTCATTGGTGTCTGTTTTTCCACACAGTATTTTCCTATGTGGCTGGCTTTAAGAGCATTGCTGATACAGTAGTTTTCAAAATAACTCTTACTATTGTCTCTAGAATTTTGATCCAAGCAGTTGCCACTTCTGTGAATTTGATGCTGCCTTTTCAACTCATGGACTTGCAATGAAACCACACCCTGACTATTGCCTAGCCAACAGTAATTATAAGACACCATTTCTTCTCCCAGATAGGTAAAGATGTAAAAACTGCGGGTCTTAGAATCACTGGCATATGGTAGTTAAAAACAACTGTCCCTGGAGGGTATAATTAATATACCAAGGCTAAACTTGGCAGAATTTTCAATATAATTAATGTTATGCTATAGGACTGTGCCCTCAGTTTAAAACAACCATTCAATGTTCAAAATAATCACTAATAGTCTAGATGACATGTATTTCAGAATTATATGTTACATGAAACTGGAGTGAATAATCAATAAAATAGATAATAGAGAATATAATTGTACAGGGGGAATTTAATAGGAATTGTCAGTGCTGTTCTATGCACTATTACCTCTGTTTATAAGGAAAGTTCTCACTGGTGCAATTCAGGTTCTCTTGGAGAAGAGGCAAGATCCTCACTTAAGGCCCTCAGTTCAACATGGAGTATTTAAGTTCAAGGCTGTATTAAGGAATAGCTGGGAAAAACTCTGGTGGCAGAGACTGTCCAGCATACTTGGCTAACAGATTGTAAGATTGTAAATAGGCGATGAATTGATGAGTAGAGTCCATGCTAATGGACAACTAATTTCTAGGTCTTGTTTTTGACTCACAGAAACCCAAAAGCTCTTTTTAAATAAATGTTTAAAAATTTTACTAAACACTTCTTGGAACACTTTTATATTCTAAATGTGGATGACTCAAACAAGAGAGAAATTTGTTTTCAGTTTAACATCTCATTTTGGTATTTGATACATATGATCTTAGGATCTCTGTGGAAGCTTCCAGTTTAGCTTTCTATAATAGGGTATATTTAAGATGATGACTATTACCGGTTAAAGTAAGAATATTATTGGACAGACACTTAGAAATCTCAAATTCTCAGCTTGAATCTATAACAAATTCTCTGTGTTGTTGGCTTTCACTGTTTGTTTGATTTGTCAAAATGCACAAAGTTAATGCATATTTCTTATGTGATATATTCCTACTCACAATTTTCAGCATCCTAGTTATAAATCTAATACTTTTGGTACATGGTAAGCATATCATATTGACATTGATGTGAGAAATAGATTAGTATAGATATAAATATAAAAATTATTTAATTTAGAAAGTGAAAATAGTTAAGCTTTCACAGTTTCTATTATTATTAACACATTACTTGCAACGTGATTTAAAATTATGAATTACAGCAGTGTGTTGAAAATTATTGTCAAAAATTCCTATGACACGTAGTCTTGAGTAAACTATGTTGATCCTTGGTCTTTTCTTCATCTGAAAATAAGAAGCAAACCTGAAATTCTCTTTCAGTTTTAAGATAATTTGACTTTTGTATTTTAGGATGAGGAGTCATAGTTAATTGAAAAACACATAAAAGACTTCTGTATTTTATTGAATTAGGTGGATATACAATAAAATATTTTTAAAAAGACAATGATTATGCATGATTTTTAGTATTTAAAACTCAATGTAATTATGAGTTTTGAAGAAGAAAAAATATACAAGATAAATGTTAATAGATTTTCATCTATAACTTTATTTTGTTTTCAGAAGACTTGAGCAAATCCTTGAGTATTCTTGAAAGAAAGCAACTAGTAAAGAGTGTGTGATAAATGAATTTATCTCTTTACTTCTCACCGTTGCTTATTAAGCATTATTGCCCATCTATTTTGATGGTATACCTTCTCTAATATACTGAGAACCTTCTAGGCAGATTAGATATATATAATTTAATGTAAATAATATCAGACAATTAAAAATAAATTACCAAATTGAAGATCATTGCACTATTTCATTTAATGTTTAAACTTTTTTCCTATGATATTTTGTAGTAAAATTTTGTGTCTTTAGTATTCTCCTGTGTCACAGAATACCATCCTTATACTTCCACTAAGTAATTTTAATTAGATATGGTATTACTTATATATATGTTGCAGTCATGTTACATATAAATATGCATGTTGCAACCAAGGTTGAGAACTACCAAACTGGATAGGAATCAATAGCTGCCACATTGTAATAACCTAGAAAGTCTTTGGAAAGAAGTGCTATGTCTCAATGTTAGAGATTTTGATCCTTTTGCTCTAAGATGGGGCCTAGGCATTAGGTACATTGAAAAAATCCTCAGGTGATCCCAGTGTAGGGTCTCGGCTGAGATGCATTTCTATGAATATTGTAAAATAAATATATAAATATATAAACATGTATAAAATATCTATAAAGATATGAATATATAAAGATTATATATAAATTTTTTCTACTAATTGTGAGACCAGTCTGCATGTTTCACTAACTGCCAGCCTAGAGTCTATTGTGAATATACAGAATATTTTTTAATATGATGTGAGTATAAGTGAAAATATACAGTGTTTAAAAATGATCAAATTTAGAAATATAAAATATGTAAAGAGTTAGATACTTACAGGTGCTATAGTTTGAATGTAGTATTGTTACAACTCCATGATGTCCACCGACCAGATCATTTTGCAATTTTAATTATAATGCCAATAACACTGGCAAAGAATTCAACGTGAATTAACCTCCGACCATATTTTTCATGGAAAATATATTTTTTAAGATTCTGGTGTATTAATACATTTATATGTAAGTTTCTGATACTAATACATCCTGAGATAATATTAATTCATATCTTTGGTCTTTGAGTAATGCCTATGACATACATGCATCCTGCTCTCTAGAAATGTCCAGGAATATCATGTCCATATGTAAACCAAATTCCAGCCAGGACCTAATTTTAGGGAAAGGTGTGGATGATAAAGTTCAGCAGAAGACACTATAGTTTTTATTAATACTTTCTCTCTATCTTATATTACTATTATTTTTTATTATCATTCACTGACAATGACTTATCTTTGCAGAGGTAAAATCTATGACTTTGCATCCATTATTCTTTGTGAGTGAAGTTTTAAATGGAAGATTGCTTTCAGTTCAACAATCTTTAGTCAAATGCCCACTATGAGCAATGCATGAGTCTATTTATATGAGTATTAGAAAGATAATATGAGAAATACTTTGTCTTCAAGTGTTTTATAACTTTTTTCTCCAATACACTTGCCAAAACTCTACCACTTAAGACTTTACATTACTAAATTTGTATTAAAAAAATAAATCAGAGCATTTGTTGAGCACCAGAGGATGGAAAGGGGGGGCATTAATCAGTAGGGCTGAGGGTCCTTTGTGAATTAATCATGCTAATATTTTAGGCCTCTTATTTTCTTTTTATGGAATATTTCTTGTCTCTGATGATAAAATATTTGTTTGTGCTGCAAGCACTGAGTTTTTATCAAAAGTTTTCCTTGAGCGTTTGTTCCCTGCGATATTTTCTGCAAATTGCAATTATTGAATTTGAGACTGGCTTTTCTCTAATTGGAGTATGGTGTCCTTGTATTGATTGGTTGTTATTTTCTGTATTCTCTATGTTCTTGGATTGATCAGGAGGATTATATTTATTATATTCATTGATTCATTGACTCACTCATTCATTTATCCATTCACTATATCAAGCATAGTAGCAAGCAATTCCATTTACAGTTTGAGGACCAAATTGAAGACAGATGTCTTCATCGGCAGTATCATGGCATTGCCTTGATTAATATCCTAAGCACCCTAGGAGTAGTACCGGTTGAAGTGATGTCACTAAACTGTCCCATGGCCCTAAAGTAGACTTCATATGTTTTTCTGATTCTGCTTTTGATGTTTATGCTCCCACTTGAAATCTTAAACTAGTAATGTTCCAGAAAACCATTAGATTTTATTTTAGAATAATTTAGAATAAAGTTGAGCTTTCTAATTTTCTCTGGGTACACTCACCATTTTGTTATTAAGTACTCATTTTCACCTTGACATAGTTGAGATTTCCAGTATACATGGCTTTTCTTACTGATTAAAAAGGTGATTGCTTTGGTCCTGAAGGTAAGGAAGGAAAATATAAGGTTTTTGATAGAATAAGGCTGTGGAGAGATCCATTAATAGAAAGTTTGTGTTTGAAAAGGTCCATGACTTATATTGACTAAATTATTTTGAGTCCTGGCTTTCCTTATCATCAAATGCTCCTGAATACATTATTGTTAATCTCTTAGTTAACCTAATGAATTATTCCATATATAATATTCATGCTTAACTAAGTAGTGTCATAAGGGTAAAAGGAAAATTTCTTTTTTTGTTAAGATAAATGTGCATATTAAAATACAATAATGAAAAACAAATTATTCTGTTTCCTTTTGGCTTTTTCATTGATTTCAGTGAAAAGACAACATCAAAGTTTAGCACTATCTCAGTTTATCTCATATAAAAACTACTCTGTGTCTCCTACTTGAATTAAATGTAAAATCAACATCCTCAGTACAACCGAAAGTGTTTTAAGGTTATAAGTGCTTTCGTTTTTAAATCATGGTTTGAAGTATATATAGAAAGATACTTGACCTAAATGATTTATTCATCATTTCTTCATTTCTTTTTCAGTCCAATACAAGGAAGTGGGTGTCCATTAAAGCTTATATGCAATACGTAATAAACATTCTCACTCTTTTCTCTCTGCTACCTGTAATACTGTTCAGTGGGGAGACTTTGACGTGCATGAGGCAAAATAAACTTCATGTTTTAATACATTTAGATCACATTTCAAACTGCCAGAAGTGGTTCAGCATTTATTCTCCTCAGCCTGGCAAATTAGGTTATTTTGATGTGAAAAAAATATATAATCTTGATGAAAACTTTTATTTTTAGATTGATATTTCATAAAGGAGGCTTGCAAAATCACTGTGTCTGTATATGTGAGTGTCTGTCTACTCCCATATGCTGTCACAGTCAGTTGGCATTGCCTTGGCAACTTTACAGGATCAAATTGCTGCATGCGGTATTCAGTGAAAACAAAACCAGCAATGCCTCTTCTCCCTATCTGTAAGTGAGAGAAAAATCAATCTCATAGGTTTGAGTACTTTTGTGTTTTTCGTTGTCATCAGACAGTTATAAAAATTATAATAAGCTCCTTTGGGGCAGGGAAATGTTTATTTGATTTTCTATAAACAGTGCCTTGCCAGAAGTTCTCAATAAATCTTTCTTAATCAATGGATTACAATGAAAAAAGGAAATTGTATCATCGCTTTTGGATTGTTTTGGAAGTTTATTTTCTTGTATTTTATACACAGACAGAGAGAGAGAGAGAGAGAGAGAGAGTGTCAGGATCTCTGAGAGAGAGAGAGAGAGAGAGAGAGAGAGAGAGAGAGAGTCAGGATCTTTGTCACTCAGGCTGGCTTGTGGAGATGTGATTATGGCTCACGGCTGCTTCAACCTCCGGAGCTCAGGTGATCTTTCTACATCAGCCTCCCAAGTAGCTGGGAATACAACACATGCCATCACACCTGACAAATTAAAAAAGAAAGAAAGAAAGAAAATATGTATACACACACACACACACAAACACACACACACACACACTAGAGATGAGGTCTCTCTATGTTGCCCAGACTAGTGTCAAACTCCCAGGCTCAAGCAGTCCTCCTGCCTCAGCTTTCAAAGTGCTGGGATCACAGGTTTGAGTCACTGTGCCCAGTCTTGTTTTGGACATGTTAAAAGGTACAGTAAACTACTTGGTGATCACCACAGTTCCAAAACAGAGGCAGGTGATTCACAGAAAGCATCTTCAAAATGTTACTTCTGTTTCTTCTTTCCAAATCCATGAATGCCTATCAGTCAATGAAAATTAACCAAGAGATTCTGGGAAATATAGTTTGTAGGCTTTTAGCCCCTGGGATATGCAACAGCATAGAAGGAAGGAGACTCTCACTTAGCTGCCAAAAAATAATCCAATACTGTTTTCTAGGTACAGCTTAAACATTACCTGGAAATGGCTGTGTCAATACTACTTATCAAGCACCATTCAGCATGATTGGCCCAGACCTTAGTCCATATAGAAGGCTTGATCTCATACAAATGTCAAGATAACTCCATTCTAATGTCTCACCATACAATTTGAGATAGCACTGAAATATAGCCAGGCGATTCCTGTCCATGTTTTTTGGGGACTTTTCTTAAGAGTCTGTCATTGAATTGTCACTTTGAGAAGTCCTTGCCCGTAAAGGTTATTTATGGGAAAACCTTAGGAAGATACTACATATGGGTGCTGAGATTCTCTGATTTCTCCAAGTTACTATTTTTCTTTTAAGGAAAGCTGAGTGGAATAGCTACCATTCTTAATATGCTAAACAAGATCTGTAGCTTTCCCTTGCCAAAATCAGACTAAGCAACTTCAACAAAAGAAAAACATATGTATCATCTACAAATTTTGTCTTAAAAATTGCTCATTGTTTTGGAAAAATTTTTGCTAAATTTTAGAATGCTTCTATTAAAATCTGGGAAAAAGAGCCTTCTCTGTAATGTTCTGAATGAGGTATGTCACCTCTAGGTTCACAATCTCTGGTCTTAGGGAAGTAATAAAAGGAATTTGAAAACAGTTCTTCTCCCTAAACCTTGAAGAGTGCCTGATACATAGTCCATATTGCCAAAAGAATGGATAAATGAATGAAGCAAAGCATCAGTATCGAGGGCATTGTTGTTTAGATGGCCTCTTTTATTTATTGTTTTTATTATGAAACAACTTTGATGTGGCCACTGGTTGAAAATGAGTTGACTTCATTTTTTATTAGTCTTCAATATTGACACAAAGCTACAAAATGCCTTCCAGGAAACTATCTCTAGAGGGGCATCCATAAGGTTACTACAAGATATTTTCTTTCTATCGATAAGAGTGAGATGCATTGGAGTTGGAAGTGTGGATTGATACTACAGTGTTACAGAAAAGTAAACAATTATATACAAGACCTCTAATCCAGATTGTTGGTCAGCCATTAAGACACAGGTTTCTATGATTTAGACACATTCTTGCCTTCTTTTTTTTGAGTTGGAGTCTCACTCTGTCGCCCAGACTGGAGTGCAGTGGCCGTTCCTGGTCACCGCAGCCTCGACCTGCTGGGCTCCGGCGATCCTTTCGCCTCAGCCTTCCAAGTAGCCAGAATTACAGGCATGCGCTACCATGCCCGGATGATTTTTTAATTTATTGTAGAGATGAGGTCTCGCTGCCCAGGCGGGTCTCGAATCCCACGGGCTCAGGCAATCCACTCACCTCAGCCTCCCAAAGGCGCGGGATTACAGGCTGAGCCACCGAGCCTGGCTTGCCTTCTTTTTTTCTACTCTTTACTTCCATGGTATTTTATACATAACTCAATTAGTACATTTTTATATTATATGAACTTAATTTATCAATATTTATTGAGTGCCTGCTATATAAGAACTGGCGTGCAAATAAAAACATATCATCATTGCTTTCAAGCATTTGCAATATAGTTGTAGAACTAATAAGACTAGAATCTTAATATTTTGGGTAAAATGTAAGCATAAAGATATATATTGCATGAGGTAAAACAATATCAACAAAAACAAAGACAAAAAAATGAACTAAATTGAACTAAAGGCATTTAATTTAGAGTAGATTTCAGGGCCATAATAATATGTTATTCATTTTGTACACCCAGCAACATATAATAAGCTTCAATTGATAGGCAATACATTGATTAATATATTATCAGAGTAACATTATTAGTAGCAATGAGTAATTAAAAGTATATTTTAGCTTATCTATATTTCACACAACATAGTCTCTTTTTAAGAACAAATTTTAAACACTTAAGATAAACATAATAATTCTATAGTAAAGTCCGAGTTTGCTCTATATACTTTTTTTTTTTTTTACTGAAGTTTTATGTATGCAGCCTGTTGAAACAGCACTGATTCTAAACTGGTAGTAAATTAGAAAGTTTGCTTTCATACCTTGGTAGTGATAGGAATGTAGTGCTTCCGTATTTTTGAAAATTGGTACCTCTTGTGTTACCATGACTACCTTTGGTTTATATTAACTGTGAAGGTAATACTGCATGTGATTCCCTGGGTTTTTCAATGGGTAGGCGCAAATCTAATTTCTGGTATACTGAGAAAAATTTTGCTTCACTTTAGTACATGTAAAGATGTTGCTGCCTGTTAGATACACACTTGAGTCATCCTTAACTCATACACTGATGTGAGTTCCAGACACATCACACCAGCCTCCTACAGCTTTTCTTCCCACAAACACACAGCTAACTCCACATGGCACAACACCCACCATTCCTCAGGCCGCAGGATCACTATCATATATTTCCACAAAGAAATGCAAGAAAGAACACACACAGCTCTCCCACACAGCTTGGAACAACCATGCAGTATGAAGCACAATCTATTCTGGCTTCATATTCCTGTTTTCCAAAGGTGAGTAGGCAGATACAGAGATGTTGATGTTGTAATAATATTTATGGGCATAAAGATCTTGAAGAATATTCAGCAAATGCATTCCTTGGGTTATTCAGTCTCTAAAACTAAGTCTTGTCATAAATTATTCTCCATTTTCATCAGTCTCCTCCTCATAAAGTTACCCTATCTAGATGGACAAGAAGAGTCTGTTCTTGCATATCAAATGCCAGTAAGCCTTATTATTGTCAGCATTTGATTTTCTGTTAAAAACAAAACAAAACAAAGACAATAAGTTGGGGCACTTCCAAGTCTGGATATTGCACTTCTGAAATAAGGAGGTAATTGTTCAATGTCAGTGGGAAGATGTCCTTTAGGCATTCAGGTTTTTACAGGCTGCTTAATTTTTAGCATTGATATTTCATGTGTGCTATGCAACAAGAAACTGAGAACCAGGAAACCTGGATTCTCATCTCAGGTCTGCTGTTTGTTGCCTGTGTGACCTTGGACAATCATGATATTTCTAAGTCTCAATTGTCTCATAACTAAAACTGGGTATCCATATTCATATGATGCTATGTATATGTATTATAATTCAGCTAGATAACACATACCCACATACATTTTTATAAGATACAACTCAAGATAAAAAATAAGGAAGGGCACTGAAAGAGTTCTTGTTTATAGAACATCTACTATAATCATCTTCTATAATCTTTAAAACAACCATAGTGTTAGGCCCTCTTTCCCCCTGTTATTTACTAGAAACAGAGGTAGGAAAGCAGGAATACCTTAAATAATATCCTCTAACTAGTAAATGGTGTAGCTAAAAGCTCAACCTATGGATGCATTATAATTATTACAAACTGCCAGGATTTATAATTCTTTGATAAGATGGTATTTTTAACTGCAAGTAACTTACATATCAAATGTTAGATCTTTAAGCATTTTTAAAAATCTATGATTGCTAATGGCTTTTATGCTAATAAAAGTATTGTATTCATCTTGTATATAATCTTCTATATTTGAGCTTCTGGAATTTAAAATTTTTTTATCTATGTTAAATTATAGAGCAGCGGGCGTTTTTTACTGTGCATAATTGTACATATCTCTATGACTAGTTTCTTTTAAGGGGAATTTTTGGTTAAAGGGTATGAACTTTAAAAAATCTCTTTATTCATACTGAAAACTCATTTTCTAAAAAAGTTGTAAATATTAATGGCTTCACTTGAGTGTATGATTATATCTATCTCCAGCACCTATTTCAACGTTAAAAATGAATATTCCTGTAAATATTTGTCAGTTTTATTAGTAGAAATGGCATTTATTTTTTGTTTCAATTTACATTTACTTAATTCCATTAAAGATGAACACTTGGTTTTATAGTTTTACATTTAACAGCTTAATTTGTCTGAGATTTATTTTGTTGTATGAGGTGAGGTGAGGTTCTATTTGTAATTTTTCTCTAACTGCTAGCCAATTTTTTCAACATTATTTCTTTTTCAGCATTGTATTTATCATTGTGTGATGCTTCATTTATAATACGTTAAATTTTTCACTATTAATATTAGATGTCTTTTTATAGATAGTATCAATGGAGTGCATGATATAAGATAAATGAAGCAGGAATCAGCCATGGCTTCACAGAGACAAGTGACAGGAGTTAGGTTGGTGAAGAGAGGCAAGAAGTCATTATAGGAAGAAGAAGAATATTCTGTAACTTCCCAGACTCAAGAGAAAGCATTATCAAAGCGCAAAGTGTGAGACCAGGTTATTAGAAGAACACATGCTGCTAAACTAAGTTGGAACAAGCTTAAGTGAAAGTAAAACAAGTGAAAGAACAGCTAGTCGACAATGACTTAAGTAAAAAAAACTTTCCTCATTCTTACAACTCAAAAGTCCAGGAGTAGAACATGTAAAACTCAAACAATATCCTCAGGATCTTATCTTTCTCTGTCCTTCTGCTCTGACTTTATCTTCAACCATTTATTCTTTCATGGTGGAAAGAGTTACCTTCTCACAGTTTCTAGCAAGAAGAAAAGGCAATTCCTTTGTCCTGATCATTTACCAAGGGTTGGCAAACTACAGCCTGAGGGTCAAATCAGTTCCACAGAGATTTACTGTGAGACCAGTAAGCTAAGAATGCTTTTTGTATTTTTAAAGAGTTGTAAACAAACAGACAAAAACAAAGATAAAGATGTAATTGAGACAGTATGTGACTGGGTCTTGAAAGCCTAGCATATTTACCATCTGGCCATCTACAAAAACGTTTTCCAACTCTCTTAAGTGAAAGTCGTATGATTATTTCTGAACCTGACTGACTTTGATTGGGTCATAGGACTATAGCTATCTAGCCATACTAGCTGTGTTCCCATTGGCTGGGAAGGTTTAGATTTCATGCCTACCTTGGGAAATAAAGATGGAACTGGTTTTATCTGCTGCATATGGCATAAGAGTGGGAGAGGAGTAGTTGCTCTGAGAAAATTCAGAAGAAAAGCAAATGACCCATGAAATGATAAATGTCCAACATAACCTTGTTCTCTTCTGAGAGTACTGAGTTTCCACTGAATGTTTTCGTCTGGTGTAGACTGGCATGCTTATATTTGTGTTTAATACATTTAGGTATTAGGATTAATTTTAAAATTCTAAGCTGGTGTTTTCTGTGTGTTTCTCTGCCCTTAGTACTCAGAATTCTTTCACCAGTACCCTGAGGGTTTTTCCCTTTGCCAGATCAATCTGATGAGCAGCGTGACTCACAGATTCTGGAGGCACAAACACAGAGAAGGACTCTAAAGAAGCTTCAGACCAAGGTTCCAAACAAAGATTTTGATGCATACTAGCAGAGCAAGTTTTACCACTTCCAGAAACTAGATAAAATTCAAACTGAGACTAGAGGAAGAACCCATGACGACTGAAAAAGAAGGACTGATGTTTAATCCTGGAGGTGGGGGCTGGAAGTGGTGGGAGGGTGGATTAAAAGAACATTTTTCTTTTTTAAAAATAGCTTTTCAAATTTTTATGTACACATGTATCACCTGATATGTTGCTAAAATGCATTTTTTTTAATTTAGTAGGATTGGAATGAAGCCTGGAAATCTTCATTTCTTCCAGAATTCAGGAGACACCATGGGTAGTGGTCCATGCATCGCTCTTTGAGTAGCAAGGGTATAAAGTACCAGGGAGCTCTTTGGAAGTTGACTCAGTGCCCAATTCTTTTGTGTAACTGTCCAGAGAGAAGTAAAATCTACCAGTGATCAGCCCATGGCTGTCAATTCAAAATGACATATTCTCAGCTTTTGCTCCCCCACAACCCTATCATCCTATTACTTGTGAAGAACTCAAAAGCAGATGGTTCTTACAATTTAATAGAGATCTCCACTAGAACAGAAAGCAGAGATTTCGACAACTTGGTGGGTGGTGGTAAAAATGAAAGAAAAAGCTTATTTCATGTACAGGATAAGGCTAGATTTAATTAGTGTGAAATTTCCCTGTAACTGGGCATGCAGGCCCTTTAAACACTCTCGCTCCAGTACTGGTAATAGATTGGAACAGGAGGCAAAGCAGGAAATTAAGACACAGGCTGCCATAATATTCCAGAGAAATGATGGGGTTGTAAATTGACATTGAGACAGTTGATAGAAAGAAGAGTTCTGTCTGGAGAAATAGTGTCAGTAGAATTGATGCAATTTAGTCTTTGATTTCTCATGGGACAAAGATGAGAGGAAGGAATCTTGAATAATATCCAGCCTCAGAATTTGGAAAGCTGAGTGGATTTTGATATTGCTAAATGAGCTAGAGGGAAAAAAAAAAAAAAAACAGGAAAAAAAAAATCATGAGGAGCTGTTGGGGAATGAATACTCAAGCACATGTCTATGTGACATGCATTTGGGGTGGAGTCTTGGAAAGATGGGAATTATATAGACAGAGAAGTGGAGTTGGTAAAGCTGTTTCCTAGCAGAGTGAATGGCATGTCGAAAGGAGGAGGTGTATAAAATGTCATGAGGGCTCATGTATGACAGGAGATAAAAATATATGGGCCAAGGAATAAGGAATAAAGTGATCCTTGGAAAGTAGATAGGTCAAATCTCAAAGACTTTTGGATGCTAAACAAAAGATTGCAAATTGTTTCTGCAATTTAAGGGGAGCCATTTAGGAATTTAAGAAGATAAATCTAACATAGAATTCAGGAAGATGGGAAGGGAATCATCTTTTTATCAATGTACTTTGCGAAACAGCCTTTATATTAATTATCTTACTTTAGCATGGACGATGAATGGCAGTGGGCTTATAAAGTTGTCACTCTAAGTGTGAGGGATGAAACTTGTTCTTAGGACACAGGGAAGCTTCTATTTAAGAAATACTCCTCATGTTAGTATTTTCTATGGTCTGAATGCATGTGTCTCTCCAAAATTTATATGTTGAAATCCTAAAACGCCCAAGGTAATAGTATTAGAAGGTGAGGCCTTTGGAAGGTGATTAGATCATGGTGGCAGAATCCACATGAATGAGGTTAGCGCCCTTATGAAAGAGACCCCAGAGAGACCTCTCTCTTTCACCATGTGAGGATGCAGCTAGACAACATTAAGTCATTTGTGTGCCTGTTGCTAACTAATTCCAAATTTTCTGACAAATCTGAAATATTCTTATCAATCCATTAATCCACATTAGGTCATCTAGCATTTTTTCTTGAAGGTTTCTCTCCTGGAGATCTGTACCTATAAAATGGTGACTGCTCTTGATGCTGAAACATAGACTGTGTTTTGAGAATTCCCTTTGCCTTAATTTTGGGAATTTCCTTCTCTCTTCTCTTCTCTTTCTTCATTTCCTCTCACATTTTTGGGGGGAGGGATCGGAGAATTACTCTGTCGCCCAGGCTGGAGTGCAGTGGCATGCTCACGACTACTGCAGCCTCAAACTACTGGACTCAGGTTATCCTTCTGCCTCAGCCTTCCAAATAGCTGGAATTACAGGAATGCGCCACCATGCCTTGCTAATTTTTTAGTTTATTGTAGAGATGAGGTCTCGTCAAGTTGTCTAGGCTGGTCTCAAACCCGTGGCTCAGGCAATCCTCTTGCTGTGGCCTCCCAAAGTTCTAGGATTATAGGCATGAGTCACCATGCCATGCCTACTCTCACATTTTAGTGGAACACACTTCTGGCAGGATCTTAGAAAACGTGACATGAGAGTTTCACTTGTTTAGTTATTTCAGGTCTAATACATATTTCACTTTATTTTTGCACTAATTAATGTTTGGAGTGGATAAAAGATTTTATATGCAAATATTTTGCCCTCAGAATATTGAAGATACTGATGCGTTGTTCTCTATCTCTAAAGTTGCTGTTGAGAGGTTCTATGCCATTCTGATACTGCATGTTTCAGATGACATTGTTTCATTTTCATTCCTGGAATCCTGCTTCTGGTATCCTTCCATGTGTAATCCTCTCACCTTGAGTATAAATACGATGAGATTGTTAATCCCTTGATTGGTTATATTGCACAGCATAGGCGGTGGGTTAATAACTCATGGAATTACCTTTTGTTTTATAAGGCTTCATCTTACCAAACTGTATAGAGATTCTTCTGTTGGCCTTGAAGAAACAAACTGCCCTATTTGGCAAGGACAAAACCTGAGGCTGCCTTTAAATGGTTGAAACTGGCCCTCAACAAAAAGTCATCAAGAAAACATGACCCTCAGTCCTACCACCATGCATATAATCATAAAAGATTGAATTTGACCGACTCCCTGAATGATCTTGAAAACTGATTTTTTTCTAATTGTGCTATAGATGAGAATACAGCTTGCCTGACATCTTGATTCCAGTCTTTAACATACAGAGCAGAGAACTCAGTTGAACCATGCTTAGTTTTCTGACCTACAAGACTGTGAGCTAATAAATGGAGATTATTTTTTAGACTTCTAAGTCTGTGATATGATAATTTCTTACATAACAACAGAGAACATAATACATATGGTGATTATACTGTCCCTTCTCTCATTTAAGGGAAAAATGCCACAAAACAGATTGGAAGCTCTGAGTATATGAGTTATCTGAGCATATTTTCAGACTATCATTGCTGTCAATTCATGTCTTTGATCAAACTTCACATTCGATGATTGATTTTTCTTTACCATCTTTTATAAATAGTACCCTTAAGACTCACTATCACCTTACAAGTCCTTAATTTGTTTTAAAAAATTCTACACGTACAAGAAGTCCAACTAAATCCAAAATAATCGCACACAGATTCATCATAGCCAAAATATTAAAAGCCAAAAGTTTTGAAAGTCATAGGAGAAAAATAAGTCATTATGTACTTATACAAGAGAACCCTAATAAAATTAACAACTAACTTTTCTTCTGAAGCTATGAAGGCCAAAGGCAGTGGGCTAAAATTTAAAAGAAAGAAAGAAAGAAAGAAAGAAAGAAAGAAAGAAGGAAAGAAAGAAAGAAAAAGAAAGAAAGAAAGAAAGAAAGAAAGAAAAAAGAAAGAAAGGAAGCAAGAAAAAGAAAAAAGAAAACAAAAAAGAAGATACTACAAAATTTTCGGCCAATATTCATATAGTAACATGCAGCACAGATTTGTGGCCTAGAAGCAAGAGGCTATGCCATATCGTCTATGTGTGTAATAGGTTATATACCATCTTGATTTGTGAAAGGACACTGTATGATGTTCTCACAACAATGAAGTCACCTAGGATACATTTCTCAGAATGTAGCCCATCAAGTGGCACATGACTATGAAGAATTTTCTAGATAAGCAGTAATTGAGAGAATTTGTTGTTAACTGTCCCATTAAAAAAAATACTGAATAGTGAAGGAAGTTCTTCAAGCTAAAAAGAGGTGACACCAGACAGTAATTCAACACATAAGCAAAACAGTGTCAGTAAAGACAATTATGCTGATAATTATATGTCAGTATAATTGCATACTTATTCATCTTTATTTTTTAACTGGGTTAAAAGTAATTACATAAAATGATATAGATATAATTATAATGATGAGCTTATAACATATAGAAAAGTAGTGTATTTGACAACAGCAGAATGAAGGAGTGGGTGGGAGCAAAGCTTTATTGATGTAAGAAAATGACACCATATGGTAACTAGTATCCACAGGAAGAAAATGAAAAAAAAAAATCAGACATAGTAAATAGGAAGATTAGTATAACAAGCTCTACAAATATATACTTGCTCTCATTTCATCTCCTATTTAAAAAAAAATAGACGTAAGGTTATAAAATCAATAATTATACCATTGTATTATAAGGTTTGTTTTATATATATATGTAACATGTATAAATAAAATAGCAAAAAGTGTGAGAGTTGTAGTTACATATGAGCAAAGTTTTTATATCTCACTGGAATCAAGTTAGTAAAAACCTGCAGTAGATTTTGATAAGCTAATATGCATATATATTTCAAATCTTAGAGCAATCATTAAGAAAATAATTTTAAAAATATAACTAAAACTTAATAAGGGATTGAAATATCACTAGAAAGCATTTATTTAATATAAAAGAAGGCAGTAATGGAGGAACAAAAATGGTATGACCCATATAGAAAAAATAATGCAAAATGACACATTTAAATCCGATTATATTGATAATAAAATTAAATACAAATGAATTCAACAATCAAATAAAAAGTCAAGTATTATTTGACTAAATTAAATCGAAAATCAAGATCTAACTCTATACTGTCTCTAGAACACACACTTTAATTCAAAGATATAAATAGGTTGAAAGTGAAAAGATAGAAAATATGCAACCATAAGAGAGCTGAGATGGCTATACTACTAGCAAACAAATTAATTCACTTGATTCTGGCAATCACTTCAAAATGCAAACAGGTTTCAAATTATCTCATTGTATACCTTAAATGTATTCAATTTTTTGTCAATTATATCTCAGTAAAGCTGGAACAAAAGACAAAACAAACAAATGAATAGATGAAGGACCACAGAGCAACTGGGCAAAGACTGTTGTTTCCTTAGGGAACAAATTGCAGTAACTGCAGGGTTTTTTTCTTGGGACTGGTCAATTATGCCAGAGAGGAATCTTCCAGTTTCAGAACTGGGACAGAGCAGTTGCTGGTCTGGTGGGGTTGATGTGGTATATATAATGACAACTTGGGGGATAGGTGGGTTAGGGAATTCACATTCGGATGTGAATTCTCCAACTCGTTTTTTTTTTCAGGATGTATCACTCCTTTAACCTAAACTGTGTCTGTGTCCCCTAGACCAAATTATTTCTGGTTCAAATTTTCTAAAACTTGGGTCTTCTGCTAGACTGAGATAGAGTAATTGCTTAAATGGGAAAGTTGGGGAAATGAATTTGTGGGAACATTTTAAAGTTTTAAAACCCTGACCCACACTTTGGCCTTAATCTTTTTCAGGAATTCCAGCAGAAATTTGTTTTTTCGTATTTGCCATATTAGTAGTCACCTTCTATTTTCTTTTAATCATCTAAACATGAATGTCTTTTATATATTGTCTCCTCCCTTCCTCTGTCTTTTTGAGGTTGAGCTTTTAAAAATTAATATTAGCCTTTATTGGCCGGTCAGGCACAGTGGGGCTCCAGCCTGTAATCCCAGCTCTTTGAGAGGCTGAGGCAAGAGGATTGCCTGAGAATCGGGGTTTGCTACCAGCCTGGGCAACTTGGCGAGACATAGTCTCTACAATAAATCAAAAAATTAGCCGGACTTGGTGACACATAGTTCCAGCTACTTAGAAGACTGAGGCAGAAGGATTAAAAAAAAATTATTGCCTTTATTATAATCTGAGTGTGATTTTGGAAGGAGCAAAGATACATGTAATGATTCAATCTACTATGTTTGATATTAAAGTGTAATTCCTTAAACATAAGTCAGTAAAGTAAAAATAAATCAATTTTGGGCTAAACAGATGTTAGTTCAAGTATTAGATTAATCTTACACTGCATCGATGGTATCATAATAAATAGGTTACACATTTTTTCTGAGCTATTGATTCCTCAGTGGGGATACATGCATAGTAATACTTACTCATAGATCTTACATGAGAAAGGACATACACAGGGCTTTCCTGCTCTGGTTTGCTTCTTTGTGATTGTAATCATCATCTTCATCATTATCATTGTCATAATCATCATTACCACCACCCAGGATCTAAATAAAAACAATGTGGCACAAAGTGTCTTGGATCAGTGTTTGGGTGTTTAAAATTCTCTTCATAATTTCAGTTTATTGTTCTACCTTTTTAATCTGAAAGAATTTGCTTTGGGGAGAACATGTATCACAATTTTGGGGGGTCTATTAAATATAAAATGTAGAAGAGAAAGGTGAATTGAGTTTTCATTGGTTGGGATGAGTTGATAGTTTATGGTGTGGTCATAAAGTTGTAGTGATATAAGAATTTAAGTCCTTAAAAATGAGATTTGTGATGTGTCGCAATTTACATATGATACCTGAGGAAGAGTTAAAGATATATAAAATACATATATATATGTATATATACACACACATATTTGTTCATTCTTAAGCTAATTATGCTTCCAGCATTTGCTTTTTTCTCTTTTCTGTCTTTGGTATTTAAATATGATGGCTTCATGGCCATAATCCTTCCTTGCTTAATATTACTTGCTTGTATTCATGGATAATACTGTGTTCATCCATGAATAATTCATTTATGAAATAACAAGCACATCGTCATCATTCCAAATTAACCACATGAGTATTAAATGGAAAGTTAAATAGCTCTTTGACATCCTTGTGAACCGGTAGCACCAGAGTAGAATCTGACTGGCAGAAATGATAAGAACTAAGAATAAAAAAAAAAAATTAAAAATTCAGGAACCAGAAGAAGCATGCGGATATATGGCTGTCATAAATAAAAAGAAGCCTGCAAGTGTCAAAAGCAAAAGCACTTTTTATTTGCACAATATTCATTTCTGAACAAAAGTCTTTCAGTCTTCATGTGTCTCATAAATGTTATCTATGTTTAGAGAGAACTTTATTCAGGGAAGATAATTTTTAGTGGAAAATTATCCCATTAATTAAATATTTTTCAGAGTGGCTGCTTTACACACATTTCATGCTGCTAGATTTAGAATTGCTGTGTTTTAAACTGATTAACAAGTTGTCCATGTATTTTGTAAACATTCCCAAAGAAGGTAGTCTGTGAACCAGTAAAATTGTTGGAGCACAAATATTTATCACTGATTCAATAAGATTTTATGTACCCTGTAATTGCAGTATTATATATTTTATGATTCCTCCATCTTAGGGGCAATATACATTCAGCTTTTTTCTCCCCATGAAGTTAATTTCACAATCAGTAGACATCTCTGAGCAATATTTTTTTACAGCTTCATGGGCACTAGATGTTTACAGGGGTCATTATTTTTCCCTCAGGTAGGAGCCGGACAACTGGACTCAGTGTTTATATTTTTAAATGATGCTTGGTATCTGAGCTCTACTTTTCTTTTATTTACCTAGATCTATCATATTTATGAACTTCCCTCCTTTTCTAACTTTGAGGTATATTACTTGCTCACCTAACAGCTTATGTAGCATCATGGACATAAAAGTCATGTCTAGAACAGGGTGTGTTTCCTTAAGTAAAATAATAAGGGAGAACCTGTATCAGTTCTTGGTTTTATGTGGATAGGGGGAAAAGGTAACTTTTGATCCTCTCCATTCCTTAAACCATATAATTCAAGTATACATAATCACATATTTGATAAGTGAATATGTGTACACACGTAAAATAATACCTATATATTGATTGGAACATCATAAACCTGTTACAAGAACTAGAATTTATTTTGTGAACAACAGGGTTACTCAGTAATAGCAGCTGAATGAGTTGAGATTTTCTTTTTTTCTTTTAAAGATGTGGTGTACAATTCAGGATTAAATATACAAATAGTAATTGTACAGGTAAAGTTTGGGCCGGACTTTGGTCCCCACGTCACCTGGTTTGAGTTCAGGTTCCCTTATTGATGAAGTGTACCCTCTGCTCTGTTGTCAGTGTCCCGCTACTGCCAACTCCTTTCTTATAGCACTGTGATGATTGTTCAGGGTCTGCTTATGAGTGAGACCATGTGCTACTCAGTTCTTTGTTTCTGTGATAGATCACTGAGTATTACACATTCTAAATCCATCCAAGTTGCTGCGAGGTTCATAATTTTGTCCTTTCTTATGGCTGTGTAATATCCTATCATGTATACATACCACATTTTTTAATCCGAGTTGAGATTTTAAAATTCTGATGTAAGTTCTGTCACCAACCTATTTTGTGCACTTAACACAAGTAGTTCAGTACTTTCATATCTGTTCTAAAATAGGGATCATCATATTAGCTTAACTAATGGTTATAAGAGAGAATAATGGGTAAAAAAAAGTGTGGTGCTAGTGGCCAATGACTGCTATTGAAATAGTTCATAACCTCAAAAACTGTAGTAGTAGGGTATCTACCATTTTGCATTTACACATGTCTGTATCATCAAGATCTTTAAAGACAGGTCCTAGTAAATTTTGAAGACAACTGCTTCAGAACTCCATTTGTTTTAGCGAAGAGAACATTAGTACTAGAATTCAAGGTAATGGGTCTGGCCTGGATGATGCCTCAACTCTACAAAGTCAAATGATATTTCTCAGAAAACACGTATCCTCATTTAAAAGAAAGAATCAGCATCTTTCTTACTCATATGGTTATTATGAGGCTCACAATACTTTGAAGGTCAGAAACACTATTTGGAGAATGTAAAGTATTTTATAAATGCAAAATATTTCTGTAAGTATTTCAGATTCATACATACTACAGGTAAATTATTGGGCCTATTCCGAAAACCGCAACAATTTTCAACTCATGAATGTTCATACCTTTAAATTGTTTTTAGTCAAAATAATTTTCCTTCTGCTAGAAGCTCTAACAACAGTTATTAATGCTAAGACCATGATCTTGCAAACTTCTAAGTTGACTACTCTATCACTATCCTTCTTTCTACTTCCAATTTTTTTAAAAAAAGTAATCTCTACCTATGATTTTGCTTTCTCAGGATTCATACAATCTTCTTTCCTAACCAGCCATATTTTAGCTTCTCAAATTTAAATAAAACGATTCTTCAGTCACTAAGAACTGTTCAGTCACCAAATAAAAGACTTCTTTCACTTCTTATTTACATCGGAATGTCTCTGGTATTTCAAACTGTTGATTGCTCCTTATTTCCTAAAATTGTTGTTCTTTAATTTCATTAAGATGATCTGTGCTAGGTATACCATGAACTCTTTTCCATTTCTTCCTTTCCTTTTTATTTCACATCTCCCAGACACAGCCCACGAAGCAGAGTTGCTACTCAAGGTTCTGTCCTCATTCTTTTTCACTTTCCTCTCGTATTCTTTTTTCTTTCATTATTAAATAATCTTATGTATGCCTTTAGGTATCATTCTAAAATTCTAATTTTAATTTTATGTCTTTCCCTAATCTCTACCATTTCTCCATAATTGTTTTCTATTATTCCCCTAATGGCAGTTGAAAATGGAAAAAGTCACTATGCCATTGACATGCCTGATGTTTCTTACCTTTATGATCTGAGTCATTCTGTGATTTTGGTCTTGGCCATTTCCCTATCGTTCATGCCAAAGTGCTAAAAATGCAATTGTTGAATAAATTACATGGCCTCTAAACTTTTTAAAAATCAGTTAAATTTGAAAGACTAAGGATTAGTGACTAGGTAAAAGTATACCAAATTTTAAATAAAGTAGGTTACAAGTTATTAATTTTACAAAAAAAATGACTACAGGTTGAAATTTTATATTCAGTTTTGCTCAGTTCTTAAGCATCAAATTCAGTCTCAATGGGAGAGTTGATATCTATTTTTATTTTAATTTTTTGGCAAGAGGATGGTGTTACACGGGGAGTCATTTGCTCTATAGAGAGTCAAAATTTAATCCAGATCAATATTTGATTGTGTTAACTACATTTTTCTTTTATCTGGTTTCCTAATGTAAGATGACATTTATGTTCTATTATTCAAATATGTTAAAATAAAGTTTAAATAATATGAAGGACTTCTCTGAGATTTTAGGGAGTGTGAAATATCAGGCAGTTTTTTATGTCAAAGAATTTAGGGCCTCGATATAAACTTATTTGAGAAAATATGTTAAAAAAATTATAATACTAGATAGAGTGAAATCAGTGTCTTAAGAGAGAAAGAGATAAAATGCTATGTGGAGTTAATGATATGTAATAAAATATATGTGGCTTGGTGGTTTATCATATGCAGGGTGCAGTTTTTATTTTCCTAGCTGTCTCTACTTTTTCATAATAAGAAACAGCTATATAGGGACCATGCTCAGCCTTTAGAGCCGGAATGCCTAGGTCAGATCTATAATCAATTACTGGTTCTATGCTGTTGGCCAATAACCTCTGCTTCCCAGTTTCTTCATCTGTAAATTAAGAAAAATAAGAGTAGTACCTACCTCATATAGTTATGATAAAACTAAATTAGACATATTTGCAAAGCATTTAAAACAATGCCACACAAAAAGTAATATGTACATGAAAGCTCAGTTTCTTAACAATATTACTACCATTTTCACTTGGATTGGATTAAGAATGACTTTCATTTGATACTAAATTTTACTTCTAAAACTTTGGAATACTTCCATCTAAGAATCTGCCAATAGGCAATGGTCAAAAGTTTTTTTATTCATAAAATCAGACAGATATTAGGCAGACTTTTATCTAAAATTATGAATGTAAAGTATCCTATGAGTATACAACTGTATATTTTATGTGACATAATTCTTTTGGTTTTTAAAATATACACTTCAAACAAAATACTTTTTAATCTTAAGAATCATAAAGAGGATAAGTTTTCATTCTTTTTCAGTATTTGTCCTAAAGCATGTTGATTGGTTTTTACAGAAGTCTCCATAGACAGGTTAAGTAAAGAATAATATCATATTTTTATATACTCATATTTGCTCCAGGCTCTTTCAACTATAATGGGCATTAAATGTTCAAAATGTTTGAATATAATTCCCTAGCTTTCCTTTTAAAATTTTTTTATCAAGTTGAAATCTATGTATTTATTTATTAACAATATCTCTACAACATTAATCCCTGCTTAAAATTAGTTCAAATGCATTAGAAGTTTGATTGTATTAGACTTATGAGAAACTGTTGAAATATATGTTTTGATTACATATGGTTACATTTAAAAACTGAATTTCATTTTGCTATTTTAATAAATCTTCTAAGAACTTCATAGAACATGACTATTTTTCACTATTCTCTACTTCCACAGCTCGAGATTGATGTTATAACATCCTTAATATTGGAATATAAACATAATAGAATAAAATTTTGGTAAGAAAGTTTATATAATCCTTTTTAAGTTATGAAAAATGGATATTGAAGCTTTACTGCTATGTCTGATATTGTTGCTATAATTACCATTTTAACATTGAAAAGAATTTAAGATGAAAAGCTTTAGACATATAGCTTGACTCCATATTTTATTCAGAAAAATCAAGAGCATATGTGATGAGAAAGAAATAATGAATGTGTCCACATAGTGATGTGATAAATTTCACAGAATCCTTCTAATCATTGAAAGGAATATTTGTCAAATCATTTGGCTTAGGATGATGTTTGTATATTATTATAATAATATATATAATATCATTTATTTTTAAAAAATGTATTACATGAAAACACAATGCATAAGTTATTATTATATGATTTTAAAGTATAATATATAAATATAATACTATGAAAGATTCACACATGGTATCCACAGGAGTGATCTTTTGTTGATATTTTTTAGAATGTTATCACAAATCAGTCAGAACTAGAGCTCAAGAATGTGTTTCAAAGCAAGGGTGGCTGAAACCTATGAGTGCGGAATAAGAGACCTTAAATTCCATTAGGTGAAGGTGAGGATGATTCCAGCCTGAGAACAATGTTCACTTAAATTTGGTCTTAGCTGAAGGAAAAAGAAGGGTGCAAAAGTTGGCCAGTCTGAAAAAGAAAAATGCAATTAAACAAATAGTTTAACACTTTGTAAAGTAATCAGGAAAGGAAACCAGATAGGTGCCTCCAGTGTTGATGCAGTTATAAAATGGGTAAACATTGGAAATGTGCAATTAAAAGAAAATGATCGATACAGATGAGTATAAAGAAAATAGAGTGTATATGACAATTAACTACAATACGACTCTGAAATACAAAACTTGAAATAACTGCAAAGAAGTCCCAGCTGCCTCTTACCTTTTCCCCTGTAGCCTTATACCAAAAGAGTAGAGGTACTCAAGTATCTCATTTCTCCCCAGTCTTCCCCTCACCATCTCACTTCATCAGGAGTATTTCTTAGCTATTAATTGAATTTGATCTCAAAAATAGAAATAATGTATATGTAAAGCTGCTGACTCTTTGCTACTTGTTGATGAACTGCAGTTTGGGAGGCCAAGGCAGGAGGATCACCGCTTAAACCCAGAAGTTCGAGACCAGCCTAGACAACATAGTGAAACCTTGTCAGTATAAAAATTAGAAAAATTAGTCAACCATGGTGGCATGTGCCTGGAATCCTGCTACTCAGAAGGCTGAGGTGGAAGGATTGCCTGAGCTCAGAAGGCTGAAGCTGCAGTGAGCCATGATTGTGCCACTGTTCTGGGCTACAGAGTGCCATCTACCAACAACAACATTATCTGGTTGAATGACTCCGTGTTTTTACCCTTCATTTTGTCCATCTGTCAAATGGGCTTCATTCTAAACTACAATAACACATATTCTTTAAAAAATGTTGGGGAGAGTGCTTTTTAATCAACTGTAAGGGACATGATGAAGCAATAGTAGTGTGCCAGAAGACACAGAATATTTTCAGTTTTTAATGAACTAGATAATTTATGTGAAACTGGTTAAAAGAGAAATTGTACCTTAGGAAGTATTTAACTATGATAACCGGATCAATCAGTTTTGCCAATTGACCGCCTGTGACACGAAATCTTCTTACTGACCTGCTCAAACTACTAAAATTATTAGGAGTGAGAAATGGTCTTGTTCATGCATATTACATGTAATCTGATTTTGTCTAGTTTTTAAATGAGTGAAAGGTGTGTTTCATGCTTAAACATGAGTGCACTCTATTTCCATCCTCTCAAATGCAAAAGTAGAGCTTAACCACATTTTGAAATGTCTAATATCTATTTTGTTCAAGTTTGAAACTCTTATTTATTACTAATAATTGTTCTAAAGGTATTTCTTGGTTTGACTTAATGCAACTATCTGTTCCTTACTTTTTATTTGTTAACCTATTACTTAATTTACTTACCTTTGCTACATTAATATACTGTTTTATTACATGATCCTAAAAGTAGGTTACTTCTTTTAAAGAATTTCAATGTAATCAAAAGGGAAGCTTCATGTTCTCCTAAGTGCTTAATAAATGTTACTTGATAGTGATGATAACCTTTTTGTAGTTTAAGTCAAACTTACAGTGTTAATTCAAAGCAGATTTTAAAAGGAATCTTGATTTTTATCTTAAGCTCTCTTGCTTGTACAATTTTTGAAGGTAATTTATAAAGATCATAATATGATAAATTCCTTCTATTCTCTATCATAATTTTAATTTTTCATTAAAATGACTAATTAATATGCACATTTATTTAAACTCTCATCTTTAGATTTTATCCTTAAATTGCAAAAATGAAATACATTCAAAGGCGGATGAACTCAAAGACTACAAGAAGCCATTGGTTGGTTAGAAATGAGTAATCATTAGAATATGTTCCAGTTAAGAGGTAACACAAGGAAGTTTGATTTTAAAAATCGATTGAGATATGCTAATGAAATCAAATAGCAAATTGAACTATAATTTTGTTTGCTACTTTTCACTGTCACTGATTTTAGTTGTTGGCTGAAAAGGGAGATTGCATAATGCCTTTTAAAAATCCATGTTTAATTGTTTTAATATTGATTGTCCTTCCTAGAATTTAAATCCTTTATCATTATGTAAGCATTTCAACGATTTGCCTTTTTTTAAATCAATAACTTTGTTTTTTTAAAAACCTTCTCAAAAGTCTTCCAATTACTTTTCAGATGTTAAAATATCCTTTAACTTGTAACAAATGATACCCAATTTTTAGACAGATGAAAGTGGCAGAGAAAGATTGTACTGTTATAAATCTAAAATAATTTAAATAATTTAGAAGTTAATTCAGGAAGATGATTTTTAAAAATTATTTAATGAAACAAACACTGCTATATGGCATTATTTTGCTATATATGACTAGAATGGACTCTATGTTTTTAAATAAAAGTAAGCTCTAAAGACAGCTGTACAATTCTAGGAAGAAACAGGAAAGTGTTTATCTTTAATTTACCAGAGATTGTAAAACTCATTCTCAAGGGAATCAGGTTTATATTGTAAAGAATTGGATGTGAGACTATAAAATATATGCTCATTGTTTCATGTAGGTGTTCTTAATAATACTTCAAGATAGGTAAAAACTATGTTAGGTAAGTCCATGTGATGCTGTCACAAACAAGTCTAAAATGCTGCTCACTGGGACTACTATATTGTGTCATCTCATCCTAATTCATTTATGATCAATAATAAGATCTTAGTAAAGCTCCCATGTCTGTTTACCACAGCTGGTATGATTGTAATTTACTTATATCAGTGGAATTATAGCAATATACTTAGCAATTATATTCTAAGTGTTAATGAAAAATGACATTGTATTGCTACTTCAGAATGAATAAATCCATGGGGAAGAATATCAGATATTAGTTTACTGGAGTCTCTTATGCTTTTATTCGATGGACATTTAAATCATTTCTGTAATTCTTTTTTTTTGTTGTTGTTGGAGTCTCACTCTGTCGCCCAGGCTGGAGTGCAGTGGCACGCTCACGGCCATCACAACGTCGACCTGCTGGGCTCAGGTGACCCTTCCGCCTCAGCCTTCCAAGTAGCTGGAATTACAGGCATGCACCACAATATCTGGCTATTTTTTTTTTAATTGTAGAAATAAGGTCTCGCCAAGTTGCCCAGGCTGGTCTCAAACCCATGGGCTCAGACAGACAATTCTCTCACCTCAGCCTCCCAAAGAGCTGCGATTATAGGCGTGAGCCACTAAGCCTGGCTCATTTCTGTAATTCTTATTTTAAAAGCTTGAATGAAACAAGCTACTAGATTTGAGGAGGTTGAAGTCTGTGGGGGTTAAGGGTATCTAAACAAAGAATTATTTTCAAAGTGGGTATAGTAGTGGGAAACATTTTTCACATAGAGTCTTCAGGGAGAGATGTGATAACATTTGTGCTAAGATAAACAACTTTAGGTGTGAGAAGGTAATTGTAGGTGTACAGAATATGAGCAACGGCATAGGGGTAAATGTTACCTTCTTTTATAGACTGTATGAAGCAACTGAAACAGCTAGAACATATGCTATGTTGTAAGGAATGAGGACACGTGCAGTGGAGTTTGTAAATTGTAATGACAATGAAGGACTAGATGAACCTGGAAAAAAAAACAGTAAAAAGAGATTGCAAATACATTTGAGTGGGGAGTTGTTTGCACTTCATTTTGTATGAAAAAAATCCCTAAAATATTCAATAAGAAAATGACATGATCGTCACTTTATTTTAGAAAGCTTAGTGTCAGAATTGAGGTGTGGGAGATTAATAGGAAGGAGGAGGTTAAAGAAGACAAGCTCAACAGGAAGCTGAAATACTTAATGTGAAGGATTATGTGGGTTTGTGTTAAGGAAGTATACATGGAATAGAAGAGAAATTAACAAATGGAGGGGGCATGCAACATAGAGTAATATTTCAGTCTGTTGGGTAAATATCCTATTTTCGGCGTATAAATCAATGACATCTCTCATATATACACATTTCTCTAAAAATGACTTTGTTCTTCTTTTATTAGACTCATAAGCATTTGGTAATAAAATGGACTCTCTAAATGGGCTTAGATGAAGTGGATAGAGCATAACCATAAATGGAATAAGAATATGGTTCTATTTGAGTATGCCTTAAGTTTTCTAGAAATTTCTCTAGAGATAAGATCACCTGAAACACTACTTTGAAATCTAGTCTCTGCCGGGCTCGGTGGCTGAGCCTGTAATCCCAGCACTTTGGGAGGCTGAGGTGAGTGGATTGCCTGAGCCGGCGGGTTCGAGACCTGCCTGGGCAACTTGGCGAGACCTCATCTCTACAATAAATCAAAAAATCAGCCGGGAGTGGTAGCGCGTACCTGTAGTTCTGGCTACTCGGAAGGCTGAGGTGGAAGGATCGCCGGAGCCCAGCAGGTGGAGGCTGCGGTGGCCGCGAGCGGCTACTGCACTCGGGTCTGGGTGACAGAGTGAGACTCCAACTCAAAAAAAAAAAAAAAGAAGAAGAAATCTAGTCTCATGTGCTTGGGGCTGGAACTTGTTATTTTACAAGGATTGAAATAAAATTTAAACTGCATAAACATTTTAGGTGAATATTTTTCCTTGCCGTTATTCAGCTGGAAAATGAGAAAATCCTTAGGAAATAATAAATTGACCCTTTAACAATAAGAAATTATAAGTGACAACTAATTAACTATTAGATAGAGCTGTAGAATTTGAATTCTTTTTCTCCTCTGTGTTGACATCAGACTGACCTCAAGTTCACTTTGCACAGAAGGTTCCAGGCACATGCAGAATGGATTATGGAACACTGAGCACCTTCTCAACATGTTCTTACAGTCAGCAGATCTCAGGAGGGATTCCCCGAGGAGGATGTTGTAATCTCCCACTGGAGGTGTTTTTCCCTTTTTCTTTCTTCTTTTCTTTGCTTTGAAGAGCTGGACAAGAAAGGTATCTGTGCTGAAAGCTGGAAACCTGGAGGGCAAGTGCTGACATTCATGAGATCAGAGCTACTCTTGCAAGAGCTAACCAGCAGGGTAAACAGTTTGCTATGACTTTAATAAATGAGACTAATAGAAATAGATGGGTTAATCTGCACATTTTTCATTTTCATACACAGCTAGTAGTCACTGAACTCTTTTTATCACAATTTTTTTCCTACATGCCCTTTGCTCTTTCTCTCCCTTAATGCATCTTCTAGTACTCATAAATGAAAATCAGCCTCTAAAAATGTGATGTTATTATTGGGAACATTTTGTTGATAGATGTTCACAGAAAAACTGTTCACAAAACAGAAGGAAATTTCATTTTTACTGGTATTTCTCCATAGAAAGTGTAATTCTCGCCGGGCTTGGTGGCTCAGCCTGTAATCCTGCGCCTTGGGAGCCTGAGGCGAGTGGAATGCCTGAGCCTGCGGGTTCGAGACCTTCCTGGGCAACTTGGTGAGACGTCATCTCTACAATAATAATAATAATAATAATAATAATAATAATAATAATAAATTAGCCGGGTGTGTAGCACGCGCCTGTAGTTCCAGCTACTTGGAAGGCTAAGGCGGAAGGATCGCCGGAGTCCAGCAGGTCGAGGCTGCGGTGACTGGGAGCGGCCACTGCACTCCAGTCTGGGCAACAGAGTGAGACTCCACCTCAAAAAAAAAAAAAAAGTGTAATTCTCTATGACTGAAAGAAAGACCACACAGTGAAATTTCCATTTAGCAAATGCTCTAAAACTGTGAGAACTTCCAAACAATATCAGATACTGCAACTTCAGAAATATAGACAAATGAATAAATGTCAGTATTGAATATGCTGTAGTGCAGAATTCTAGTTCTTTAGGGAGTGTCCAGTGTCCTACATAATAAATCACAGAAAGAGATTAAAAATAAATTAGGACAATGCTGTTTTTCTATTTTATTCTTACAGTTGGAGCCTCAGAAATTGAGAGAAATAGTTGTTTCTTACATCATTTTCAGCCAAGTCTCTATAAGAAAGCTGGATTAGCACTACATGTATAAGAAAAGTCTTCAAGAAGAGCATATTATAATTTAGAAGCATTTAAGTTTTATCTAAAACTAAAATTTAGTTACAATCTGAGAACACATCAGCAGAAAAGTGTTTGATACGAAGTTTTGCCTGTTTCTGTTGATAGTGGTGTTCTTGGACGTATTAAAGGCTACCCATATGTGGATATCTTACATTTGCTTTAAATTAGAGAAGGAAGCCTTTGCCCAAGATGGTAATTTGGTGATATAACCTGAAACTTTCATAAAGTCATCTTATGAAAACTTTCGTTAAATCTTACTATTATTAAAGTCATCAAGGTCAGGCGTAGACTAAGTGTCTCATTTCAGCATTCAGCACAGTAATTAAGAAAAATAATATTTGCTTTCTTCCAGTGATACAGAAAGATTCATGGAAAATCTATTTTTACAAATGCATAAACTGGTTAATGTCTACTAAAGATGAGAAAATTATAAAATTTGCACAGTAAGACATCTCAACCTTATGATGTTTTCAAACACCTGTGTAATATTTTGATAAAATTATTATGGGTTTTCTTTTTTGATTTTATAAGGTTGCCTATCTAGCTAAACTAAAGCTTCCTTTTATTTCAGAGGATGGGTAAGTAGGATTAGGAATTTTATAGGAGTGTGCACAGATTATTACATTAATGTTTTATTTCTGAAGGCCAAAAGGTAATATTTCCACACACAAAAAAAATTGAATTGGAAGGATGACTTTGGAGTGAATAGCTTCTAAATTTTCTTAATATACCAATGCCTAAACCTTAATGACTCATACTTTGAAAATTCTTCTCTAAATGTAGAGACGATCCATTATTCACCTTCAGCAGTTGTCTTCATGGGTTGGTGCCCACAATAGGAGGAATTGTTCCTATCTTTACATGACACGTAATGCATTGATGAAGAAACAGTAGATAGGTAGCTCAGAACCTGTCCTTTTGATCACAGGGAATTTTGAGAGATAAAGAGAGGAAAGCAGAGAAGTGAAAGGGTGAAGAATCTGGTCCCATTAATCTCCTTCTTTCAGACTTTGTCTTGGAAGGAGAAGGCATCTTGTATAAACTGAAGGAATTAACAAGGCTGCAAGCACTTATCCAGATTCTCTGGGATCTGAAACTGTGGAAGGAAATTATTTCTCTGAGGCCACCTAAAACTAAATTTTGGAGCTCAGCATGGTTAAGCAGAAGAAGAGAGGTGGTTTAACTTTCTTAAGTTACTTGCTATACCTTGGAGGTATGGATGGAATCCAGTATTCCTGCATGATCTGTTTCCAGTGGGGATATTTGAGGTGATAGGACCCAACTGCAGTGGTTAAAGGAAAGGAGTGGTTGCTTATTTCATGCTGGATGGAAGAGCTATCAGAGTTTCAGGAAGGTTCACAATCTCAGCAAGGTATGAAGTAAGGCCTTGTGAGTCAGAGTTTACCTCTAGGCCTTGAGGAAGCCTGCAATGTCCTGACTGAATTCCAGCAGGGGAACCAGAAGCCAGATGAATAAGAAATTCCTCACAGAGATGGGAGGGGCCCAAGAATACAGGGTGTTATCATACCTCTTACTCTTCTATTACAAGAACAATTTTAGCCTCCTAGTAAATCCATACTCCATTTTGAAGAAGAAAAGGATCAAGGAGGAAAAATGTTAAGATGGACTATCTGTCTAAAAAGAGGAAGTAGTCCAAAAAAGACTCTAAGACAGTTCTCCTAGGCATTTGGACTTTGAAGAGACCACATATAAAAACCAGATGAAGCTGAAATACTGTTATTTGGCAGGAACAACTTTTCTCTTTGTGTGAAGTAGGCTCCAGAGGGAAAGATCAGGCCAGGTTTAGAGAATAAAGAAGCTATGTTTTCTGTGTTCCTTTGAGCTGGTTGTGAGAAAATGTATAAATATTTTATGTTTATATGATGTTGCTATACTCATTTGTGTCTTATGACCACAGCAAAATATTGCTTAGTATAGAACAAGCATCTTAATAATTGGGGCCTCTGTGTTAAAATAAGGACTGTTTATTAGGTATTAGATTTTTTTTCTTAGAACAAATTACCACAAAATTAGCTGCTTAAAACAACACACACTTATTAACTCCTAGTTCTATAGGTCAAAAGCCTTGGCAGGCTCAGTTAGATTCTTAGTCTCAAAAGGCTGAAATGAAGGTGTCAGTGGTCCTGGACTATTACCAGAGTTCTCTAGGGAAGAGTCT
The DNA here is from genome assembly GCA_027257055.1 of Cephalopachus bancanus. Classification (NCBI taxonomy): domain Eukaryota; kingdom Metazoa; phylum Chordata; class Mammalia; order Primates; family Tarsiidae; genus Cephalopachus; species Cephalopachus bancanus. The sequence goes on from JAPVLO010000131.1 coordinate 6,325,757, forward strand.
ATTTTCAAGTTCTTTCAGATCGTCGTAGATCTGAATGATTGTAATTCTGAGGTCCCTGCTCTCTTGCTGCTATCTGGACCGTCCTCCTTCATTCTTTCTCATGTGGTTCCCCTCAACGTCAACCAGCAATGAAAAATCAAGTCTTCTCATGTTTGGAATCCCTCTGACTGCCTCCTCTGCTACCAGTTAAAGAAAATTTGGAGCTTTTAAAGCATTATGTGATTAGGGTTGTCCAACTCATTGAAATAATCTCCCTTCCAGTGAACTAAAAGTCAATTGATTAGTAACCTATTATATTAGCCAGCTATCCAAGAAAGTAGCCATTACATATTGCCTGTTGTAAAAACAAAATAAAGCAAAAAAAATCTTTATTGAATATTACAAGATCTACTATGGGCTGAAGGCATGCCCAGGCCAGTTGCACAACAATGTCTTTCCTTATAAAGCATACAGACTACAATGGAAGGCAGATACATAAATTGATGCTCAATGATGTATGAAGTAGTTGTTCCATGGGTTCTTTGTTCTGTGGGTTGTTGACTCCATCACACAGTATAATTTCAGAGCAACTGCAAAGTATAATTTAAAACAAGATTTCACTGGAAATAAAAGACATGCTCAAGAGAGAGTATGGATGCCTTAAGAGAAAGGACACACCAACCTGTTGTTAACTCAGTGTTTCATATATTTTCTAAGAGATGATTTTTTTTTTGAGTTGGAGTCTCACTCTGTCACCCAGACTGGAGTGCAGTGGCCACTCTCGGTCACCGCAGCCTCGACCTGCTGGGCTCCGGCAATCCTTCTGCCTCAGTCTTCCAAGTAGCTGGAACTACAGGTGCATGCTACCACGCCCAGCTCATTTTGATTTATTGTAGAGATGAGGTCTCGCCAAGTTGCCCAGGCGGGTCTCGAACCCGCGGGCTCAGGCAATCCACTCACCTCAGCCTCCCAAAGGTGCGGGATTACAGGCTGAGTCACCAAGCACGGCTATCTAAGAGATGATTAAGCAACCTATGTCTTAAACTAAGATTTGTGTGCTGCATGATAGTTTGCAATCTATTGATTACAAGTTCCTAGTCTTATCGTTCACTTGTAAGTTTACTTGCATTAAGTGGAAGTCTCGAGATAATGTTGAAAGTTATAGTTTTACAGTTCAAGTTTCTTCCCAAAAGCACCATTCCCTAGTTCCTACAGTAATTTCCTTATTGCCTTGCTTATGATTTCTGTAGCTGAGTGGATTAGCCACCACAAATTCTGGGGTTGGATGTTGGGGCTTGGTTAGTCTAGATATTGTTCTAGAGAGTTATGCCCTGATAAGACAGCACCCAGCTGGATGCCTCACCATTTGGTTTTCTGATTATCTAAGCTATGACTGCCAGGAAGAAACTCATCTATCTAAGCTATGCTAGCTACCCCACCTCAAGATGATTATAGCACAGTTGGTAAATATCATCATATATAGTTATATAGCAAGTGTCAAGAGATAGAATGATGTCAACAAAGATTTCATTAAGAAAGTCACATTATTCATTTTCTTAAAGTTTAGAACTTTTCTTCTTTAATAGTTAGAACAATATAGATCTATTATAGAAAAATAGAAATAAAAGAGAATAATAATCACATCCAATCTCACAATCCTGAAATAACTTTTAATTATATTTTGACATTTTTTGGTCTTATTTCATATGTTTACTTATTATATGTTTTACTTAGTTACGACTACCCTATATATACTCTTTAGTATACCTCTTATATACATAAGTTAATGTTCTTCTGTATATTAAAAATTTATATTATTTTAAGTCATTTATTGATAATTATTTAGTAATGTTTCATTGCCTGTATGAACAAAATTATAATTATTCTACTTATTATTTGCCATTTTCATTGCTTCAGGTATTTTGTAATTACAAAAAAGCTTGAATGCCACTGTTTTTTTGGTTTTTTTGTCTGTTTTGGTTTTTTTCATGCTGGAGTCATGGAATTCATTCTGTCACTACTGTGGGTATTCACTGGATGTATACAAGACATAGTGAAAGAAGTATATCTAACTTTACATATCTTTTAAAAATTAAGGATTCTAGATAAGGATTGGGATAAATACTTCTACCTTCTAATATGGATTGGGATAAGTACTTCTACCTTCTAATATGAAAGACTTAACAGTTTAAAATAGTCAAATGACATCTTTAACTGAAACATTTACATAGTACAATAACTTTCTCCAAAATCATTTTTCCCATTTTTAAATAGATTATTGGTCAGAGAAACAGAATCAATAGATTGTGTGTGTGTGTGTGTGTGTGTGTGTGTGTGTGTGTGTGTGTGTGTGTAGAAAGAGAAAGAGAGAGACAGGAATGTGTTTTAGGAATTGGCTCGTAAGCTTATGAAGGCTGGCACATTCAAAATCTGCAAGTGTTGGCGGCAGACTGGAGGCTCATGGAAAGATTGCAGTTCAAGTCCAAAGTTAGTCGACTGTCAGAATTCCCTCTCTCAGGGGAGAACTTTATTCTTTTCCTTAATGTCTTCAACTGATTGAATGAGGCTCAACCACATTATGGGAGGCATTATGCTTTCTCAAAGTTGATTAGTTTAAATGCTAATTTCATTAAAAATACCTTTGTAAAAACATCTAGAATATAATATCTGGGTTCTGTGACCTAACTAAATTGCCACATAAAGCATCATCATACAGACTAATCATGATAATTATTAAGAGCCATTGTCAATGGATGTGACTGTTTGAAGTTTGCATGTGGGTTTTCTGAGATCCAGAACTGAGTAGACTTAAGACTTACTTTCTAAAAGATATAATGATATGAAACCAGAAAAAGAGAACTAGAATGCATTGCCAGTATAGAGCTAGTAGTGGTAAATAGGTAGAACCCACACATGTCCTTAGAAGACAAGAAAATATTCTACTTTTTATTTACAATAGAAAGATAAAGTATATCATTGATGGCTTTGACAAAAATCTTCCATTTTTTGGGTGGTTTCAAATATTTTTTTCTCTTTTTTTAATTTTAAAGATGTAGGGTACAAGTCAGGACTGGTTACATAAGTGGTTTATGTACAGGTGAAGTATGGACCTCCCATTGGACCTTGCTTCTCCTGTATTAGGATCAGGCACCCTTATTAATGTTATGTGTTCCCCCCACTCTCCTCTGGCAGTGTCCCACTACGGCCAATCCCTTTCTTGTAGTATTATGCTAGGTGTTCAGGATCTGACAAAAATCTTTCTAATGAGGACTATTTGTAGTAAAGTCTATTTTAAAAAGTTAAAAATTAAATTAGACATTAGTTAAAGGAAATAGTGTTTTTATTTCAGATACATGCAACTACCCAAACACGATTAACTTAAAAAATGGACTAAACATAAATTTTTTGCAGAGGGTAAATTATTGGGAGCTTTCTTTAATGACTAGATATGGAAACATTGTAAATAATATATTTTGTATTTAAATTGAGAAGTTCTTAAATGTAGGCTTTTGTCTTGTCTATTTAAAATAAATCCTAGGTATTTTGTCTGTACCATACATTTATAAAATCTATGAAAGGATGGATAGATAAACAATGATAAGCTTCAACTTAAATCCCTGCTACATTATTGAAAATTCCAAGGGATCTTCAGTTACTGAAACATGCTTCTGATAATCTTTGAAATGTATATTTCTTTCCTACCAAAGGATTGTGTGGCTTGTTTGTCATCAGTTTATTTAAATATCAAAGATAGTAGAAGGAATTGTCACTGGTAGTTGATAAATTAGAAAAAAAGAAGTATGTGTGCTTTTTGGAAATTTGTTTAGAATTGTGGTTGTATGTATGAGAATATATTTTAAATTGGGAATAAAAGTGCTCACTATGGGAAATCGACCATTTCAAACTGGGTCCATTTAATATCCTGAAGTGCTAATGAAATGAATCTTCAATACATTTCCTCCAAGTGAAATAAAATACAAATTTTAATTCTTATGAGATAATAAACTAATAATAGCAGGGAATGCACTTCAACATCAGTAATGAATTTATTGGTTTCCTGACCTAACCAAGAACCTCAGCCTTGAGGAAAGTTTTTGAGATCCAGTGATTAACTAGATAATCCCAGATTGCATGACCTTTTCTGCCTAAGGTCATAAATTGTTAGCATATAAAATGCAAATCCTACCAGCCATGTAAAAGGTGCTGTACTTCTAAATAATACTGAGGGGAAGTTATTCGGGTTATTTCAGAATAAAAGTGGAAATTTTAATTCTCATAATTTAACACTAGGAATACTCTGTCAATTCAGACATTTTGAAAACTGCAAGTGAATTATATTTCATTCACTAATCCTATAGATTATTATTTCATCTTAATTACTTTTGAGATTACATTCCAGTACAATGTTAATATTTTTCCAAGTTAAACCAAGGAAATTAGCATTTGTGTTTTATCCTTTTTTCTAAATTATAAATGTTATCTGACCTTTAAATAATAATGAAGGGAAATAAAATGAGCATAAAAATTTGCCTTAATTGTTTTGTGTTTTGTTGCTTCTTTATGAATCTTCTTTTAACAGCTTAATGATTCCCAGTGTCATTGTAGGGGAAGAACATCAAGTGGGCCACTGAAGGGACTTTAGAGTTTTCAAACAATTTTTGAAAGAAAAAGGGAATCATACCAGTGGCACCATTTATTAATATAGATACTTGGACTGAATTATTCACAATTCAGTGGAGCTGCTATTTTTACACCAACATCTCGAGAAACAGAGAACCATTCTTATAATAGATAAGGGCTACTATTTCTGAAGCTGATAGTTTCTCTGAAGAAATTGTGATTTGGCAAACTGTATTACATTTTTAAAATTATTTTACTGTGAATGATCAATATCCTTTTAAGGACCCAGAAGATCACAGAGGTGAGTTCTTTATCTGCACAGATTTATATAAGCACATATTTGCAAATAAAATTTTAGAATTTTTCTCCACCTAGGGAAACCTGGATTTTAAGTAATAGAGATAATTAGTTAGTTTATGTTGCCATAGATTAATCTTTTTTCTTTTAAATATATCACATATTTTAAAAATAATACTTTACGCTTGAAAGTACATGTATCTGGAATGGTAGGAAGGGGCCACTTACTCATGAGTTTTTACTTCTTGATAGATTTATCCAAGTCTATAAGATTGCATAGAAGTAAATGACCACATGCAGTAGGCATGAATGAAGCATTTTAGTATGACTTACTTACTGCCCTTTAGTACCTCCGGGGCACAAGATGTTGTAGATACTTTCTGAAAGGACATAACATGGAGTCAATATACTCAATGGGCAGCCATTTTAACTTTGCTTAGTTTTTGTCATGTTTTTCTAGTGGTTCACTTTAATTTACCCTCTAATCAGGACAGAACCTGTTTCTCAGAAGTAGCTATTGATAATTGTTTGACAACCCCCTCCCCAGCTTGGTTTGTACTAATTAGCTTTTCTATTTCAAGTATTTGACTCTACCCGTAAGACCCAAGTTAACCTAATCAGCCCTTCATGACCGTCATGACACATACAGACCCCATCACCATGACACCAGTCATGTGACTGACCCACCCATCTGCCTACTGTCCATCAGCTGACATCAGTACCTATGCTTAACTTCCCTCTGTGATGACAAAGACCACCACCTAATCACCATAACAATACCTTCGTCAAAGCGAAAGTTTAAAAAGATTCAAACGGGAGCAGCCATTTACCATTTCTTTGTTAAACTCTGGTGTGTCTATGTGGATCTTTGAGCATGGCCAACATGTTTCCTAGCCTTGACTCCCTCTCCTACCTTGGGGAGGAGACTCTCCTCTCTCTTCTCTCTTTAGTTTATTTTTTAAATAAACTATATTTTCCAGTCTAACTTCTGTACAATTCTTTAATTCTTTGCATCTTTCACATGGCACCGGATCACACACATGAACCCACTGGGCCTGATCTAACATTTTGGAAGCCCCGTTGTGATTTTTAACCTAACACTTTCTATGTAGGTGGGGTTCTGCCAAATTGGGAAGGAAGTCAAAAGAAGCTTTGTCCCTTTTTTAATTCTCGGACTTAACTACCATTCATGAGGAAAATATACCATCCACGTACCTTTATTTAATAACAATAATGATAATACTAGGAATATAGGTACAATTATAAATACTAATACTATAAATATTAATCTTACTAATGATAATGGTAACATTTCATGTTTACTTTATTCCAGACACTGTTTTAAAGGCATGCTCTCTCTCTCTCATCAAATTGTGAAAATGTACTTAGTACACAGATATTTTTATTAGTCTTAGTTTATGGATGGGAAACAAAGGCACTGAAAATCGAAGTAATTTGTCCACAGTAACCTAGCTTAAGTCACTGCTTAAACATGCTGGACTTTTAAAATTGATGAATCAAACGCATACTCTCCAATCATCATACAATTTTGTAGCCAGGAAAGAGAGACACAGCTCCTTATAATTTTCCTTCCAGTTGCAGCATCCCTTCCATTGCTTTCCAACTTCTTTTCAACCATAGCCCACTCATTTACCTCAGTCTCCAACATATATTTTTCTATTATTTGTTTTTCTCATATAATATATGCTTTATACAAAACAATATTGATGCTACCTATTGTGATGGTTAATATTATCTGTCAACTTGGTTAGACTGTAATACCCAGGCATTTGGTCAAACACATCTGGATGTTGTCGTGAAGGCAGTTTTTTAAAAATGACATTAGCATTAAAATGTGTATATTCTGAGAAAAGATTATCTTTTATAATGTGGGTGAGCCTTATCCAGTCAATGGAAGATGTTAAGAAAAAGACTAAAATCCCTCTAAGAAGAAAAGGGAATTCTGCCAGCAGACTGCCTTCAGAAACTAATTATAGCTCTTGACTGGTTCTTCAGCCTGCCTGCTTACCCTGAAGAGTATGGATTTACCAGCATCCAATTTCTTTCTTTATTTTTTTTTTTCATAAATATGTGGGGTACAATTCAGGGTTAGGTATACAAACGTTGATTATACAGGTACCCTTGATAAGGTGTGTCCCTCCCTCCCCTAGCAGTTTCCCTCATTAGTCTCTCCCTCTCTCTGTCTTTCTCTCTCTCTCTCTCTCCTGTGTGTGGGCCTGCACTCTCACTCTCTCTTGCTCTTTCTATACATACACACACACACACACACACACACACACACACACACACACACACACACCCCTCCATCCTACTGGTTCTGTTTTTCTGGAGAAACCCGACTACTATATTTACATACATTAAAAACTTAATAATAGAACAAACATGTTTCCAAACACACCATTTCCAAAATTGTTTATATCTACCTAGTCATTCTCTTTGCCTCCTCTCTGAGTTGATCATTATTCTGAATTTGGGGCTTATTCTATTTTTGCCATTTATGATTTTACACATATGTATATATATGAAAACAATGCATTATTTTGGTTTTGCCTGGCTTTTAACTTTATAGAAATGTATCATACTTGTATATAGATGTAGATTTCTGAGACTTAAACTCAAAATTATGCTTTGTGATTCATCCATGCAGTTGTATGTAGCCATGGTTTATTTACTTTCACTGCTCCATAATATACCATATGTGAACATACTGCAATTTTAAAATTTACTCTCCAGCTCATGAACATTTGTGTGTTATTTATTATTATTATTTTTTTTTACTTCTATGATCTTTCTCGTACAGGTTTTTCTGTGCAATGTGAATGAATTTTTTTGAATGTACTCTGGAATCAAAAAGATGGATAGTAGGGTATATGAATACTTGATTTTTCCAGAAAATGTCACTTTGCATTTTATGAGTAATGCGTAAGTGTTTGCATTGATCCACATTCTTACTTCCTGGGCTTCTTAAATTTTGCCAAGCAAGTAGATATAAAATGGAATCTATTTGCCTTTTTTCTTACGCTATGAAAGCCTTCTTCACAGATTCTCAATATTAAATCTTTGCCAGTTGTATGTGTTATGAGTATCATTTCCACTTTGTGGCTTAGTTTTTTACATTCTTTGACATATTTTTGATTAACTGAATTTTAGTAGTCAAGTATATTGTGTTTTATGAGGGGATGTTTTATTTTTAAAATTTCCTCACCCTAAATTAGAAAGATATTGTTCTATAGTTTTATTCACAAAGATCCTGTAGCTTTCCCTCTCCACAATTAATTCTTTAACTTATCTGAAATTGATTCTAGGTAAGGGTGAGGTAGAAATTATTTTTTTTTTGCAAAATTGGATTCACCAATTACTGTATATCAGCAGCATTTTAAAAAAAATTTTTATTTATTTTTTTTGAGTTGGAGTCTCACTCTGTCGCCCAGACTGGAGTGCAGTGGCTGCTCCCGGACACTGCAGCCTCGACCTGCTGGGCTCTGGCGATCCTTCCGCCTCAGCCTTCCAAGTAGCCGGAATTACAGGCATGTGCTACCACTCCCGGCTGATTTTTTGATTTATTGTAGAGATGAGGTTTTGCTGCCCAAGCGGGTCTTGAACCCGCGGACTCAGGCAATCCACTCACCTCAGCCTCCCAAAGGCGCAGGATTACAGGCTGAGCCACCGAGCCGGCTAGCAGCATTTATTATATCTCTTATTTTCTCCTTCTTTCTCCTGACCTAACACTATTTCTACCATACATCCCAGGCCTATATATATATATTTGAGTCAACTTCTAGACTCTGTAATGTACTGCATTGCATAGTTTTTATCCTGTGGCACAAATGCCACATGCCCAGACACCATAGCTTTATAATGAGTTTTGATATCTGTAAAGAGAAGTCCCTTCACTTTATTTTTCTATCTTTATCCTCATTATTCTTGCTCTTTTATATTTCCACTAAAATTTTAGGATCTGCATTTCAAATTCTTGTTAAAATTCAATTGAATTGACTTTGTGAATTCATTTGGCATACATTTACATCTTTTTGCTAATTAAGTGTACTTGTCCATGAATGCAAAACATTTCTCTATTTATATATATCTTTAATGTCTGTCAATATGCGTTATGCATCTTTTGGGTACAGGTCTTTACACATCTTCTATTGGATAGATTACTAGGTGCCTTATCATTTGCCAATGTACATGGCATATTTTCCAATAATTATGTATTCTATATGATGTCAATGCATAAAATGCAATTGATTTTTAAAATATTAATCTCATAGCAATCTCCCTTTCCAAACTCTCCAGTTGTTTTTAATAATTAGACTGCAGAGTATCTGAAATTTTCCAGGTAGGCAATGAAGACATTAGGGCAAGAAGATTGCTTTATTTACTTTACAGTCCTCAGATATTTATTTATTTTTCCTTGTCTTAATTAATGTTAGGGACCTCTACTACAATTTAAAATGGAAAAGGCTCCACCCTTAGCAATCTGCTCACTTATCACCACTTCCCCAGCACTGCCCTGATGTAAGTCATCTTTATCTTTTATCAGAATTACTTTAATAGCTTCCTAATAGTTCTTCCTGTTCCTACTTTTGCCCCTAGGCATCACTCACAGTCTATCCTCAACACCATAGCCCGGGGACTCCTAACCCTCTAATGGTTCCACATTTAACTTAGAGTAATGTCAGGACATTACAAGATGTACAATGCTCCATCAGATATCACTTCCCTTAAGACTCCCACCCCTCATTCTTATTCTCTTGCAACTGAAACTGTGATGCTCCATCTCACACCATATCTACCTGCCTCTGAGTTCACCTAATAGCTATGACGGTGGTTATTTCCTATAACCACTAGCACCATCTCGCTTCCAACCCTTGCATCTCTTGACTTGCTTCTGTGCTCAAGGGCTGATGCTTGTCAACACAGAAGTTTGCCACACCCACTGCAGGATAGCCCAGAAGTGCTAGGGATATAATGTTCCAAGAACAACACTAAACCTGAGAGAAATAGGAATTGGTGGATAAATATTCTTGTTTCCCCCTGCCTTGTTGAAAAATTCTGTGATGGGCTTACCTGTATCCTTGGTTAGTCCTCAGCAGGATTGCACCACAGTTGCTCATTCTGGTAAACACTCATCCATGCACCTTTCATAAGCCAGTCTTTTTTCTCTGCCTTCCCCTTGCTTCTGCCTTCCTCTTGTCTTGCCTGTTTCTCAGGATCACATATTAAATAAACTGTGCTTATCTAATTCCTGATGACCAGATTAATTCCAGGGAAACTCAGTCTAGAATACTGCTCTGGCCACACTGACCTCTTTGCTATTTATCAAGTATAGAAGCATGTTACTGCCTTAGTACAATTTCACTGCCAGGAACTCTCTTCACATGTCTGCTTGGTCAACGCCTTCTTACCTTACATGTGTTTTTTAAATATCTTTTTCTCCATGAGACTGAGCATGACTACCCATTTAATGTTACCACCTCAACCCACACACAACCCCACCCTCTTGCACACTTGATGTACTCTAATCTGCTCAACATTTTTTTTACTGTATCACTTTTCATATTTTAGCATGCTATGTAATTATTCACTGTATTTGTTGTTTGTTTTCTATCTTCCTGTACTAGATTGTAAGTGTGTTAAAAGCAGAGATCCTTGTCCATTTTATTCATTTATGAATTAAAGATGCCTAGAAGGGTGCCCAATATGCATGGGCTCTATCAAAAGTGTTGTGTGATCAAATGAATAAAAAGGAATTGATGGACATCCTTGTCTTGTTCCTAACCTTAAAGTAAACAATTTCAATGTTCTTTATTAAGAGTAATATTTGCTGTAAGGTTTTGGTAGCAAATCTTTATCAGTTTAAAAGTTAAGGAAGGTTTTTTTTTAAGTTATGTTGATACATCAAAATGGCCTGTTTTTCTTTTTTTTATTGTCTTTATCTAATTTTGCATTCACAAAATGAGCTATGGGAATGGCTACATTTTACTTTCTGGAATACTTTTTATAAAGACTGGAAGGAAAATGTACTAGAATTCATTCCTAAAACAATATGATCCTGTGTGTGTATGTGTGTGTGTGTGTGTGCATGCACGTGTGCGTGTACAGACACACATGTGTGAGTATATTTAACTATTACTTTGGTTTCCTTAATTCTTAGAGGACTATATAATATTTAAATTAGGTTTATTAGAAGTTTCTAATTTCATCTAATAGTTCAAAATAATTATCATAAAGTTGATAAGGTTGTTATTTTTGAATCCTCTGCTTCATCTGTATCTATGTTCTTTTTTGTTTTCCTGAAATTGTTTATTAATTTTGTCTCTCCTATTTTCTTCATCACACTTTTCTGCTTCAAATATCAAAATGTGGCTTTATTTTATCATTGCTTCTACATCTTCTATATATGATCTTATCCTTACTGTTTTCTTAGAATTTATTTTGTTGTTCTATAGCTAACCTCTTAACTTGCATACTTATTTAATTCATTTTTGTCTTTTGAAATATAACCATTTGAATGTCCAAATTGGTACTGATTTTTGTCATACCTCATGCAGCAGAAATGTAAAAAAAAGTTTTATATTTGTAATTTCAAAGTAATTGTAAAAAATTTAGTGAGAATTATTTTTCAGTTCCTACTAAGTACTCTGATAAGGAAGTTGAATAATTCATAACCCTAATTCTCAAGTCCATTAAGTTCATAGTCCAGTGAGTAATAGATACATAAAGCAGATAATTTACAATCTGGTAGCATAGGTGCTGTAACACTGGAAGTAAAAAGTAGCATGGGAGCATAGTTAAAAATTAATGAACATTCCAAAGAAAGCAATGGATATTAGAAACAAATATTCAATTATTGAGGCGATATTTTAAGAGCCTCAAATGCTATCATTAAAATGGAAACCCAAATTGATGCTTATGTACCATGATGAATTTTGGTGGCCAGTGAAATAAAGCAATTCCTCACAGTTATCTCACTGAATTTATTTCATAGAGTTAATATATGGTATCACATGTATCATTTTGTTCTAAGTATTTTCATTTCCAACATGATTTCTTCTTTGACTCCAGAATTAAACATGTGTTTCCTACTTTGCAGATGTCTCAGAGATTTCAAAAATTATACTTTATTTTATTAATGACTAACTGTATACATCAGGAATTTTCACAAAAACCAATAGAAGATATATATGTATATATATATTTATGAATATGTATATATATAATGCAAATATGGAGGTCAAAATCGACAGGGTGAGCCAGCAAGCAGGGGCCCAGAATAGTCTATTTATTATTTTTGTCCAAAAGGCCAACAATCTTGAAACCCAGGAAAGGCCAGTGCTTTAATTCAAGCTGAAAGGTAGGAAAAAACTGATGTCCCAACTCAAAGTCTGTCAGGCAGGAGAAATCCTTTTTTTCACTTGTGGGAGGGTCAGCCTTTTTATGAATTTAATGAGGGCTACCTCCTTAAGGAGAGTAATCTGCTTTACTCAGTCTCCTGATTCAAATGTCAATCTCATCCAGAAACACCCTCCCAGACACACCTAGAATAATGTTTAACAAAACGTCTGGGCACCTTATGGCCCAGTAAAATCGACATAAAATTAACTGAAACACTAACTTTGTTTAATAATGATTATAGAATGTGATCTCTACAACTAGTTTTTATAATTTGTTGAGAGTGTATTTATGGCCCATTTGTGATTATGTTTCATGTGGTCTTGAGAATAATATGTATTCTCGATCTCTTGGGTCCAAAGTTTAAATATGCATGTGTTTGTGTACGTGTGTGTATTTGTATGGATGCAAATATCTGACTTTGATCTGGGTAATCATTTTAGAAAACAGAATAATTTCTCTAAAATTCATTGTGACTAGGACCTTTACGAACTCAAACCAACAAAAATGATAATATTAGATTTCTGGGTTGCTCTTCAATTATGTATTGCCTTTTTATTAATCAAATCTTGTATTTAAAAATAATTGTCTGATCTCTATATATTATTCAATATTTTATTCATAATACTTTCTACAGGATCATTTTTCTTTTGCTCAGCTAAGTGTTCTTTTTGTTATGGTGTCTCCTTTTTTATATACATATTTTATTTTAAAGATGTGCATTGTAATTCAGGATTAGGTATAAAAGTGGACATCACACAGGTAAAGTTTGGCCTCCCATTGGTCCCCACTTTGCCTGGTTTGAGTTTAGGTACTCTTATTGATGTTGTGTCCCCACTCCCATTCAGGCAGTATCCCACTATTGCCGGTTCATTTCTTACAGTATTATGGCAAATGTTCAGGATCTGCTTATGAGTGAGAACGTATGGAACCCTGTTCTTTGTTTCTGTGATAGATCACTGAATGTAATAGACTCTAAATCCATCCAAGTGCTGCAAAGTCCATATATTTGTCCTTCTTGATGGCTGCATCATATTCCATCTTGTTTATGTTCCACATTTTTTTATTCAGTCCAATTCCCATGGGCGGCATGGTTGATTCCCTGTTTTCGCTATTGTGAATAGTGTTGCAATAAACATGCATTTGCTGGTATCCTTTTTGTACAATGATTTGAGTTCCTCTGGGTGTATTCCTGGTAGGGGAATTGCTAAGTCATACAGAAGATCAAATTCTAGTTCTTTTAGAAATCGCCACACTGTTTTCCATAGAGGTTGCACTAGTTTGCATTCCCACCAGCAGTGTAGAAGTATTCCCTTGTCTCCACATCCTTGCCAGCATCTGTTGTTTTTTGTTTTATTAATGATGACCATTCTTATTGGGGTTAGGTGGTATCTCAATGTGGTTTTGATTTGCATTTCTCTCTGATTAGTAATGCTGGACATTTTTTCATGTGTCTGTTGGCTGCCTGCATACCTCCTTTGAGAAGTTTCTATTCATGTCTTTTGCCCACTTTTTAATGGGGATGTTTGTTTTTTTTCCTTTCCACAAGTTTGAGTTCTTTGTAGATCCTGGATGTTAGGTCTTTGTCAGATATACAGTTGGCAAATATTTTTCCCCCATTCTGTGCACTGTCTCCCCGCTCTCCTGATGGTTTCTTTTGCTTTGCAAAAGCTTTTCAGTTTAATGAGGCCACACTTGTCTAACTCATCTCTTATGGCATGGGTGCCTGGGGTTTTTATCAGGAATTGGTTGTCTACTCTAATTTCTGTAATGATGTCTCCTGTGTTTTCTAAGATTCTTACAGTTTGAGGTTTTACCTTTAGATATTTGACTGATTTAGAGTTGATTTTTGTGTGTGGTGATAGGTAGGGGTCCTGTTTCAATTTTCTGCAAATTGTCAACCAGTTTTCCCAGCACCATTTATTGAATAGGTTCTCCTCTCCCCAGTGGTTGTTGGTGAAGACTTTGTCGAAGATGAGTTGGTTGAGGAATTGAGGTTGTGCTTCCAGAATCTCTATCCTGTTCCATTGGTTTATATGACTATTCTGGTACCAATACCAGGCTGATTTGATTATTGTAGCATTATAGTGCAATTTAAAGTCTGAAAGTATGATACGTGCCACTTTGTTTCTTTTGCTAAGGATTGTTTTGGCTATTTGTAGTCATTTATGTTTCCTTATGAATTTCTGTATTGTCATTTCCAAGTCTGAGAAGAATGATATTAGCAATTTAATGGGTATTTAAATTGAATCTGTAGACTGCCTGGAGTAGGATGGACATCTTAACAATGTTGATTCTTTCTATCCATGATCATGGAATATTTTTCCATTTGTTTGTGTCTTTTTGGATATCCTTCAGCAGTGTTTTGCAGTTTTCATTGTAAAGGTCTTTCACTTCTCTGCTTAGGAAGATGTCCAGGTATTTCACTCTTTTTTGTGACTATCGTGAATGGGATTGTGCTTTTAATTTGGTTCTCTACCTGTTTGCCGTTGGTGTATAAGAATGCAACTGTTCTTCCACATTTATTTTGTACCTGGAGACTTTGCCAAAGTCCTTTATCAGTGAAAGGAGGTTTTTTGTCAGATTCCCTTTGATTTTATGGGATCATATTATCAGCAGTGAGTGACAACTTAACCTCCTCTTTTCCTGTTTGAGTATCCCTGATTTTCTTCTTTTGTCTGATTGCTCTAGCTAGGACTTCCAACACAATGTTTAACAGGAGGGGTGAGAGTGGGCAGCATTGTCTTGATCTAGTTTTCAGGGGAAATGCTTCCAGTTTCTGTCCATTTAGCATTATGCTTGCTGTGGGTTTATTGTAGATGCAGCTTACTATTTTGAGGTATTTTCCTTCTATGCCTAGGTGTTCGAGGGTTTTTATCAAGAAGTGATGATGGAATTTAACTAAAGCTTTTTCTGCATCTAATGATATAATCATGTGGTTCTTGTTTTTACATCTGTTGGTGTAGTTAATTGCATTTATGGTCTTGCGAATGTTGAACCAGCCCTGAATCCTGGGGATGAAGCCTATTTGGTCATGGTGGATGATTTTTGAGATGTATTGTTGGATCTCATTTACCAGAATCTTGATGAGGATTTTTGCATCTGCATTCATCAGGGATATTGGCTTGCAGCTCTCTTTTTTTGTTGAATCTATACTTAGTTTGAGTATCAGTGCGATGTTAGCTTTGTAAAATGATTTGAGGAGAATTCCGTCTTTCTCAATTGCCTGGAATCTTTCAATTGGATTGGTATCAGCTCCTCCTTGTATGTTCTGTATAATTCTGGTGGAAAGCCATCTAGTCCAGGTTTTTAAGTGTTCTTTATGATTTCTTAATAACCTATATGTTGGAACTTAAAAGAGGGGAAAAGATACTTATTCTCTACATTCTGAAATTATAACTATTCTCTGAGGCAAAAATACAGAATGGTCTGGCTGACTGAATGAGGAGTCTGGGTGAAAGGAAGAGAGACAAATCTGTGAAGGTTGTGTAATCTGCCAGAAAATAAATAAGAAAAAAAAAAAATGGAAGAGAGAAAATAAAGAAAAAAATCTCAAAATAATTTGCAAAATTACTAAATTATATAGAATTTCTTTTTCAACTAAAGTAAACTGGTCATTCCTACAAACAATCTATTCTTTCTGACTGCAGGATGCACTTTTGCAAACTCATATCCTTTTTAGATTTGCTGTTGATGTCAAAATGAACTAGTTTATCTGCATTCATTTGGTCTGTGTTAGGCTGAAAGTATAACATAAATTACCAAGAAGTTGTATGTAAAAAATTATGTTTAATTTTAAAACTTAAACACAAGCAAGCAAATGAAACACATAATTCTCTGATTTTGATTTTAGATTTTGAGTTTAATTCTTCTGCTGCTGTCATGCTATGCCTCAGTTGGTAACTTCAGTTTCAAGCTGAAAATTATCCTTGAAGTAACTTAACCCTAGACCACAATAAAGAATTTCATAATTTAATAGTTGTTTTTAATGACAACATTACTGATTCATGTTTCTCAGACAATTTAATCATACTCTGATCATATCTTTCCTTTGAAATTGCTGATAGAAATACAAATTTTGTTACTTTGCTTAAAAAAATAGAGAGAGTAAGAATCTCTTTATATGTACATTTTCCACTATCACAGATAGCTAGTGGAAAACAATTTATTCATCAGCAACATTTTTTTCATATTCTTTCTGCCTAATTTTTGTCATATAAAATTTTATAATTGAGTAAATTTATATCTTAAGTAGAAATAAGAATTATAGTGGGTAATTTTGATTTTTCACTCAGATTTCCCAGCATTTTTTTAATCCATGTTTCTGTGCATGAGGACCACCCTTTTGTTTGGTTTTGCTTTCAGTAGTTAGAGGCTTTTTTGGAAACCTGCCTTGTATTCTGAAAGTCTTTTGCCCATCTAGAAAATGCTCCTTAATTAATGACTGTTGGGTGCTAGAATGTGTAAACTCTATTCTCCTTGACTTTCTTAGTTGAGGACAACTCTCAGGTGTAAGTTGTACTCCAGAGTGTCTCTGATGCATTGGATTGAAGCTATATGGCTTGGCCATATGATCTTTTCCTCTTCCTTCTTCTGCTTCCTCCATCAGGTCTTTTGGGAAAGCTATAACATTTTCTTATAAGTCACTTATACATGGATCCTCAAATAAAGATGTGCTTCAAGGTACTAACTAAGCATAAAGATATTTAAACCTTAAAATCACAGGTAAAAATGATCTTTAACCTCATTTTTATTTTGAAGGTGTTTACTCTTTAGACTCCCTAATTAACTGTTTTGAGGCTTCATTTTTGCAATTTGAATACCAACACAATATTATGCTTTGCATTTCATTCATAATTTATTAAGTAATAATCCTAATATGCAGATGATTTAAAGCCATTGCGTTTCAAAGTCCCATTTTATCTAGAGAGATATAATAAACTGGACTTGAGAGTAACAGAAAAAAACAAGCATTCTTTATCAGATGCTAAAGACACTATCAGTTGTTTCCACTGCATTCCATGTGAGAATGTGAAATTCTTTCAGTCTTCACGGTAATTTGCAGAATTCTTGGCCTGTTGAAATGAAGTAACAATCTTATTAACCTTAATACAGTTAGACAGGTCACTAAGAAAAGCAACAAAAAAATCAAAAAACATATATTTTTTTCCTTTAAAGAATTTTTTTATATAGTACATGACTAGGGAGACAGTTCTCTTGCAAAAGACAAGCAATTAGTTATTTGATATTGACTAAGATCAAATATTTGTAGCTAGGTCAAATTAGTGGTGGTTTCCTAGGAGGAGAGTATACTCAAGGGGGGAAATTTTCAGGAGACAGGTGGTTTTTACAAACAATCAAATCATAAATAGATAAAATAAAAATTAAATATCTAAAATTGTACAACCACTGTTGCAGAGCACAGGGGATTGAGTTAAATAGAAAGTGAGAAACCAAGAACCCTGACCAAGCAAATAAAATGTAGGCTCTTGAGGGTACTTGGGCAGGTGGAAGAGATATTGAATCTACCATGGCAGTTATAATACTATGCTGTGTATTGCAAAAATGCAACAAAATCAAGTTATAATTACAAAGCACTCTCATAATTTTTTATTGCAACAAATGAACCCAATATTTATAAAACTTGTTTTTACCCAGGCCACACAAAGTCTCAGTAAATTATAAAAATTAAAAATTGTGAAGGCAATATTTTATATTATGCACATCTATTAGCTAATTTTAAAAAGTTTAAAATATTTGTTTTGGGTGGAAAAGGAAATACAAATTATAATGTTAATTGTAAATGGTAAGCTTCTATTTTCAAATATTCTAAACTAGATATGTGCATGATTTATTAAGAAAAATATCATTCTCATATTAAAAAATGTTTTTTTGTTTTAAGCAAAATATTAAATATATTTGAATGAATGAACTAGTCCCATTTGTGTTGCTATAGCAGGCAAAATTCTAAGATTACTCCCAATAACCTTGCCTTTATAGTCTCTTCCTCATGAATGTGTATGAAACTTGTGAATACCATGAGATACTACTTTCCTGATTATGTTAGATTGTACAGCAGAAGGCATTTTTAGGTTCAACCTGACCTAATGAGGCAATTTCATTTAAAATAGAGCATTTTCTCTGGTAAGTAACAGACAAAGAAGTCAGAAAGCTATACTCCTTCTGGTCTTGAAGATAAAAACATGAGCTGGCATGTTTGGAACTACCTATGAGAGTCATGTATCAAGGAACAATGTGCAACCTGTGGGGCCGTGGAGTGATCCAAACCTGACAGCCAACAAAAAAGAGGAGGCTGAGTCCTATAGCTGCAAGGAGATACATTCTGCCAAAATTCTATCGAGGTTGAAAACAGATTCTTTTTCAGTCATGCTACCAAATGAGAATGCAGCTTTGCCAAAACTTTGATTTCAATCTTTCAAGACCCTGAACAGAGGACTCAGCTAGCACACCAAACTATGAAATATTAGATTAATATCCTTTTGAGATGTTACATTCATAGTAATTTGTTACACAGTGCTATGGACTGAATGTTTGTTTATTTCCCCAAATTCATATGCTGAGATACTAACCCTAATGTAATAATATTAAAATTTGGGGCATTTGAGAAGTAATTAGTTCATGAGGGATGGAACCTTTATAAGTGGTATTGATGATCTTATATTAGTACTCCAGGATTCTCTCATCCCTTCTACCCTATGGGAACACAAGAAAAAATGGCCATATATAAACTAGAAAGTGGACTTATTTCTCTCAGTGACCATAGACTGGGTGACTTAAGCAACAAACATGTATTTATCTCAACTTTGGAGACTGCGAGTTCAAGATCAATGAACTGGTTTGTTGTTTAAGTCATCCAATCTATTTTATTTTTGTTATGTTATCATGAATAACTAAGTTAGAAATTATTATCAGGAGTGGGCTGCTGCCATAGAAAATACTTAAAATGTGAAAGTGGCTTTAGTACTGGTAATGGGCAAAGGTTGGAAGAGTCTTGATGTGCTTGTTAAGAAAATGGACACAAAGGGTGATTCCAGTGGAAACTCAGAAAAAAAAAGGATAGCTGGAAAGAAAAACTCAATCTTCATAGAGAACACCTCAGTAATAATGAAAAGAATATTGGTAGAAATATGGACAGCAATGACCATTTTGATGAAGTCTTAGATGAAAATGAGGAACACCTTACTGAACAATGGAGAGAGTGTGATCCTTGTCATAAAGTGGCAAAAAGTTGGCTAATTTGTGTTTCTATTCTAATGTCTTCTGAAAAATAGAATTGCAAGCAATAAAATCGAATATTTAGCCAAATAATTTTCTGGGTAGAGTATAGAAGGAGTGACTTGGTTTCTCCTGACTGCTTCTTGTGAAATGTAAGAAGAGAAAACTTATTTGACAGTGGAATTTTTAAGCAAAAAACAAGCAGAACTTAAAGATTTGGAAAATTCTCAGCCTATGCATATTGCAAAAAATGAGAACACTAAGTGTATGGACAAGTAATTGTTTGATAAGTGGATTAGTGTGGATTAACTATCTAACAGAAGCCTGGGACTATTCTTTCAGACAATGAATGAATGGGTCTGAAGTTTATTCAGAGATCATCAGGACTGCCAGCCCCATCACAGACCCAGAGTGCATGGGTCTGGCTGCCAGGCTGTTAACACTTAGGTTTTAAAGAACGAGGTTGTCCCGAACCATGGGGCCACAACCCTAACTTGGGAGAGCCATGAGCTTGGGATAGCTTTAGCAGAGAACCGTTGTGAGAGGGGAGCCAATTATAGAGAGGTTTCAAACCCACTTATGCTATCATCCCAGTGGGGACGGAAGGCAGAACATCAAACCAAAAGAGATTATTCTTGACTCTTAAGAGATAAAGGAATTTGGCCCATTAAGATTTGGATTTACTGGGACCTGTTGCTTCTTTTTCTTTCTTCTTGTTCCTTTCAAAGTAAGAATACCTATCCTGTGCTTGTCCCACCATTACATTTTAGAAGCATCTAACTTATTTGGCTTCAGAGGCTCACAAATGAAGATAAATTTTGCCGCAGGATAAATTGTACCTGAAGTCTTACTCATATTTTATTTAGATGATATTTAAATGTAACTTTGGACTTTAGATTTGATGCTGGAACTAGTTGACAAATTTTGAGATTGTTGAGATGAAATTAGTTTATTTTCCATGTACAAAGGACGTAAGTTTTGGAAGGCCAAGGGTGGGATGCTATGAACTGAATGTTTGTATTCCCCCCACGTCCATATGTTGAGATCATAAACTCCAATGTGATGGTGTTAACTAATGAGGCCTGTTGGAGGTAGTTAAGTCATTAAGATGTCTTGATGAATGAGATTGTCTTTATAAAACAGATCCCCAGAAAGCTCTCTCATCCCTTCTTCCATAGTGAGAAGATTGTCTATGAACCAGAAAGTGGACCCTCACCAGGCATCAAATCTGCCAGTTCCTTAATCTTAAACTTCCCAGTCTCTAAAATCGTGACAAATCCATATTTGTTGTTTAAGGAATCTAATTTATGACAGTTTTATTTTACCAGGCCAAACGGACTAAGAGGTAGAAAACTAATACAGTTGGATAAGTGGTATTTTTTTACTTTTCTTGCCAAGTCTTAAAAAAAATCCCACTTTTGCTTCTTCTGAATTAATCACTTAATGTGGTAAGACTGAAATCAGAGGCAAGAAAGAGTTTCATTTGGGTTACGGACAAAATAAAATATTAATTATTCATCAAAGTGATATTTTAGAAGTATGTTTCTTGACACAAAATATGATACAGATATATGTTAATTGAAAAACGCATTTTAATTTTATTTAATGCTTGGTTTTATTTTATATCTGTGTTTATATAATTTCGAGCATATGTGCAAACACTCAACACATATACTATTGATACTTTGCAAGGTAAGTATCAAAACGTTTAGGAAAATGTCTAATTGGTGGTGGGGTCACAGTGATTTGTATTTTCTATAGTGGATACTAATTGTGTGTAACTCAGAAATATATTTATAACAATGTAATCAAATATTGTCCTACCAGAATTTTGTGGGATTTTTTTTTAACTTTTTTTAAAAAACTATTTTTTAATTTTAAAACTGTGGGGTACAATTCAGGGTTAGGTATACAAATATTCATTGTGCAGCTACCCTTGTTGATGAGGTGTGCCCTCCCTTTCCTCAGGCAGATATCTAATTGGTGCTGGGTTCACAGTGATTTGTATTTCTTATAGTGAATATTAACTGTGTGTAATATATATTTATTATATATAATAAATTTATATATATTATAATAATGAAATAAAATATTGTCCTACCAGAATTTTGTGATTAATGTGGGATCCTGAGCCCTTTCTTTTCTTTCCCTACTTAAAAAAATTTCATGATTATTTTTTCATTGAACCACTAAACATGCTTGTAGTATCTGTCATAAATATGAAAATAATATAAGTAGGGTTACCCTCAAACCACACATTGAATAGAAAGGCCACGATATGAATCTCATGGTAGATCTGTCACATATAAATCAATAGCAAGGATGTGTTAACACATCAGCAAAGCCCTTGTAAGCACTGGGGACAAGAATGAGGCAATGTGTCCTTGTCTGTTTGACATTGGAATACTGTTTATGCACAGTACACATTTCTTTGTACTGTATTTACATAGCTTAATGGGGGTTTGAAAGGTCAGAATCAGAGCTGCAGACATTTGGAACTGTGAATTACATACAGAGGCTTTGTTGAATTCCTAATTATATTATTAAAGAGTTTATACAAGTTTAGTTTCTACCACAGAATAGATTGTTCTTGGTATGTATCAATTTAAACCTTATATTTTCACTTATCTTTCAGACCTCTAAATCAAATGATAAATTATTATGTTCCAGGTGAACATCAAATAAAGTCCTAGTCCTCCTGCACCATTCTATATTTTCCTGTAGCATCTTCGATTTTTTTTCTTTCTCTAGTCAGTGATTACCAAGAATTATCACTGAAACAAGATGAATGTGTTTTCTGAAAGTATTATGGGAAATACTGTTGGAAACAGAATGCTAAATAAATAAAGATACTGATTAGTTTAAATTGCTTTTCTGTTACTTTTTAAACTTTCTCAGAAGCATTTAAAAATAATTCCAAAAGTGGTCCATAGGAACAATTTACCTTTCAGCTGCCTTAAGAAAAATGACTATGCCAATGGGAATTATGCAAGGAGTTTGCAGATGACAAGACCAGTAAAATTTCTCCGACCACAGTTACATCATTCTCTTTTACATTTGGTTCCTGTTAGAGTATATATGAAAACAGCATTTCCTACTTTTAGGTGAAACTATTGTACATCTCTTTCCAGCAAGGAGTGGTTCATTGTGCTCATCTAAGAATCTCATGAATTGGAAGGGAATAGGTAAATAACTCAGAAAGGAAGTGAGGCCTTACCAAGTAAGCAAGTCTTTGCAACATTCATGGAGAGTGAATGCTTGAGAACCAAATGAGTTTTCAAAATTATTTCAAGTTTTAATAAGTTTTGCTTGGCTGCATTTGTGAGGATAACATAAAAGATGCTAGGGTAACCTTAGGCTGACCATTGGACCAAAAACGTTGTTTTAGTTCAAGAATGAAAATTTAATGAACAGAAATTGTTTGATAACCATAATAAGATAAACCATACAATGCTAAAAAGATAACTAATATTCTGGATGAAAGAAGAGAGCTCAAAGACTTTTGATAAAGTTAAGTTGAATGAAATAAAATTTACTGTATGTGCATGTATAGTTTTGTAAATAGACTCAATAATATAATTACAAAGTAAAGTTTTAGGGAGATCTGATTGATAAGAGTTCTTGTAAATGACTTTTGAGTTTTTGCATTGATCTTCTGCTCCGTTAGAGTTAACAATATGACCTGACTATCACAATCTTGTTCCAATTTAAACTGCATTAATGCTTGTGTGATACTAGTATACAGTATCTCTCGAAAGCTCTTGTAAACATTCTTGTTACTCCTAATTTGAGTTACAGCCGAATGAATTCATTTACTTTCAATTCAGTTTCAGAGAATTTTAATTCAAAATTTCTAATCTTGAATTTTGCTTTCCTTCTATCCCTAGGACACAGACGTCTGCTGTGATATACCATTATGACAAAATAAAACAAATAAGCATATATTTTACCACAAAACTAATTTATTTTCATAAACACAAAGAAAAATGATTTAGTAGATGTAGTTGCATTTACATTTGTTTGCCATCTTAGACAAGTTTTTCTCTTTAAAGCAGTGAAGATTGAATTAGAGGCTTGGCACCACACGTGTTACAACCAATAAAAAGAAAATGAGCTAACTCTCTCAAAGGGGCATTACCTTTTTTCTGATTGAGCTCTGTATAATGCTGCACTCTGTGAAAATTTTAATAGTATCAATCAGTGAAGTAAGCTAAGAGACTATAAAACTCTGTGCGCTGTCTGTGTTTGAACAGTAACCTAGCATTGATCTTTTTGTTGATATGCTAACTGTAGGTACACTTATAAGATTGAACTAAATTTAACACATAGACCTACCAAAGTAGAATGCTAGTCAAAATCAAATTTATATACTGCATACATTCTAAATGAATGCATTTCACAATAGAATTTGAGCAAGTATTTACTTTTTATGCTAAATGTTGTAATATATATTGCAAAATTTCAGGACCTCATGTGATAATTACTTATACATGGAATTATCTTTGCATTGTTGCTGTCCATACAGACCTATGACTTTCTTTGAGATATGTGGCCTGTGGACAGATGTTTAATTTAGGACAACCTGCAGGTTTTTTTAAAGCTCATTATCAGAGTGCTCTTCATTTTATAAAAATGCATCAGAGGAAATGAAGATGCAATTTGGATAAAAAGATTCAGTCAAACAATGGTTCTTATTCTGAGGTAGAAGGAAGAATAAATGTTGAGGTAGAAGAAAGAATAGATGTTGAAAATATAGTGAAAACTTGGCTGGGCATGGTGGTTCATGCCTGCAATTTCAGTAATTTGGGAGGCTGAGATGGAAGAATTGCTTGAGCCCAGGAATTTGAGACAAGCCTGGGCAAGCATAGTAAGAACTTGTTTCTACAGGGGGGAAAAAAAAGGAAGAAAGAAAGAAAAAGAAAATAGCAGAGTATGGTGGCACTCAGTCCCAGCTACTCCGGAGGTTGAAGTGAGAGGATCACTTGAGCCGAGAAGGTCACAAAGCTGCAGTGAAAACCAGAATCTTGCCACTGTGCTCCAGCCTGGGTGACAAAGTGAGGCCATGTCTAAAAAAAGAAAAAAAAAAGAAGAAAGGAAAGGAGAAGGAGAAGGAGAGGAAAAGGAAGAGGAAGAAAGAAGAAGAAGGAGGAGGAGGAGGAAATATAGTGAAATCTTGCTGGAAAATTTTAGTCAAAAATAAGTTTGAAAGCAACATTCTTTAGTAATAACTGAATTATGTTAACAAAGCATGAAACTACCTCAGAAAATGGTATGCAAATTAAAAAAAGATAAAAAACAAATACTCAATTTAGTCTAAACAGTTTATCTGTGCAAATAAAAAACAATCACAAAATATTATCAACATTTATGACTTTGATCATGCCAAGTTAATGAAGAAGTTACCTTACTAAGAAGAGTTATATTACTACTTCTCTTCATTACCCAATTATTCACCTATTTGTGCATTTACTCAGTCATCCATTTAATTAACAAGTCTTTATATGATAGTTAATACAGTGGGTGTCAAAAAATTGCATACATATTTTAAGTATGATATTTGCTCAAAAGATGGCATTAATCAAATGAATGCTTCTGTTATCATGAAACAGGCATTACAGTCAAAGAAAATGGCAGAAGCATGGTTGAGTAAATGTCATACTACATATTGCTACCCTAATTTAACTCAACTTCGAAAAGTAATACGTAGGTAACCTCTCTTAAAATGTGTAGACCTTTTTTTGACATCCCTGTATATGTAACTTATCATTGTAGTTTACAGAAAACCCCAGCCTCATAATGTGCCATACTTGTGTCCACAACCAATGCACTGTGACTTTGCAGCTCTTTCTGTCACATGACTGTCTATTTCTCCACCCCCTGAATCTGAGTTGGCATTGTAACTTGCTTTGGAGAAGAAGAATGTGGTAGAGGCTCTATTATACCAGTTCCAAATGTAGGCCTCCAGAGACATTACCTACAAGAAGCTCTCGGAAACCTGTCTAGCTACCGCAGGAACAAGGCTGAGCTAACCTGCTAGAAAGTGAGATAGACATGGCCCTGTCTATTCTGTCTCTTCAGCCAACAAGCAGTAAACTCACAAGCACAGCTATCTCATGGCCTGCAGACATATGAGGAAGCCCAACTGGGATCAAGGGAACTGACTAGCTGAGTTCAGCTGACCCACAAAATTGTGAGCTAAAGTTTGTTGTTTTAAATCATTGAGTTGCAGGAGAAGGGTTGTTATGCAGCAAAAGCTAACTGATTGGGTTAATCAGCTCATTTAGAATCTTAGTATCTATAGATCATCATAGAATTTAGTATCTATAGATCATTAAATAAATTTAGCTAGGTTTCCACATTTTCCTCATTGAAATGTGCAGTTAGAAGTATGAATCTGGAATTTGGCAAAGAGATGTTTTAGTTCATTTTCTTCTTTGGATTAAATTTAATACACAGAAGGCGTTGATTTCCTCTAGAATCTGTCACTCTTCTCACATCAGGAAGGGGTTTTCCTTATATCACAGGGACAAAATACACTAAAACAAACTGTAACAGAGTGTAGCATGTGCTATTAAACAATTCTGAAAAAAAAAAACAAAAAACACCACAGCCATTGTGTGGTGATATGAAGGGATATTTATTTTAAATGCACTTTCCTATCTTTATTTATTAAGTAAAATTCTATGCAACAGTATCTTTTAAACAAAGCAAGCATATGTCAAACTTTTACTGTAACTTAACATTACAGTAATTGTATACATATTTTATACAATTTATTCAATGAAATATTGAAAATTCTTTACTGTAGTCTTCTTTAGAAACTGTTGAATTTCATTTCAAACTCTGTGTAATGGGGGAAAAAAGCTTCATATTACTGAGAAAACGAAATTTGAATTAATAAGTAAAACACTTAAAGGTGAGGCAAACTATAATATGTTAAAACTAATCCACCTAATAAATTCTTACCACCAGCTAGTAATTTTGATTGTAAGTTTTAAATTCATCAATATGATTACAACAATAGTTTACAGCAAAAGATATGCAATTTGCAAATAAAAAGTATTTCAACTTCTTAAACCTTAAAAGGTATAGTTATTGTAACAATATTTATTTTAAATAAACAATATAAAATTATAAGTAAGGTGTTACTTTTTATTATAAATCAATATTTCTTACAATTCATCTTTTTACTCAATTATAACATATAATTACCATAACTATTCAATTAATAAGACAAAGTTACTTTCTTTGTTTGATATACTGAGGTTAGTATTATTTTATATCTTTAAATATTTTTACTCTTAATGGAACTCTACTATTGGCTTTTGTTTACAGCATCCTTGAATGACAGACAATATGGACAAGTTCAGTCTATGGTATGCTCTTCTAAAATTACATTAAGGTGATACTCCTATAAAACATCTTTCAACATGATGTTGGCGGAAGAGCACTGGAGATGGTAAAATGTAGTGGTAGCTATGTGTGTGCATATGAATGTGCACATGCTATTTTGTGATCTAGAAATGGAACAAATCTAAGTAGGCACTGACTTTTTTCTTTATAGAAATATAAATGAGACTTATTTGTTAGGTCTGGGAGAAATGTTAGGTCAGTGAGCCAGGGTGCTGCAGTAAGATGAAAAGTATTGCACAGAAATTAGATTGGAAAATATAGTTTATTTAGAAAGTAGATTAGAAAGACAAAGAAGATTCACCTCTCCTAGGTAGGCCAGAGCTTAAAGAAAAGAATGGCCGTGGCTATTTGAAGTTGAATGGTTTTTAAAACTGTACTTTGATGAGAGCAAGTAGTTAAGGTAAT
The DNA here is from genome assembly GCA_027257055.1 of Cephalopachus bancanus. Classification (NCBI taxonomy): domain Eukaryota; kingdom Metazoa; phylum Chordata; class Mammalia; order Primates; family Tarsiidae; genus Cephalopachus; species Cephalopachus bancanus. The sequence goes on from JAPVLO010000131.1 coordinate 6,353,123, forward strand.
TGGGTGGTGGTCTGTTTGCCCCTGAAGGGGGCAGGTAAGCACAGGTACTGATGTCTCAGTGTTGGATGGCAGGCATATGAGTGGGCCAGTCACATAACTGTTGCCATGCTGTTGGGGTCTGTTTGTCACCTTTCTGATGACCAGATAGATGGACAGGCCAATCACATAGATGTGAAGGACAGGTGAAAGACAAATTTCTTAGGAGATGCTAATAATCTCAGTGTCTTTAGACTGACTTATCCAGGGTTCCAGGAAAGGATTATTGTCTGGCTAAAGGAAGCCAGAGAAATTCCATTTTGGGTTCTATCTTTTCAGTAATTATAGTTTAATAAATTGAGATTTTTCTAAATTTCAAAAATATCTGAAAAAGTCTCTAAATTTAGTTCTTTATGCAGTGTCTTAGTCATCAGATTTATTTGGGATCGATTATTTGTAATGCCACATATTTTCCATCTTTCTAATTAGCAAGTTTAGAAGACACCTTACCTTCTGATTTGGTTTTAATATTTGTGGCTGTTGTGAGTCATATATTTTATAGCTATGCTTTAAAATTGTGAAAAGACATGTATGAATATCATCCTCTCCAGTTATATAGCAGATATTCAAAATTTTGAATAGTTTTAAGTTTTGAAAGTTTTCTCTTCATAACAGTTGGGGACATATCAACTGGATATGTCCAGTTGATATATGGACATATCATATATGATATGATATGATATCATATCTTGATATGATATGATATGATATGATATGATATCATATCATATCATATCATATCTTGATATGTCCCCAACTTCATAAGAGTTGGGGACATATCAAGAATTTGAAAGATAATGATTATTTTTTTCTGAATTATATTAAACTCAGTTTGATAGTTTAAACCCAGAAACACTTGTTACTTGACTGAATAGTATTTGGAAAATTTTTAATGTGTCTTGTAACAAGGCACTGTTCATTATTTTTTGTTTAATATATTATAAACAAATGCTCTATGGTGTCAATTTTTCTTTATGCTTGAAGCAGAATGCAATTTTTCTAAAATTGCTGAATTTTTTTTAAGATTGGGTATTTTGGAAAAGTAGTTTGCATTATAGTTTTAGAACAATAACAATTTAAATTATCTTAGTTGGAAATTAAACATAGTTCAAACACAACTTTTTAAAGCCAGGACAAACTTACCTTTTTACTTATTCTATATGTAGTTTATAAATGATTAGATATGACAATCTTTGCTAGTATAATCTGTTGATTTAGATATCGAAGAACAAAGTATTCTAGCACAGTATAATAAATATACTATTAAATTATATTAAAAATGCTTTTACATTTTTTATGTGATCAAAAACTATTCCCATTAGTCACTTTAGAAAAAAGAGAACGGATTATTGTTTTGCTAAGCTGTGATCTAGCCATGTGGCTCTTTGAACTGTGTTCACCATTGTTTTCCTGGCTTTGGTCCCCTCCCCTACCTTGGGGCAGTAATATCCTCAATCTCTCTCTTTCTCTCTCCAATTTACTTTCTAAATAAGCTATATTTTTCAATCTAAAAAAAAAGTAGAGAGCCATTTTTATAAAATACGCTAAGAATATTTAAGAAAACATACAGGTCAAAGATGCACAATTACGATCAACTATAGATAATCTTTATTCTATTCTATAGAATGCAAAGGAATATTTATAACTTTTTCTGATTTTTTTAAAGAAGATTTTATTGGATTTTTTTGGGAAAAACTAAAGTTGAATATTTTTGAATAATATTCTTTAGGGGCAATATGAAATGAATTTAAAGAAACAAATATCTGCACTACAATGACTATATGCCAGCAACAGTACTAGGTCATTTGTTATATGTGACATTGTGTTATAGGCAACATTTATGTTATGTGTGACATACATATGTTGTTCCGTAGATAGAGAATAAAAGGCAAAAAGACATACATAAGGATTTGGCTCACTCATTGAGCTCTACTTTCAAATCATTTTTCTCATATTTATTTCTTCTTTGTATTGATATCTCCAAATCATTTCTGTGGAAACAAAACTTTATTCACAATTAATAAGCTCAACAAAGGCCTAATCGTTAAGGCCTGTCTAAATTTCAGAATTTACTTATTTGCAACACTTTTTTGGTCTGTGTAAACATAATGTAAATAATCCACAATGGCTTTGGTGATCACCTTTTTAATGGTAAGATAAATAACAATAATGTAACAATAATGTTGACAATAATGATAATGGTTTCAGTCAGAAAAATTGGTCATTGAATGACAAAAGATTGCAACTGTAAGTAAAAAAAAAAAATTGAAGCAAATTTCTTGAACAAACTGCTGTATTTCTGCTTTCTAATATCTATTCCAAAGCTCATTTTGTAATACCACCTGTACTCATTTGTAAATATTCAGGCTGAGATCACATGTTTTGTTGTCGCAAACAAGGTAATAGCTTGCACCTGGGGAAAAAAGAAAAAAAAGAAAAAAAATTCGCTAAGCAAATCTTGCTGAAAAGGAACTCCTCCCATGAGAGTATGGATTTTCTACTTGCCCCATTTCAGGCCTTTTGTTATTTATGCCCCTTTGGGGCAGGAGAGAGAAACTCTCCCTTCCTAGTTATCCAGTCAAGGATTAGAAGTGTAAAGAAATTTCCTATTTTGCTTTTCGGTCTACCTACTGGAATTTATCATTCTGTATGCATTGGCAGCACACACACACACACACACACACACACACACACACACACACACACACACACCTCACTCAGATTCACACACACAAAATAACTATTACAGACAATATGGAACAATACATTTTCTCAATGTAATTTAACTCAAGATCCAAGACCTTTAGAAGTATGTGTGCTGAATATGAAACCACGTCCAAAACATTTCTTTTAATGACTGTGAGTCACAGAGTGTTATTTTTGGTTGTTTTCCCCTTTGCATGTTTCTTAGTGGAAATGCAATTATCCCAGGGATTGGTCTGTGGGAGGAATGTTTTAGGCAGGAATGGATGTTTGACCAAAAACCTCAGTAGACTCAAAAGGAGGGGGAGAAAAACCATCTTCACAATATTTTCACTTTCCAAGTTGTTGTGGAATGTACTTTCATTACTGCAACTTCTGAAGTCCAATAAGCTGACTAATAATTGTAGTCAGCTCTGAATAGCTCAAGTGGGACCAGTTGTTTCTCACAAATTCCCAAGCAAAATTCTGTAGTTGTGAGCTGTTCCATTCTGGTACTGATGAGGAATCAAAAGTGCGGGGTTTTAGCAGGGAATTGATTATTCTTATAGGAAACGATAAAGGTGTAGATGAGGGTATTATTTATTTACTTTTGGACAGGTTTTCACTCGGTTGCCTAGGATGGAATGCAATGGCACAATCTTGGCTCACTGCAGCCTCGAACTCCTGAGCACAAGTCATTCTCCAGCCTCAGTCTCCTAAGTAGCAGGGACTACAGGAACAAGCCACCATGCCTAGCTAATTTTTCTGTATCTTGTAGATTCATGGACTCACTTTGTCACCCACGTTGGTCTGGAACTTCTGGACTCAAGCAATGCTCTCAAAGTGCTGGTCTCTCAAAGTGCTGGGATTACAGGCATGAGCCACCATGCCTAGCCAACAGTATTCCTTTTTTTAAAAAACCTTCTGTACTTTTTAAAAACTATGTGATATGACCAAAGAAGGGAGAAGAAACAGATTTCCCAGATGCCTTTTCTATGTTCCTTTGTTATATAGCCGATTCTGGTACCAGTAATTAAAAAAAAATCAGTAAAATGAACAAACTTCCTTGCACTGATTGACATCCAAATTGGGGTATGATTCTCTCCAGGGAAAACAGAGGAGGAATAAAGAGGGAAACAGAAAGAAATATTACTTAATAAAAACATAAAATGAATACACCAGAAAAAAAATTGAAATAACTTAAGAGTTTAGACATTAACAGGTTGGAAATTGCATGAATCCTTCTAATGGTCGCTTTGTATTTTATTTGAAAGAGCAATTTTATTATCAGTTTTCCTTCATAACATTTGTAAATACAGGAAATTATAACAGACCTCGGAGTAACAGTTATTAATACAGGCTTAAGTCTACAATTCTGATTCCTATGCTCTAGGACCACATGAACTCTTTGGATGGTAAAGAATAAAGCAGACTTCCAGTACTGGTTAGAGCTATCAAAGGGGAGTTCACATCTTCCTAACCTTACACTGCCTATCTGAACTGAATGTTTTACAAGTTATGGCACTAGTGAAATAGCACTTAGTGGGAAGAGACCAGTTTATCATATTTTTTCTTTCTTTCTTTCTTTCTTTCTTTCTTTCTTTCTTTCTTTTTCTTTCTTTCTTTCTTTCTTTCTTTCTTTCTTTCTTCAGCACTTTTGGATGGTCTACTATTTGCTGAGGGTATACTCTGCTCAGTGCCAAAAGGGAGTTATTGACATTGAATACTTTGAACAAACTATGTTTTAGAGATACCGTTAGCATCTTATTGTAGGTATAGCATAGAGATTTATGGAAGCCTGTGATTGCTCTTCTACATGACACTGTAGTAGATGATCAAATACTTGTTAAAAAACATACTGGGGGAGCTATGATGTTCATGTCATTATACCAAATATAGGGCATATATGTATAGCAGTAAGAGCATAATATCTTGAATCCCAAAGGGTATTTGATGATATTTCCACAAATACCCATATTCTTGAATTATTTGTGGTGGTTTTATGAAGGAATAATGATCTTTCAAGATGGATTTGAGGAATCATGATATTGAGAATGTAAAGCTTCAGTATATATTTGATGAATGAGTGGATTAATTTATGGTCAAGTTATCAATCATTATATCTATAAAATGAAGTTAATACCTATGGAATACTTGATGTGTTGTATACATATATTATATTATAATTAGATCTCAGTGTTAATAGTTTAAGAATACTTGGAATAGTATTATTTAGGTTATATGTACATATCCACCACTTTCTATTGTAAGATACCAGTCCATTTGCATATTTATATTATTTTCTGGTGGCCAAAGGCATTTTAATTTGCAAACCTGCAAAGCTACTTAAGATGTTAAATATGAAATAAACAAGGGCATATTAGAAAAGCAAAGTAAGCCGGGCTCGGTGGCTCAGCCTGTAATCCCAGCGCTTTGGGAGGCTGAGGTGAGTGAATTGCCTGAGCCCGCGGGTTTGAGACCCGCCTGCCAATTTGGCGAGACCTCATCTCTACAGTAAATCAAAAATTAGCCGGGCATGGTAGCGCGCAACTGTAGTCCCTGCTACTTGGAAGGCTGAGGCGGAAGGATAACCGGAGCCCAGCAGGTCGAGGCTGCGGTGGCTGGGAGCGGCCACTGCACTCCAGACTGGGCGACAGAAGTGAGACTCCAACTAAAAAAAAAAAAAAGAAAAGAAAAGAAAAGAAAAGTATTACAGCATGATGCCTTTTGTAAACCATTTGTTTACACATATCATACTCCTACTATAGTATAATTTCTTAGGCCTCACTATTATTTTGCTCGAGAGATACTTTTGATAATAAAAATATTGGTTGTCTTTTGGTTTGGAAATTCAGCCCATTTGAATCTACCATCTGGTCTAATTAAGTCATCAAGGACAGAACTCAACTTCAAAGTCATGTATATCCTAGCAAATGATTTATATTGATACCTGATAAAATATTTGGGGAGAATTTTTAATGATACCCACTAGATGTCTTAATGATTTCCAACAAATTGCTGCCACAGATAAAATTAATACAACAGCTCTTATTCATTATTTCAGAGTCAGGCACCTAGAGGATTCCATACTTTTTCTTGAGTTTTCCTCAGATTAATAAGAAATATGTATAATTTCAAAGTTTTGTCATGTGGCTTATTGGTTGTGTTGTTTGGTTTATTCTTGTAGCTTCGGTATGCATCAGTTTACTCTTTAGGAAGTGATATTTATGAGCATTAAAGATAGTATGTGCAATGTGACAAGTAGGAGGCATTTCATGTACTATGTCTGTTGTTATTGCACACTATTAGAAAACCCTTTGGAAAGCAATGGCACATTATGAAAGCAACACAAAATTCAAAAAGCTTTGCTCTTTTGTTTTGGTATATATTATTAAAAATATGTGTTTGTTTAGCTGGTTTGTACATATTTTTCTACTTATGTTTTGCATAGGGTAATATCAACATTAATTTCCGTTCCCTGAATATGTGCCAACATACAATAGGGAGGTAGTATCCACCCTGCCAAAGTTACTAGTGGGCATTACTGAATGTTTCCATGGACACTTCACATGTGGATCATGAAGACTAAATTATATATTCCAATTCACATTAACAAATGATACTGAGATGTTGTCATGATGTTAAATGAGTCCACTGTAATCCTACACCATCTGCACTTGTGTTATGGCATTGCCCACCTACAGTAAACAATAAATCTTGATACTTGCATACAATGGGTACTAAATAAATGGTGAAAATTGTGAAGTCGAGAAGCGAAGTATGAAATAAAAAATCCAGAATCTATTCTTTGAGCAGACTGAATTTTATACATTTATCCTCTCATTTTGTTACATTTAACAGATGGTTTTCTGAACAGTATCAAGCCCTGTGTATGTATTGGTCATAGGCAAAGAGCTGTGAGCTCAATATGTATAATTTTGCTCAATTAAAATGTATAGTCTGATGTAAAGATTCGCTTTTCAGTGTTTTATTCCATTTTGAAAATGTTTGCAGAATATTCTAGATTTCACGTGGCAAAAATATACTTTCTTACTACAAAAGAGAATGTTTATAGCCTCTTTTCCTCTCCAACCTTGGCACAATGTGTAAAAAATAATTGTTTCTACATTCTATTGCCATCTGTTCTATGGCATTAAGATCAACTGCCCTTTTTTTTTTCCTGTTCATGGTGCTTTGTAAGGTTTTTCTTTGGCACGCAGGTCATACCATCTGATTGTGTGGCTCGATGCCTGTGGGTGGACATCTGGAATAGTTGGCTTTAAAAAAAGTTTGTGCTTGTTGCTAGTTCTGGTAGAGATATAGTTTTCAATGGTAATTTCCTTAGTTTATCTGTTGGAGTACACTGATTTCATTCCAGTAGAATATCTTCAACTGTTTGTTTTCAAGGCCATTCATTCTCTTATCTAAGATTCTGGTGTCTTTCCAGCTGAAGGTCAGTCATATGATTACATCTGAGTTGAATATTTTCAGTTTTATATGTGTGCTTTTAGTATTTTGAAGACTCTTTGTGAAGAATTTAGTAAATAGTTTCTTCTGTATGCTGGACATTAGTTGTTTTGTGAGTCTACAATATAATGCAGTTTGAGTTCTAGATTGATGTTAATTTGGGATCTGAAGACTGTTTGTCTGGCATAATCATAATACTTAGTAGGTCATTTAGATTTTGTGGGAGTCTTTCCAAATATAACATTTTTGAATTTTCTCTGTAGTTTACTCGAGAGGCAACATCTGATGATGTATTGTTCATTTGTACCTACCTCCTTAAATATTCTCCTAATTTATATCAATAGGAAACAAGAGTATCTTCCATGTGAGAATTTGAAAATAAGTGAGTCAAAGGACTGTCACTATAGAATAAGAAAGATAGATAGATTCTTGCTAGCCCAGATCCAGTAACAGGGAAATGCAGTTTCAAGAAGGCCAAGAAAAAGGAGAGTTTCAAGAAACAGTAAGATGATACCTTGAAATTATTATCATGTTTCAATAGTTTGTGTTTTAAAATATAGAGAAATTATCATTCTGGAATGTCATAAATGATCAGAAAAGTATTTACCAAGTATCCAGAATGAGATTTTTGTTTTAAAACGCATTAGCTATATTTGACCATATCTGAAATAAACATGTAAATGCTTGACTCAAAGCAGTGCCTGAATACATACTGATTTATCAGTTGCTCTGTCCCAAGTCTCCTGAAGCAAAGCTGATTCTGTATATAAGGAATAGATGTAGTCCAGTTGATGCAGTAAGTTAACATTCTCGAACAGTTATCATGATTTGTAGTCATTATCTTTTATGAAGCTCACATTTTACTAAGGTCTTGAATGTGACATGTAGGATACCATTTGCTCTACTTCAGTTTACTCTACAAGGTGAAAATTCAGTACCTAGTTCTCACCAATATTATTATTCTTTAATAATTTGAATAAGTGATCTCCGTTTTTTAAAGGACATTTTCTTCTTCACTGTGCACCTCAAAATTTTTAAAGACAGTAATTTAAGTCCTGTATATCAGCAGAAAATTCAGTAACAAGTCAATAACGACCAAATCAACCTATTAAAGAAATTGTATGTGTCATCTTAAATCAGTTCTTATAATGCTCTCACAAATTTTAAATACTTTTCATTCCATAAAAATAAGAATTTAGCATTTATGTATCGCATTACTATCTTTTCAAACGAGTTGAGAAACATAATAAAAAGTTCTTTGAAATTGTATTTCATTTCTCTAATACCTTATAAGCCAAACTTAAACATTGAGTAGATATTTCTAATTGCTTTATCAAAAATAATTTATACAAATAAAATTCTCAAAGAAAAAGTATGCATCTTTTTCCTAATCAGAACACTGCTTTCCCTTAGATATTTCTTCTTGAATATATGGAAAATGAAAAACTCAGAATCTAGATAATTCTGATGATAACACCAGCAACCACTTAAGACAGGAATAGACAGATACTAATTAAAAATTTATTAGAACAGTAATCCCATGAATGGTTAATTGATTGCTGTTGCAACACCTCTGGGGGATATCTGCTTATTCCAAGAGATGATATAAAATTTCCAACCTCAAAATAAAAAATTAATTTAAATTCAATTTAAAATATACAACATCAAACCACTACTTTTGAAATCACACTTCTGTAAACCTCAACCTTTGGAAAAATTAATGCAAATTGGGAAAAACTATTATTGTCTGTATAATCCCAGGTATGAAATTATAAGGAAAGAAGCTATGTAGACACTGTTTATTTTCACCTGTTGAATAAATGAATGGAGACACTTGAGGTAAAAACTTTATCAGGAAGATTGCTTTATGTTGATTCTCATTTTCTGACAATGTTGAAAGGATTTCCTTTACAACAGAGTTCACATGATAAGAACTGTGATTTAAGACTATATAAAGTTTCTTTAATAGTTTGAAATTGGTCACTGTTGACTTATCACTGGCATTTCCTGTTGGTATTTGGGGAAATAAATTTGCTGTTGTTTTGCGGTACACAATGCAGAAGAAAAGTGCTTTTTAAAAAACAGAAATCACAATGTTGTATAATAAATTAGTATTTTTGGATTCATAGGAATGGTAAGAAAAGAATAGGGAACATTTAATTGGAACAAGAATTAAAGAAAAAAAGTTTAAAAATGAATTTCTAACTCCTGTTGTGAATATAGATGAATGGGACAATTTTCCCAATCTATACACGTAATCTAACATATTTGGATAGGGAAAAAGTTGTGGGTTACAATATTCAGATTTGAAACATACAAGTATATGGGGTGGTTGCAAGAGGAGTGCCTAATGGACCAGTATAATTTGTTTAGCTCAAATTTTAACAATATTCCAGATATCTGATTTTTGACAATATTATTGCTTTGCTTATTGTGTAGAATTATCAGCACAGGGTGGCTTAAAAATACACGTTAGTTTTTTTCTCAAATAGTGACCCCTGTGGGTGATTGTATTTCTCAAAAATGTCTTCCCCACTATATCTGACCGCACATGCTCTTCCACAATCTTGCCACTTCCCCATTAAAAGGTGAAGGCTATTTTTCCTCCCCTTGAAAATAGGAAGGAATCCCACTGTGAGGAGACTCAGGCAATATAGAGAGGTCATGTGTATTGTTTCACTCAACATCTCCTACCTAATGTCCCAGACTACAGCCAGCATCAGCTGCTACTGACATCAGTGAATGAGACTTTAAAAGATTCCAGACCTTATAGGTGAAAGCCCCTGAGGGATCTCTCATTATTTTAAAAGATGATGCAATGAAATTTCTAACCTCACAAGGAAAATTTAATTTAAAATATATAACATCAGCTGGGCTCAGTGGCTCAGCGTGTAGTCCCGCGCCTTTGGGAGGCTGAGGTGAGTGGATTGCCTGAGCCCGTGGGTTCGAGACCCGCCTGGGCAGCGAGACTTCATCTCTACAATAAATCAAAAAATCAGCCAGGCGTGGTAGCACATGCCTGTAATTCTGGCTACTTGGAAGGCTGAGGCGGAAGGATCGCTGGAGCCCAGCAGGTCAAGGTTGTGGTGGCCGGGAGCGGCCACTGCACTCCAGTCTGGGTGACAGAGTGAGACTCCAACTCAAAAAAAAAAAAAAATACATATATACATACATATATACATATATACATATATATATGTGTGTGTATATATATATATATATATATATTATATAAAAACATCAAACCATTAGTATTGACATCACACTTCTGTAAATCTCAATCTTTGGAGAAATTAATGCACATTGTGAAAAGTCTTTTAGTTTGCATAATCAAAATGAAGCTGAAATGATGTGTCCCCATTGAATCATACCAGACTCAGTTTTGTGAGCCACATTAATGAATTGTTGTATTGCTTTTGGTGTGGTTTATCATCTGTTTCTAAAATATAGTTTTCATTACTATTTAGGTATGGCCAGGACAACAGGTTAAGAGACAAATGTCATTGAAAAGACAGTTCATACTTCTACACTGTTTGTGGGATTGTAAACTAGTACAACCTCTGTGGGTCGCAGTACGGCAATTCCTGAAAGATCTAAAAATTGACCTTCCATATGACCCAGCAATCCCCATTCACAGAATATATCCAGAGGAACTCAAATCACTCTATGAAAAAGATATCTGCCCTTGCATGTTTATTGCAACATTATTCACAACAGCAAAAACATGAAACTAACTGTGCTGCCCATCAAAAGTGGACTGGATGAAAAAGTGGTACATATACATGATGTAATATTACGCAGTCATAAAGAAGGACACCATTATGAACTTTGCAACAACTTGGATGGACTTAGAGTCTATAATACCCAGGGATCTATCACAGAAACAAAGAACTAAGTACCACATGTTCTCACTCATAAGCAGACCCTGAACAATTATCATAATACTACAAGAAAGGGATTGGTAGTACTGGGAAACTGCCAGGGAAGGAGAGGAGCCACACTTCTTCAAGAAGCCTACCTGATCTCAAACCAGGTGAAGTGGTGAACAAAGTGAGGCATAAACTTTAGCCGTACAATGACCATTTGTATACCTAACTCTGAATTGTACTCCACATCTTAAAATAAAAATAAAAAAAGATAGTTGATTATACTCACAGATCCCAAGAGGTCACATGGGAAAGCACTGGGGTCCGCAGGAGGCAGAGGCAGTGAGGAAAACATGGGTAAGCTCCTTTATCATCGCAGTTCTGTGGGGAGGAGTGAATAAGGCAGGGTAAATAGGTCTAGAATTGGCTAGAATGAATAATTTCAGCAGGTACTGGGGCAGAAGGGCTGGTTCTAGTTGTCTGATATCTGACATCTGGTATAGTGGCCTTCAATTTGGGAGCCTGGGAGAAGAGGTGGTTGGGGGTGGATAGGTCTGGATTGGTTGATTTGCATTTGAAAGGCATACTGGAGAGGGTGAGTTACTGTCTCTCGGAATAGCTCCCTGGAAGGGCAATCCCTCCAGAGTCAGCAAGGTCCCAGATACCAAAGCATCAAAATATAAGAATTAAAAAGTGATAGTTAATAGAGTACTAACAGGTAAACAGGACAAATACACATACATACATGTACACACACACACCACACACACACACACACACACACACACACACACACACACAAGTGGGATCCAAACAAGCCCAGAATTGATGTATTCATTCTTACATGTTTAAACTTCAGTCATCTTCAAAGTACTTCATTTGATGCAATACACCTATTGAGATGCTTTTTCCAAGACCGAAAACAGTTTTTGAATGCATCAATTTTGATGCTTTTTAATGTTTGTCATTTTTTGTTTTACTTGTTCCCACATCAGCAAAACGTTTCTCTTTTGAGAAATTTTTCCCCCCAGGAAAACAAACAAACAAACAAACAAACAAAATTATTCAGGGTGAGATCAGGTGAATAGGAAGGGTGGGGCAAGGGGGTCATGCTGTTTTGGGTCAAAAACTGCTGACCACCTAGCATGATGTGGGCAGGTTTATGTAAATCACTCATCATGAAATGGCAATCATGTTGAAAGAACCCTCTCCCAAAATTCACCGAAGATGAATGTAGCCTCTCACAATGCTAGCAGGTACACTGAACACTTATCTAGTGGGGGAAGAGCTCTCAGAACACTTATCTAGTGGGGGAAGACTGAACTACAACAGGCTCACCCTCCAAAAACATTAATTCAGGTTGGTTTTGGGTCCCCCATGCGCGCATACACACACACACACACACACACACACACACACACACACACACACACACACAAATAAAACCCAAAAAACATTCATATATTTTAGCCAGAAGTGAGGAGGGATATTGATTTTAGGAAACCTCAAACTTAGTAAAGTCTATCAGGATGGTACTGCTAGAAGAATTTAAGAGTTCTAAAGGTAAAAAGCTGGATCGCACTTGAGTTGGCTGTTCCTGACAGTTTAAAGAGAAGTGAGGAAGATATTACTGGAAGCTGGAGAATAGAGAAAACTTGTTTTCTTGTAGCAGAAATTTTTGTAAGAGTTATCTGTCGTAACGTGGAATGTAGAAAATAGAACTGATAAACTGGTGACCTAGCTATGGAGATTTCCAGGCAGAGTGATGAAGTTGCTTCCTGGCTTCTCACCATCTTCATAAAATGCAAGAGGAAAAAGATAAAATAAAGAAAGAATTAGTGAATACTATTGAACAAATATCTGCTGGATTTAAACATAAACTTGTTCTCCATTCCCACCATCTCCAGATGGAAACAATACTAAACTCTATAAAGGACTTCTAGGCAAAGATTGGATCAGGTTATTAACATAAAAACATGATTTATAGTGCAACACTTTGTTAAGAGTACAGACATTTAGGGTACTCTGATCTAACAAAATTTCATTTAAGTATTTCATAGATTCTCACTGTTAAAAAACTAGTCTTCTAAGACTATTAACTACATTACCCTAAAGTACTCATATAGAAAATCGAAGATATAGAAACTCTAATTGCAAGGAGATTTGTAAGTGTGGATTTTATCTAATGGGGTAAATTACTGCAAGATTTATAAGAAATTCATAGACATTTAAAAAAGAATCATATTGGTAAAACATTGCCAACTTGGACTAAAAAATACAGCGGTAGTAATAAATAAAACGAAGGCTTTATATCCTTAGCTGTTTGTAGTAGGAAGCAGGCTAAAATAAAAACTGTTCAGCTACAAAAACCAACCATTTTTTTACAGCAAAGGAAGAATGACTTGGAGCTAGTAAAACTCCAGAAGGCAAAGGCAAGAGCTGCCATTGACTCTCCAGGAGCTGTGGAGACTCATTCCTAGCAACTCGTGTCCAGCTGGAATTTAGAATTTCTGTGGAGGGTGATTCCTGGGGGAGCCTTTGATTCTTCTCCCTTTTAAAGTGAAAGATCTGCAGCATGATTAACCATGGTATGTTGAAGTTGTGGGGGAAAGATAACTTTGTCTATTTAGCTTACAGTTCATCAGACCAATAGGAACTATTCTTTAGGAAACATACTAGAAAAATAGCAGCTGACAAACTTCATCTATTGTTGGACCTCATTTAAATGATGAAACTTGAAACTGATGACACAATGAGGCAAGACTTTAGGGGATCTTGGAGAACGAGATTGTATTTTGCATATGAGAAGATTGTGGATTCTTATGACCAGAGGTGGACTGTAGTTTCCAAAAAACGGTCTCAGCAATATTTCTAGACCTATATAACCTTCCAAAAGTTTTCCTGTTGTTTTAAACTAAGTATGGGATTATCCTTGTATTACTAGTGAATGATCTATTCATCCTTTCAAGCAAAACTCAGTACCAATTCTCACTTTATCCTTATCACAATGTTTATAGATGTGTAGAGTTTTTTTTTTAAGTCTCCTTTTGATTGATAATTATAGTGTGTTTTTAAGTAATGTTCATAAAGTTTCAGATCTTATAAATCTTGGAGCCAGATTCAGATCCAACCAGTCTTGCTCCAGAAGCTGTGCTTAGTCCCTAAGCTATGTTGTTGACTTATCCTTTATTGAGCATCTCTTTTATATCTACCACTGTACTAGATGTTTTGCAAAGAAATACAAAGAACCTCACTATTGGAGAAAAAGTACACAGATAAAGTTCTCTTGATTGAAGTCACACAGTTTGAGAGTGGTGAAACTGGTTTTGAAACCTGGGAGTCAGACTTCAGAAACTGTGCTTTTGAACAATATCATATACTGCTCCTGTGGCTAAGAGTTTAGCTCTTGTACCTTCTTTGCTTTTCAGCAGATCTAGATTCATTACTTTATTGTCAGAGAGTACAATAGAAAAGTAAGGCTATAGTAGCACAATTTGGATGCCACCAGTCTATTTCTCCTAATCATTGACCCAACCTTCATATAGAACTATGATTTACAAAGATAGCTTTCCCGGGGATGTCTAATTTTTCTCAGATTTCTGCATTAACTTGATAACCATTTAGATTTTGCTAAATATATATAGATGTTCTGGCAGTTGTGTAATAATTGGAAGTTTATGAATTTCAGTGCTTGCCATGAAAAAACCAAAAACACCCACATCTTTTCTGAATTGCCATCCGGAATACTTTTTACTAAGCTTTTTTTCTCATGTTCTCCATAAAATTATTATGTAAATGTATTTTTAATAAGTGCCTTAACTAATCCACTAGTCTATAAAAACTTTTCAAGAAACATAGTATACAGAATGCAGTTTCAGTATAAATTTGATGAATGAACGGATTAATTCAGTTAAGTTCTCAAGAATTATATCTATGAAATATCTATCCCTATATATCAGGTAAATTTTGATACACATGAAATAAAAAACATGAAACTTTTTTGAAGCATACACTGTAATTACTTCTAAAAGTAAAGTGTATATGGGTATTTTAATATAATATTATAAGTAATCATATATTATATATATTTATGCATAGTATCTACAATGTATATGTAATTATATATGTGTGTATTTTATACATAAATATTTATATGTTTACATATAATAGACACACACAATATGTTGTGATTTTAGCCAATATTTTTAGTTCGGGTGCTGTTCTACGCACTTTACAAATATTAATTCATTTGATATTGAAAATAATCCCATGAAGTAAGGGTCATTAATTTTCTCATTTTAAAACTGAAGTACTAGTACATGGAAAATCTGTCAAGGAATTTGCTCAATGTTACCCATTGGATAAGTATGAAACCCAGAATTTGAAACCAGGTAGTCTAGTATTAGAACCTATACTCTTAACTGTGACAGAATAACATATATAAAATAGCTATTAGTATGGCATCAGCAGTTACTAGGTAAATATTTGATGTTTAACCATTTTTGACTCATAAAAGTATAACTTCATTTTTCAACTAATTCAGCTGAAAGTGAAATTTGACCAAGAAAAAAAACAAGTAACTTTATTTTCTTTAAATGAGAAATCACAACGAGGTTGACAAGAAAATAGACAAGCTATAGGATAGTATATCCTCCTAATGCCCCAGTGACAGCTGTGTCTTCAGAAAGTGATGTAAAGAGTGATTCTTTAGTGTCTTAACTTTCTAATCAATTTTACAATCCCAGGATGGGCATTGAGAGGCAGCGGCACTGACCATAATGGATATGTAAATACAGCTGCAGTGATTCAGTCTGCTGAAGAGTCAAAGACCCCTGCCATGTTTTACAATTAGAGACAAATCCGTGGTCAACCACTCTGGGGCTGATTGATCAACTGAAAGGAAATCCCTAAACAAGTAGTTATTTCTTTGGTAAAGTACTCTTAATTCAGCAGGAGATAATACAACAGTGCAAAAAACATTCTACTTTGGGCTTCTTAAAGGCTGCCAACACATTCTTTTGGTTTGCTTGGCTTTTGACATGAAATATATATTTTTATCTACATGCCAGGCACTGAGTTTTTTTTTTTTCTTTTAGAGTCAATAAATAACTTTTCTTAGAAATATATTCTAGAAGAGAGAGAAGGTTGGTTTCTGTATTTCTGGAATCTCCCTCTGGTTTTCTTATATAAAAAAGTAGTGTGACCTTAAACAGAATTCATATCTACTTACGAGTTAGTGCACACTTAAATCTATTTACTTGATTTTTCAATTATAATATAACATCATATGATTAAGTGATAAAGATATGTCAATGTCTATGATATTGACCCTGCACTAAAGGAGACTTAATAAGGGACCGAGAAAATCTAGGGAAAATATCTGCCTCTATGTAGCAGTGAAATTTTGAAAAGTATATGAAATAAGACACACAAAATAATTTTTGGAAATATACACTGTAAGTGTCACAGTGTTGTAAAACATAATGTGGGTGTAGTAATAAAAATATTCTTATTGAGTATCTACTTTAAGAAATACTCTAGGTCCCATTTGGCTACAAAATGACAATCATCAAAAGCTTCTCTTTGATTTTGCTGCTTCCAGTGTTCTCCTACTGACCCAATACTATTAGCCAAAGTTTGCTGAGGTGATACTGCTATGGAATAATGGCATACCTAGGATTTAGAATTATTAACATAACATAAATAATTAATTCCTACTTTTATGAAAATAAAGTGTGCAAATGGATTTTGCATGAAAGATTAAAGTTAACATCAAGAGTAAGTGTGATGAGAAAAGTGAATCAAGCAAATTGTATAGATGTCCTTATATACTATGTAGAATAAATGCCTAATTATGTATTCTGTTACTGTAGTTATAGATTAAATATATTCATATCTTATTCTAGATGTCAACCAAGATATTTAAGACATTTCATCACATAAGCTCAAATATATCTGATTTAATAATAAACAAAGGCTGAGGGAAATCAAAGAGGAAACTAAGGGTCTCAAAGACAAGCAAGGAAATTCAACTTGTAAATAGCATGGAGAAAAACAATAGAGTAAAGATTGACTCAGAAAATGAGTTCAGTGTTTAAGGAGCATGAAATGAAAAACCATATACAGTGTGCTGTTACAATGTTTTAAAGCATTATAGATTTTATATTGGTGTTTATGGCAACATCTAATCTGCCTTAGAAACTTATTTTGACATTGTTCTTTGTTCAGAGTGCATGTCAATGAAGTTTTGCCATCTCGTGTTTATCAGAATCAGGCTTGGGAATATATGTCATATCTAACTTCTAACTTAACATCCTCGAGTATCATATTTTATCAGATCTAATCTGATGAAGTTTTTGGATTCTGTGTGATAGGACCTAAATAATTATGAATTTCATTCACTAAAAATAAAACATAAATCTGTTTGTGTGAAATATAATCATTGCCACATATCTGATTGAAATATCTAAGTTTACTTTTGGAGACTTTAGAATGCAATAAAAGTGAATGGGTGATGACATCCAATACATTCTTAAGTGAAATATAGCTCTATAAGTCTTTTTTAAGAGTAGAAATTATTTATTCATTCCTTTACAATTTGTGTTTTCTTTTAATATATACATATATATACATACATACATACATAAACAACAGTCAAGCACTGTCTCCCATATGTCAGTTTCATTTTGAAGGAAAGGTAGATAAGAAATCCTTAAAAATCATTCTGAATGTCTTTTACCATACTTTAAAAATGAGAATCAGGTTTTTACAAAACTTCGCCCAACAACATAGCAGCCTA
Source organism: Cephalopachus bancanus (assembly GCA_027257055.1). Taxonomy (NCBI): domain Eukaryota; kingdom Metazoa; phylum Chordata; class Mammalia; order Primates; family Tarsiidae; genus Cephalopachus; species Cephalopachus bancanus. The sequence goes on from JAPVLO010000131.1 coordinate 6,370,973, forward strand.
AAGATTTACTCTGGATTCTCTGAAAGCATAATTTAATTCAGTTTCAGTTTTATGGATTTATCTATAATGATATGCAGCCAGTTAGTTATAAGATGTGTGATTCAATTTAAAATTTGCTATCAAAATTTTGTGGATAATTCTAAAGTAAAGCAAATTAATATACTTTAGTCCAAATTTATTACTACTTATTTACTTATTATAAAATAATTGTGATATTGGCTTTATAATTTAGAAATATCAAGAAAGAAAAAATTATTTAAAAATACTTGTTATAATGCTTTGTGTGATTCATATTTCCCAAACAGCTTCATAGATGGTAAATGCCTTATATATAAAAAAGTTGATACTCAAACTTTGTATTAGAATGAAATACATTATAAATAGTGACACTTTGTGAAGTTAAATATAGTTCTTGCCATTTATAGTATATAGTTCTAACCTATACCCAAAACTATGCAGAATCGACGTGCCTTAATGTTCTTAGTTAGATGTGAAAGGCACAGATTTTTGAAGTGAGATATGAATCAATACTGGTAATATGGTGACATGTAGTCACATGGTGACTGACTACTCAGTGAAAAAGCTCAAATGTTTAAAAATGAATATTATACATTCAGATACCACACCATCAACCCTCTTACCAATTTTAAGTGAATGATCAGAATAATTTATATGTAAATATCCAAAGAAACTAGTAGTGTCTCATAAAGCTTAGTGAACCCCCATTCTGTTAATTTAAAGTTTATTATCTGCTTGTCTTTTTACTGGAAACAAAATAGGGTATTCACAAATACACAATATATGAGATCTAAACAATATACACATTAACGTGAGTTGTCAGAGTTTTTTTTGTTGTTGTTTTGTTTTGGTTCTTAATCACTCACACATTTGTTAAAACATCTTAGGCTAGTTATGACTACCTTCTCATTCATATGAACCAGACATGTCAAGGAAGCATAAGTAATAAAGTGATACATAGAAAATATCTTTTAATAGGACAAAGATTAAAGCATCTATAAAAAACAATGGAACATAACCAAAGCTCTCTCAAAAGAGTACACGTTGTGATTTATATTTACTAAATCATTAAAACAAAAGCCCAGGCAGGAAAAGACTTGATTGTGTACTTCTAAAGTGTGAGAGGTCAACTTTCCCTCCTGTGCCTCTCTGTTGTGTTCTCTATGCCTTTGTTCTGTTTTGTGGTTGTGTTCTTCCATTTCCATTTTATCCAGTCCCATAAATTCGAACATGCTGTCTTCATGTTGATGATGTTACAATTTATATCTACAGGTCATGTCTCTCCACTCCTATCCCCTTATACTTGTATCTTCTTCATAACATTTACACAATTCATCATTATTTTATTATTTGTGTACTTGTTTTTGTCTATCTTCCTTACTGTAATGTAAATACCGAGACCACAACCGATGTTGGTCTAGTTCCCTTAGTTCATAGTAAGCAATGGAGAATTATAGACACTTTAGAATTAACATTACTATAACTCTTTTTCCTCACCTGCTTCCTCTCCTGTCCTCTGAGACACTGAGTATCCTCTCCACACTGAGTATTCTCTATGCCAGTCCGTGATAGCAGCAGTCACATAATTGTCATTAGTCACGTAATTAACATTGCCTTTCCTCTAATATCTCAGTCCATCAAGTCCCATCAACTTCATCTTCAGATATTTCCTGTGGAGTTCTGCTAGTTCCTTTCTGTAGGAAGCCATCAACTCTTAGTTAGCCTATGTAACTCTTTTCAGACTTCCTTCATTTACTTTTACACTTATTCATGTCCAATTGTGTTAAATGTAAATCTATCCATGATGGTCCACGCTTAAAAGTCTTCAATGTTTTTTATATTGTACTAACAATAAAAACATTTAAAAATAATATTAGTGATCTACAATATTGCAATTTATTGGTAACAAATTTTCTTTCCAGTTATCCCTTGCTATTATTTTCTCTTGTGCCCATTCATGAAGTGTTGACCCTAAAGTAGCAGGGCTGCTTTTAGATGAAAAAGCAAAAATGTGCTGGAAAGAGGACAGATCATATTTCTTCTCATACTTCTCTCCATTCCTGGAACTAGCCTGTCTCTAGTTTACCTCAGGATATTTGCATATGTTTTCCTGCTACCTGAAATATATCTTTCTTCCTCTTTTTTCAAATTATTAGTTCTATCTCAAACTTAGGGTCCTGCCTTAATATTCATGTTTTAAACAAATCTTTGTTGACGTTTTTCCTTCAACTAAGCACTCACCCACTCAGTATACTCGTTTGCTTCCTTCATAAACTTAAAAAATAAAAATATTGTTTTTGTTTTTGTCTGTCTTCCTCACTGTAATATAAACTCTTTGAGACTAGAGATTATGCTGATTAGTTTTCTTGGCTTATATTCAAGTTACCAATCAATAACTCGTATAGAATGAAAAAATTCCTTTATCTTATGATGTTTCCTACCCCTCCCAAACACACTAAAGCAGTCCCCCACGGACTTAGTAGATAGCTAAGTCATAACTAAAAAGAAATGTTGAAGCCGGGCTTGGTGGCTCAGCCTGTAATCCCGTGCCTTGGAAGGCTGAGGTGAGTGGATTGCCTGAGCCTGCGGGTTCAAGACCCACCTGGGCAACTTGGTGAGACCTCATCTCTACAATAAATCAAGAAATTAGCCGGGTGTGGTAGCGAATGCCTGTAGTTCCAGCTACTTGGAAGACAGACCGAAGGATCACCGGAGCCCAGCAGGTCGAGGCTGCGGTGGCCGGGAGCGGCCACTGCACTCCAGTCTGGGCAGCAGAGTGAGACTCCAACTCAGAAAAAAAAAAAAAAGAAATGTTGAACAGTCCAATTAACCTATTACTACAACCCCATGGTTACATGTTACGTTGTCTAATCATAGTATATGTCATATTTCTTCAATTACCAGCAAAATCAACCCAATTCCAAATAGCAAACATTTGACACTTACTATTTCACATAATGAGATAAGTCAGGGATTAATTTTTTATGGTATACCTGGATCCAGGGGCTCAAACAATATATAAAGTTTTATTTATTTTTTTTACCAGAGCAGGCTTGATATCCATTACAGGATAGAAATCCTCTGATTGCCTGAAACATACATTCTACCAGCCTGGTAATAAAACATCTTATTCAATACCTCACACAGGCCTAAAGAGAATTTTTATTGATCTGCATTGGTTATATGCCCATCTTTACCAATAAACTTCCAAGGACTACTCCTGTTTACTGCACCTTAGGTCTTGTGCCCATTCATGAGATGTTGACCCTAAAGTAGCAGGGCTACTGTTAGATGAAAAAGCAAAAATGTGCTAAAAAGAGGACAGATCGTATTTCTTCTAACAACCTTTTTCTAAAATCAGTGCTAACTTTCATTTTTAATTAAGGCTTTATTAAATGAAAACTTTAATTTCTTAACAGCTTTGATAAATGTACTCTAATCAATAACTCTTTCAAATCCCACTCATGCATTTTTGACTACAATGTTCAAGCAATAATATATAGACATGACTGACAAGTAACAATAAACCTACTTTGCATTTTATGTACAGGAGATAAATATCAAACTGTTCAAGTACACTTTTATTATTTAAAGTCATGTGTTGTGACTGATCCATAAAACTGGAATATCTTCTTATCTGAGGATATCAGAAAAAATATAATAAAATGTGACCTTTTCAAATACTTTTAAAAATGAAAAGAAATGTGGATGCCAGTCTAGTTGGAATAAAAGCATTTATCTATAAATATCAATGATACCTTGAGCTTCAATAAATTAGATTCCCCAGAAGCTAATTGACTTCCCTGTTTAGCTACAAATAAAATGTAGCAGTGATTAAGATCATAATAAAACACAAAATACTTACATAATTTTTTCTATTGTGGAGAGTTATGTTAAAAAAATCAAAGTGAGAAATGACAATTATAAAGAACAGAAAAATCTATTTTCATTGTTTTAGGCTAGTGAGATTGTGCTGAAGGAAATCTTGCCTAGAGTTCTAACATCCAGACTAAAACAGAATAATGCATTTAAGGACTACTTTTCTATGGTTATTTGATATTTAAATATGGCCTATTTGAAATTTTGTTCTTAAGTAGATATTATTTACTGTTTGTGGGACACAATGAATTTAATCTATAAATCAGTCATCAAGAACACAAATCTTATTGGTTGCCATGATAGAAAATCAACTCACCTAAATAATTTTGGGACTCTGACAACAATGCAGGCTCTGGGCTTGGAAATTTAGCCATTGCCTCATTGTGAACTTGATCTTCTGACATTTTAATGGTTTGAGGTCTTATTTCTGATGGTTCAGTTTATACATGGACATAAACTATTTTGAGCACTTCAGAGCTGAGAGCTATGAGCTGATGTGCACGTTTGGAGTCAAACTGTCTGTCCTTTCGACTAAGTGTAATGGAGTAAAGTGGACATCTAAAGAGTTTCCATTATATGTGCAATTACTGCCCTACATAATATCATGTATACAGATACAACCAAACAAAGTAACAATAAAACAACGGATACTCCAGAGGGCATGATACATTTCCACCAACTTCTCTCATCTCTTCAAGTTAACTAACTTTATTATTTATTTAGTGTGACTGTGTGTGTGTGTGTGTGTGTGTGTGTGTGTCTATGTGTGTGTTAAAACAAATGGATGCTGTTACTTCAAGACATAAAAACAGCTTCCAAGAACACAGAGACTGATACTTGAAGCACTTTAATTCTACTTTCTTCCTAGTGTCTGTAATTGTTCGGCAATAAATTGTATTCTATGCTGCTTCAATTACTAGTCTTTTCAGATCTGACTGTACTTAATTACACAAGACATGATCTGTCAAAAACTACATCTGGAAACAATGTCACTCATTGTGTTGGCATTTGAAAGTTGGACTTATGTTAAATGAATACTTTTAATCACAAAATTCTGGGGGGGAAATAGTGCTTCCAGGCACTGTCTATGGATCTAGCTTAAAACAAATAGTGTATGCTGTTTGTGCAATATTTATTTTCCGAACTGCCTAGATGTGTCTCTTTACCTTTATCTCATTCTTATCTATGTATCTAACCAGAGTTTCTCAGATAATTGGCCTCTCACTCCCCCATATTAAGAGTAGATCTTGTCTTTTCTACTTATCAATTTCATATGTTGAGCATAGTATGCAAAATATTGAACCTAGCCTTTGGGATGGCAATGATAATAAAACGTGTTCACATTTGATACAAAATTTTTATTTTAATTTTAGAAATAGCACTGAAATGCTTTAGAATTTGTTTTGTGAATTCAATATATATGCTTCTGTTGAGCACCCAGTTATTTGGTCTCTTCACAGATTACCTGGTGAACATAGCTCATGCTACATGGAAACCATGAGTTGAACAGGTTCTATAATATTTTGGAACCTGGATTTGTTTCACATTGTCAATAAGTCTGGTCTTTAAAAGATTACCGTGGTAATGTCTTTGCCTTCCTTGCTTGGAATTGAAGCAATCCGAAGGTAACAGTGATATAAAATTGGTAGTATGTTTAGTTAAATATGTCTTTAGAAATTAAGGGTAATATATATACTAGCAAAAGCGAATACAAGTTAATGTAAGAATAAGATCATTTCTATGGTCTTCCCCTATTGGACCAATAGTAGTATTTCTGAAAGTCTTAATTTTCAATGTCATGATGAAATACATAATTGTTTTCCATTTCAGTATGCTTTTAAAATATTTTTTTAATTATTTTATTTTAGAAAAATAATCTAATGTTGACAGAATTTCCTGGTGCTTTTATTATTTTCCCTAAGATTTAAGAAATTTGACAAGACCAGTCTTATATCACATCTTATTAAATTGATTGATGTTAGCAACATGTGATAATAAAATACCCCACAACTCTATTTATTTTTGATATTTGATTTACAAGCTAAATTTAAGCTGGTTGTTTAAAAAACAAAGTGAAATCAGAGAAATCTGAATGATATCATTCACTGAAAGAGAGACAGCTTTCCCAGCAATTTATATTCCTGGTAGAAAGCTAATTGACAAAGATTACTAAAGAATTGACACAATGCGACATTTGGCACCATAATTAATACTATATTTGGCAGAAATCAAATGCTCATTGACCGTCACAGAGGATGATCAGTTTATATCTTCAGAATCTACTAGCTGCATGGCAAGGCATTGTAGGGTAAATTGTTTATATTGTTAATTATATCAACAGAGTAGTGCATTATATTAGCCTATCCATTTTGGAATATTTGCTTTGATGGTAATGTATGTATTATACAATTGAATCAGTTTAAAAATCAACACTGTGCTGCATTATAGATTGCATAAACTGTATTACCTTAATAGAGCACTTACTGATGAGAAATAATTTGAGACTGAATGGTCAACAGAGGTCCTCTCTTTGAATACAACACTTCAGAGCATTAGTGAAATGAGTCATGACTGAGAGAAGAAAGAACTGGTGTCTTGATATCTGCATTTCTATTACCATTATGCTACAATTGAAAGCATTTTCTGAATAGCTTGTAGAACTTATCACTAAAGAGCTACACTTTCAAATATTGTCTTACAGATATTTAAGGTGACTTTCTGAAGATTATATTAAAGTTATTTTCCCAAATTTTCTGTTAACTCTTGTATATGTCTGCAGTATTGCCATGCTATCATTGAAGTTATATTTTTGATATATCAGAATACTAAGTAATAAAAGCTTCTTGGAGTTACATGATGTAATAATGAAATAATACACACATTACTTTGAATCAGAAAAAGTGGCAAGAATGTGACTATGTTAAACTTCTTTCCCTTTCTTGCTTCTGATGAACAAAGAGAGTGATGGAGATAACCTCACACATCTGGGTTCAACACCTTGGACCAAGTAAGGAGTTGTGTACAGTATTGGCTTCAATGTCAGCAATTAAGGAATGGAATTAAGGAATGTCAGCAATGGAAAGGAAAATGTGATGCCTTTAGATATAAAGAATGATGGAGTATGGAGATGCAGACTAGGGATCATGCATATAAACTGCATATTCTGACTTTTGCAATTGCTATTCAGGATTAACTACATAACTGCTTTCTGATCACCTGCATGTAAATGACAAATCTGAAGTGTAATGATAAAAGTGAATATGTTTTACATAACTCACCATAATGACATAAAATATTGATCACTTTTACATTTTTTGCAGTGAATTTAAATGGAAACATTAAGAAACAGGAAGTATTCAAATATTTCATAGTAATTTTCTAAATAATTCAATATTATAAAAATAATATGTAGTAAGCAGTTAGCAAAGATATATCGTAAACATGCTTCCATGATATCTCTATAGTAGTTATATTGATAATTTTATTTTTTTCTCCTGGTTACTTCAGAAGTATGCCAGTGCTATGGTTGTAAGAAGTTATAACTATACTAAACTTGAGGTAAAATTATATTATAAGGACACTTCATAAGATATGATGCTATTTTTATAGGATGCTTTCCTCAAAATTTTCATTTCCATTTCTTTGAAATAGAAAGAAAATTTTAACCTGCTTGGTTAAAATTATATCATACTGTACCTAAAATATGGCTATATTTAATTGCAAGAAAACAAATTGTTGACCTATGTAAAAAGCAGCACTTTTCCTGTACATTTTTTTCCTGTACTAGGAAGTGCATGCAAATGTTCATTTATCCTTTTAATACAAGTAGTTCCTTCAGAGTTCTAGTTTTATTTTACTTAAGAATTGTTTTTTGCCTATATTTGTGAGTTACCTCTAATTTCATTCTTTCTTTCTTTCTTTCTTTCTTTCTTTCTTTCTTTCTTTCTTTCTTTCTTTCTTTCTTTCTTTCTCTTTCAGTGTCTCATTAACTTTGGGAAAAATGAGTGTGCTTTCAGGGTGTGTTTTTCCCTCTGATGGAGCAAAGAGGGAAAACACATTCTATCCTGTGTCCCTGTTCAATCACCTTTGGTTTCTCATGATGCAACAGTGGGTCTCATAAGCTTACTGTTGCTTTATTTATCTGTAAATCCTTTTATCCTATAACTCATTGCCTTTTGTATTTCCCATTTCATTTTGCTCCTTTTCTTTCTGGATAATTTTCATGTGTTCTTGAATCAAACAGGCTGTTTCTGCAAGGTTAATAAACGACTTGCAATTTTTTTTGGTCTTTGATCATTCTCTGCATTTCTCCAGTACTTCTTATGGATCATTTACAACGTCACATAAAAGTTTATTTCTTTGAATTCCCTGAAATCAACCCATAAATACTTTATTTATTTATTTTCTTGTCTAGGCTCTATCCCACTTACAACTCAGTCTTGCAATGTATTTCCTTTAGCAGAACACAAATCTGTCCCACAGTGCCCTTTTCCTCTTGGTGTTCTTTTGGCTACTCTCTTTAGGGATCTTGTGTAGAATTTTTGTTCAGTGACCAACTGATTCAGATTCTATTTAGAATGAAGGTCCTTTCACTGCTTTATTTTATTTCTAACTTATTTATTCTGTGTCCACAGCAAACATTTCAAACTGTCTTTTACCTCTTACCCACCACAGAGTAAACAGATCTCCAGCAGGGATGAGATCTCTCATTTTATATACTCTCTCCTACTTCCTGTCATGTAAAGGATGCTAATGCCATGATCAAAACTGTGCTTTCATCAAGCTGCCGTGCAGCACATGCAAATACTGATGATTCCTTCACAAAGCTATTGTTGAGACTTCTAGATGCGTTACGGTAAACTGGAAACAATATTTCTCTAGTAATGTCGCAGACTGACACCTGCTAATATTCTTCTTGGACTAAATGAAGTGCGAGGTTGTGTTCAGTTCTTTCTCATTAACAACAGAGGATGAATTGACTAAATTATAACTGAAATAATTTGCAATTAAACTTCTGGAAAATCATCGTGTCTCTAACCATAAGGGTGTGATGCCACGGACTACATTACACAAAGGTGTTGAAGAATTATGCACACTGATTTTTAAAAGCAAGACAGGTAAATGCTCCTGGACAGTGTAGACTGGATATAGAGGAATGGACTACATCTCTTTTGGGGATTCCATTGTCCCTTCCAGCACAATAATTTTTTTGATTTCGTGAGATAAAAGTTTTCTTGATCATGAGCCAGAAATTCTGTGTGTAAATTTCACTCCTGGGACTATGTTCCTGCTGCAGGACACTGAGTTTATGCTCCTGTCAAAACTTAAATTTTTGGAGAGTAACTTATAAACTAAGAGAAGACAACAAATGGAATCATTAACTTTTCTTCATTTAATTTTCACAAGAATCTCTATTGAACAATTTTTCAACCACAGTAAAAATAGTATCCCTTTTAAAAATTAATATTCCATGTGACACTTATTTCCACATTTGCCATTATATATACACATACTTTGAAAGAAGGGGTTGGGTTTTAGTGTTTTATTATTTGACATTCTCTAGTCCAAATGTCCAATATTTTTCTTTTTTTCTCTTCAACTTATTTACCAATTTTCCACATTTTAACTAAATTTGTGAGTTTTTATTATTGCTTTCTAACACAACCATAAATAAATGACTGCCATTGATTTGACACATTTGTTTAATAAAAGCTTATAAATAATTGTTTCTAAATGTTATTATTGAAAAAGCAAATTCAAAGTATTTTGAAATCTTATTTTTAAAATAAAAAGAATATCCCCATAAATGTTGCACATGTATAACAGATTTCCAAAAGAACACACCAGGAACTGTTATTAATGGGTATGCAACTAGGAATCATATGAAGGGAATAGGGAAGAAAGGGAATGTTTATTTCACATCATATATACCTCTATACTTTGACTACCTTACCATAAGCAATTATTGACTTTATAATTTTATAAACTCACTTTTTATTACTATAAAACAAGACTAACTTTAGTCACCAATGTGTCAGCAACTGATTTATAGTAGAGGTTTATAAGGCTTCTTTCTCACCAGCATCAAACAGAGATTAAAAAAAAAAATTGTTGAAGAATTTGTTTCTGTTTCTTTACCTAAAGAATGAATTAAAAGCAGAATCAATTTGCAGGCATATACCAGAATCTCTTCTAAATTATGCATATCAATAGAACTACCCTATTCCTGTAACTTTTCTTTTTTCTTAGCATTTTCTCTCTAAATTGTTAGCATACAATATTGGTGAATGAACCAACTCCTTTGTTATGTTTGTTTATTAAAATTTCTAGGGCAGAGCCAAAGGCAGATGGCAGCTGTTAACTGTATTTGCTTGCCACATTTGAAAACAGTTTTGTGTAGTCACTGCTGTCCTTTTCCCTCCAGATCGGCATGTAACTCTTGAACTGCAGGATGGGGAATGTCTCTTCTATTCTATCAGTATTTTGGTGTGCTGGATAGGAGAATTTTTGTTTTTATTATTTGCCAGGCAAAATAGGGTGATGACAGATCTCTAAGCAGGACAATTATGTTTAAATATGATTCTTGTTTTAACTTCAACAAATTTTTACTAATGCAGTAGGGAGGAGATCATGGGAATCTTGCAAAAAACGTATTATTGCTCCCTGGATCTCATTTCCATAGACTCCTGGCCCTCATTTAGCTTTGTGACTAAATCCAGTCACATTTCCTTCACTACAAAGTCTCTTCCTTTTAGGTTGGTCCTGATTTGCAAACATGCCACTGTACTTAGTTTCACTTCCCTAACAGAAATGTAAAATTTACTTTGCTTTATTTATCACTGTAAATGTCATGGAGGGCATTATACAAGGCTTACCTCCTTCTTGTCAAATAAGATAGAAGATTCAAATAAAATTGGGAAACTTCAGACTAGTTTCAAGGTCAAATTAATCAATCTACCTTAAGACAATACATTAAATGAAAAAAAAAATCTCAGAAGAAAATTATAAATTGAGGAAAAAGCTTTTAAAGAAGTTCTTTCAGTTGTATGGTTGGTGTTTATATATGAACAACCTGTTTCTTTTTTCTCAAACCCATTAATTGGTGATCCCATGTTTTGAAGGAATAATGATGTCACCATATTAAATTGATACCATGGTCTTTGGCTTCAGTATCAAGTGAAAAAGAACAACCAAAACAAAAACAAAACCCTCTGTTTTCCCCATCTTGTTTCCATACTCATTCTTTTTTCCAAGAACACAAATATCTAAGAACATATTCTTCTTAATAATAGATAATTTAATTATAACCACGTTAACTAAACAAGCAGAATCAGGATTCTGACAGGTTGTGTATAAAATATATGAAGATATGGGGAAAAAATAGACAAAATAGGGCCTTCAACATAGCTCTGAAATGCGGATCGATGGACAGCAGTTCCATACTGGAAGACTGAGACAAGTAGAGCACTCTCCTTTCAGTTGTGCTTTAGCTTTGATTTGCTGTCATTTAACTGATTCCACTTCACAACAGAGAGGAAAAATACCAGCATTAGAGGAAAGAAGCGTATTTTAATTTTAAAATACAATTAATATGCCACAAGTGTTTCACTGTTCATTTTATTGGGAAAAGAACTCCTACAATTGTTGCATAAACCAACCAAAAGAGTTCATTTGAGATTTGGGAGAGTCAGTGGTATGATAATCAACGAAGCCCTTCCAGAGTAGAGAATGATATAGTCTAGGGCTATAAACACTTAGAAAAAGTGTTGCAATATAATTTGCATGCTTCCATTTTTTTCAGTCTCTATTGTGACTGAACTTATTAAGGATAACTTCCTAATGGAAGTTAAAACCTCCCATGATATCTTTCATTCTTCTAAGTGGAACTTTTAAAAAAATAAATCAAATCATGTTATCTCTGTTTATTAAAAATTTCTTATTACATATAGAATAAAACCTATACTTTCATCATTGACCCTGTCAGGAATGATATCTGCTTTTCTTTCAATCTTATTGTTGTGTCACTCTTCTTCTGCCTCCGTATACTGCAGGCCATAACTATTTGGTTGCTGTTTTCAAAGTGCTGCTAATTCTGCCTTAGATTCTTTACATTAGCTTTTCCTATTACCTGGGTGCTCAGCAGCAAAATCTTTGCATAGCTTTCTTCTTCTTATCATTCAGGTTTCAGCTTAGCTGTCACCTCCTCAGGGATCCCTTCTTTCAACCTTAGACGAATGTAGACTCCCATGCCTTTTCACTTCCAGTCACAACATCTTGTTTTATGTTCTCTAAACATGTATTACTACCTACACTGTTCTTTGCATCACAATTCTATGTGATTTATAGTTTTGTTTCTGTGTTCTACAACTGAGGTAGAAATGTAAGCTCTCTGAGAGGAAAGCATTTCCTCTCCCATACATAGTTTCCTCTAACAGGGCTGGACACATAGTAGGTGCTCAGTGCGTGTTCAATAAATGAAGCTCCATATGCCTTCCAAAGTCAATTTTTCATCATAATCATACTCCATTTTTTAGATATTTTGCTAAAATATAGGATTTGAGGGGCAGATCAATATACTTTTTTTCGGCTGTTTAAAATTCAAATGAATAAAAAACAAATACCAACAAATATATGAATGGTTTTAAAAAGAGAGATAGACCTTTGTATTAGAGTCTAGTAAAAATCAACAAAAATATTTGCTTCAGTTGAAATGCAATAAATGAACAAAAGGGAACTGGCATGATGATGTGATCAAGAAAGCTAAGAAAAAGAAATAATGCTTTTCTATTTGAGGATGAATACTAGAAAGAAAGGTCTAAAATATAAACTAAAGAATTAGGTAAATGTGAATGAAACAAAAAATTGCAACATTTAGAATAAAAAGAAAGAATCTTCTTAGGAATTAATATATAGATACAAGTTATGGTATTAAAATATTTGCATACTTTGAAATTTCATTATCAGAGTGAGGTCCTCCATATGGGAATGCTTGCTAATTGCATCTTTTAGTTGTCCAATTTAAGCTGACACAATATTTGCTTGTGAGCTAACTCTGAATTAACTCCCATGTAATGATATTATATAATACCAGTTATTATTGAAAGAATAATGCTTTATTATTATTGAGTAAATAAGAAATGAATAAGAGAATGAAATAAGGAAGACAACACTGGTAGATCACAAGAGTGAGACTAAGTTGGAATTCATAAGGTCAGAGAGAAGCCATATGAGAACGAAGCAGTAGGCTCATCTTGAATTATATTCATTGAGAAAAGAGGGGAATACTATATCATTCTCATTGTCTGCACACAGTGTTAGAACAAAGTGGAATAAAGTTAATATCTTCAAGGGAGAGAAATCTGTCATTTTCCTGACTACAAAACTGCATCCATAACTCTAACAGGACATCTTACAACTTGAAACATATGGCCAACAAGCACTGGCATATTGCTGAAAGTAATCTGACTGAGCAGGCAACTTTCACCTTTCTGATGTAAGTAACCATAACTCCTGGAGTTGATGTAATTTTGTGATTTAAGGACCAATCTCAATCATACTTGGACATCCTGCTGCTTTTCCAAGAGCACTATGCAAATTGGGCAACGCTGTTTGTTCAGATTTTTTTAAATTGATTCAAATAGAATACAGCTTAATGTTGCTTTTCTTTTTGCCTGCAAGTAATACATTCATATAGGCATATGTAGAAATAAAAATTTTGTGAGCTTTTATTATCATGACATCCTAGTTTGCTTTGAGAGGAAGTTAAGAGGGCGTTGATGAAGTATTTAGTCTATGAGTAATGCATTCTTCCACGGTATGCAGATATTACAGATTTTTAATTCATATCTAGTAAGGGAAACAGTCATTTGTGAGTAGAAAAATAAAATAATATTCCTGTAGTTTTATACATTTTTCCTATGGTAGAAAAATCTGGTGGAAAATGTGTCATTTAAAGTTTGTTAAAATACCTAATTTTAAAGGATTTCTGAAAATAATTCAAAATGGAAATTTACTAAAAAATTGTTGTTATCTCTAGGAAATTTTTTTGGCATAAAAAAAAGACAAGCACTTTCACTATTCAAGGCTTATGTGAATAGCAATGCAATTGTCCCAGCCTATTCTGTATATTCATGTTCACCAACTATGTTTATGATATTATCTAAACTTCAATAGGTAAGTTCATATTTGCTTTAGTACTATTATGCTTCAATAAATCAACTACAAACCATAAAAATGTAGATAGTTATCAAAAGACATTTAACAAAATGTCCATAACACTTCAGTTGACCCTTGAACAACACTGGCTTGAGTTGCATGGGTCTGCTTACACAAGAATGTTTTCCAATAAATACAGTCGGCCCTCCTTATCTGTGGGTTTGGCATCCACAACCAAATGCAGATGCAAAAAGACACTATTCAAAGGATGCCAAACCCTTGTAAGAGAAAGGTCAACTTTGTATATACAAAGGTTCCACAGGGCCAACTGCTGGACTTTATTGTGTACAGATTTTGGTACACACTGGGGTTCTAGAACCAATCCCATACCAAGAGATGACTGTAATTAGAGTCATAGAGTACATAGACTTTTCAGATTGGCTTCTTTCACTTAGCAATATGCAACTAAGATTTCTCCATATCTTTTTGTGAGTACTGGGCTCATATGTTTTTATCACTGGTTTTATCACAATATTCCATTGTTTAGATTTCCCAAAATTTCCTTATCCATTCATCCACTGAAGAACATATTGCTTGCTTCAAAGTTTTGTCAATTATGAATAAAGCTGTTAGAAACATTCTTATAATAAACAAAAAAAGACAAGCAAATTGTCTTGAAAAATGTAGGACTTGACAACTCATTGACATCTGCAGACTTATTGCCCTCTTATTTTTGTTGTTATTTAATATACAATAAAATACAGTCATGCATCACTTGATGATGAAAATACGTTCTGTTAAATACGTCGTTAGGTGATTTCATCATTGTATGAGTATCATAACATGATACAAACTTAGGCTGTATGGGGCAATCTATTGCTCCTCAGTTAGAAACTTATACAGGATATTACTGTAGTGGATACTACAGGAACAGTAACACCAATGGTAAATATTTGTGTATCTAAACATAGAAGAGGCACAGTAAAAATACAGTGTGAAATATTAAAAATGGTGTACTTGTATAAGGAACTTACTTTTTTTGTTTTTTCCTTAAGTCGGAATCTCAGTCTCTCACCCAGGCTGGAGTGCAGTGGCATTCTCACGGCCACTGCAGCCTTCATCTGATGGGCTCAGGCAATCCTTCTGCATCAGCCTTCCAAGAAAACTGGAACCAAAGGCATGTGGCACCATGTGCAGCTAATTTTTTGATTTATTATAGAGACAAGGTATTGCCATGTTGCTGGGGCTGGTCTTGAACTCCTGAGCTCAGGCATTCTTCTCGCCCCCACCTCCCAAATTTGTCAGCCATAATGCCTGACTAGGAACTTCAGTTGACTCTATTAACAGAGCTTGCAGGACTGAATGTTGCCCTAGGTGAGTCAGTGAGTGACTAGTGAGTGAATTTGAAGGCCTAGGACATCACTGTACACAACTACAGACTTTAGAAACACCCTACACAGCCTATACTAAATCTGTTTAATATTTTTCTTCAATAATAACATCTGTTTATTATAACACTTTTACTCTATAAACTTTTACATTTTTAGAAACTTTTTGACTCTTTTTAAATTTTTTTATCAGTTTTTTTTTATATTGTGGGGTACAGTTAAGGGTTAGGTATACAAATATGCTTCATTCAGTCCCCATTGTTGATAACAGGTGTCTCCCCATCCTCAGACAGATGTTTACTACCATTAGTCCCACTCCCCCCCAAAGTTTCCCACCACTGTCATTCATTTTCTTATGGAAGTGCGTTGGATGATCAAGGTCCACTATATGAGTGAGAATATGTGATACTCAGATCTTTGTTTCTGTGAGAGGTCACTCAGTATTATAGACTGTAGCTCCATCCAGGTTGCTGCGAAATTCATGATTTTGTTCTTTTTTATGGCTGCATAGTATTCCATCATGTATATGTACCACATTTTTAAAATCCAGTCCTCTTTTGATGGACAGTGTGGTTGGTTCCAGGTTCTTGCTATTGTGACTGTTTTGTAATAACACACAACTTCAAACACAAACAAAAATATTTTATTTTTTATATACTTATTATAGAAGAATTTTTATATTTTTAAAGTTTTGACAAAAAAATTTAAACATTTTTGCTAAAGACTAAGAAAAAACACACATGTTAGCCTAGGCCTACACAGAGCCAAATCATCTATATCAATGTCTTCCACCTTCACGTTGTGATCAACTGAAAATATTTATGGCAATAATATGCCACAGAGTTGTTATGTCCTGTGACCACAATGCGTTCTTCTGGAATATCTTCTGAAAAACCAGTCTGGCTGTTTTATAGTTAACTTTCTTTTTTTTAAAGTAGAAGTCATACACTCCAAAATAATGATAAAAGGTATAGTCTAGTAAATACATAAACAAGCAACATAGCTGTTTATTATCATCATCATCAAGTATTATGTACTGTACGTGATTGTATTTGTATACCCTTATATGACTGACAGTGTCATAGATTTGTTATACCAGCATCACCACAAACACATGAGTAAAGTGTTGAGCTACCATGACTTTATTATCACGGCCACGACCTTCACTAGGTGAAGGGAATTATAATCTCAGGAGACCACAGTCATGTATGTAGTCTGTTGACTGAAGCGCTGTTATTTATTAGCTATCTATCTGTTAAAAAATACATAGTAGCATATTTACATCATTTTGTCATCATTCTATGAGAGCAATAGATGTTTTGCTATCCATTTTGATGAATGGTTTGTACAATATGAAATTGTCTTTATGGCTTTCAAAAAATTGCATGTGTCATAGTTTTTGAGGCCAATTGCCTTGCTGGAATGCTCTGGAAGCAAGGTGGAGATATATTCAGTAGATTGGAAGATGGAAAGTGTTTCCTGGTCAAATTTGAATAGGTTTCAAAATTGTTACAATGTAGAATTAAACCGGAAAGGATAGTTTAAAAAGTTGAAGATACAGAGTTAGAGATGAAAACAGTTATTCTAAGTGAACTACCACAGAAACAAAAAACTGAATACCGCATGTTCTCACTCCTAACCAGATCCTAACCACTGGACACATAAGCACAAAGGGAGCAACAACAAATTCTGGACACAGCTGAAGGAGGTTGAGGGGGAAGGTTAAGGGGCACACAACCACACACTGAGTGCCAGGTCCACAACCAGGAGGAGGAAGGGCTCGTCAAAAGTCTAAATCTCACTTGCACAGAATTTACTTATGTAGTAAATCCTCACATGTACTCTAAAATAAACTTTAAAAGCCATTGCTTTACTAAACTCTGGTGTGGTCATGTGCTCTATGAGCTATGGCCACCACCGTGTTTCCTAAACTTTGTTCCCCTTTCCGACCTTGCAGAGGTGAATCTCCTCGCTCTTTCTTTCTAATTTACTTTCTAAATAAACTATATTTTCCAATCTAATAAATAAATAAATAAATAAATAAATTTTTAAAAAACTTACTGCACAAAATATTTCTAGTGATGTCATATGCTAATACATGCAATGTGCTTAGTAGAATTGTATCCATTTTATTCAAAGTCTTATATCACTTGAAAAAATAAAACAGTGGTTACCAGCAGTGAGGGTGGATGAAGTGGAGAGATGCAGGTCAAAGGATAGGTAGGACAAATAAGTCTAGAGATATAATGTACAAACTGAGGACTATAGTTCATAATACTGAATTGCATTCAGAGTTTAGATACTCTTGCCACACATGCAAAAGAAAGGGTTTCTATGGGAGGTGATGTATATATTAATTTGATTGATTATGTTAGCCATTTCACTATATGTATAGCAAAACATCATGTTGTGCACATAAAATATATACAACAAAATTTAATAAAAAGAGGAAAAAAGGTGGCATGTATTTAGATTATGAAAATCTAGATCGAAGCTGGGCGATTGTTGCAAATTTCAAATTAAAACACAAGCTGAGAAATAGTAACAAGTTATAAAAATCCAAAATTAGGTAGCACAAGAATCTGAGTTTGGGATAATGGAAGATCTGGTATGGGTGGCAGATTGCAAGAGTCTGAGATAAATTTGGGAGAACATTCTGAACAAAATGTGCAGGTTTTAATAATTTGTTTTTTTCTTTTTTTCAACATACATTTATAAGATAGCCAATATACTAGCAGTATACTAAAAATAAGTATTTACATGTCATAAAATATCTGCTCTGAAATATTAACATCTTTGAGATGCGTGAATTATTACTTCTAGTTTTAAATAAAAAGGAAGTTCTGCCTAGTAGGAGCTGGTGTCCTAGGGGAAATGCAGTCTAGATCAGCAGTCCCCAGGCTTTCTGGCATCAAAGATCGGTTTTGTGGAAGACAGTTTTTCAATGGATGGATGGGGGTGTGGTGGAGTATAGTATAGGGCTCATCAGGAATTAGATTCTCATAAGGAGTGCACAACCTAGATCCCTCGTGTGCCCAGTTCACCATAGGGTTCACGTTCCTATCAGAATCTAACACTGCCACGAATATGACAGGAGGCAGAGCTCTGCTTGCCAGCTGCTCACCTCCTGCTGGTGACATGGTTCCTAGCAGGCTCCGCAGTCTGGGGATTGGGGACCCTTGGTCCAACTCCTTGTCCTGCAACTTCTATGGAATTGCAACCAACTGAAGGGTGGAAATGTGACTCTATTTGAATACTTCCTTCCTCCCACTCTCTCACCCTTCAGTTGGCTAGAATTCCATAGAAGCTGGAGGACAAGGAGTTGGAGACAGAGAAGAGTGCAAAAATAACAAAAATGGCTCTGAGAACAAATAAGCAAATGACTGGCAGACATGGTTATCCTCTGTATTAGTTTTTTATTGCTACTGTAACAAATTGCCATGGATTTAGTAGCTTAAAAGCACATAAACTTATTATCTTGCAATTCTGAAGCTTAAAGTGTAAAATAAGTCTTATAAGACTAAAATTAAGGAGTCACGGGGGTAAATTCCTCTGAGGTGCTGGGCAAATCTGTTTCTTGCTGTTTTGTTCTAAATGTTTGTGTTCCTCCAAATTCATATGTTAAATTCTAACTTCCAAGGTGATGATATTAAGTGGTGAAGGCTTTTGACAGGTGGTTAGTGCCATTATAAAAAAGGCTTCAGAGAGCTGCCTGGCATCTTCAACTATGTGAGAACACAGCTAGAAGATGCCGCCTATTAACCAGAGTGCAAGCCCTCACCAGTCACCAGTTGTACTCGGGCCTTGATCTTGGGCTTCCCAAATTTTAGAACTGTAAGCAATATATTTATGTTGTTTATAGGCTACCTAGTGTATGATATTTTAAAAAATATAATCCAAAATAGACTCAGACACTTGTTTTATGGGCTAAGACACTTGCCCTCTCCAGCTGCTAGAAGGCCACGTGCATTGCTTGGTATGTCACTCTAACATCTCATTCCATCCTCATATCTTCTTCTCTAACTCTTTTTTCTATTGTAAAAATGTGGGATACAAGTCAGAATTAGGTTCATAAGTATTTTAAGTACAGGTGAAGTTTGGGCCTCCAACTGGTCCACACTTTCCCTGATTTAGGTTCAGAAACCCTTAATGATATTCCATGTTCCCCCTGTCTCTTTCCCTGGTCAGTATCCTGCTACTGCCAAACCCTCTTTTATTGTATTATGATACATATTCAGGACCAACTTATAAGTGAGAACATGTGGTATTCAGCTCTTTATTTCTGTGATAGATCACTAGTATAATGGTCTCCAAACCCACTCAAGTTGCCGCAAAGTCTATAATTTTGCTCTTCTTTATGGCTATGTAGTACTCCATCATGTATATATACCACATTTTCTTTATCCGGTTCACTTTCAATGGACAGCAGGATTGGTTCCATGTTTTTGCTATTGTGAATAGTGCTACAATAACCATGTGTGTGCAAGTGACTTTTTTTGGTAGAATGATTTGAGTTCCTCTGGGTATATTCCCAGAAGGGGGATTGTTGGGTCACATGGAAGGTCAATTTCTAGTTATTTTAAAAATTACCACACTGATTTTCATAGAGCTTGAACTAAATTCTAACTCCCACCAACACTGTAAAAGCATTCCCTTTTCTCCACATCCTCATCAGCATCTATTATTTTTTGTTTTATTAATGATGGCCATTCTTACTAGAGTTAGGTGGTTTCTCAATGTGGTTTTGATTTGCATTTCTCTGATGATTAGTGAAGCTGAGCATTTTTTCTTGCATCTGTTGGCTGTTCATATGTCTTCTTTTGAGAAGTATCTATTCATGTATTTTGTTTACTTTTTAATTGAGTTTTCCCCCCCTTTTAGCTTGTTTGAGTTCCTTGTAGAATTGAAGGACTTTCTTACATCACACCACCTCCCAAGAATCAAACAAGAGCGGCCACTACACTCCAGTCTGGGTGATGGAGTGAGACTCCAACTCAAAAAAAAAAAAAAGTAAATTGAAATACTAAATAAACCAATAACAACACAGGAAATAGATTCTGTCATAATAAAACTTTCTGCCAAAATAAAGACCTGGACCAGATAGCTTCCCAGCAGAATTCTACAAAACATACAAGAAAGAGCTGATACCAATCCTATGGAAAGTATTCCAGGCAATTGAGAAAGATAGACTCCTCCCCAAATCATTTTATGAAGCTAACATCACTCTGATACCCAAATCTGGCAAACACCCTACAAGGAAAGAGAACTGCAGGTCAATCTCCTTGATGGACATTGATGTACTAATTCTCAGCAAGATTCTAGCAAATCAGATCCAACAACACATCTCAAGAATCATCTACCATGACCAAGTAGGCTTTGTTCCCAAGTTGCAGGACTGGTTCAACCTCTGCAAGACCATAAAGGTAATTCAATGCATCAACAGATATAAAAACAAGAACCACATGATTATATTATTAAATGCAGAAAAAAATTCAACATCTCTTCTTGACAAAAACCCTTGAGCATCTAGGCATAGAAGGAACATTCCTTTAACCCCCTCCTTCCTTCTTAAAAGGACTATTGTGATTATATGAGCCTAGCTGAATAATTCAGGATACTCTAACCTCTCAAGATTCTTAATTTAATCACTTGTGCAAAGTTCCTCTTGCCACATAGGTAACATATTCACAGATTCAAAGGACTAAGATTTTGCAACATTTTTAGTGGGTTAGGTTAGTTTGCTTACCATATCCTTTGACCCTATTTTGAAGGATTTTTTGTATTTCACTATTATTGAGTTGTGACATATTACTAGACAGCAAAATATGAATTGATTAATATGTTGCTGATTTTCTGTTATTTGGAAATAGTTGGTCCCTACACATATGCTACCAGCACTGATTTAGCAGATTTTAGACTCAGAATCTAGAGGATAAATATGTAATCAATATTATTATAATTGAATAGATGTATACAAAAACTTAAATTATAATAATGTGTTACTTTTAGGATCTCAAGAATTACAATTAAGATATAACATTATCTTATTTATTGAAAAAACCATTCAGACACCCCAATACATTATTTCATGTGGTAGTCATTCAGAATTGTAATAAAAATAGAATTTACTTTTGATAGAAATGTCATTTCTAAAGAACTTGGCTTATTCTAAATATGTGATTGCTTTAGTATGTTAATTAAATGATAAATAAGATGATCAGATCCACTGTCTCTGAAGGATGATAAGCTTCAAACTCCTGTTACATCTATATCACAGATTTGAAGCTTAAGCTAAATGTTTTTCTCTATCCCCCTCCAAGAATTTTCCTCATATTCTATCCTCTTGGCTTAATTACAAAGTTTAAAATTTAGCTTTATGATTTCAGTGTGTAGATGAATGGATCTACATATCTATAAGGCAAAGATAATATATTAGGGGCTATAATATTTCTTCCCATTAATACTTTTCAGAACAGATTTATAACTATTCTAACATGTCAAAATGCAGAGAAATGGCCTTGGTAGCAAAAGAGGCCCAGTAAACCCAGAAAGTATCATTTCATTCATGAAGTGCCAGAAAAGTTAAAAGGTTAAGGAAAACACAGGTAATATTGCATCTGAGAAACTAAAGATGCATCATTTATAATTCAGTTTCCTGATAAAAGGCAAGAAGGAAGAATAATGCAACTGCCAATCACCCGCATGAAATAGCAAATAAGTTTAGAGAAGGGTTGGCAGAAAGGCAACAACTTAACACTGCATAGATTTAGAAGCAATCCAGATGTCCTTCAAAAACTGAATGGATAAATTATAAAACCTGTGGTACATCCATACAACGGAATACTATTCAGTGATAAAAAGATATACACTATTAAACCATGATAAAGCATGGAGGAATCTCCATGCATATTTAGATAGTGAAAAAAATCATTCTGAAGAGGTGGCATTTTGTTTAATTCCAACTGTATGGCTCCCTGAAAAACACAAAACAATAGAAGTATTAAAAAGATCAGTGATTGTCAGAGGTTTGGAGGAGGAAGAGAGGAGTGGAAGGTAGAGAGAGCACAGTTGATTTTTAGGGCAGCGAAAACGATTCTAATATGACACTGTAATGGTGGATACATGCAATCGTTTGTCAAAATACTTAAATGTACAACACAGAGTGAACCCTAGTGTAAATTTTGGACTTCAGTTAACAATAATGTATCAATACTGCCAATAAATTGCAACAAATGAATCACTGTAATACAATATATTAATAGAGGAAACTGTGGTGGAGGGATAAGTGGCACATGGGAATTTTCTTGGGAGAGAAAAGAAGTGCATAGATATGGGGTCTTATTAGTTGAAAATCATGTCTTAATCACAGGGTCGACCAACAACGGACTGACAAAGAGATTCTGGACTCTACCTATACAGTTACGAAGTTGAGTTTTGGTGTAATGCAATCTTATTGAAAAGCATTAGTATAGAGCCTGATATCTTGTCTTTATAGGATATTAATCTCCGTTTTTTGTTACTGACTTTTGTTTCATTTTCGCTGCCCTAAAAATCAACTGTGCTCTCTCTACCTTCCACTCCCCTCTTCCTCCTCCAAACCTCTGACAATCACTGATCTTTTTAATACTTCTATTGTTTTGTGTTTTCCAGGAAGCCATACAGTTGGAATTAAACAAAATGTAACCTCTTCAGACTGATTTCTTTCATACTTATTCTACTCACAGAATATCAGAAGGGAAATCATTGTAATTTTCCTCACCTATCTCTTTTTTTTTTTTTTTTTGAGTTGGAGTCTCACTCTGTCACCCAGACTGGAGTGCAGTGGCCGCTTCCGGCCACCGCAGCCTCGACCTGCTGGATTCCCGCGATCCTTCCGCCTGAGCCTTCCGAGTAGCCGAAATTACAGGCATGCGCTACCATGCCCGGCTGGTTTTTTTTGATTTATTGTAGAGATGAGGTCACGCTGCCCAGGCGGGTCTCGAACCCGCGGGCTCAGGCAATCCGCTCACCTCAGCCTCCCAAAGGCGCGGGATTATAGGCTGAGCCACCGAGCCCGGCTTCCTTACCTATCTCTTAAAGTAAAGGACATAGTCCATGAAATTGAGAAACACCTCTTTGATGTCTGCCTATACTCTAGCCTTGAGAGTTTTATTAAAGTACTTGCGATACCTTGAATTTTTTAGTTGTAGTCCAACTCTGAACACATTTATCCTCTTCTTTTTTTTTTTTTTTTTTGAGTTGAAGTCTCACTCTGTCGCCCAGACTGGAGTGCAGTGGCCGCTCCCGGCCACCGCAGCCACGCCTGCTGGGGTCCGGCGATCCTTCCGCCTCAGCCTTCCGAGTAGCTGGAATTACAGGCATGTGCTACCACGCCCGGCTGATTTTTTGATTTATTGTAGAGATGAGGTCTCGCTGCCCAGGCGGGTCTCGAACCTGCGGGTTCAGGCAATCCACTCACCTCAGCCTCCCAAAGGCGTGGGATTACAGGCTGAGCCACCGAGCCTGGCTACATTTATCCTCTTCTTGTGCCAACTTTCTATGGAAACTGCTTCCAGATTACTTAAAATTATTTTATCTTGAGATATTACTGGTTCTTATTCATTTACATGTGAGCTGTAAGCAAAAATATGAGTTTCCAGTGTTGATCAAAAGTAACCACTTCTCTGTTAGAAAATATGGATAAATTAACTTAAGAGTAAAAGAACTTTGTCATCAAGATGTGTCAATATTTATTTGTGTGAGTCCTTATGATCTCTGGGTAAAATATTCCATAATGGTTAAAATATAAGTTTTTTTTAAATAAAAGTTAAATTGTAATATTGTCTTATATACACATAAGAAAATAAGACTGAATTTTTTGTTCAGCAGTGTTAGATCTGTAAATATCACAAACATTTTCTTTTAGATTAATTTTCTTGATTTTTATAGAAATTGAATGAATATTTATTTGAAATGATCACTAATAACATATTTTCTTTAATTCTACACATAATTATTTATAAACTAGCTTTTAAAATTAAGAAATTGTAAATATGACAAAAAAGAAAATGAAGTTTGGAAACGCATATAGTGAAAAATAAAAATTTCCTTTCTAAATCCCCTGTTCGCTAGTCATATGTCTCAGACTATTTTCTATATAATGATTTCTTCTATATTTTTCCAGAATTTTCCATGCACATATAGGCTTACATATGTACATTAGTATTATGTAATATATATTTAAAATATAAAATACTATATATGTAAATATCATAAATAATATGTGATATAGAGTTATAGATATACATATATAATTTATATCTTTGGACATCACCACATGTAAAGCTCCATCAATCATGGGGGCAAGTATTTGTGTATGGATGTGGCTCAGGAATATGTTTCTGAGAGAAAAAATTCAGAATTTCCTTAGATTTTTGGAATTACTTAATTATTGGAATGTACCTCTAATGCTAATCATGTGATACAGCAAACAACTCTCTGTCTAGAATCATTTAGCTCAAATCTTAATAACAGAGTAGACGCTACTGCAGATCATTAATGGATTTCCTGAGCCCATGTCAGTCTTGCAAGACTTGGCTTCATAAATACTTCCGTCATGGAGTGTTCTGAACAGGACACTTTCAGTACTTCAAAAGTTTACATTTGGCTGTTGGCCAAATAATACAATCTTTGTTTGACTATCAGTGGAAAATATTCAAGTAGATGAATGTACAGTGGAATGAGCTCTTCCTAAAGGATTCAAACTCAACAACACATTGCCATATAATTTCAATAGGACTTCATTTCTCCTAAAGCAATGCCATTCTGGTTAAATGAAATTAAATATGTTTTATTTTCTGGCAGTACCCTTGTGGATAGGTTATAAGCCTTTCGTCATTCGAAAGATGTCTTATTTTTATGCCAGAAAGTCAGAATTAGGAGACAGCAAATTGTGGTCTTTAAAATCCTCAGGAGAGGCCTCCATAAGTGGAATGATTTGTATTTTTTGGCTTTATCACAGACAGCTTAAAAATTAACCACTACAGCGCCCCATGTTTTCAAATAAACACTTCGCATATCTGTGCACTTTAGAATAGGAAATTAGCTTTAAAAACTAGTTAATGAGTATGAGTAGGTATTTGTAAAGTCGATTAATACTAGTCAAATTCTATTTGGCATACAGGCCACTTACTCTTAAGCCAGTGACTGTTTCAGACCTTGTGACCGTCAGGATACTTTCCCCTCATATCACCAGTGCTATCCTATGCAATAAATTGAAAACACATGCACACACATCCTCCCCTCAAGTGATTAATAAAGGAACTCAATTATAGTCACTTAAAACAATTGAAAGGCATTTGTTAAAAAAGGACAAAGCATGAAATGTGGAAAACATAGGATATGAAAGGCTTACATTTGGTTGCATGTGTATAGTTTAATTTGAAGTTGCTCTTAGTTTCAATATAGAACTTTTGGTGATAGTATGACAGCAGGGGAATGAATATAAATGAACTGTGGGAAGAGCCTGATGGTTGGGTCAGAGACTTTTTTCCCCTCTATTTTCTTTTGTGTGTGAGATTCTGTTCTTAATTGTATCCTTTGCCTTTTTACAGAGCAATTGCATAGATTGATGTTGTTTTACTGTTGAAACTGACTGCAGAAATGGCATGTGCTAACTCTGAATATCAGAGAAAATGCAAGCAATTGTATGCTCTATTCTATTAACAGGTACAAAAGCAAGACATCAATTTACATAATTTTATCACTGATGGGAGATAAATGGGGAGGGCTATATCACCTAATTCTTTTGATGTGAGGAGTCTATATGCTTAATTCTGGCTCATCAGAAGTTATTTCGAATTCTAGGACACACAAGAAATTATAATAAACCCAGCTATTGCCAAAAAATGGGACTTAGACAATTGCTGTCAAAACCTCCTTTAGCTGGGCTCGGTGGCTCAGCCTGTAATCCCGCACCTTTGGGAGGCGGAGGTGAGTGGATCGCCTGAGCCCGTGGGTTCGAGACCTGCCTGGGCAGTGAGACCTCATCTCTACAATAAATCAAAAAATCAGCCGGGCGTGGTAGTGCATGCCTGTAATTCCGGCTACTTGGAAGACTGAGGTGGAAGGATCACTGGAGCCCAGCAGGTCGAGGCTGCGGTGGCCGGGAGCGGCCACTGCACTTCAGTCTGGGAGACAGAGTGAGACTCCAACTCAAAAAAAAAAAAAAAAAAAAACCTCCCTTAACACCACCATGCCTCTCCTTATGTTCGGTCTTCTTCACCAAGAACTATTCAATATAGTTTCTTTGTCCTTTATAAATTAACTTGCTCTACATACATTCCTTCATCTTTCAGAATTATAAAAGTATTTTAAGTATTGACTAGCTAATTTTACATAGTCTACATTAGAATGCCACTGAATGCCAGATGAGAATGTAAAGGAGAGAGAAAGATGTACATCCTCAAATATGCCCATTCCTTTTCTTACTCTCTCTCTCTACTAGAGAGAGAGAGAGAGAGAGAGAGAGAGAGAGAGAGACAGCAAATTATAAAAATGAAATCATATATTCTCTGTCATTTCTCTTTTCAACTTACCCATTTTGAACCATTTTAATATACATATATCTTCCAAATTCCTTTTTTACTACTATGATGCATTCTATTGTGTAAAGGCATTTTAAATTATTAACTAATCATCTATTAATAGATAGAATTTTTTTTACTTTGGCAATAAACAGCAAAAGCAACAAAACTACTACAATGACAATATATGTCTTTGCACATTTATCTGAATGTTTGTTTAGTTAAATTCCCTAAAATTTGAGTTACTGTGTCAAGGAAATGTGCAATTCTTCTATTGTTACTTATGATCAATTTTTCCTCCAGAGAGTTTCTCTCTGTTCATACTTCTGTGTACAAAATATTTTATCATTGGTCTTTTGAAAGAAGTCCTTTTTAGAACTCTGTTAGATATTTGACACAAAGCACTAAAAGCAGTTTACAAGTTTAAACAAAAAGAGTAAGGAAGATGTTTTTGGTTGTGCTTTGTCTAGTTTTCCGGCTTACTTAGCATCTATGCAGGGAAGCTTTCCATGTCAAAGATAGTCTGCTCCAGACAAGAATATTGATGAAGCAATATTAGACCAACTTTGGCAACCAGCTTTGGGTGGTTAACTGATTTCTGGTCTCGCTTACACATTGCCAACTATTAAAAACAATCCATGGGTTGAAGGGTGAAACTCAGCAGAGAAAGCTAAGCATAGGACCTGTCAGAATAGCAAGTGCTTAATGTGTTTTTTGACTGTTGAACGAACTATTCTGAATCAAGTGTAAATATGTAAAGTGAAAGATGGCTGCACTAGGGAGAATCGTTTTACCAGAGTGCATGATATTTATACTAAAACCTGAAATCAGAATGTCCAAAAATTGTAATATAACAATGAAATAAATTAGTGAATTACAGTTGTTGTTTATATTCTACAGGAGTATATTACTTGGGCATATATTAATCCTGAGTATGTGGCTTTCATTTTTTTAATAAGGTAAAAGAGAACATTTTTTAATGAGACTGTTATATTGATACAGAGACCTGCTAATGTCTGTCCATATTGTCACAGCCCCTAGAGAAGGGCATGGCAAGGACTCAAGAACTCCTTAAAATTCCCGAACAATATTCCTGAAAGTTAATAAAAGGTGTGCTCCCCTTTATCTCCTATCCACTCTCAGTAAGTAGCTTCAGGGAATTCTTAACCTCCTTCTAGTCTACACCCAATCAAGTTAAAGATGCAAATCCCCATTTGCTCCCTTTTTTTTGAGTGGTCATAAGTTTGAATAATATAGTGTCAATGTAATCATAAGTCTTGTGATTTGTAACTTTTGCATAATGCATGATGTCTTAGGTCGTGTAAACTTCCTTTACTCTATGACAAGCCTAATTAACGCTTCTGCTGGGCCTTACCGATAAAAGTTATGAGATACCTCTGATACCTGGCACCAGGAAGTCTGGACGGAAAAATGTGGCTGAAACTCAAGTTTTATACAATGCTCTGCTGGTCTCATAGCAAATGTATAGGTTCTAACAACTCTGGACTATAAAAGTGAACTGCAAAATCCTAGAGAGTGAGCAGAAACATTTTAGAATGACCTCGAGTCCGGCTCTGCTCCCTGGGTTCGAATTCAGAAATAAACTTCTTTCTACCAGTTCCCTGCCCCTTGATTTATTGGTATCAAGTGTGAGCAGTCGTTACTCAGACCATAACAATATCCCTTACTTCAAGGAAGCAAACTAACACAATCTTGTTACATCAGGTATTTATAACTTTCTATTTCTTTTGGTAGATATTGAGAACTGGAAATTAATTTTATTAATGGCCTTACATTTGGTGTTTAATGTTGTACTATATTTCTCTGTGGTAGTTTATAATTTTCTAAATATTAAAAATATGCTTAAAATTAAACATATCATGTTAGGTAAACGATGAAGTTTAAGTGGTGTTGTGATGTTCTCCCTAGGAATTCAGAAATTTCTGAATGATGAATCTTGTCAAATACCTCTTCTCTCACTCCCATGAGCTTTCTACAGAAGCTAGTTAATTAATTAAGTAGTTTTGGAATAGACCATTCAATAGTTTTGTAATGTCCTATGCCTCTAATACAGATCATTGGGGAAAAAAATGAGTCAGAGCTTGGCTTAGTGAGGCCTTAAATGGGATCTCCTACATGGCCCCACCCCTACTGCCATTTAAATCTATGAGGGCACAGCAGACCCAGGAAGATAGTGAGTCAGTGTTGCTCTAGGAGACAGACAAGCTTTCCCCACAGCCAGGTCGTACTGTGTACAAAATTCAAGAGGAAAGGGGGAGCCAGGACTCTGCTCTTTAAGGAAAAGTGATAATGAGATCCAGGGAATTCCCACATTCTCATCAGTCATGATAAAAGAAATGCTCACATAGTGTACGTTATACACTTTGATCCATGCATAGTGTATGCATGCCAGTTTCTAAGGACTTCATGTATATTCACTTATTTAATTCTCATAATAACCCTGAAAAGTAAGTGCAGACAAGAAAATTGAGGTCCAATGAAGGTATTGTCCTGAAAATAATAGTATCAACTGGGATTTGAATTTAGGCATCTGGCTCCAGAGTTGATGCATACATTTTTTCTCCAGTGGAAGATGTGAGCCTGAAGAAGAAAATTTGGTATAGGTAGACAGAAGGGCGTTTAATCTAACACAACATAATACTAATCTATTCAAAGTTGATTGAGTTCTTATAGCATCAGAATTTACTTTTACTTGGTTTTCCCTTTTCTTGTTGAACACTCATAGTGATCATCTGAGGTAGATGATTATTAATCCTATTCTGAAGATGAACAACCTAAACAGAGGGAGACTAAGAGAGTTGGCCAATGTCAAAAAGTTGGTAACTTACGAAATCAGAAATCATAACCATGTTTCTCTCCACTAAACTGTGTTTTTCTGCTAAGCTACGACCTGGTAGAGAATACTTTCCTACAATATTTTCTTATATATGTTTTTTTCTTAGCTCCCTGGGATTACTCAGAAAATAATCAGAATGTAGTGCTTCTTTTTGATAGAAAAGAGCCCTATAGACTTTAAAGAGAGTTCTGGATATCCACCTTGGAGTAAGCTCCTTATATATTTGTATCTATATCTCTATATATCTAAATATCTACATCTGTATCTATAGCTATATCATTTATATTTATATGTCATCTATTTATCCTTATAACTTGGGACTGCTAAAATGTATAGTTTTTTTCTATTGTCTTCAGAAATTTTTGCATATTAGGCTAAAAATTTAACCTCTATTTGATTAAATGGCTCAACTTTTGAGGACTCTTGCATCCATCTTGCTGCAACAGAAGAGCTGAAAGTCCAGAAATGAATCCAATTATACCATGAAAAAGGGACTTTTAACAACATGAATCACATCTCACTATTACATTTTCAAACAGAAATCAAAATACAAACACGAAATTCCCTTCCTCGTTGGAGAAATTAAATTTAAAAATATTAAACTTGGAATTTATTTAAACTATGCGCTGCAGATAATCCTTTGTGCAATAGAGATCTTAATTATATGCTTCATGTTAGTAGCCATAGCCCAGACCTCTTCCACTCTTAAGAGGAATTACTTCAACCCTAAACTTTTCATGTTTTTCACTGTTCCAAAATGACCATGGGTGAATAAGAAATAAAAGTAGTTCTTCATCAACTTTGTGCTCTATTGCTGGGTTTATTCTTTCTGGTATCAGAGCTTCCACCTTTACTTGTGAGTAGGTGCTTCATACTTGTAGCAGTCACTTTATCAAGTGACACTGTCTTGATTTTACACATAAATAAATTCATGCTCTTGTCTCTGTACTTTTTCAACACACACGGGGTTCCCCAATTTTTCCCCCAGTGCTGTAGTACTAAAGTGCTACTGCTTTATAATGAGGTTTATCTTGTCACTGCTAAAGCAAAGTTTCCATCTTTCAATACTTTCATTTTTTTTCCTGGTTTACCCCAATCTACCTAAAAGTTCCAGGAAAGTTTTAAAAAGTTCAATCTATTTTTCAGTTGCACATATTTATTTTCTGTTATTGATAAGAAGAATATCATAATTGGTTTAGAATTTTATTTATTTATTGTTTAAATAATGTATTTATTTATTATAGAGTTGTGGGGTACAAATGAGGATTTACTACACAAGTAGGCTGCGTGCAGGTGAAATTTGGGTTTCTAGGTAACCCACAATCCCCCTGATAGTGGACCAAGTACCCTTTGTGTTGTCACATCCTCTTTCCTCCCTCCCTTCCCTAGTAGTGTCCAGCAACTGCTGATCCCACTCATGTGCTAATGTGACTAGTGTTCAGGGACCGCTTTGTGAGTGAGAACATGCAGTATTCAGTTATCTGCTTCTGTTATAGTTCACTTACTATGATGGTCTTCAACTGCATCAAAGTTGCTGTGAAGACCATGATTTTCTTATTTTTTGTGGCTGTGTAATATTCCATCATGTATATGTACCACATTTTTTTTATCCACTCCACTTTTGATGGGGAGTAGGATTGATTCCATGTTTTTGCTATTGTGAATAGTGTGGCAATAAACATGCATGTTCCTCCAGGTATATTTCCAGGAGAGGAATTGGTGGATCATATGGAAGATCAATTTCTAGTTGTTTTAGAAATCACCACACTGCTTTCCATAGTGGTTGAGCTAACTTATATTTCCACCAACAATGTAGAAGCATTCCTTTTCTCCATGGCTACACCAGCACCTGTTGTTTTTTGACTTATTAATGATAGCCATCCTTACTGGAGTTAGGAGTATCTCATTGTAGTTTGGATTTACATTTCCCTGATAATTAGTGAAGATGAGCATTTTTTTCAAGAGTCTGTCGGGTGCTTGTATGTCTTCTTTTGAGAAGTGTCTATTCTGTCCTTTGCCTACTTTTTAATGGGGTTGTTTATTTTTTTCCTTTCACTTCATTTGAGTTCCTTGGAGATCCTGGATGTCAGGTTTTGGTTAGATGCGCAAATTGCAAATAGTTTTTCTCATTCTGTGGGTTGTCTCTTTACTCTCTTGATGGTTTATTTTACTGTGCAAAAACTTCTCAGTTTAATGAGGTCCCACTTGTCTACCTTAGCTTTTGTAGCATTTGCTTTTGGGAAATTGGTGATAACTTCATTGCGTACTCTGATGTCCAGAAGGGTGTTGCCTACATTTTCTTATAAGATTGCTATTGTTTATTATATTTAGGTCCTTGATCTATTTTGAGTTGATTTTTGTATATGGTAAATAAGTAGGGTCCAGTTTTATTCTTCTGCATGTGGTTAGTCAGTTTTCCCAGTACCATTTGCTAAATATTGTCTCCTTTCCTCAGAGATTGTTATTGGTGGCTTTGTTGAAGATAAGTAGGTTGAGCCACTGTGCTTTCACTTTCAGAATCTTTATCCTGTTCCATTGGTCTCTGTGTCTATTCCTGTAACAATACCATGTAGTGTTGGTTACTGTAACCGTGAAATAAAGTTTAAAGTCTAGAAGTGCGATGCCTCCCACTTTGCTCCTCTGGCCAGAAATTGTTTTGACTATTTGTGCTCTTTTTTTGTTTCTATAGGAATTTCTGTATTGTCATTTCCAGGTCTGTGAAAAATTTTAAAAGCTTTTCCCTTTTCTTTGCTTTAGGCTTAGACATTTACTTCTCATGTATACCCTTCTACTTTCTGCCTTTTTGTTTTCTCCAAGATCAAATGATAAGTTTTTCCCAAACATCGACAATGTTAAAAAGAAAATAAAACAAATAACCTTCCCATGATCACCATTTTGATTGTGGCATTTTCACATAGGAGATAGATTTTATAACAGGCTTTTAAAATTGTTTCAACTGGCTTCTTTTCAGTGAATTTCGTCTTCCCTGTTTCTTCTTTTGACTTTCCTTGAACCTTCACACAGTGCAGAACTGATTTTCCATGTACTATAATTCTATTCTCTTGAAATGACTAAATGGTTTCAAAAATATGTTTCCCTGATCTTTCTAGCGTTCCCTTTTACAAATAGATTCACATCTAAAGAAATTGACCCATTCATCAGAAATAAGTTCCCAATTGCTCCAATTATTAACTCTGTGCTTTCAGACAGAGCCTCAGAGGCTTCTTCATCTTGTTTCCCTCTTTGGAAGTTAGTTCAATTTATCTCATGAAATTTTAACATTCTATTAAATCAACATGAATCTTGGACACACTCTCTAAGAAACAATTAGCATATTTTAACTTTTCTATATCCATCTTAAAAAATGTTTGTTTTAAGCTATATCATTGTTTCCTTTTCATATCTAACTTGGCCTCCAAAATCTCTGTGAGTCTCCTTAGAAAATTTCTGTTAGTCCACAGATCAATTAGTGCGACTGCCCTCATTTTTCTTTTTCTTTTCCATTATTCTTGTTGAGAATGCAAAATAAATCTTTCTTTAAAAAATGTATCCCATTAACTATCCCATATTTTAGTCAGTATAAAAATAGAGAAAATGTGAAAGACAGAGATCTTTGGTTTCTCCCTGTTTTATGCCAGACCAGCTGCTATCTAAATTGGCTATCTAAATCTGGATTGATCTAAATAGTGCACTTAATTAAACTATTTAGCCTGTACTTGGGAGTGCCTATTAGAAGTGTTGATGTTCACTGGCTTATATCTTGACCTCAGATGCTAGGAGAGTTTAATCTCTTTTGATCTTTCTTTTTTGGAATTGAGTTCAAATTATTTGAAATAGAAAAGTATCATATTATCCTCTATATTTTCAGACAATTTACTGGGTACTGTTTTACGTTTTGCAATAATTAAAACCATGAGGGCTAATTTCTTCTGTTATACTTTTGCGGAGATTTTATTTCATTTACCATCAATCGTTACTGTGAAGGCCAAGAATAGGGGTTGGTAGCTCTTAATTGCTGTTTCCTGGCCATAATTCTTCTGACTTCTCTGTATTAGCTTGTTAGGGCTGCTGTAGCAAGATACTACAGACTGGGTAGCTTAAATAACAGAAATGTATTTTCTCACAGTTCTGGAGTCCAGAAGGTGAGATCAAGGTGTTGATAGAGTTGTTTCTTCTGAGACCTCTCTCCTTGACATTTAAATGCCGTCTTCTCTCTGCATCTTCACATGTATTTTCTCTGATGGCGTCTCTGACCTAATCTCCTTTTAGTAGAATAGCAATCATTTTGGATCAGAGTCCATTCTAATGACCTAATTTCACTTTGATTGCCTCTTTAAAGACCCCATCTCCAAACAGTCACCTTCTGGAGAACTGGAGGTTAGGACTTCATCATATGAATTAGTAGAAAATCAATTCATTCCATAACACCTTCCTACTCATTCTTGTATCTTTGAAAATCATGCCTCTATTGTCCTGTTTTCTTCCTGACAGCTGATGACCTCTGACCTGATTATATTTCCCTTTTTAGTAAAAATGTAAGTGCCTGATTTACAAGTCTTGCCCTTATCAGGAATAATTTTAAAACCATGCAAAGTGCCCCCTCCAAAAATCTGTTTTATGTAGTTCTTTGATTTCTTCAGTTTCCCTCTTCCACAACCACACTCTGAATTTCATCATCACTCAAAACTGTTCTTTCTCCAAAACCACTGAATGAAATCTTTCACCCTGCCTTCTTCCACTGTGTTTATTCTACTGCTGCCATTTTAAGTCTTCTTTAGTGTCATGAAAAAAAAAAACCTCTAATTTCTCCCAACATTTCAGGCTTCTTCTTTCTTTATTTTTCTCC
Organism: Cephalopachus bancanus; assembly: GCA_027257055.1. Taxonomy (NCBI): domain Eukaryota; kingdom Metazoa; phylum Chordata; class Mammalia; order Primates; family Tarsiidae; genus Cephalopachus; species Cephalopachus bancanus. The sequence goes on from JAPVLO010000131.1 coordinate 6,405,680, forward strand.
TTGTCCAAAAGAGATTTCATAGCTGATAATTTCAATTATATCCTTACTAATATGCCAAGCATTTTTGTTTCTTATTTTTTACCACACCCTTCCAACATCTCATCCATGGATGGATCCAATTATATTTTGTCTTTATCCAAGCACTGAAAGAGAAACTCCAGTGAAAACAAGCTCCACTATAAATGCATCAATACATGATACATACCTCCACACTGCTTAGCAACCTTACTACATTTCTCTGGGCAATTCATTCAACTATTCACAATGTTTTATTTTGTCTGTCTTTTTTTTTTTTACTCTTCATGAACTCTAACTTCCTTTGTTTTCCAGGTTCAGCCTTGACCTTATCTTCTATTTCACTGGGCGGGGGGAGGAAGTCTTCGTTATTTTGAGGAAACATATATCAATCTAATCGGAACATATTCTGTACAAAACTGCCTGTGAGATCTCTTCCTATACATTTCATAGTTACCTTGAAATATGTTTCCCCACCACTCCTCAAATAAAACTGTTTCCCTTCCATTGTTACCTATTTCAACGAGTGGTACTTCTATCCATGTAGTAATACAAGCCAGAAATCTTGACAGCCCCCTTTCTCACACCCTCTTTTGACATCTCTTTCTCAAGTTTTGTAGCTTTTGTCATTTAATTTTCTCTATTTCTTTTCATTCACTTCATTATACTGCTGCTAATTACCATTACCTTTCTCTCCCAGTAAGTACTCTCTTACTTATATCCTTAAGACATACCTTATCCATTTTTTTCACACTGCAGCCAGAAAAACATTTTCAACACATAGATATAGCCATGTTACTACCTTTTTTACCCTGTTTAGATTTCCATGAATTTTACCAGTTTTTCTTAGATTCACGGTTGTTAATATAGTGAACATAAGACTTAGCATGGTTTCTCCAGCAGCTTCCTCTTACATCATACACGCTTTGCTTTTTCAGTTTTAATACTGGTGTCTTCCTTTAGTCCACTGTAATGCTGGATCCCTCTGATCACATTTGTGTATGTTTTTTTTCCTCCATTCTCTTGTCTCTCTTCAATTATTTTTGTTTTACTTATTCAAATATGGTGTGAAGCACTCAGAAGAGTCTCAAAAAAATTCGACAAATTAATAACAGAATGAATACATGAATGAGGAATAGTTCAATATCTGATTTTGGGAGGGAGAACAGTTATATCAAATTAGTGAGATAATTTTAAGTTTAGAAATGATAAACATTTATAATGAATGCTCATGTCAATGAGTGAAACTTACCTGAATCAACAGGCAGATTTCTCAATGTAACTGTATTATTCTCTTTATCAACCTTAACAAGACCCAATCAATTTAGCATATTTTTTCTACCTAATTTGACTCATCTCAAATAAAGTTAATGATCTCTATCTTTATTACCATAGTCTTAGGTCAGGTCACTATTCATTTTGTTTCCTGAAAGAATCCTCCAACTGGCTTTCCTGCTAATAGTCTCATATTTTTCCAGTACATTTTCAAACTTTTATTCAGAGTGATCTTTCAAAAATATAAAATATACTAAGTTACTTCTTAGCTTATATACTCCTCAGCCATTGCCTTGCTGTTTTCTTCAGGATAAAATCTGAAACCCCTAAGTATAAGATATTCATCTCTCCACATTCTCTGAGTGCTTTCTTGATTTATCATGATTGGATTAACTTACTTTCCTATAAGTTCTCATGACACCCCATCCTGACCCTTTTTCTCTTATCACCTAATATTGAAATTGCTTTTGTGTGTGTGTGTGTGTGTGTGTCTTCCTTTTTAATTTGTTGAATCTTTATGCCTATTTACCACAAGCTATCACAGAGATCTGTCATATTGTAGGTGTTCCATAAACATTTATGAAATAAACAAATGATAAATTAATAAATTAAAGATGTTTGATAAAATAGTAAAAAGTATTATTATGGAACATTGGAGTTATTTGTTTTCTTTTTTTTTTAATTTGGGATAAGTGAGTTTAATTGTACTACTCTTTGCATAAGAATTGATATTACTAGTTCTTAATGGTATGTGTCCAGGACTAGTGAATTAATATTGATCCTGAACTGATAGCATAGATTTTCCCAAGTCTGTTCGTTGTCAAATATGGAACAGTAAAGCATGTCCTTCGTGCCCTCTAATCAAGCTGAAACTAACTTACTTTGACCTAGAATACTAAGGTTCTAACAACATGCTTCCACATAGTAGTGGGGGCCTAACACATAACTTAATAAAAATTGTGTATTGAATAAATTTAATTAAGAAATAGGTAAATTAATTAAGCAGACTGATGTATCATCAGAGAATTAAGTTTTGAAAAGAAGAGTATCAAATTCATAATTTTTGTTGCTTGCTTTGGATTTTTATATTATTCTTTTATTTGCTATGTTTCTCATTTGCTACCTCTAAGTAGGATATTTCATCAATATCTACAATTCTCATTTTCTCTTTACTTTTTTTCAGATATTGGAACTTGAAAAAGAGGAGATGTCCTGTACATGGTAAATCACTTAAAAAGTATTGGCAAGAATTGCACTATTTTGTTCAAAAATGAAAATAGAATTAATGGGTAAGTATGTGGACAATGGGCTTTTAGACTTGAGAAATATAACTTTTTCCTGTTAGTAATGTAATGGCAATGTTCTAGATTGGGAGGAAAAAAAGCACAACCATATATATGCTAAACTAAATTTCCTGCTAGCAATTCTAAATGAAAATAAAATATAGGAAATTTTATATCCCAAAATCTATGCTGACAAATGATTTCAGAAGACATCAATTTGAAGAGGATGATTATTTTGAGACTTATCTGCATAATTCTTGTCTTGGTCTTTATAAAGCTGCTGAAGTGATCAGACTTCTCTTTAAAAATCTAGTGCTAGGGGTTCAAATCTATATAGCTTTCCTGATCTTCAGCCTAATGCTTGGATTGCTTTCACCACTTGACTTGAAATCGTGACATTTTTGATATTTGTTAAAACAAATATACAATACTTTAAAGTTATTTTTATATAGTTAAATATTATTATCATATAAAACCATAAGAAATATGAACAACAGAACTTCAAGGCGGTTAAACTTATTTTAAGGATGAGTTTAAATTAATCATATAACAGAATATCCAAATAAAACATTTTTATCACAGTGTGAAAGGACAATCACTAGCAAGAAAAATTACCATCATTTAGTTATGAATCTTCATCAGTTAAAAGATGTGAAAGAAAATAGCAATAATTACTTGCTTTTATTTATGGAAAATATATTAAAGTTAAGAAATAAGCATAAGCAGAGTCCAGCTAAAAGGGATAATTTTCACAGGTGCCTATGAGAGTAATTGTTCATCAATATGAAAAGGATGGCATTAAAATGGACAAGTAAAAGGCTGATACATAGATAACCATATATGAAAAAGATTAATATTCAACAGGAAAACTTAATATGTGAAAAATATTTACAATAATCAGACATCTCTTGGCAAGCAATACAAAATTATTGATGGAATAAGGAATCAGTAAGATTACTGCTTCGCTTTCAACTAGCCACTTATTTTTGTGCAGCAAAATATGATATTTGTCAGGTGGTTCTTGAACTACAAACAGATTACCCAAGCCAGAACAATAGTAAAATGAGGGAATGGGATGGGGGATGATGGAAGTTTTAAGAGTAGGAGAATTTGCACCATATGCTCTAATTTGAATTCAGACAGCTTTTTGGATGTCTTTGTTAATAAACAGGATTTCTGCTTTTTGTCTTCTTGATGTGGGGTTTACATTTGGAGAAAAAAAAACCTTCAAGTTTAAGGAAACAAATGAAGTCCTTCTGGTCTGAATATTTACTTTAATGAGAAGAAAGCCTATTTGGATGAGAAAGGTGAAGAAAAAGCAAGTTTAAACTCCCCTGATGTGCTCAGTGATCACGTCTGTCTTACCCAGCTCTAATTTTCTTTGATTTTTAACTCATCTGTATGACCAGACATCTGTGAGTATTTATGCCTTTTTTGGTTATGTGCTGTCCCGTTCTGGCTATCCATCAAATCCAGAACAGACTTCCCAGCAATATTTTGTACAAAATGTAGAGTAGAATGATAACTGATTAGCATTACGTGATAAATGGACATTCTTCAGCTGAAACTGTAAAGTGCAAAACAGCTGAGACAACATATGAGCAGGAAACACAGTGCACAGTCTATCTCTTGGTTCATGTTCTCACAGCTTATTTTTTATTGCTACAGTTCAAAATTATATACAGCTCAGACACTGTATATTCTATGAAGCAAATATAAAAAAAACAGGCTAGTGCCCTTTTATCTGAATATATTTGTGGACAGACATTTTGATGATATTTTTCATTTCTAGAATTATATATATATAATATAATATTATATATGTATACACACACACACACACACACACACACATACATATATATACATATATATATATATATATATATTTTTTTTTTTGAGTTGGAGTCTCACTCTATCGCCCAGACTGGATTGCAGTGGCTGCTCCCGGCCACTGCAGCCTCACCTGCTGGGCTCCGGCGATCCTTTCGCCTCAGCCTTCCGAGTAGCTGGAACTACAGGCGCGCGCTATCACGCCCGGCTAATTTTTGATTTATTGTTGGGATGAGGTCTCACTAAGTTGCCCGGGCGGGTCTCGAACCCGTGGGCTCAGGCAATCCACTCACCTCAGCTTCCCAAAGCGCTGGGATTACAGGCTGAGCCACTGAGCCCGGTTATATATACATTTTTTAGTGGCAAACAGAAATAGGTATGGATCAAGGTTGCTGATTTCAAGTTTTCTGCTAAGTCTTCTGAAGAGATAGCTTCCCCCTTGCCCCCGAAATGCTATAGGGCCACATTTCATGTCTTAATTCTTTCAACTCAGATTAATTATTTGATCAATCCCTAAAGCATATAGATCAAGATGTACAAATTACAAGCTTTTTTCCTGACTTAAAAGGTTTATATACACATATATACAAACACTATAAGGGTCAAACATCAAAATTATTGATAGATTTAATTCATAGGCTTATTTTTAACCTCTATTTAGGTACTTTTTAATGTGGTACTAAGAAAAACTGACAGTTAAATACGTAATTAAAAATACACCAAACAACAACCAAAGTTTAAACATAGTGTGTTACATTGTATCTATTACAAATTGTCTTGATTGATTTATTAAGGAGCATCTGTATACAATAGAGCATTAAATGAAATACTAGTCTATTACAGTAATTTTTCACTATTTTGTACTTTATTAGTTTAACTGGAAGAATCCTAATGGATCCTTTATCCAAATCGCTCACTGGAGAGATGAAGAAAATAAGAATCAAAAATAAGGTGATGAAACCACAGGATTACAGCACACTAGTGATGAACAATCAACTGCACCCAGGTGTTTCTTCCAAGTTTCTTTTTGGTTTCTTTCACTATCAAGTTTTTCTAAATGTAATAATGAGAACAAAGGATAGATAATGATTTACTTATTACCAACTGTTATATCAAGACTTTCTGTTTATAATAATGAGAACAAAGATTACATGATGGTTTACATACTTAGCACCAACTGTGAAGAGGAGGGAGTTTTAAGCAAATAGCCTAAAGCAATGCCAAGGAAAATGTTTACCTCATGAAAGAACACATTACCTTCAAGTACTTTAGATCATTTCAGTGTGATCAGACCCTAAGAGTGATAGGATGGTTCTTTGGTATGATAAGAATAATTTTCTTGAATTCCATTCATGCCATTTTTGTTAACCTTCTAAAACTTTTTTCTTAAAAAAGTAACACAACTGAATATCTTAACATAACATTTTAGTTTTAAGACATTTTAAATTCAAATATACTGACCTTTTTAGCTAATCAAAACTATAAATATTTTAGTATTTATAAATAGGCCTAAACAAATTAATATTTTTTGGCTTCAGAAATTAGAAAAATCATATGTCATAATAGTGGTTCATTCATTAATGTCTAAAATTTAATAAGCCATGTCCAAGCTTTAATATTTCTAATTGTTTTAATTCTTCATTGGCCTCTGGGTGTTCATTTCCCTCCTATGGTCAGGAGTAAATTAAAATTTAGATAATTATATCTATTTCATCAGGAAATAACAGATTTTTTCTTTTATGCATGTTTTAATTTGTTTTGTTTTGAGAACAATTTACAATAACATTTCAAACCTTTGCAATATTAAATTTTAAGGAAATACTTTTGTTTGACATTTGATGCTTTTGAAAGCCTATATGTGAAAATTTGTCATTTTCTTAAAATTTTATTTCCCCAACTTCTCTTTGTAATCTAATCAAATTGTATTAAGCCTATTTATGCTTCTAAAATTTTTGAAGAAGGTGTATTATGATGTATAAATTGGGTAAAAAAAAGTATATTTTGGCACAGGGAAGAATAACTATAATTAGGCTTCCATTTTGTTCATTAAAATATCAAATACTTCAATTACCTTTAAGACATCAATTACCCTTTATGGTGCTCCAAGACTTTTGAGGTACCAAATTTTGGATATCTCATCTTAAGTGTGATTTATCTTCTAGTCTCAATCTTTGTCTCTGTCACACATTTTATGTCCCATTTCCAAAGATTACATACTAAGTTAATTTTTAATATCTAATGACTATAAAATATTAGGTCAGGTAAGTTTAATAATATACTTTCACAACTAGTGAAATCTAACTATAGAAATTTAGTTTCATATCTATGTTAACCTTGAAGATTCATTCCAAGGCTGTTAGCTGCCAGCCAATAAAATATGTCGTCTGCCTCTTTTTTAATATACCTGATCACCACGATTAATTGTTCTGCCTTATGGTGTGAGCTATGAATTGTACTATTTCCCTTGAAATGAAACAGGTTTGTGTTAAGCAAAACACAAGGGAAAATGTATGCATGATCAACACACACAATAGTGAGAAATAATATACAAGATTAAATAAAATCTTTTGATGTTGAAATATTGCTTTGGAGGGAATATAAACAAATATGACCAAAGTGAACTAATGTGTCTTTCATGTCAAAAAGTTTATACTAATTTTATGGTGGCAGAATAAATTAGTTGATTATTTCATGAAATGGTTTCAGCGCCTTCTTATGAGAAATGTAAGTAAAGATACCTATATTCACAGATTCTCAAGATTTGGTAGAAAAAAATACTCCTAGAAAAATGTATGAAATGTTAGTCATCTCTTTTCTAATGTTATCTATCTTGAGAGTTTCTAAGCAATGTTCCCATGACATTCCAATGCTTAAATTGTCTTCATTACTATTTCTAAAATCACAGTGTTTCCCCATAGTATTTTAGAATTTTGATTTTGTTGCAGGGTAAATGATTAGTGATCTTTATATAGTATAGTTAGGGTTTATAGTTGCTCTAATTCCAGCAAGTTATCACTTCAACTAAACTATAGAGTTAAAAGTATAGTATGTAATAAATAGGTGTAACTTTCAAGATACAGACAAAAGCAAAGTTAGATATTCTCTGCATTCCATTCTCCCACATATTACCTGGGGCAGAAGGGGTGAGGAAAGTTGCCTAAACATTGTTCTTGGGTTTCCTCACTCTTTGCTCATTATTTTCTCTTATATCCTTGTCATCTCTATTGTTTAATGCAAGACATGTTATTTTCCACCTGGTTTGTCCTCATATAAAAAGTCAATGCATAAACAACAAAGACACTTTTCATTCATGAGCATGTATAGCTCTTAGTAACATGCAAGGACTAGTGTATACTGCTGATGGATGAAAAAGTAACTGGCTACATATTTATGTTTGTATGCGACTGTGAGGTTAGGCCAACATCTCTCTGTAAACTGAAACCTTCCAGATCACGTATGCTTAGTACATAAGAATTACTCAAGGCCTACCTATGTATAAGAAAGGATTAGAATTCAAAGATATTTGTGAGGTTCTGAAAGGTCATATACTGCCTCTTTATCCTACCCCAACCTCCTACCATGTTCTTATATATACGGATTGATGCTTGCATTTCTGCCATCAGAATTTAATTTCTAACTTACAGCTTTTGGGCCCGTTAACAATAAATTATTCAAAGAGTAATGCCTTAAGTGGTTGGTCATTCATGTGAGTGAAAAAACTGAAAAACTTCCTTTAGTGGGAGAATTGTAAACTGATTATGGGAGTCCTAGCAGTCCCACCCCCCAAAAAAGATGGCAAACATTTCTTTATATGTTTGCATGAACATCAAGGAATAATTAAAGCTGTAAATATTGGTTTCCCTGAAGTTGGAGTTTGACTGGCATGATGGTGGAGAGGAATGGATAAGTAATTTTTTCACCTATATATTTTTGTGTTGTTTTACTTTTTATAATAAATACATATTATTTTGTAATGAAAATGTAAAAAAGAATGGGAAGGAAAAATAGAGAGAGAAAAGAGGGCCATTAACTGGGTAGAAATCTTTTATGGGAGAAGAAAATCCTTACAACTTTTGTAATTTTACTCAGAGCGACTCTGGGAATGCCACAGGGTGACTATCAAATAAACCTGATGTGGCCCATTAATGAAGATTTTGTGAATGTAGTATGTAGGTTGGAGGGTTCAGTTGTGATGATTCCCAAAACAGATGGTATTAAAAATTGTTCTGGAGTACTGCTAGTTTAATTAGCCTACTATTGTGGTTGCATATTATCATCTGGCACTAGATGAGCAGCACTGTAGGAGGGCCTAACTTCACTCCTGTGTAAAAAACAACAATAAAACAAATAATAAGGCATTGACCTTTAAACAATGTTACAATAATATTAAAATTACAAAAAAATATCACTTGTCATGATAGCATAATACACTTATGAAGGATAGTAAAACTTTTACATAAACACCAATGACATATATGTTAAAACTACCTTTTCTGGAAAGTAGAATTGTGTGTCATATAAATAGAACCATTACCCATTCTTCCCTCCTTTTATCCCCTAGGAACTGCTAATCTCATTTCTGTCTCTATGGACTTGCCTATTCAGGACATTTCATATAAGCAGAATCACTTAATATGTGGTCTTTATGTCTGGTTCTTTTTCACTTGGCATGATGTATTTAAAGTTCATTAGTTTTGTAGCAAGTATCAAAACTTCATTCCATCCTTCCTTCCTTCCTTTCTTTTTCTGTTAGCATTCTTAGAATGATCCTTTGTATATGTGTTTTTTAAAAATTCATTACATACACTACAATGTGTTCATCATGCCTCTTCATTGAAATAACATTGTTCTCAACATAGTTTTCTTTTCTTTTTTAAAATTTTAAATATGTAGGGTACAATTCAGGGTTAGGCATGCAAATGTTCATTATGCAGTTACCCTTGTTGATGAGATGTGCCTCCCCTCTCCTGGTAGTTTCACGCTACTGCCAATCCCTTTCTTTCAGTATTATGTTAGATGTTCAAGGTCCGCTTATGAGTGAGAACATGTGACTTCCACTTTTTCTGAGACCTTATCTTGGCCAGACACTGATCTGAGAGACTCATGTTTTTTTTGTTTTTTGTTTTTTAATTTTTTATTGTAAAGATGTGGGATACAATTCAGGGTTAGGTATAAAACAGTGATCACGCAGCTACCCCTGTTAGTGAGGTATGCCCCTCATAGTTTTCAAGTAGCAATGTTAGGGTGACCTTTTTATATTTGGGTTCTTTAACACTTCATTATATGCATTGCAGAGTGATTAGTACACTTGCTTACTGTAATAGCACTGAGAACTTAATTTCTTTTTAAGGTTGAATAATATTTCATTTTATGGATATACCATATATTGTTTATTTGTTCAACTGATTGAAAATTGTATTGCTTTTGTTCATTGGCTATTATGAATAATGTTGCTATAAACATTCATGGCAAAGTTTTTGTGGGTATATATTTTCAGTTTTCTTTAGCATATACATAAGAGAGAAATGGTCAAGTCATAAGATAATTCTGTGTTCAACTTTTTAAGAAGCTAGCAAAATTTTCTGAAGCTCTCATAGCATTTTATATTCCTATCAGCTATGTAAGAGGATCCTAATTTATCCATATCCTTGTGTTATTCATAACGCTTGCTACAAATCTCTCTTTTTGGTGATAGTCATCCTAGTGGAGGTGAAGTGTATCTAACTGAGTTTTTTATTCGAATTTCCATTATGACTAATGACATTGAGCATCTTTTTATATGCCTGCTGGCCATTTGTATATCTTTTTTGGAGAAATGTCTAATTCAATGTCAATTTTAAATTGTGTTATTTGCTTTTTTTATTGCTGAGTTGTACATTGTAGACACAAGTCTCTTGTCAGATATATTATTGAAGATATCTTCTCCCAATCATTGGACTGTCATTTCAATTTCTTGCTTCACCATCTTGCAATTGTTTATATAATAAAAATATAGATTTGTGTGTAACGTAATTTAACTTATGAATAGGTATATATGCAAAGAAATGTTAAAATAATTGTGCTATAATGGTGGGATAATGAATAACTATACATGTCTGTGTATTTATAATATATTCTCCTATAATTAAAGAAATCTGAGAGATGAGCCTTTATGAGCGGACTGAATATAAAAAGGAAGCACATATGTTTTTACTTTTTTTGTAATCCTATTAGCATATTTTTGCTTTTGTTACTTGTGCTTTTGTTGTCATATCCAAGAAACCATTACCTAATCCAAGATAACAAAGGTTTATACTTATGTATTAATCAAGTAGTTTTATAGCTTTTGTTCTTATATTTAGTTCCATGATCCATTTTTAGTTATTTTTATGTAAGTTATGAGCAAGGGATTTGACTTTATTCTTTTGCAGATGGATGTCCAGTTGCCACAGCACCATTTACTGAAAAATCTGATTTTTCCCCTTTTAATTATCTTGGCAACCTTGTCAAAATAAGAAAACCAATTTTTTTGCATGTTTATTTCTGGATGCTCAATCTATGCATTGATCTGTGTGTCTGTTGTTATGCCAATAACACACTGTCTTGATTATTGCTGATTATTATGGCTTTGTAGTAAGTTTTGAATTTGAGAAGTAGAAGTCTTCCAATTTTTTCTGGTTTTTCAAGACTGTTTTGGATATACTAGGTCCTTTGAATTGCTATATTAATTTTTGAATTTAGTTTCTTATTGTATGCAAAAATTCAGTTATATTTCAGGTATATTCAGAGATATTTACTGGATTTTCCATGAATCAGTAGACTGATTTTGGGGGCATTTGTGGACTGTAGTAGTTTCCTGGGACTGCTGTAACAAGTACCACAACCTGAATGCCCTAAACAACAGAAATTTATTTTCCCATAGTCTTGGAGTCTAGAAGTGTGAGACTAGATTAGTGATGGCTTTCAGAAATGGAGGATTTCTGTCATCACACAACCTGCCTAGGTTGAAACAAGAAGAAATTGAGACTGTAAATAGACCAATAACAATCAAGGAAATTGACTACATAATAAGAAATTGACTACATAAAAAAGCCCTGGACCAGATGGCTTTCCAGCAGAATTCTGCAAGACATTTAAGGAGGAGATTATACCAATCTTATTGAAGGTATTCCAGGCGATTGAGAAAGATGGAACTCTCCCCAAATCATTTTATGAAGCTAACATCACATTGATACCCAAGCCAAGTAAAGACCCAACAAAGAAAGAGAACTACAGGCCAATATCTTTGATGAACATAGATGCTAAAATTCTCAACAAGATCCTAGCAAACCGGATTCAACAACACATCTCAAAAATCATCCATCATGACCAAGTAGTCTTCATCCCTGGGATGCAAGGCTGGTTCAACATTCGTAAAACCATAAATGTAATTAAATACATCAACAGATGTCAAAACAAAAAACACACGATTATATCATTAGACGCAAAAAAAGTTTTTGATAAAACCCAGCACCACTTCTTGATAAAAACCCTCGAACAGCTAGGCATACGGGGAACATACTTCAAAATAGTAAAAGCCATCTATGAGAAACCCACAGCCAGCATACTCCTAAACAGACAAAAACTGGAGCCATCTCCCCTGAAAACTGGAACAAGACAAGGATGCCCATTCTCACCCCTCCTGTTCAATATAGTATTGGAAGTCCTGGCTAGAGCAATCAGAGAAAAGAAGGCAATCAGGGGTATTCAAATAGGAAAAGAGAAAGTCAAACTATCTCTCTTTGTAGATGACATGATTGTGTACCTTGAAAACCCAAGAGAATCTGTCAAGAACCTCCTTACACTGATAAAAGACTTTGGCATAGTCTCAGGATATTAAATAAATGTGCAAAAGACAATCACATTTCTTTACACCAATAATAAACCAACAGAAACTCAAATAAAAAGCACAATTTCATTCACAATAGTCACACACACAAAAAAAGGAAATACCTTGGCATCTTCCTAACCAGAAATGTGAAAGACCTCTACAATGAAAACTACAAAACACTACTCAAAGAAATCAAAGATGACACAAACAAGTGGAAAAATATCTCATGCTCATGGATTGGAAGAATCAGCATTGTGAAGATGTCCATCTTACCTAAGGCAATCTACAGATTTAATGCAATACCCATCAAATTACCAGCAACATTCTTCTCAGACCTAGAAAAAACAACACAAGAATTCATATGGAAACACAAACGACCAAGAATAGCCAGAAAAATCCTCAGCAAAAAAAACAAAGCAGGTGGTATCACATTACTAGACTTCAAACTTTACTATAAAGCTACAATCATCAAAACAGCTTGGTATTGACACAGGATCAGGCATATAGATCAATGGAATAGAATTGAGATCCCAAAAGCAAAACCTCAATTTCTCAACCAACTCATCTTCAACAAAGCCTCCACCACCTATCACTGGGGAGAGGAGAACCTATTAAGTAAATGGTACTGGGAAAACTGGCTGACCACATGCAGAAGATTGAAACAGGACCACTATCTATCCCCATACACAAAAATTAACTCTAAATGGATCAGAGACCTAAATGTAAAACCTCAACCCATAAGAACCTTAGAAAATGAAGGACATACCTTCATGGAAATTGGAACTGGCATCCAATTCCTGAACAAAACCCGAAACCCACAGGCCATAAGAGATAAGATAGACAAGTGGGACCTCATTAAACTGACAAGCTTCTTCAAAGCCAAAGAAACCATCAAGAGAGCAGGGAGATAGCCTACAGACTGGGAAAAAAGTATTTGCCAGCTCCAGGTCTGACAAAGGCTTAACATCTTGGATCTACAAGGAACTCAACCATGCTGAAAAGAAAAAAGCAAACAACCCCATTATAAAATGGGCAAAAGATATGAGCAGACACTTCTTAAAGGAAGACATCTGAGCAGCCAACAGACACTTGAAAAAATGTTCAACCTCACTAATCATCAGGGAGATGCAAATCAAAACCACACTGAGATACCACCTAACTCCAGTCAGAATGGCAATTATAAATAACTCAAAAAATAACAGTTGCTGGAGAGGGTGTGGCAAAAAGGGAACACTTCTACACTGTTGGTGGGAGTGCAAACTAGTCCAACCTCTGTGGAAAACAGTATGGTGATTCCTAAAAGCTCTAAATATTTACCTTCCTTATGACCCCGCAATCCCCCTACTGGGAATATACCCTGAAGAACTCAAATCACTCTATAAAAAAGATTCCTGCACACGTTTGTTTATTGCAGCATTGTTCACAACAGCAAGAACCTGGAAGCAACCATGCTGTCCATCAAAAGAGGACTGGATTTTAAAAAATGTGGTACATATACATGATGGAATACTACGCAGCCATAAAAAAGAACAAAATAATGAATTTTGCAGCAACCTGGATGGAACTAGAGTCTATAATACTGAGTGACCTCTCACATTAACAAAGATCTGAGTATCACATGTTCTCACTCATATAGTGGACCTTGAACATCCAATGTAATACTATAAGAAAATGATTGACAGTGGTGGGAAACTATGGGTGAGGAGGGGAAGGGAGATGGGATTAACGGTAGTAAATATCTGTCTGGGGATGGGGAGACACCTCCTTGAACAAGGGTGCCTGCACAAAGCATATTTGTATACCTAACCCTTAACTGTACTCCACAATATCATAATAAAAAAATTGATAAAAAAACAGAAACAAACAATTCTTAGTTTAGTGAAAAAAGCTGATCCATGTTTACACATCACAAATTTGGACCACTTTTTTTCATTTATTTATTTATTTAAATTGTAAAGATGTGATGTCCAGTTCGGGATTAGGTCCATATGTACTCATCATACAGGTGAAGTTTGGGTTTCTCATTGTTTCTCACTTTGCCTGGTTTAGGATCAGGTACCGTTATTAATGTTATGTGTCTACCCCTCTCCCCGGGCAGTGTCCCACTACTGCAGGTCTCTTTCATGTAGTATTTGTTTTTATTTATTAAGCAAAAACTATATTTCTTTTTAAATTTTTTTAAATTATAGATATGGAGGTACAAGTGAGAGTTAACTACATAAGTAGGCTGCAGACAGGTGAAGGTCAGACTTCTAATTGGTCCTCAAGGACTCCCCCTGGTAGTTACCAGATACCCTTTGTGTTGTCATGTGCACTCCAGTCTCTTCTTTCCCTCCCTCCTTTCCTCCCCTAACAGTGCCCAGCAACTGTCAATCCCTCCCTTGTGTTAATATGACTAGTAAAAACTATATTTCTTGTTGAAACAGTTTTGATATTAGTATGGATTTGGTGTTCTATTGACTATTAGCTATTAAAAAGATATTTGGATTAAGTTTACTTCTACATTCCAGAGAAGTATGTTTATCAAGTTTATCTACATTCCAGAGAAGTATCTTTATCAAGTTTTTCCTGTATTTTTCTCTCTTTTTTTTCAATTTTTTCGATTTTTTTATTTTAAATATGTGGGGTACAATTCAGAGTTAGGTATCCAAATGTTCACTATGCAAGTACCCTTGTTGATGAAGTCTGCCACCTCCCACCCCCGGCAGTTTCCCACTACTGCCAATCTCTTTCTTATTGTATTACAGTAACTGTTCAAGGTCCACTTATGAGTGAGAATGTGTGATACTCAGTTCTTTGTTTCTGTGATAGATTACTCAGTATTGTAGACTATAAGTCCATCCAAGTTGCCTGGTATTGGAACAAGAACAGTCATATAAACCAATGGAACAGGATAGAGATTCCAGAAGCAAAACCTCAATTTCTCAACCAACTCATCTTCAACAAAGCCACCACCACCAACCACTAGGGAAAGGAGAACCTATTCAGTAAATGGTGCTGGGAAAACTGGCTGACCGCATGCAGAAGATTTAACCAAGACCCCTATTTATCACAGTACACAAAAAATCAACTCTGGATGGACCATAGACTGAAACATAAACCTCAAACTATAAGAACCTTAGAAAAAGCAGGAGACATCCTTATGGAAATTGGAACTGACAACCAATTCCTGATCAAAACCCCAAGTGCCGAGATCATAAGACATAAGATATAAAAGTAGGACCTCATCAAACTGACAAGCTTCCGCAAAGCAAAGAAACCATCAAAAGAGCAGGGAGACAGTCCACAGATTGGGAAAAGATTTGCCAACTGTATGTTTGACAAAGGCCTAACATCTAGAATCTACAAGAAACTCAAATGTGCCAAAAAGAAAAAAAACAAACAACCCCATTACAAGGTGGGCAAAAGATATGAACAGATGCTTCTCAAAAGAAGACATAAGAGCAGCAAACAAATACATGAAAAAAATGCTGTCTCATTAATCATCAAAGAAATGCAAATCTTCTCTTATTTTATCTATGCTTTGGACTTTCTCATCTCTACTTGGGTCTCATAACATTGGAGAGTATATTCTTAAATATACAGGCCAAATTACATTATTTTTACTGATGTAACCTAGCAGTTATATTGTATTGATTACAAATTAGTACTAAAATTTTTCCTACATGTTTTAAACACAGTTTATAACATACTGATGTGTTCAGGGTTTACTTTTCCTGGGAAAAGAAGATGTATAAGAACTCTTTAAGGTTTTTCTGCCTTTGTAACCCTTACAATGATATTTCAAATCGTTCTAATGTGTTCAATGAGAAGATAAAACTCTGTCTAATTTTATTGAAGCAATAAATTTGGAGTCATAAAGAATCTTCTGCTTCATAATCTCTACTTTGCACAAAGATATTCTCTAATCATTTTGAATCATGTTAAAACAGTAGAAGTCTCTCTGAATAAAGAACGTAGTCTTTGCTTAGTAAAGAATAAACCTAGTTCAAGCATGTTAATATGAGTCTCATTATTTTGTACTCTTCTTACTAGCTTGTGTACTGAATCCCCAAATGGAACAGGGATGCTTAGATCAGAATTGTAAAGCAAAGTATACCCTGGAAACGGATATAAGAGAAAGATGTCAGTTTATTTACTTATTTATTTTTTGGTGGGGGTTGTTGAGGGTGGAATAGGGCAGAGGAAGGAGTTGGTGGCAGAGATTTGTTTTCGCCAGGATAAGGAATCAGGTGTATCCTGGTTGTATGTTCTCATTGCAATTGTGAGAAATAGATCTGCTTGTCTTATTGCAGCTCTGCTTTAGAGGTTAAACATTTCCCACAAATAAGTGAATAAATAAATGCCATGGATAAATATCTAAATGGAAAAATGCTATACTCCACAGTGGAACAACAGAGAAGTCATCCTGATGCTACCATTTAAGAAAAAGGATTAAATCATGGAATCTCAGTTCAAAATAGAAGGTAAAAGAGAACTGACAAGAATAGCAGGACTGCTTAGCTAGAGAAAGAACAATGGAAGGCTTAAGTCTATGTTATGTCTTTTAGTAGGGGTTTGCCAGCAGGGTGTCTTTCATGCAATGTATTTGCAAGTTACTCATGGAGAAAGAACTCATGGAACAAAGAAGGGAGGGGCAGAGAAAAGCCTATTTCATACATATTTGCCTTCATGTTTTTATAGTCTCCCTGGATCATTTTATTTTTCAGTTACTATTTTTATTCTACAGAATAGAATAAAAAAGGGTTTCTTCTACTTTTTACTACTTTTGAAAATGCTCTTAAGTCAACAAGGACATCATTTTTCAATCTACTTCACATTTTCTAATTTACTTATTTAATCTCTTTGCCACATTCAACACAGTTGATCCCTCTCTTGAATTTCATTGCTTCCCGGACTCCCAAGACTATATTATTTCTTTTTCTCTTTTCTCATTTCTGGTAACTACATGTCAATGTCTTTCTTATGTTTCTCCTTCACTCTCCTTTAATAATAGATTGCTCAAGGGTTCCATCCTTGATCCTCTTCTCTTCTGAGTTCACCTGGCTAATATAAGGCTTATGACCCCTAAAATGTTTTTAGATTGTCTTTTTTTAGACGAGCCATCTTTTTAGAGCTCTGTGCTCCTATTTCCAATAACTTTTTTGATAATTCATCCATAGTGATAAATTATGACACACCTGAAATGGAACATATTTCTACATTCTGAAGTTAGTTTATTTTCCTATATTTGATATAGTGTTGAATGGAACTATTCTTCAATAATCACTCAGACCACAATCTTCGAAGCACCTCTAGTCTACTGTATACAGCTCATTTCCAACACCTAATCAGTTACCAAAAGATGTTGAGTGTATCTTACTATCTCTCAAATCCATTCTCTTTTGTTCTTCACAGCTGTGGTTAAAGATCAGCTTCCTCGTAAACATATTTTGAAAGGCAGTGAGAAGGAACAATGCAAGAGAGGAGAGCAAACCAGTAGGTGGACAGAACATCTAGCTGACTGCCACTAAGTAAGACTACTAGAAGCTGAAATACTCTCCCCCAAGAAGTCCTATAACATTTATTTAAGGACCAAGACGGGGAGATTTAAGGCAATGCAAGGAGAATGTATCAACATGTTTTCATACTCAATCAGTCAAAGATTTGTTCTAGGGCTTTTACAACCTCACACTTTTTGGTAACATATATGTGGGTACAAAGGTCAACAGGGAAATTTCAGGATTAGAAGAACTAGGCTTGTGACCAGACAACAGTGTGTGGGGAAGTGCTGGTAGATAGACTGCAAAAGTCTGGTCCATGCAGAAACAACTGAATCTGAGAGGATCTGGAATGTTTCATAAGAGGAGTCTAATATACTTCCTAAATCTTTCCCATTTACTTAATCTAGCCTATTTTCTGTAGTGCTATCAGCCTAATTTTTTAAAATTGCAAATCTTACTGATGCAGTTTTAAAGTCTCAGCGATTCTGCAAAGTTATCATATGATAACTTTGGAAATTTTTCATATAGGATGCAAATAATTAGTGATTCAATTCTTGTTTATCTTTCCAGCATTTGCAATACTCATATATTCCTTTAGAGGAAAATCATGAGAAATGATCACTTTTTTAATGTTTCTTTGTTGACTTGTAGTTTCTTTTGCTTACAATGCTCTCCTATTCATCTTTTGAAGTAGCTCAAATGTAATTTTTTATGTGATACATTTTCTGGTGTCTTCTGACATAGCTAAGTAGTTAACTTCTTGCATTTTTCTAATCATTGGTTCTTCATCTAATTAAGCACACAAAAATGACTTTAAGAATTAGCTTTCATATTTACAGATTACTTTCTTCTAATTTATTTGATTGTAAAGATGTGGGGTACAATTCAGGATTAGGTATACAAGTGATCACTGTACAGGTAAAGTTTGGGCCTCCCTTTGGTCCCCACTTGCCTGGTTTGAGATCAGGTTCCCTTACTAATGTTTTTGTTCCCTCTCCTACCCCACCTCCCACCCTCTACTACCCCCTGGAAGTATCTGGCTACTGCCAATTTCCTTCTTATAGTTTTTAGGACAAGCAAAAAATCGAAAATGTATCAAAATTGTGCTTAATGTGGTAGGTTATATGAATCAATCAATGCTAGATTTGCCTAGTTGAAAAATCTTTTTATCTGGAATTTTAATCTGTAATAAATGCTTTTTAGCTGATGTTTCTAACACACTTATATGCATTTTTAATTGGGTCAGTTATTTGTTTTGTTTTCCAGTTATACATTTATATTTCACTGCTTTGATTCTGTTTTTTCTCTTTTGAGTTGGAGTCTCACTCTGTCGCTGGATTTTAAGCTTTTTAGGAGCAAGATGGTTTTTCTTACTTTATGCTTTCTGCAGAATTATGCACAGAAAATAAGCTCAGTAGCCAGAGAAGGAATAACATTTCACTTTCACTGAAAATTCTACTTAAATTGTTGTTTCATTTTTTTAAAAAAAGTTATTTCAAAGATTTAAGGAAAACCTAAAAATAACTGTTTTCCAGTTATTTCCCCAGTTTGTTTTGTCCTAGTTGTGAATTGGTGAAACTGGTTCTGAAATACTAACAGTAGTTTTTTCTGAGTTCTGTGAAGTTTTTAGGTATCAAGCACTTTTGGACACTTTCTTAAGAGAATTGTGATAATGTTTTTATGATGTTGAGGTGAATACAGGACTTTTAGGTATCAATGTAATAATGGATAAATCAATGTCATAATAGGTGAGAATGACTATTACAGAATTGTAGAACTGAGTTATTGTTCAGGGACTCTTGTGTATAGTACCTGCACGATAATTTCTAAATATTTTTGATATAATGAAAAGAATTGCATATTTTCTGATTGAATGCCTTTATACATAATTTTCTTTCTTCTCTTGTTAATATATATAAGAACATCTATTAAATATCTCTAAGAATTCAACCTGTCATATATACTGTATGCAACAGCAGAATTCAATTAAGGAATTGAATAGTCCTATTTATATTATGAGACCCATTGAATGTAAATATGTATACTTTTTTCACTGTCATAGCAAATGCCTTCATTATTTAGATAGTTTTCAAGTTAGAGAAAATATGATACATAAAGTGCATGAACTCTCAGATTAATTAATGAAACGATTGTTAGTAGTGTTTTCAAAAATCATATGTAAAAAACGGGTAGAATAATTATAAAACCTCAGATGATTCCTAAAGATGAACCCTAAGATTAATTAATAAAATTAATATTAGAAGTGTTTTACAAATCACATATAAAAACAGGACTTTTTTTTTTTTTTTTGAGTTGGAATCTCACTCTGTTACCTAGACTGGAGTGCAGTGGCTGCTCCCGGCCACCGCAGCCTCGGCCTGCTGGGCTCCGGCGATCCTTCCGCCTCAGCCTTCCAAGTAGCTGGAACTACAGGCATGCGCTACCACACCCGGCTAATCTTTTGATTTATTGTAGAGATGTGGTCTAGCTGCCCAGGCGGGTCTCAAACCCGCAGGCTCAGGCAATCCACTCACCTCAGCCTTCCAAAGGCGTGAGATTACAGGCTGAGCCACTGAGCCCAGCTATAAACAGGACTTTAAAAAACAAAACAAAACAATTTTATCTTTTTTTTCTTGCTTCTGTGCTTTCTAAAATATTGCAAACAAACGCAAAATTTCTCTTATATATTATATCTTTCCTTCTCTTTTTTCTTGTTTTCACCTTATTTTCTTTGAGGATAGGATTAATGTAGGGCAGCTTAGAAAGAATGAGGATGAGAGATTCTCAGGGAAAAAAATAATCACTCTTTTTAACCCTAATTTTTTCTAATGTGTCATATTTGTTTACTAATTATTTTTTTATTACTAGTTTGCTATTAATTCAGCACTAATTCATGAAAACGTCCTATATGCAGTAGGAATATTTTCTACTTATATTCTCCAGAAGTCTTACTGCTTAGAGAAAGGAATTTTGCTCTGGGTATCTAGAAAGCTATACCAATATTTTAATCAAGGAACAAGTAACAGCCATTTAGACTGCTAAAGGTGAATACAAGGAATTTTACAATAAATGACTTTAGGCTGATATTAAAAAGGTATTAGAGCTAGTTCAACCCCCACATTAGGAAAGATAGTAGAAATTTCTCTAACCATATAAAAAATACCAACTAAATGACTTGTATGTATAATAGACATCACAAATAAAGAGAAGTCTGTATTGGAATTTAAAAAATATTTCTTATTATATTGTGACATTTAAACTAAAAAGAAGCAGAAATAATTATTTCATGTAAATGGTTTAATACAAATGAAGTAGATATAAATATCAGAATGTCAATAAATCTTATCCAATTATTGAAATGTGCTGGAAGAAAATCATTTAAAATGTGCAATTAAGAAGTCATTGAACTTACTTCAACTAGATTTATTACAAATTTGTAAGTAATTTACTTTTGAGGTCAGATATACATTTTAAAGAAAAGTTGAATTACTTTATTATTATCAAAATTTTGAGAACTTCATTGTCTGATGCTCTGTGTCAGATAATCTACACTGGTAGTTATATGGCTAATCCTTCTCATTTGAAATATATTGTGTAAAAGTCATTCCTAAAGAAGGCACACAATACAATAGTTGAAGATGTAATAAAATATTTAAGCTCAAATATGAGCAAATAGAAAGGTCCACGTTTTGTGAGACATTAACTGCTATTGGATCATAACTATGGAAGAAAGAAAGAAAATTTTCCTGATGCATCAAGGTATGGAGTACAGATTTGTATTTACAGAAAATTTTTCTTATGAATTGTGGTTACCTCTAATTTTAGTAAATAAATAGTCTTTATTTGAAAATCAGCGAAGTCACATAGAGCTGAATCACTATCATAAATGTGGCTCTGAAGTCACACAATAGTTATTATCATTGCATTCTAACTTTATCTAATTAGAGAAACTGTGATTATAGCTGTAGTATATACATCAGCGTAATTCTTCTTTCTTTGCTATCTTTCTATACTAATCTTTATCGTATTAATTTCAGCATTTTCTGTTACAAAAAATTCATTACAATGAACACCTTTGTAGAAACACTTGTCAGCATTTTGGATTACCATTTTCTGTTAAGGAATCTCAAACATATTCTTTTAACATTCCTTTCTCCATTGCCAGGCTTCTTATGCAGCCATCATATTGTCATTTGCTCTAAACATAAAATCTACAATAAATATTTCTTAACTTATCTTCCAAAGTTTCCACTGTAGTATCCTAACTCAGTAAACAGTAACACCCATCCACTTAATTCGTCAATCACAGATATTTTTCCTTTTAACTCATACTTTACATTATTACATTTTTTACCTTGAATATATGTTCCATATTCATTCATTTATTTCCACCTCCTCAATTATTACTTTACCTTGAACTACTCTCATCTCTCACCTGGATAACTCCAATATCACGTTTACTAGTTCCTCTAATTCCATACTTGCCATCTCCTTCCTCCCTACCACAGCATTCAAAGGAACATTTTAAAACCCAAACTAGATCATGTCACTTTCCTGTTAAAACTCTCCAAATGACTTATCATGGTACTTAAAGTTCAAACTCCTTATCCTGATCTTTGAGGCTCTACACAGAGTGACTGAATAGCTCTCTGACTCGCACTGATACCTCTCTTGCCCTTTGCTGATTTGGGTCACGTTGAACTTCTTCCTGTTCTTCAACCATAAAATTTTTGTTTAGATTTGACTCAAATATTATTTCTTCAGAAATTGTCATGGACTATTCTATCTAAAGCAACTTCATTCTATGCCCATTATTTGTTATGATTTTGATTTTCGCTCAAGGACTATATTGTCTTACACAGGAAAAAAAGACACAGAAACATAAATAATCAGAATTGTCATTATTTCTTTATATTGTGTGGCAATTATTGAACTTTCTCGGCACCAAATCCACCCTTTCATATTTGGTTTGTGTTGCTTGGGCTGAGACTCTACAAACTACATCTTCTCCTTTGCCAGCTGGTTCCTGTTAGGATCTATCAGCGGGCAAAAGGCGATTGTGTCACAAGGACTAGGGAGTTCAAAGCTACGGAAAGATTTTTCTGTTTGTGAGTGTCTCCCATGCAATGAGTCTTCACTCAACAGTAGTAGTTTGCTGTAACAAAAGCAGCAGATTTGGGGTCCAATTTTTCCAGTAGTAGAACCATCCTCATCAGAGACATCCTCCTTAGAATTCTGAATTCCGCCTCCTTTTGCCTCTCAGTTCTTGAGGCTCTAGTAACATCCAAGCAGTGCTCCCTTCTCAGAGATCTGAGTCCTGGTTCCACAGGGCTCCTCCCCCAAGATTCTAAACCTCATAATTCCAACCGTGTCCTTTTGTTCTCTCAGCCCAGGGTTAGCCTCTGCTTCCTGCAGTTTTTTCTTCATGATACTTTAGTATCTTCTTTGCTTTTTTCAATTTTCTAATATCTGGCTAACAATTATTCATAGTAAATCTTATCTGTGAACACAGCCTGTATGGCTTCTATTTCTTGACTGGATTCTGACTAGCAAAGAAGGACTGAATCATTGGCTAATTACAATGCCTAAGGAAAACACAAGGCTGTATTTCAGCTTCTAAAGGAGTCCTTAGAGTTATGGGAGGAAAAGTTAAGTGATCATCTGATGTTGGTTCTAAAGGCACAAATTTTGACTCTTTGGAAAAACAAAATAAAACAAAAACAACAAAATTCACATCTTCATAGTAGTCTCATGCTTGCCACACATTCATGTAGTCTTGAAATGTGTAATCAGTTTCTTCACTTCAGAAGAGGCAAGGTAATGAGTGGTATACATTATAATAAGGATGCAGTGCAGAAAGAAACATAGTGAGGGGATTATGGGATTAGTCAAGAGATCAGTATAGTAGGAACTGTTTCCCAATTTATAAAAGTACTTTTATTTTCTATTTCAATGTTTATTCTTTTCAGTAAAATACCTGTTTTTGCCTTACATGGTGTGCTTATTGGCAGAAATAGGGAATCATCTAACTAAAAGTATTTTGAGAAATATAAATTGCTACTTTAAAAAAATATTTAATTATGTATGAATTGTCTTTTTTAAATAAGTTGTATAAAAAAGTATTCAGGTACATTGTTTACATTTTTCTTGACTATGTTCATTCCTTATTATTTTAAATGAGATATTTACACATATAATCTTATTTAGCATCTCTTGTCAATCTAATGAATATAGATATGTATTTTGACTATGGCATGAATTCCTCTTTGAAATGATAGTCTCTGTAAGTCAGGAACTTGGCCTAAATTTCTTGTTCAATACTCTTAAACAATACCCTCTACCTCATAGAAAAGATGTGTTTTGTTGTGATCATGATGTTACTGACACCAAGAACTGAGTGAGAGCTCACAAATTTACATGGTAGTTTTGAGAAAATGACTAAAACCATGTATATATGTTTCGATTCAACATTTAAAAAGAAAAACAATGAACTTAAAGTACTTTGTAAAGCGATTGTCATATAAACATTTAAAATGTTTGTTTTCAATATTCTTAACCTTTGTTCCTATTTCAAGCAATGTTAACACAACCATGTGGTAGTTTTTATTCTCTTGTCCAAGTTGGAAGGTGGGCCAACAATATGATGACATTTAAAGACCTGAAGCTAAAATGTCAGTTGTCAAGATACTATTACCTTGGTTCTCTGAATTTGATAAGAGATCTCTTTTTTTTCCTCTTAGAAAATAAATCAAGGAATATATAGACTGTCAAATGCTTGTGCGACATCCTTAGAATCTGGGAGACTAAACACTTAGAGGATGCTTTTGGACATAATTTTATCTTTTTCTTACTTCTGAGAATTAGTTCTTGGTATATGCAGGGAGTGTCAGCTGTGGCTGCACCAACTGATGCCAAAGAAGGCTCATGAGGAAATATATAGAAGCTTTCCATTTTGAACACAAATTCTACCTCTTAGCCAGATTTTGTGCCAGAAAAAAAAATTTTTTTAAATGACTGTGAATGCAATCTTTATCTATAACACATCAAATATAGGAAAAATTCTTCCTAAGCATAGCAGAAAACATTGTTTGTTGAACTTGTGATAATCCTGGGCCTTTGCCCAAATCAGCCTTTATGGCATGAGGCACATATTTGGGTGAGAACCAATTCTTCTTAAACAAGAGGTATTGACATTAGAGCATAACACTTGACAGTCTCAGCCCCTTCCTGCCAGGTGAATCTGGAAACCCTGTGGCTGCTGTCCTCTTCTTTGCCTTACCTTCTGCCTCTGTTCTGAAGAGACAGTGATAGCAGCCAGCCTCAGTTATTGCAGTTGTCTTGGCATGAATGCACAAATATTCTGTTCTCTGGCTGCTCACTCTGACTATTGGCAGACGGAGAATGAACAGGCTGCAGAATCAACCCCATTAGTGTCAACCTAATCCCCTGTAATGGGAGCCACACTGGCCAAGACCAGGCACCAGTCCCCATCCCCATCCTCATGTGCAGTACGTCTTAACCGAGCGCAATATTGAACACTTCATAGAAGGGATGATAATATTGCATTTGCCGCCACCTTTTGAAGGAAACCAGAACAAGGCCACTGGGAATTTGATGTTGTAAATTAGAAAGCTTGAAAAAAATATGTATTTTTATAGTGAGTTCACATGCATCTTTCTAGCGGTACTTTTCTTAGAACAATGCTCCTGGAGCTACTGGTATTATAATACTAATATTCAAGAGAAATTATTGTAAGTTTTTCAGTCAGAATTAGGTATGTGAGTAGACAAAGGAAAAGGAAAGCCAGAGCACAAGAGACACAGAAACAGAAATAGACAGGAAAAAAAATATGGAGAGACAGACTTGCAGAGAGAAAGAGAGAGAGAGAGAGAGAGAGAGAGAGAGAGAGAGAGACAAAGAGATGGAAAGAGAATGAAAATGACAAACACTCATGTCACATTTTCACCAGGCCAAGTCGGAAGGAAGGAGCAGGCAGAAATTCAGTTACTATTTGCTGGATGTGGAGGCTTCACAATTGACAAGAAATGTCTAGCATTCCTAGTTACTAAATTTCTTAGAATCTTTTATTAGGTGAGAAATGAAGTTTTTAAAAGATTAAGCTTTGCTTCAAGAGAAGAGGATTTTGATAAACTTTTGTAGCCCCTTAGTATAGAGTTAAAATTGCATTCAACAGTCCACTTGACTTTTTTATTCCCCTTTTCTGTTGTTCTGTTTCAGGTCACTTTGAACATCAAAATACATTGCAACATACAAAAAGTTGTGCTTTTGGCAATATTGCATAACAGCCAAAGTCTAAATATCAACAGAAAACAATAAATCACTTTGAGTGTTGTTCACCATGACAATGGCCTTGCAGTCCCCCAAACATAATGAGCATTGAACACAGGAGAGAGAAGTATGGGAAGATGAACAGCTTGCCTCTGGGTCTTTCAGCAATGACAACATGGCTTCTGACAGTTGTGAGCCCTTGAAATTTCCAAGTTCTGTTTATGGAGATATGATCCTTGCTAATTCATTGTTGCAAGCCCTGGAACCCTTCTGATACAGCTGCTCCTGGATTGCAGCACCTGTGTATGTACCTGTGGGCCTAAAAATAGCAATAGTCAAAACTATACGGAAACGAAAAGCAAACCCTGTTGTGTTCACAGTTTGTGTTTCCATATAACTCCTTGTAAGGACACCCACTTAACACACTTTTTCAGACTTTATGGGCATCTGCAACATTGGATTCTTATTTCTTTCCATAAGTTTTTTTTTTTAAGTATTTTAAGTTTTAGAGAGCTGAGTCATCTTTGCCTAAGTTTTCAAGATTATTTGGGTTCCTCTGAAGGCTTTGCATAATAAAGATTTTTAACTGGGAGATACACAGTATAGGGGGCTGAACATATCAAAGTCACTGTAATGAAAAGTAATTGAGATTGTCAGTTGGAGACTTCAGGACTCAGAAGGAGGAGTCACAGAATATACCTTAAATTATATCCATTTACCTTTTAAACTCTACCTACAGTTGCTACAACTAGGCAGAATTAAAAAAAAAAAAAACTTTATTTTAGTGAGAAATATGCTCAGTTTGAACCCTTTGGAAGGGCCCCAAAACTCCATTTGTTAGCTTTTGCTCTGGAGTTTAGGATAATTTATATCCACTGTGGCTCTATCCAATTCAAGTCATTGGTTGAACAGTGGAAGGCAACGGACATGAAGAAAGTTTTAATTTCTAACAAAGTTTCCCTTTTGAGCAAGGATAGATGGGTATAAAAGATCTAAGTACAATAAAAAAGGACTTTAGTAGAGACTTTTATTTCCAACTTCAGTAGCCATTTCTTATAAAAATGTCACATTGTCCATCTGGAATTTAGTCTTGTGATAACAACTTTGTCCAAAAATCACAGGCTTATGAGCCAAAGCAGATTACATTTTACTCTGTCTTCTATGAAGCTCAACCCAAACATGAATTGTGGTGAAATGAGTCAACAGTAGCATATATCTTAGCAAGGAAATCTAAAATTTTCTAACTCAACACTTAACAATTGATTCTTTCTCAAGTTCCCTTCATTTTGCTCTTCCTTGCATCTACCTCTATATTTGCACCACAAGTTGTGAGGTAAAACAGTGGGCCTTTGGGTCAATCCTCCTGTATGTCAGGAAGCAGAGTTTATTTTAGACACAGTAGAAGCATTGTCACACTGAGAGAAAGCAACTGAACTATATATAACCTCTGCCCTTCTGTTAGGCAGTTTCAGGACTTTCTTTGACATAAACACAGATATGTAAAACATTGTACTAAGAATAATTTAATCTGAAAGAGCCCTATAAATTACTCTATTGTCATCTTCTGCCTCTCATTTGTAGTACTATAATTAAGGGAAATTTAGGCCACGGCTAATTCTGACTTTGT
Source organism: Cephalopachus bancanus (assembly GCA_027257055.1). Classification (NCBI taxonomy): domain Eukaryota; kingdom Metazoa; phylum Chordata; class Mammalia; order Primates; family Tarsiidae; genus Cephalopachus; species Cephalopachus bancanus. The sequence continues at coordinate 6,433,334 of JAPVLO010000131.1, forward strand.
ACTGTGAATATTGTTCAATAACAGTAACAGTTCATTCCTTTTTATCAAATATGTTGGTTAGTCACAAACATCGTCCATGTCTCATTCTGTTTAACATAATATTTTAGAGATTCTTCCATATTGTTGACTGAATCAATGGTTTATGTTGTAAATTGCTCAGTATTATAACAATATATATGTAAACAACAATATATTGTCTATTTACTTGTTGAATATTTAGGTTGTTTCCAGTTTGGGGCTATGAATAAAGCTGATACAAATATTTTTGCACAGCTCTTTTCATGTGTGTATGCCTTTACTCCTCTTGAGTAACCCATAAGAGGTGAAAATATTAGTGCATAAGGTAGGTGTATATCTAGTTTTCCAAAGTAGTACCATTTATTATCTTATACTTAAAAAGTAATTTTGATGATACCCAATTTATTATTTTTAGGGGTTTTAACTTTCAGTATCTTCTTAAGGAAATCTTTGTCTATTCCACACTCATGAAGATATTCTCATATGTGCTTCCCAAGAAATTTATATATATATATATATATATATATATATATATATATATATGCACAAGTATAAGAAATTTTTAATGATGGAACATTCAGTATTCTTGTTCGTTAATTTGGCATTGGCTTTTTTACAGAAATAGTATTTACACTCTGTACAGAGCTATACATCAGCTTTTTGTTTTTCCATATAAGCATTACACATCCAAACCATGGTACCACTACCATAGTGAAAATCAACACAGGAAAAAAGAAAACATCAAAAAACAAACAAACAAAATACCACCTTAGAAAAAGATAGCTCATCCTAAACATGGTTTCTTGCATGAAACTAAAAAGAACTGGGTCGATTGCAGAGATACCCTAATAGGCCTAGGATACAAGTTATTGAAGGGAAAACCTCAAAACAAATGTTGTCATTTACAAATGAACCTATATTTAGGCTTAAATGAATGACAGCTAGGTTTCAAAGTTGAAGACTTAAAATATGAAAAGATCTCTTTGGCAGGTTGATGTTTTGCCTTGATGTTCCAATGACTTGCTAGAATATGTGCCAAGCTCAACACATCTGAAAATTCCAAGTTTATGACTTACAAAAATATATACCATGTGTTAACTGGGGGCATCACGTTAGAAAGATCAATTCATCTAAGTGCTGTATGAAGCAGCATCTAGAAAAGTCACTTTATTCAACAAACTTTGAGGGAACCGTGGCAGTAGTAATGAAAAAAGTTAAATGAATAGCAGTTGTCAAATGCAACATCTTTAATTTTCATTCTACTGAAGTCATATGAAAATGGCAATGGTATCTTCCTTATTCATCTAACATAATTTACCTTTAGAACAATATAAGGATAAAAAGGTAAATACAAAGCCTCGAAGAGATGAAATTCAACAGTTTTTCCGATTATTGAGGCATCAAATGCCTGGCATTGTATTTAGTGGTATCTTTTGTGTCGTAGGTTTATCAGCAATTCCACAAGTTCGTACTCCAACTTTGCCAGTTACATTCTCACGTGATGCAAAAATACTCCTCTTCAGCAGGCCTTTATTTGTTTTTAGAATAGGCTCTGTTGTTGGACTGTTACCATTTCACCTTTTGGTCCTGTCTTTCTTGCTCAAATTCTTCTATTCTCTGCGCTTTTTTCCAAAACTTTCTTCTTTTTATATTCACTCTGCTGGGTAATTATTATTATTATTATTTTTTTGATATAGATTTGTTGCACTGTCCTCCTTTGCTTTTTCTCCTTCTTCTACAGGCTTGAAGTTCAACAGTGGAGTCACTTCAGCATTGCCATAACCAGCAAAAGTGATCGCAGGGGTGCCATTTTCTTCATCTATCTTTTTGATCTCTGCTTCATAACATGGTCTATCTTCCAGATTGCCACACATTTTCTCCTACTTTCCAGGAATGACAGGGCTGAGTAGACACAAATTGTCTGAACTTACAAGAGTTTCAGAAAGTTGAGTTGACAGAAGGTCTTTGGTTAGTTCTGTAACCTCTTGCTGATCTTTCTTCACTTTTATCAAGTCTTCATTGTCTCCATTTTCAGATAATGCAGCTTCAACTTACTGGAGTTGAGCTTTGTAGCCTGCCAGCTGCTTTGCTAAATCCTCTGACATCTTGTGTGGAGCTGGGGGCAGGGTGGCAGGAAGTGGTTGGGCAAATGAGCCCAGTGGTAGTGAGGGAGGTGGCAGCAGTAGCAACAGCCAGAAATGTATATTTTTAGCTTTAATAGTTAGGTATTATCAATTTCAAATTAGTTTTTATGTACAGTGTTAGGTAAGGCTTAAATGTTATAATAATCTAGTTTTTATAGTAGTATTTGTTGATTTCCCTTTTCCTGTACTGAATTGTGCTGCATCTTTGATCAAAATCAAGTTTCTGTAAGTTTCATTTGTAAACTCTCTGTTTGAGTCTATTGAATTATGTCTCTCTCCTTTCACCAATGCTACACTGTGAGTGTACCTTTTTAGGACTTAAACTCAAGCGGTGAAAGTAGTCCAAATATGCATTTTTTAAAAGTAGTTTTGTTTGTGCTAGATCTCTGAATTTTTAGAGAAATTTTGAGTAAGCTTCTGAATTGTTGCCAAAAATTTTATTGGACTTTTTTTTTTTATTGGGACTGCATTGAAACATGTAGATCAATGTGGAAAAACTGATATATCAATAACAGTGATTCTTGCAATCCATGAATATGGTATATTTCTCCTTTATTTTGGACTGCCTTGAATTACTCTCAGCAGTGTTTTGTCATTTTTGTGTAGAAGTTGTGTTTGGCATTCATAAACTATTCCTAAGTTGTTTATGTGAGATTTTAAGTTGTTTTTTTTTCAAGCATCACAGTTCAATGTCTGAAAACAGTTGCCTCATATATTTTGTCTAGTATTATGTTTTTATTATTCTAGAAGGTTAAATCTGAACCAGTTACTTCCTCATGACTAGAAGTGAAATTAATACAGCAATCTTCTTATAAGAGAAAACATTTTATGTTGCCCTCTGTCCAAAACCTGCTGTGAGTGCCCATTTCAATTATAGCAGGAAGACTTACATGTCTTCAAAAGGTCCTACACAATTTATATATTGCCTCTCCTCTTGTCTGCTCATTACTTCTCCCACTGTTGCCATCATTCCTGTCACAATTACATTGCTATTATTCACAATTTTCAGGTAAAATTCAAGGGGCTCTTAGCTCAAAAAAAACTTTTTTTTTTGGTCTGTAATAATCTTATCTGGATATCTGCTTGGTTGAGTCTTCCTGCTCCTTTTTCTTTGCATAGATCTGAACCTTTCAATGGGATCTGTCCTACTCAACCTAATTTACACCAAAATTTAGGCATTCTGCTGCCTGGAAATAGCAACCCTTCTCACCTTACTCTACGTTTATTTTTTTCCAATAATGTTTTCATAATTTTCTAACAGACCTGTAACTTACTTTTCTAATCTGTTTGCTCTTTATTATCGTTTTATTGTCGTTTTTTAGTATAGCATACCTGTCTGCACCTTACTCACATCCTGTAGACTTTTTACAGTACTCCTGTTCTTACCCATGGATCATTTTCTGCACTCTCTGGGTTTTATAGCTTTTCTCTGAACCATAGAAGGTTGTTCTCTGTGTGGAAGGCAGAATGTGTGAGAAATTAACACCTTCAAAGAAGTTATCCACCAGTGACTCACATGAGTTAATCCATAAATATCCTGGCTCTCACAGGTCTCAAGTGGATAATTCTCAAGCCTGTGTTTTTGCAGTAATTTTCAGTTTCCATGCAAGCCTAAGTGGTAGTTGCCCACCATGATAATTGGCTTAATAATTTATCATTGATTGGCTGCCTTTCTTTCTTTATTTATTTCTTTTTTTTTAAAGTAGGATGTATTGAGAGAACAGAAAAGCTCCCAGAACAAGAGGGGACCTGAGGGGGTTGCCCAGATTGGCTATTTTTCTATATAATATCCAATTGTCCATTACCATACCTTTCAAATAATCTACTCCTAAATAAGTTATTTGTACTTAAATCCTTCATTCAAGATCTGCTTCTGAGGCAACCCAAATTAAGATATCAAATAATGTATAAGTTTCATGAAGGCAGAGATCCTTCACTTTTAGAAATTATTATTATCTCTAATGGTATATCTTAAACGCCTCTAACAATATCAAATGCAGAGTAGATATGCAAATATCTGTGGAATAATGAATGAACTTAGCAAATACTTTTCAGAAACATTCTTTAATAGTGATACAGTGCCTGAGTTTTTATTCCTATATTTAGAATTCTGAGTTGCCAGTTTTGCAGGTATAAAAGCTAATCTCATTGCTATTTGCATTTTAAAATTTCCCAAATAATTAGTATTTTTTGTTTTTTAAAGATTTTTGTGGTTATTTGTTTTTATTTTTAATTAATTTGTTCTTTGTAATTTTCCTTTTAAAGATGTGAGTTTTTTAAGTAATTCATTATTTTGCAAGTGTTTTTCCTTAATTGTTTTTTATTTTTCAATTTATTTTACATCTAGAAATTTTATATTTATGTAGTTAGAACAATTTTTTTGTGATTCTTTCTGTATCTACACTCAAAATATTAACTGTGTAGTCTCCTAGTATTAATATCTCTTAAAATTAGTGTTTGTTTTTTTAAATTTTTCAGAATATATTTGTATTTGAGATAAGTTTTTTTACTTTGTTAGAAATTATCAATTACCCGATACTGTTTCTTTAATATATTGAGATGTATTTTGAAGAATGAGCAGGGATTGTCTATGTAGATGAGAAAGGAAAGGCGTTTTTCAGGAAATGGACTCATGTGGTAGGAGACAAAAATTTAAGAAAATAGTGGGATCTAGGACTTCTATGTAATCTAGCGCATGGTTGGCAAAATGATTTGGGAATTCTACACTTAGGTCTAGACCCCATTTCCGTTACATTACTATGTCTTGTAAACAAATAGATGGTGCCTGTAACAGAGAGGGTTATGTTCACTAAGAGGTTCATGGGTATGCATCCATTTTTTAGCTTCCCTTACAATTATGTTAAAACCATGTAATTAGTTCTGAACTATGAGAGAAAATGATATGGATCATGTCAGAAGAAACAGTCAAAAACATGTGCCTACTATCCCAATCTTCTCTTTCTGTGAACAGTCTGATGCTCTGTGGTTCAAATGTTAGCTAAAGAGGGCAGAACTTTCATCACCCTATGACTGTATAGGCAGAGTCCTTAGGCAATCTGTCTGGAACACATAATGAGAGTAAGAAAATAAATCCTCACTGTATTTGATTTCTAAGATATGAGAGAAAACTTTCTGTAACGTAAAGTTACCTTATCTTGACTAAAACTGTATCTAAAACCACATGTGTTAGCCCACTTATACTTTAACAACCTTTCAATAAGTGTTTGACATTATTGTTTTTTATTGCTAGTTACCATAGTGCAGAATCTTAGATGTGATTTGGCTTATTCTCATTTAATTAGTTATGAATGTATTTATTCTATCTCCCTAAATTTAGCATTAAATCAAATTTATTTCCATTTCCCCTCCCACCGTCTTACTTCAAGCCTGACTTGGTCTGTTGTAATAGTTTTATAACTGTTATGCCTTCCCTTATAAGATTCGTTTTTCTGTTATACAGGCAATCATATTTCTCTCAAATTTAAAATGGTGATTGCTTATTTATTGCATATCAGGGCTAAAATTTCATCTCAGGTTCTAGGTGATCTAAGCCCAACTGACACTTAAGCTTGTTCTTATACCATTCCCTTATGGAACTTTTTCGCTATTCTAACTATATTACTGCCCCAAGGCACATCTCATATTTTACTATTTCTATGCTTTATTGAAGTACTAGCTTTAGTCACTAAGTCAAATATTCCAAATCTTAAGTTCCTGTTCAAATGCCACCTCTTTCTGAAAGACTTCCATGATTAAAAGGGATCTTTTTACTTTCTGATATTTCAAAGTACATTTTTCTTCCTGCATTACTGTACCCATCTTATCAAATTTGTAAAATTCTGCATATTTGATATGGGAATTTTGTTTTAGCTTTTTATCATCACTTAAATGAACATATCAGACCTCTTAGATAAACAATATATGTTTCATGTATATAGATATGGATGGAATCTAAGAAATGATATTAGAAAATTTGCATGCTGTGTTCTACAAGATCTGTGTTTGCTTTGTAGAACTGAGCAGTTTTTTATTTTATTTATTTGGGGCTTATTTTTAATTCAAGTCATTGAAATATGTCTAATGCATTTTATTTGTTATTAAATAAAACATTCAAGTTATTAACTTTTACTTTTCTACAAGTTGATATTCATGTCATTACCATCTAAACAAAAAAAATCAATGAAAGGCTTTAATTTCCTATGTAGAAAGGTCTAGATTAAAAGAATACACTTCCAATGGAAATACGGAATATGCACGTAAATTAGAAAAAAAATGATTAGAGACATTAAAGATAAATATTGCTATACTTTGAAAAGAAGGGGGAAGTATGGAAGATTCTCTGAAGCAGCTGCAATTAAAAATGCTCATAAGAATCCATGAAAGAACAAGAACTGTAAATGAGTTTTTTAAGAGGTAGGGAAATATGATAAATTGTGGTACAAAATGGAGAATAATCAAAGAAACCAAATGAGAGCTCATATAGTGATAAATGAGCTTAGACTTGTTAAAGAACTGTGTCATTAGAAGATTATTTTTGCTGGTGAAGAAAAGAATAAGGAGAAAAAGATAATTTCTCTGTGAAAATAAAAGATGGGTGCCCATACCTTATTATACTTAATGAAATGATGATCTAACAATGAACTATTCACAGTGATGAGAATCTACAAATAGGCAAATATCACTGAACCCTTAGGGAGGCAGCCTCCGTTTTACAACTGCCACTCAAGCAAGTGCTTAGAAGATTCAGGTCACTAAAGACTAACCTTTTTCTACCTGTGTTTTTCTTTACCAAGAGTGGCTATGAATTACACAGCATGGGAGGTGTATGCCTGTGCTTATTAAAGACATTCAGGCTTTATCACATATGGTTTCCAATGCCTAAGGTTAACAGTGGTAATTCTATGGAAAATTTTTAAGGAAATCGTGTCCTACCATGTCTATAATCCTCAAAAACATTTCTACGATTGTACACATTACTAGAGTCATTCCTAGATTTTTCAAATACAGTAAGACAATTGACTATTGACATAGGAAACACAGCCTATTACCAAACCCCAGGATTGTGTTGAGTGCCACATATAATGACCTCTGAAAAATGGAATTGTCAGGCCTGTACGTGGAGCTCTCCAGGCCTGTGCTTATCAGTGTAATCTGTGGAGAAATGAGTGTGCTGAGTTGTCTTATTCAGTTTTTCCTTTTCAAATTAAGTTAGATACGTACACTCAACTGGCTAGAAGATGCAGTTATGTGTCCACATGAACAGGCCAGCACTTTATGATTTTCACACACTGCTTTTCCCCAGTGCCTACTTGCTAGAGTTGCTTAGGTGTGGGAAAGATATACTGGTAAGAAAATATGTGTAGGTTCCAAAGAAACAAAATTCATTAAGACACAGGTGGTTACATTCATTTCTGGTTATCACCAAATTATATAAATCTCCTCTTAGACTAAGGCAAGTTGTCATTTTATTAATACCTATCTTAGGCCTGTTTAAATATCCAATACCATTTTCACGCCTATTATGAATAGATACATTTACATATATTTGCATTTTTTTCTCCAACATGCATTGAGAGTCTCCCATGAGTCAACAATGTTTTAGGCATTAAGCATATAAAATTAAATAAGATAGACAAAGTTGTGTCTAAAAATTATATGTAGTGGAAAAAGGCAGATAATAAACAAATAGTTGAATAAAAATTCAACAATATGTTGAATATAAAACAGAATAAGGTGCTAGCAATTAATTGGATGGAAAAGACTTCCCTGAGGAGACAACATTGAAGTTGATTCCTGAATTTTGAGGAGTCAGCCATTGAAAGAGCCTTGGATCATTCCTCAATATTTGAATGGCATTGATATATTTGAAAAATAGAAAGATCAGCATTGCTAGAATGTACTAAGCAAATGGCAGAGTGCTAGTAGATGTGTTCAGAAGCTGGCAGGGAATTGACATTGAGGTCTATAGTCTGTACATTTTTTTATTCTAAATGTAATGGGATGCTTTGGTTCATTTTATGTACAAGAAAATTACAATTTGATTTATGTTTTGAAAAGATATCTTTGGTTGCTTTGTTGAGTCTGGATTGGAAGAGGGCAAGAGTGAAAGCAGAGAGATCAATTGAAAGTCACTTGCAATGATCTAGATGAGAGACGATGGCTTAAGTGAGAACATTAAATATGAGCAGTTAAGTTCATCAGAATTACTGGAGAGTGGGGTTTGAGGTAGATAAAAACAGTTCTTTAGACATGTTAATTATGAAACTCAAGTGGATATATCAAATAGACAGTTAGAGATATGAGTCTGCAATTCAGAGAAACGCCCACGGTTGAATGTGTACATTTGGTTGTCAAAGGCACATCAGTATATTTAAAGCCATGAACCAATTTAAGTTGTCAAGGAAAAAATGGAGATAACAATGAATCTTGGATCATATCCACGAACAGTGAGAAATCCGGTAGAACTGGAAAAGTTGGCAAAAGAGATTAAAAAGGAGTAGCCAGTTAGGAAGGAAGAGAACTAAGAAAGAGGTATCTGAATGTTTGGAGAAAAGCAAACACATGTTTTTTAAAATTGCAAGAAAGACAGGATGTCCAATAGAGTCAAATACTGCTAAATAGTCCAATATTATAAAAACAGAGAAGTTGCCGGGCTCGGTGGCTCAGCCTGTGCTTGGGAGGCCGAGGTGAGTGGATTGCCTGAACCCACGGGTTCAAGACCCACCTAGACAACTTGGCGAGACTTCATCTCTACAATAAATCAACAAAACAAAACAAAACAGAGAAGTGAGTCTAGGACCAATGGGAAGGAAAATAAGATAATTATAGGAGAACATTAGGTAAAGGAGAGCTTATTTGATTCAGGCTTGTTTTCATGCTGCTAGTGACACTCTTGCAGAAATAAATTGCTGCTGCAGGAAGTCATTGCAGAGGCTTGTGTAAATTTTACAGGGCACATCTAATTCCATGTTTGAATTGATCATTTTTTAGTTTGTGCCTGCAAAATTAAGAAGAAAACTTAAAATTGCCATTGCATGTAATACTATAAGAAAATGACTGATGGTACTGGGAAATTATGGTGGGGGGATGGGATTAACAGTAGCTAATATCTATCTGGGACTGGGAAAACACCTCTTATCAACAGGGTGCCTGAATGAAACGTAATTGTACACCTAACCCTTACCTGTACCCTACAAAACGATAATAAAAAATACTGATTATAAAAAAAAAAAAAAAAAAAAAAATTGCCATTGCAGCATTAGTCCTATAAAAAGTAATCCCAAAAAACCAGCTCATGTGATTCACTGCATTTCTATTGTTTATCTTCTATCTATCTATCTATCTATCTATCTATCTATCTATCTATCTATCTATCTACCTATATTTATTTGGTCTGGTGTGCTTCTCACAGTCATCTGACAATTTTGATGCACAATTGGAAGAATTTTTTCTCGATACTGGCCATCCTGATCTCTCTTCATTGGTGACACTTTCTGTCCCCTCAGAAAAAAATGTACACAGCTCTAAAGGCCAGAAAAAGAGTTACAAAATTACCTTGACAGGAGGACTAGGCACTGGCATTGGTGCATAGCTTTCCAAGGGGAGAACTTTGAAGGTGACCATAGTGATATTCAACAATGAGGTATGTAGCCCCTTTTCTAGGATGCGTTTGTGAGCTTAATTGTCAGATCAGATCTCATGTATTTAAAATGTTTAGCAGCTCAGAAGTACCATAACAATCATCTGTCAAAAATTGATAAAACAGCCAAGAAGTAATACCTGTATTTTTGCCTTTACTCACCAACTTAACTTGTGTAATCGTAGGCAAATCAACCCTGAATCATCAGCAAAAGTTTGCTATAGTAACTACTTCAGAAGTTTAAATTATACATATTTGGCAGTTTATAGGAGCATAATGAGCTATTTCTCAAAATTTGAAGATAAGTTTATGTTCTGAGAATAAAATAATGGAAACCCACATGTAAGTAAGATTTATCAGAGGAAACAAATCTCCCTGTTTAATAATAACTGAATATTGGTTGAAGAATGTTGGGAGAATCAACTCCTAATCAAGTTGTAGACATTTTCCTTTGTAGTCCTTGTTTAAAATGCAAAAAGTTGACAGAGGGAAATCATCAATAGAATGATTTGAACAATTAAAATAAGACACATTTGTCTTTTTTCCCCCCAGGATAGTCCATAAAAATCAATTTAAATATTCTGTGCATTGAAGAGAAATATATTGTTGAAAAGTAGGGATCAATAGGCTATTTTATTTATTTCACCCTGAATAAAACAACGGTAAGTTTTTCCAAGTTATTTTATTTATTTCAAGAAAAAATTAATATTGAGTAATTTCATACTGGAAAAATAGGTAATGCCCTATGCAATTCTCTTTATTAGCAGTTTTATTGAAGTATAATTATCACAGTAAAAACTGCATATACTTGAAGTGTATAGTATGGTAACTTTTGACGTATGTATAGTCTTGGGAAACAACACCACAACCACGATGGTGAACATATCTATCACCCCCAAACTAACCTCAATACTCATTTATAATCCCACTTTCCCTTGATGCCCAGACATTCATCTGCTTTCTGTTACTATATATGTTTGTTTTTCTTATAATATTATATAAGTAGAATAATAAATAATTTGCTCATTTTGTCCTTTTACAAAACATACACCCCTATTTTAAGTTTATCCTTGAACATGCATATGTAATTCATTATTTTTTATAGTTGAATAGTATTCTAATGTATATATTTACTGCAGTATTTTTATCCATTTACCTGTTGATTGAGATTTGTGTTGTCCCCTGTTTGGGGTATTACAAGAACATCAAGAAGATTTTTGTACAAGTCCTCGTATACTAATATGCTTTCATTTTTCTTGGTTAAATGCCTGAGAGTAAATATAGTAAAAAGTTAGGCACAATTACTTAATGTTTTAGCACACTTCCAAAATATTTTCCCAAGTAGCTGAAACATTTTACACATCACCAACAAAATGGAAGTATTTTAGTTGTCTACATCTTCACCAACACTTGAAATTGTCAATAATTTTTCATTTTAGCTCTTCAAATAGATGAGTAGTGGAATTTCATAGTGGTTCTAACTTACATTTCTCTAATAGCTAATAGGGTTTAGCATCTATCCATAAGCTTATTTGGCATCCCCATATTTTCTTTGGTAAAATTTCTGTTCAAAGCTTTTGCCCATTGCTCAAAGTTGGGTTGTTGAATGGCTTACTGAATTTGGACAATTTTATGTACATTCTAAATAAAAGTCCTCTATCAAGTTTGTGGCTGGCAAAGAGTTTCTGTTAGCAGTGGTTTGTCTTTTTATTCTCTTAACAGTATCTTTAAGGGAGCAATTCTTAATCTTATAAAATCCACTTATCATTTTCAATGGATTGTGTATTTGAAGCTATAACTAGAAGAGGTAATTGCCAGACATAAGTTCACAAGTATTTACTTCCATGGTTTTTCCAAATTTTTTTAAAAGAAATTTGATGGTTTTCCTTTCAATCATGAAAACTCCAAACATATACAGAAGAGAGTTTGGTATGATAAACTGCTATGTATTTATTACCTGTTTTCGAGAGTTATCAATTCACGGCCAGACTTGTTTCATTTGTATTTCCTTCTACTTCTATATACTCCCAGATCATTACCAAGTTTTAATCACTTTATTGATGTACAATACATATAAGAAGTCTGCAAATCATAATTGTATAGTAGCTTAATATTCCCCCTATTTCTACCCTTATTTCTAATTCTATGCATAAATGTTGCCTGTGGTTATATAGTGGAATCTTACAACATGTTCACTCTGAAGTATCAATTCTTTTTTTTGTTGTTGTTTGTTTGTTTGTTTTGAGTTGGAGTTTCACTCTGTTGTCCAGACTGGAAAGCAGTGGCCATTCCCGGCCACTGCAGCCTTGACCTGCTGGGCTCCGGCGATCCTTCCGCCTCAGCCTTCCAAGTTGCTGGAACTACAGGTGCGCACTACCACGCCCAGCTAATTTTTGATTGATTGTAGAGATGAGGTCTCGCCAAGTTTCCAGGTGGGTCTCAAACCCGCGGGCTCAGGCAATCCACTCACCTGGGCCTTCCAAAGTGCTGGGATTACAGGCTGAGCCACGGAACCCGGCCTGAAGTCTCAATTCTTTTGCACACTATATGTTTATGAATGTATCCATGGTGTTTCCTGTAGTGAACAGTTGGTTCATCTGACTACTCTTTACTATTCCATTATATGAACATACCACACTATTTATATATAGGGGTGTTAATGAGCATTTAGGTTGTTTTCCGTTTTTGACTTTTACTTAATGGTGCTGCTTGGACATTCTTGTATTTTTTTTTATTTTTGATCATATACTCATATATATATATTTATGCTGGGTACATAGTTACAGGTAGAATCGCTAGGTGATTGAGTATATGTATAATCAGCTTTAGCAGCCACTGACAGTTTTTATAAATAGTTGCACCAACAATGAAAAAAAAATTCTCTCTATGTACCAACATATGATATTCTGGATAATAATTTCTAATCCTTTAATTGCCTTGTCAAGGTATTTCTGCCCCTGTAGTCACTGAAAAAGTAACTGGGTTCTGTAATTAATTGAACGTCCATTTGCGCTTGTTTTTTAAGAGTAATTTCTGTGAACTTACTCAATTCTTGGTCCAACAATTGAAATTTCTTGAACTGCAAATGCTGAGACTGGATTCTTATGTGAGGAATCTGACCACAGTCCTCCTACTTCTTGATTTTTCATCAAAGTACTATTTGATCTCTTTATAAATGATTTTTGGTTCATTTAATTATGATTGCAACAGTTTATAAACAAAACAAAATACTCTCCTAAAGCCTGGTATATAGATGTCCAATAAATGATGCTCTTCTCTTCTATTACAATAACCTTTTCACAACTTCCTTTAAACTTTTCATTATTGTTAATGTCCTTCCTTTTAGAAACAGTGCCTCCATGGTCACATATAGACAAAAAGTAGAAATCCATTGCCATGTAAGCTTTCAAGCTTCAGTGACAAATCAATACCACATCTCTATGAAACAAGTATATCTTAACAGCATTTCCACAAAAGACCTGACCTACTCTATCTTTGTGGGACCAATCTCAAGTTTGAGACCAATCCAATAGCAGTATGGATCTGAGCAAAATCACCCATGTCAAAAAATGCTGTTGAAGGCTTTGAAATGAGCCCATAACAGCAAAAAATTAAATAAATATTTTGAAAATCTGAACACTTAGCTTTCACTATTTGAAAGAAATAAGTTCTCATTCTTGGTTTTTTTGATGAAGTGACCAAAATTATTTGAACCACATGCACAAAGTTATGCTTAATTACTTATTATTTAAAAACTAGCATTTTTGTGTATGCTTGCCTTTCTAGATTTGATATTTCTTCCAGTTAACTTCCAGAAGACCAGAGAATTATGTGAACATAGAATAGGCAAATGTACTGTTTTGTACTTCTGACTTTACTAATCATTGCCACTTGTGCATAAATATTTTCACATTTGGTAATGAAAGGCTATAGTGATTATAGGTGATAAATCAATTAGGCAAGCCTGAAGTGATTAAGAGATTGAGAAACCCAAGATTAAAGCTGCAACAAATATGAAGCCTGGTTTACAATGGATAATGTGATGAAAGAGACAGTAGTAGTAGTATAAAGTAAAATCAACCATTTATCCCTTTTCTCAAGTTGTTAACTGCTTTATGTATACCCATCTATTTAAATTCTATTGCAAAATAAGGGGGGGATGGTGGGATTTGACCTTTTGGGATGTATTGTTCTCCAGTAAGTACTAGTTATTTTTGGAGGTGTTCATAAAGGAGAAAAGGAATATAAAAAAGAAATAGGTCTTCTCACGGAGCTTACAGTTCATTTGGACATGTGTAAAATGCATTATTTATAGGAGAAAACTTGAGAAAGGGAACAAAACAATGTCAAGTTTCTGAAGTGTTAAGTCTAATGGCAGAATCATCTGCAAAACAATAAAATACAGAATCCTTAACTCCATAGCTGGATTCAGGTTTAGGATTGTGGCTTAGTCATTTGAAATGTTTAAATGGGCCAATAGAAAATTCTGATTCTAAGGGCTAATTTGGCACTGAATTCCCTTAGGTTTTTTATTGCGGGGAGAGAAGAGGGTGCCTACTATTAGGATATGGACAGGGTAAGGGTGGAGTGCTGGAGGGATGAGAGGAGACACAGCACCAGTAACCCAGAGATCCGAGTAAATGCAAAGAATTGTGACACACAAAAAGGTTAAGAAAGGTTTATTTAAAAGTAAATCAGAGAGAGAAAGAGAAGGAAGAAAGAAGACTCATCTCCCCAAGGTCGGGGAGAGGGCCAAAACCAGGAAGCATGGCGGACAGACATAGCTCAAAGAGCACATGGCCACACTAGAGTCTAGCAAGGCAATGGCCGCTGGTTGCTTGTGGTTGAGTCCTTTTAACCATTCCCCTAAATGGGAAAGATCATTAAGGTGATTGGGTGGTGGCCTGCTTCCACGTCATCACAAGGGGGCAGACAAGCCAAGTGCAGGTACTGATAATGTCAGGTGATGGACAGCAGGCAGATGGGTGGGTTAGTCACAAGATTGCTGCCATGGTGGGACTTCTTTGTGTCATGTAGGTTGGGAGGGGCGGTTCCTGCAAGAGACTTGTTAGACATTTGCAACTCACAAATTCCTTGACCAAAGGTGGGGTGCTTGTAATATTACTTTTATGACTTTGACCTTGACAAGGAATCAAAAGTTTACTAGAGATTATTATGCTAAACCATGAGTGGTTGGGTTGTCCTGGTCTTGCATCTAAAGGAGATTTGCTGAGGGGGGATGGGATGGGATAGGCTGCTGCTTGTTTTGCAGTAGAATATCTGAATGCTTTCAATGGTTATGCTGAGGCAAAAAGACTAAGCCCTTTCACTTACCAAAGGTTTATGGCAGTAAATTTTAGCAGCTACACAACCAGAATCACTGTTCTCTTCTTCCTGAGCAGATAGATTACATTTTCCAGCCTTCTTTACAGTTAGGAATGGTAATATGGACTAGTGACAATCTAATAGTTACTAAAAATTGCAGGAAAGACATGTTTTTTCTGTCCTTTAGGAAGACCAGAGTCTAAGAATAGGACAAATAGACAAATACATAATAAAAATATAATGTGAAAAGCCCTTCAATAGAAAAAAATGCAGATAAACAGGCAATTTTTTCCAGGGAGTAAGAAGAGTGATCAAGATAGTCAGGGAGCTAAAAGAGGAGGCATCTTTGGAATGTCACCTAGACAATGAATACAACTTTGCCCGGTAGATGAGATAGTTTAGACAAAGTATTTAAGCACAGGCTTTTTAAAGGGGCATGGTTTAAACAAACAAGATTGGGAGGGAGAATAGCAGCAGGGGATAATGGCTAGGAATGCATCAGATTGTAAACTTTATAGCACATTACAAATTTTAGTATTTATTCTAAAAAGCAATCAGTAGACACCAGTTTTGCAAGAAGTAACAGAGTTAGCTCTGTTTTGAGGAAAATCATTCTTACGAAAGAAGATAGAATGGAGACAGAGAACATGAGAACATGATTAAGAAGTTTTAATAATGCTCTGGCAGTAAGTAATGGAAATACTTTATTTATTTATTTATTATTTTAATGATGTGGAGGTACATTTCAGGGTTAGGAATACAAATGGTCATTGTACAGAAAAAGTTGGGGCCTCAACTTTGGTCCCCACTTCACCTGGTTTGAGATCAGTTACTCTTATTGTTGAAGGCTTCCCCCTCAGCAGTTTCCCACTACTCATAGTATTATTATAATTATTCAGGGTCCTCTTATGAATGAGAGCATGTGGTACTCAGCTCTTTGCTTTTGTGGCAGTTCGCTGAGTATTATAGACCCTAAGTTCATCCAAGTTGCTGCGAAGTTCATAATTGTGTCCTTATTTATGACTGCATAATATTCCATTTTGTACCACATTTTTTTAATCCAGTTTACTTTCCAAGGGCAGTATAGTTGGTTCAATGTTTTTGCTATTGTGAATAGTGCTGCAATAAACATATGTGCACATGTATCGCTTTGTAGAATGATTTGAGTTCCCTCTGGGTATTCTGGAAGGTTCCAGAAGGGGGATTGCTGGGTTGTATGGAAGGTTGATTTTTAGATCTTTTAGGAATTGTCACACTGTTTTCCACAGAGTTTGCACTAGTTTACAATCCCACCAACAGTGTAGAAATATTTCCTTTTCCTCACATCCTCTACAGCATCTGTTGTTTTTTGAGTTATTGATGATGGCCATCCTGAGTAGAATTAGGTGGTATCTCAGTGTGGTTTTAGTTTGCATATCTTTGATGATTAGTGAGACTGAGCACTCTTTCATTTATTTGTTGGCTGCTTTTATGTCTTCTTTAGAGAAGTGTTTATTCATATCTTTTGCCCACTTTTGAATAGTGCTGTTTGTTTTTTTCTTTTGGCACATTTGACTTCCTTATAGTTACTAGATGTTAGATCTTCAGCAGATATTCAGGTGGCAAATATTTTTTCCTAGTCTGTGGGCTGTCTCCCACTCTCTTGATGGGTTCTTTTGCTTTGCAGAAGCTTTTCAGTTTGATGAAGTCCCGCTTGTCAATGTTATCTCTTATGGGATGGGCACTTGGGGTTTTGATCAGAAATTGGTTGTCAGTTCCAATTTCCATAAGGGTATCTTCTGCATTTTCTAAAGTTATTATAGTTTGAGGTTTTACTTTTAGGTCTTCAATCTATTTAGATTTGATTTTTGTGCATGGTGATAGGAAGGGGTCTTATTTCAATTTTCTGAATGTGGTCTGCTAGTTTTCCCAGTACCATTTACTGAATAGATTCTCCTCTCCCCAGCTCAATGGTGGAGACTTTGTCGAAGATAAGTTAGTTGAGAAATTGAAGTTTTGTTTCTGGAATCTCTATCCTGTTCCATTGGTCTATATGCCTGTTCTTGTTCCATTACCAAGTTGTTTTGATTATTGTCACCTTATAATAAAGTTTAAAGTCTGGAAGTGTGATAACTCCCACTTTATTTCTTTTGCTGGGGATTGTTTTTGCTATTAATGGTAGTTTGTTTTGATATGAATTTTTGTATTGTCCTTTCCAGATCTGAGAAGAAGGATGTTGGTAATTTAATGGGTGTTGCATTAAATCTGTAGATTGCCTTGGGTAGGATGGACATCTTAACAATGCTGATTCTTCCAATCCATGAACATGGAATATGTTTCCATTTGTTTGTGACACCTTTAATTTCTTTGAGCAGTGTTTTGTAGTTTTCATTGTAAAGGTCTTTCACTTCTCTGGTTAGGAAGATGCCAGGGGTTTTTTTTCCATACAGGTGTGCATAGTAATCACTAATAATTTTTTGTATTTCCTCAGGTTGCATTGTGATTTGATCTTTTGCATTTCTGATCATATTTATTTGGGCTTTTTCTCTCTTTTTCTTGGTCAGTCTGAGTAACGGTCCATCAATCTTGTTTATCTTTTCATAGAACCAGCTTTTAGGCCAGGTGCGATGGCTCATGCCTATAATCCTAGCACTTTGGGAGGTCAAGGTTAGAGGACTGCCTGGGCCCACAGGTTAGAGATCAACCTGGGCAACTTGATGAGACCTCACCTTTACAATAAATCAAAAAAATTAGCTGGATGTGGTGATGCATGCCTGTAGTTGCAGCTACTTAGAAGGTGAGGCTGAAGGATCACCAGAGCCCAGTAGGTCAAGACAGCAGTGGCCATGAACATGCCAGTGTACTCCAGCCTGGAAGACAGAGTGAGGCTCCAACAAAAGCAACAACAGCAAAAAAGCCCTAAAACAACTTTTTTGTTCTGTTGATTTTTTTAAAATGATATTTTTGTCTTCTATGTCCCATAGTGTCCATGTCTTTGTGGGTTTGGGGGTGGCTTTGCTGACGTTGATATTTATTTATATTCCACTGTGGTCTGCGAAGGTACAAGGCAGTATTTCAATTTTATGAAATTTTTTTATGCATGATTTATGGCTGAAGTGATCAATCTTGGAGAATGTTCCATGTGGTGATAAATAGAATGCATATTCTGTGGTTGTTGGGTTAAGTGTTCTGTAGGTATCTATTAAATCCATTTGGTCAAGTATCAAGTTGAATTTCTGGATCTCCTCATTGGTTTTTTTGTCTTGTGATTCATCTAGGGTTGCTAGTGGGGTATTTAAGTCCCCAGCTATGATAGTATTAGAGTCAATATCTTTTGTATAGTCTAACTATAAGCTGCTTTATAAAGGCTGTTACTCCTATGGTCCATATATATTTAGGATGAATATGTCTTGCTGATGTATTGAATCTTTTATCATTATATAGTAACTGTCCATATCTTTTTCAATTTTTGATAACTTAAAGGATATTTTGTCTGACATTAAGATAAAAACTGTTTTCTTTGTGTTCCATTTGCCTGATAATTTGTTTCCCATGCTCTTACTTTGAGTCTGTCAGTGTCCATTTTGGTGAAATGAATTTCCTGGAGATAACATATTGTTGTGTTATTTTTTTTTTTTTTTTTGAGCTGGAGTCTCACTCTGTCACCCGGACTGGAGTGCAGTGGCCACTCCCGGCCACCACAGCCTCGACCTGCTGGGGTCCGGTGATCCTTCCACCTCAGCCTTCCAAGTAGCTGGAAATACAGGCGTGCACTACCATGCCCGGATAATTTTTGATTTATTGTGGAGATGAGGTCTCACTAAGTTGCCCAGGCAGGTCTCGAAACCGCAGGCTCAGGCAATCCACTCACCTCAGCCTCCCAAAGCATGGGATTACAGGCTGAGCCACCAAGCCTGGCTTGTGTCATGTTTTTTAAATTGAGTTTGCCATTCTAAGTCTTTTCAGTGGTGTATTTAGTGCATTCACATTCAGGCTAATTATTGAGATCTGAGAGTTTATCCCTATCATGAGGTTCTTATAGCATTTGTTGTTGTTTATTGATTTTTAAAAAATTTTGGGGTTGATATATGTGTGTGTTTTCAATCTTTTTCCTGCATTCTTGGGAAGGGTATGCTCATTTTTTTTCTTTCTTCTTTGTTTAATACTTTCTTAAGTGTTTCTTGTGGAGCTGGTCTGCAGGCAGCATAAACTCTCAGGGATTGAATGTGTCCATTGCTGATGAAGCTTAGCTTAGTTGGGTAGGAAATCTTGGTTGGAATTATTTATATGTGAGAACTTTGAAATTGAACTCCAGTCTCTTCTATCCTGTAGTGTTCTTTAGCTAAGTTTGCTGGTATTTTAATTGGTCTTCCCTGGTAAGTAGTCTGATCTTTCTCTCTTGTTGCCCTTAGGAATGTTTTTTTGTATCTGCCTTGTATAAGCAGATTACTATGTGCTTAGAGTTGATCTCATCTGAAGTCTTGTAGGGGTTCACTGAATCGCTTGTGCTTGAATGGTCATGTCTCTGATGAGATGAAGAAAGTTTTCATGGATAATTTTATGAAATGTTTGTTCTAGGGTGGTCTCTGTTTCTCTATTTACCTTAAGAATGCCAATGTATCATAGTTTTGGCCTCTTGATTTTGCACATCTCTTGGAGGTTTTGTTCTATCCGTTAAAGTTTTTTTTTCTATATTTTTTTTAACAGTTTGGGTTAGTTCTATATTTTGTTTCTCAAGCTCTGAGATTCTTTCTTCTGCTTGGTTAACTCTGCTTTCCATGTTTGTCAGTTTGTTATTTATTTTATTTACTGTATTCTTTTTTGCCGTCATCTCAGTAATCAACTCCTTCATCTTTCCTCTTGTCTCTCCTTATTTCTATTCATTCTCTCTATTAATATCTTGATCTCTGGGTGTGTGATATGAAACCAGTCTTCCTGGGGACTCTTCACTGTTTGAGTTCCAAAGTGTGCATTCTCAGGAGCTGTCTTCCCAGAAGTCTGTATGGGACCTGTGTTCGTCCATTAATTCTTCTTCATTTGTGATGGTTTTCTTCCCTCGTTTCCCCCTTCTTTGGTTTCATTTCTTAGTGATGGAGGGATAGTTTTCACTTCTGATTGCTCAATCCCCTGTTCTTCCTTATATAGATCCTCTGGATTTGCTCAGTTTTGAAGCTGGACTGGGGATGGGGTAGGTGTATTTTGCAGTTTTGATATTTGATTAAGGTGTGATGGGAGAGTTGTGGTCCAGAAGTTATCTGCAGATCACAGTATCCACTGACAGGTGTGTAGGCCCCTGGAGCCCACTTCCTGCTACCTTATAATCTTTCCATGCAGTGGGGCATTTGCACTCCCCCTGAAAACAAGATGAGATAAGAAAAGGAAAAGAACAGAAAAAGGATAAGTGAGATGAAAGGAAGATGAAGAGAGAGGATAAGGAGAAGGAAAATAGGCAGGCATACCAATTAACAAAGAAACAAAAACAAAAACACCAAAAGCAGAGAGAAAAAAAATGCTTCCTCTGTGGCCGTTTTTGGAACTTCAGGTTCTTTTCCTAAGCATTGGTGCCACTTCTGGCTGCTGCCATTGAAAGCAACCACTGGTCTCCTGTTCCTCCCCTCTGCTCTTGGTACAGGCCTATCAGGTTGCGTTTAGCATGGGTCAGATGCTCCATGGACTGCTGTGGGAGGAGGATGAATCAGACACAGATTCAGCCAACTCATCCTCTGCAGCAGCTGCCCCCAAGACCCCTACTCAGATCGAATGAGTCCATGCCTGGTCCATCATGGGGGTGGGCATCTGTCTCTCTTTGTCCACTCCTGAAGTTTCCTCTCTGGGTCTTCCATGGTTGATCCCAGAGGGGAGCAGAGATCCCCTCTGGGTCTCATTTTGGAAGCTGAGTAGAGCAGAAGTGGGCAGGCCAACGCAGGTCTCTGCCTGGTCTCCAACAGAGAAATTAGCGGCGGTCTGTGTCTCCTTGCCAGCGGTGGAGCTCAGCTCCGGATTTCTTCACGGCGCCCTCTCCATGGTTTCCTCTGCCACTGCCTGCTGGTTGTTGCAGGAAGTATTGTGGGTCAGGTGCCAGGTACCGAGGAGCAGTTGAACTCTGCTGCCTTTTGGGGAGAGATCCCTGAGAATGACTGATATTTTGCATACTGGGGGCTCTGATCTCAGGGCAGTGGTGGGTTGCAGTCACCTCCTGAGGGGAGCCCCAGGTGCTTGATCCTGAGTCTCCCCTCAAATGGACTTTTACTCACTCAGCTGCACTCACCCACTCATGCAGACTGTCTTTATGGACACTCGTCCTTGCATATACTTCCACACTTCCACCGGTTCCATGACTATCTTGCCTCCTCTCCAGAAATATTATTTCTGGACTTATATATATAGCTACTGCGGTGCAAAGAAGTAAAAACAAACAAAAAAACAAGACTTGCTCAAGGTGATGATAAGCTAATAGATGGTGGAGCCAGAATGGACAGAGTCTAACTTCAGAGCCAGGCTCCTAAGAGCCCCTCTGCAGTGTCTCCCAAGAGAGAAAAAAAAAAGATGGAAAATTTATTTTTGGATACGTTGAACTGGAGTTGGCTGTGAATCATTCAGCTGAGAATTTGTAAACAGTTTAAACATAACTATGTTGTGTGAAAGAAAAGACTCAAGCATAATCATGATAGTTGAAGATATATAAGTAGATGACATTTCACAGTAAGAGGACCTATATAATGAGAAAAGGAACTATGGAGAGTATATTAGTGAAGCAAATATATATCGACATGGCAAGAAAAACAAATCAGTAAAAGTGATATAACACCACATCAGGAATAAAAAATTTTAGAAGAATTTTTTTAAAAAGAAACCAAAACACACCAGAAGTTGGCGTCATGAAGAGCTAGGAAAACAGAGTTTATAAAAGGGTAAATGGTAAAAATACCAAAAGTAGCTGGACCTTTAAGTAATATGAGACTAGAAAGAAATCCATGGCAATTTTCCCCAGATTAATTTTAGTAAATGGGAAACAAAACCAGAGTGAAGAGAGGTGAAAATTTATTTGTGGGAAATTGAGAAAATGGAGGCAACAGAAATCTTTCAAAGTATTTGAGGAGATGGAAATTTCCAGGGAAAAAATTATCAGGATGAACACAACTTGAACCTTTTTCTAAACTTCATTTTCATAATTCCACAAAACTATCAGTATTTCAGTGTCATAGATATCTCCAGAATTTTGATAGTAGTCTATAACATCAATTATTTATAAAATCTATTTTGTCATAAAACTTTCAGCAATAATTCTTTCAGTTGTTTTACTTAAATCTCTCCCTTTGGAGTTTTATTCTTATTCTTTCACTACTTTAGAGAACAGTTGGCTATCGTCCCTACTAATTTCCCATGCCTAGGAACATTGTTTTTTTTCTACTGATTTAAGTAAACTTCTAGAGCTAAGAAAATGCTAACTGGAAAGAGCTTAAACTTAGTGGCCCATTATAAAGTTTTAATTTAAAAACTGAGAAATCAAGAGATTAAAACAACTTTAAAGAACGGGTAAAAGAAAGTAAATAGACATTTAGCCTTAATGGATTAAAGCAAATTCTTAGAAGAACAAAGTTTGATTACTTTGTGTAAAGATTATCGGCAATAATTAGTGCATTGCCAACCAAACGAATACAAGTTTCTCTCTTAAATCGTTAAATTTTGCCACTTTGGTTTAATATGTGATTAGATTGGTCAACTACAATTACATGAACATGAAGCACTGGGGTTTTTATACAAAGGAAAACCTATTTAAAAAATATACTTGGAAGTTGACTTTTGTCTTATATTTTGATTTGAGGAGTTGGGCAAGAAAAGAAATGGCACTCACAAAATTTCCAACCTTATTTTCTTTGTTGTTAATTCATTATTTTATATATTTATTTATGATAATCAATTAGACTACAGCAACACAAATGAAAAACATTTTTTTTTTAATTCAAAAAAATCATGCAGTCAAAATGAAGGCTAGCAGGTTTTTTTTTTTTTTAATGAGCGATTTAATGTACACTGTAAAATGTAAGAAACGATAGTGACAAGCTAACACTGAAATATATAGATCTGCCCCCAGTACAGTCTACTGGACAAATTGAAAGGAAAACAAATAAATATATTAATATTAGCATAATATATGAAGTTGGAATTCTAGACACAAATATGCTTGCAATTGCATTAAAGAATATCAAGGTCTACATATAACATTTGTTGCTACACTCTTGAGTTATGTCTGAACATAAACTTCAGGAACAGTAAGGAGAAATAAGTAGCAATTTCTAAGAAATGATAAGCAATAGGATTTGCCAGCATTTAGAGAATGAGCAGAGGCTAGTGGGAATTTAGATGAAGAGCAATACTTGACATTAAAAATATACGCTTGGTGCCTCAGCCTGTAATCTTTAGGCTGAGGTGAGTGGATTGAGTTCAAGACTAGCGAGTATCTCTACAATAAATCAAAATAGGATGTAGCTGTAATTATGAAGAGAAGATCAGATCAGGTATATATCCAGTATAGATTCCAATAAAATATATATATATATATATATACACACACACACATACCAATGGCAGTAAGCTATGGATAAAATGGGTTTGTTGTAGAAGAGGGGGATGCCAAGGAACTCTAAAATTCTTATCCTGGGTAATATTTGAAGGAAAATAGAGATGAGTTTACAAGAGATATCTTGAGTTGAAGATGCCTGTGGGAAATCTGAATGATGATCTATGGTAAAGAGTCTACACTTAAAAGTGACAAACATAATTGCTGATGTAGACATGCCAACCCCCATTATTAAACAACTTAGACCTTAATTTATGAATATAAACAGATTAGAAAGAAAATAGTTGTAAAAGAAAGAGATCAACCTGAGCAAGGCTATTGAAAAAAAAAGAAAACTTTTTATAAAGAACTATAGTTTTTTCTCATTGATATTTTATTTATGCAGTGGATATTAGAGAAATAATCAATTTTAGGAAAATGGTAATAAAAGTTTTCTTAAAAATACATATGAAAACGTGTGAATTTAAAAACTCGACATAGAGTATAATGAAACAAATACTTCTAAACAAGGAAGAAATAGCATAGAGCTAGACATAGTGGAATTCTACTTGAAAAAAAGAGGTAAAAGAGAAAGAAAATTTATAAAAAAGAAAGGATGGAATTTAGAAACGGATTATTTGTTATTTATGTATGTTTTCAGAAAAAAAGACTGAATCAAAGAGTACTTTGAAAGACCACTAATAATCAAAGAAATAAGAGAAGAAAAATCACACAAAAACAAAAAAAGATTCTGTGTTCTTTAGTTGCTAGAAAAGATTTACAATAAAACAGCTATACATTGACTAATGATATCTCATTTTCTGATAAAATTAGGCATTTCAATGATCTATATCAAGCCATGTCTTGCAGTCATTTTGTATTTTAAGTGAAGTGTTTTATTATATATATAAAGACAGAACAAATTAAAATAAATCTGTATACAAAATTTCTAATTATCTCACAGAAGTAAGCAGTTCAAATATATAAAAACATATTATTTAAAAGCAAATTTATGCTTTTATATTATATTAAGGTATAATATTAAAATTACGGGTTAGATTCAGTTCAAAATGAAAAAACAAATTTGAAAATGTAGCTTTATCAAAAGAATGGATAAGCACCAACTGTGGCAGTGAGTGGGTTACCTCAAGAGATATTTAACCAGGCAATACATAAACATTTAGTAGATATTTAGTAATCATATGACTATTAAGAAAATCCTGAAATTTTATGATATAGTACAAAATTGACTTGTCAAAATATTACAGTATTTACGTGTAAAGATTTTTCTGAGGGTTTTTGTGTGTGTGTGTGTTTTAAGACTGGTATTGACTGGTGTGCATTTATAAGACTGGTATTGAAAAGCATTTAACACATGGCTGGGTAATGAGGGTTAACTAGTTTAGAAAAACCTAAATTTAAAAATGCCATGTGAATTTTCAAGAATGATTTAAGGTATTTTTCAACTATAGGAGTCTTTATATTTGTTCAACATATGATTTCATGTAATACTAAGAAAAACTGCATTTTTTGATAGTTTTTTTGTTATCATTGCTGTCAGTAACAATGCCAGATAAAACAAAAAATAGCTCTTAATTCAAGGAAAAAATAATGAATACATCTTTCTCCTTCAGAGTTTAGATAAAATCCACTTCTCCATTACAATAGTGAAAAAGGGTTAGAAGGACTATTTTCCCCTCTCAATCTCTTTTTTAAACTAAAATTGACCACTTCTATATGAAGAATGTCAGACTAAGTGGATTATTAATATGATTTGGAATGTGGAATCTTTCCTTTTTATGATAAGATAAACTGACTTTCCTTGAAATATGACCTTCAGCCTGGTATTCTTGGGGACTTGCAGTAATATGCAGACAAACCTGGGTTAATGACAACACTTATTCATGAAGTCATCTTAACAATCATTTCTTCCTTTGGCTGTTTTGTTAGTTACTCATCACGCAGCTTTCTGCCACTTGTAACTACCAAATACTACATGTTCATTTGTGTAACATTATATGTACCATCTACAGAACAAAAGAAGAGTGATATTATGCAAAGCATCAGTAAATGAAGTGAAAGGATTTTTTTTTTTTTTAAACTTTTCTTGGCCTAACATGCTTTATGGTTCCCATTTTCTTCTGCTTATTAAAATGTTACACAAAATAGTAGGCTAAATAAGACAGATTTTCAAGGAGATGAGCTATAAATTTCTTGACATATTATTTGATGAAGGTAAATAGTGTCATTTTCTACTTTATTAACTTCATGTGATATGCACTCTGATCTTAAAAAATTTATTATATTTGGAAGAGAGAGGAGATGGCTTGTTCAAAATCCCCTTTACCCATAATTTATAGGGCCTTCTATGACTGCTATGCATCTCAAACTCTGATCAGTTCATGTTATCATATATTTGGCTAATGGGGTATATTTTGCTTTGGTTTTTCTTTATCTAAAAATGTGACAAAATAAGACTAAGAAATGTCATCTTGAAGGGCAATGGAATTTATGTATCATCAAACAGGTAGATCAGTTTTTTTTTTCTTTTTTTTCTTGTAACAATTCATGTCTATGTAAAAGATTGTCATTATCCTAGTTCTGTCATAGCTTTTCTTCTTACTGTAACTTCTGGCATTTTCAAGCAATATGTGTGAATTTGACCTTGAAATTGTTAATCTTGACTGTGTTTGCCACAACTTTATCTTCATTTCCTCCCAAGCAGCCTGAGTAAGTAGACTGTGATGAACTAGGCAAAAGAACAGTTTTCAACTTATATTTTCTTGAGTCTAAGCAGTTGATTTACCTTTAAGTCCCTGGGAATTATTGAACAAGGTGACCATTAATATTAGTGAATATGTTTTTCCTTAATTAGGACACTGAATGTATATTTTCTACAGGGAGGAATAATTTTTCTAGTTCAGTGGTTCTCACAATTTATTATTTTCTGATGAGACACACTTGACAGATGATGCTCCCATGACCAACATGATCTCTCAGTCTTATGTAGGATATTTCACCTCTTGTGGGAACTCATTCTTTTGCACTCATTAATGAATGCCTAACTAAATGTCAGTGTACATGATACTATTATAGGAGTAACTACAAACAACTTTACTTAAATATGTAAAGTAACACTTTATGCTCAGTAACTCATTGGGTAACATACCTCTTTTGCCAAAGTAACATTTCAGTGTCTTGGCTTATGATTGAGAAGTGCAGCTCTAGATGATCTCTAAGGTTGTAGATTTTAACTTGATGCTGAAAACTTCCTGATTGGTAAAATGGATTTCATTTAATAACTTTTTAAAATATTGAATATACTCTTATAAAATGGGTAGTAGCTCATGCTAGGAAGATGGGAAAATGAATGTCTAGAATCTATACTTCTTGGTGGCAGCAGTGTAGACATGAAAGAATACTGACATTTTTTATGCCTTTGGTTTTGACTATACTAAGACTTTCTTTTTTTTTTTTTTTGAGTTGGAGTCTCACTCTGTCACCCAGACTGGAGTGCAGTGACCGCTCTCGGCCACCGCAGCCTCAACCTCTGGGCTCCGGTGATCCTTCCACCTCAGCCTTCCAAGTAGCCGGAATTACAGGCCATGCGCTACCACGCCCGGTTGATTTTTTGATTTATTGTAGAGATGAGGTCTCGCTGCCCAGGTGGGTCTCGAACCCGCGGGCTCAGGCAATCCACTCACCTCAGCCTCCCAAAGGTGCGGGATTACAGGCTGAGCCACCAAGTCCAGCAATATACTAAGAGTTTCAATGCCCAAAATGAATGTGGATTTTTATCAATTTAGAGGAATCTAAGGATACCATGGGAGTGATTACTAAAAGCAAACAAAAGCAGCAAAAACATTGTTCCCCATTTATAAAAAAATAATTCTGACTACTAAAGAACCAATCTTCCTGAGTTATACATCAAGTGAAAAATGCTTTTGAGTATTTGCTGATATTACTAGGTGCTGAGTTTGATTAAAGTTCTTTGACATTTTTTACTATGTCAGGCCACAATAAGTTGAAAGGTCATTTAAAGCAATTCTTTTCATTCTGTTTCATACACAATATAATGTGAGAGACAAGGAAATCTAAAGAAGAGAGAAGGGATTTTTACTCTTAGACTTCATGAGTTTATTAGCCTTAAAATCAGTGTGCAAAATCATGGTCATATGCACGTTTGGGAGAAGAAAAGAGTCCATAGTCTTCATTAGTTTCTTAAGTGGGATTCATGAGCTATTAAAAAAATATCTAAAGACCAAACATCACTTTAGAATGAATATTTTGTAATCACAATTTTGGTAGACTTTGAATGAAAAGTATGTAGTTTGCTAAGTGTGATCACTCTTTAGTCATTCTGAGTGAATTAACCACAGTAATGTTTTCTCTAGTTGTAGGAAGTTGGACATAACACACATAATCACAAACATTTTGCAATGTTATATATAAATAATTCTAGGGCTAGACATCTTTTGATTATTTTTCTACTGATGCATCTCTCCATTAAATTGGACCGGGAATTGGCAAACTACAGCCCATGGCCAAATTTTGCCCACTGTTTTTTGTTAATAATATCTGCCAGCCAAGAAAATTTTACAGTTTTAAAGAATTTGTGAAAAAAATGTAAGTGGACTGTAAAGCATAAAATATATACTATCTGGCTTTTTATAGAAAAAATCTGCCATTGCCAACCCATAAATTAGACAACTCATTAAGTCATTTGAGTTGTCTTTAATGTTTATTGAAGGCTACCAAGTCCCTGGCCAAGTACTAGAGCTGGTGATACATCAGTGAGCAAAAATGACCCAAATATCTAAGTTCATGAATCTCACATCTACTTATGGGACTCAAAAAAAAGTTAGCAATTGAATATTTTATGTAGTAAATTAGAAAGTAATGAATGTTGTGGGATAAAATATAGCAGGGTACGGAAAGTTTGGTGTGCTGAGAGGCAGAGGGACATACTCTGAAATAAGGTATTTAGAATTTACATCACCAAGAAGGTGCTAGTGGTACAGTGTTGAAAGAAGTAAGATAGTGAGACCTATGGTAAGAGTGCAGTAAGCAGATAGCCAGTGTGAACATCCTGAGGTGAGAACTTGTATTTGGGGAAGATAGAAAGAATGAATAAGAATTGATCTTTTATATTCATAAATCATGATTTAATACTCGGGGATAATTCATCTAAATCATGTTTAATTTTGGCACATATAAATCTATCTTTGTGTTATTAAAATTTGCTCAAGCTTAATGAGGCATCTGGAATTTCTGATTTAAAATGTTATCCACAAGTGTGCTGACCTGGTAATTCTGCTAAGCTGCTCAGTTCCTAAGGGTGCATCACAATGATAAAGCATAGATGCGACTTTTAAACTGACATTAATTCTTGTATTTAAGATAGTACAATATGAAATAAATAAGTATAATTGCTGCAGGATATCTACTAGCATATATATGAGAAAAAAGTAATCATCCAACACAAAGACTGAATTAGTTTTTCTTAAGAATCATGCCTGGATGAATTGTTGAGGATTTGTGTGGAAGTCTCTTAGCTCTACACTCTCCAATCTAATAGCTACTAGCAATATGTGACTATTGGAATATAGAGTTGGTTAAAATTAGACTCAACTAAACATTCTGTTCCTCATTTGCACTAGTCAGATTTCAAGTATTCAATAGCCACATGTGGCTAGTGGTTACTGTGTTGGAGAGTGTTTACAGAACACTTTCATCATTGCAGGAAGATCTATTGGACAGGGCTTTAACAGAAATACTGAATATGATTACATTTAGAACTTCACTGATAACTTGCAATTGTGAATGTATAAGAATGAAAATGCCTCCAAACTTATAAGTTTCAATTAAGGAAGAAATATATGGGAAAACAGGTCAATCGACTATGTAGTGCTAGATATTTTACAGATTGTAAGTCTTCTATAATTTAATGAATTAGGCTTAAAAGAGGAACAATTTTCCAGTATCATCAAATTACTCTAATGACTTTTTCAAAAGTCCATCTAGTATTATTCTCTTTTTCCAGAAAAAAACAGAAAATTCAACTCTATAATTTTAAATTTTGCTATTGAAATGAGTTTGTTGACATTTACCTTCATTTAATCTCTAACTTCTGTTTTTTAATTAGAAGACTTTTATATGTTTACATATTTATATATTAATACACGGAAATGATCTTTAATTTAAAAGTTTGGCCAGAGCAAATATAAAAAACAAAATATTTTGTATTTACCTGAAGATGGGCACTTCTATTCTTGACCTTTAGTGCTTGGTGTTTCAAGATAGCAGTTTGATTCCCTTAATTAAAAGAAGATAATTTTCTTACACCATAAATGAGGCCAGCAACAGAGTAAGAAGTCTTTTTGGCTCTAGATTAAAGAAATATAGACTTAAATATTTGCCTCCTGGGGATTCCAAAGACAAGGAGAGTAAAGCAAAACAAAACAAAACTTCAAAGCACCGACTCCATAGATTGTGATGGCCTTTAAAGAAACCTAACAAAGAGTAATGGCTTCATCTCAGATGTTCTGAAGTTCTTCAACTATTGCAAGATTTATTTAAAGTGAATAAGAAAAGAGAGTGAGATTTTTTTTTCTTTTTTTTGCATATGGGGCAATTAAATGTCAAGGTCCTGATGTTTGTGGATTGGTTTTGCTGTGATCAGTGGCAATTTGTAACAGAATAAGGTTGATCGACTCAAGCTGAAAAGAATCTTATTTTTAGGAAAGTAACAAAGATGTACTGAAGAACTCACAGTTACCATTTTCTCAATTTTCTTTTCTAGTTCATGAGAAAAATATAAAAACAAATGACAGTCTTATGTATGAAAGGTTAAGGAATGAAATAATGCCCTAAGGGACCTTAATACACATGTACAACATTTATACATCGGACTGCATGCTGTAGTTCACATTCAGACTATTGCTTGATGTACTGAGAAACATATTCACTGGCAAATATTCAGAACCCTGA
Source organism: Cephalopachus bancanus (assembly GCA_027257055.1). Lineage (NCBI taxonomy): Eukaryota > Metazoa > Chordata > Mammalia > Primates > Tarsiidae > Cephalopachus > Cephalopachus bancanus. Next base: position 6,463,989 of record JAPVLO010000131.1, read on the forward strand.
TGATTTGATGTGAGAAAAATATTTTTATATTAAAATGTACATTTAATAAATTCAAAATTATGACTAATCTGTCTTATGTGTTTATATATATATATATATCTTCTAAACTTCATACAGTAAGAACTTAATGACTTTATAAACCAAAAAGGAATACTGAAATGGAACTACGTCATATTACAATGAAAAGTTTTGTTTATTTTTTGATGTATTTTTTTTGGTTGAAGCTTAGTAGAATATCTGGAAAAAATAACAAGGGCACAGATCTTGAGCAATTCTGTGAAGCTCTACCATGATAGGGAAACTGATGCCACTTAACCATTGGACATACATTTCAGGGTGTATCCGAAATGTTTATATCACTAATATGTCCACAGATTCTCAGATAAATGGTCTTGGAAACATAACCTACCCAAATTTCCAGTGAAACTTAAAATAAAAAACAGAACAAAAAAGATCAAACAAAATTTTTTAGCTAATGAGAATTTTTCCCTCAAACCTCACATCTCACCATTTGCTTGGTCAGTAAAATGTGTCTAGAGTATAAGAAACTCCTGATATTGTCATTGAAATGTGCTGTATTTATGCTGGATCTAAAATGGTCAGAAAGGAGGACAAATAGTCAGAAACAAGTGTGAAAAAAAGGAAATAAAAATAAAAACCTAATGCCTAGGTAGCTTGCACCCTATGGATTTAAGATGAAATCGTTACAAAATGCTTTTGTTGCTCTACAGAAGATAGTGGGAGAAAATACAGTCTTAATTCAGGTTGTGTAATCATTTTCTGTTAAATGTTTAAAAGTCCTGCTTTCTTCCACAGCACAACAATTACACAGCAGAGCATAATTATTTTACAGTCAATTGAGTGCACCAAATGGGCATATTTATGAAACCTGATTTATTCTTTTTTTTTTTTTTTTTTTGAGTTGGAGTCTCACTCGGTCACCCAGACTGGAGTGCAGTGGCCGGTTCCGGCCACCGCAGCCTCGCCTGCTGGGCTCCGGTGATCCTTCCGCCTCAGCCTTCCCAGTAGCAGGAATTACAGGCATGCACTACCATGCCCGGCTGATTTTTTGATTTATTGTAGAGATGAGGTCTCGCTGCCCAGGCGGGTCTCGAACCCGCGGGCTCAGGCAATCCACTCACCTCAGCCTCCCAAAGGCATGGGATTACAGGCTGAGCCACCGAGCCCGGCTTGATTTATTCTTCATACCTGCAACAGTACATGGAGCGTGGCTTTACCTCCCACCAAACCTGCAGCCAGTAAAGCTGTCAGAAGGACTCTGCTTCAGATCCAAAGTATAATAATTTAAGTTTGAGAGATCCTTTTGAATATTGGTACTGCACTTAGCTTTTTTCTGATCAAGTGTACTGCGAAGAGTAAAGGCAAAGAAAGCAATGCGGCATCTGTGGAGAAGCGTCATAAAAGTTTTATGGCTTTAGTTCATGCCCTGATTCTTGCTGTGGTGAGCAAGTACATTTTTCATTAGCCTATCCCACAAAGCAATAAGCCCGTCTACATTTAAGTAATGACCTCCTCCATATAAACTCAAACTTGTTTTCCTTGTTCTTCAAAAACCAATAATTATTTATGAAGGTTTGCATACTTACCCAAGGTCGTACAGGCATTTGGTCACATTATGATCTTTATAAGAACTTTTCTGAACATGTTATTTCCAAGTTTTTGAAAGAGATTACCCCTTCTCTTTTTTTTTCCCAAACATTTGTGCAATTTTCAAAGCATTGTCTGTTTGCAGTGGTGACTTTATAGTACTTGATTTACATGTTTTACGTGACCTCAAAAAAAAAAAAAAAAGAAAGGAAAGAAAAAAAAATCCAGACTGATGTTCTGGGGCTATTTCAAAAGTCACAGAATTACGTTGTAAGTGATTTTGTTGAATTTTCTGATTAATTACATGCACCTTACATTTTTCTATTAAGTACTTCACTTTAGTCAATTGTATAAGTATATGCAATCTTTTGATTTTATTCACGATTGAAGGGAGATAATTATTCAGAATTATTGAGACCACTGTGTGGTCTTTGGTCTGTCTGTAACTCTTTGTCTACAGTGTCTGAGCACAACTTAACACAGGGACTATTATGCAAGATTTCTCTCTCTGCTTTTGGCTTCCAAATGTAAAAAGAGTTTTCACTCCTTTCATACCTGTGCACAGCAGCTCATGTTGATGGCCTCTAACCGCAGTAAACTAACACATTAGGGTAAACAGATGTTTTCTCTATTAACAGTATCAACCATCTGGCTGCAGTCCAAATCAAATCAGAGGAGCAATTTCAACTGGCCTGCCTGTTAATGTGAAAACTGACTAAACTGTCTCTCCTGCTAATCTGCCCATCCTGAAGATGATGTTTCTTCCAGTGTGTGATTCATGTAAGAACAGGAAGAAGAGAGATCATTTCAGAGATTTAATTAATTCATAGTTACAATTTTATTCAATTACCTGTTTAAAATATAAAATGTACAGCATTCTAGATGCTAACGTCTATAGCGAATATGATGTGAGGAATTAGGGAAAACAGAGACATAAATTTTCTTAAACGCTGGAATCCGCTGTGGTGTCTAATTTAATCTTTATTTAAAGAGCCCCAGTTCCTGGGAGACCATGAAACTAGGTTGCAGAATGCCTACTAAAAAGTAAAGAAATGAAAGCAACTTTTGCTAACAACACATAGAAGCATGATCATCTCACATATTACTTATTTTAGTCACTGAATATTATTTTTCTCAGATAGAAATGTCTTAATTCTTTTTATCCTCTACTTTATTAATGACTAGAATTACATGAATATAATATTAATGTTGACTTTGTGCCCTTAGTCGTGACCAAATTAATTTGAATAAAATAAAAAGTTATGATATATAACAATTTTATTTACAGATGCAAATTTCTCAAACAAGGTTTAGAAAAATAGTTTCCTTAGTTTATTCATGGACATTTGGGATACTAACCTTTGTAGAATTTCCATTTGTCCTTACTTATTAGTCAATTACTTGTCTCTAAATAATTTAAAATTTCTATCACCAGATTAGCTATCTGCAATGGAGAATTGAAACCCAAGAAAAAGAACCATTTTTATTAATGAATTATGGATCTTTCTGGTCTAGAAATTATTTAACTGATATTGACCTATAAAAATGGCATCTTCATGTGACTAAACCTAATACGCATATTTTTTGCTCCTTGTTGGAGAAAACTTATAAACTCTAAGAATGATTAGAAATTGTGTTTTATGACATCTAAATTCAAGTTTATTTTAAATAAGCCTGGTTTATTAAAAAAATACATGGTTTTCTAGTGATTCCATAGGATTTCTTGTATGGATCAAGTAACGCAGTGCGATGAATGCTCCCACAAAGCATGTTGTCTAGCATGGAGAGAGCTTCAGGAGAGGAGATTTCAAATCTTGAGGCTAATCCTAACTTAGGCATTTGCTAGCTGTCCATTTCTTGAACAAATATGTAGCCAAGCTCCTTTAAAAAATTATTAAAGTTCTTACTATGTGCCAAGTACTGTGTTCAGTATTTGATACACTATAATTAAAAAAACAAACAAACTGACATGAGTTTTGACCTCAAAGAGCATTGAGTCTTGTGGAGAAAACAGATGTAAGTTGGCAACCAATCAAATGAATATAATTAAACACTGAAATCCATGCTATGAAGAGAAAGAATAAAGTGATTTGACAGAAGATAACAAGACTTGGGTTTTTAACACATTTATTATTGGTGGATTAAACAGAGCTTCTCTGAAGTAGAGGCATTTAAACTGAGATCTGCACTGGCAACAGGAGCACAAGGGTGGGATCTGCAGACTCTGGGCACTGCTAGGGGAGGGAGGGAGAAAGGTGGGAGGGGATCACATCACCTGGCAACATACCGCGTACCTGGTCCACTATCAAGGGGAGAGAGGGCCAGCTAGAAGCCAAACATCGCCTGCATGCATCTACTTATGTAGTAAATCCTCACTTGTATTACAAAACTCTAAAATAAAATAAAAAAGAAACTAAGATCTGAAAAATGAGGGCAGTGCTTTGGGAAGTAGGAGGAAGAGTGAGGCAATGAGAGTGAAATCTGCAGCCCCATGACAAGAAATAGCTAAGCATGTTAGAAAATTGACAGAAAGAAAATATGTTATCTTTTTGATAAGATTCTTAAACCTACCAGAAGCCTGACATGGGGATCTAGAAAACAGGTCTAATATGATGTAACTCATATACTTGTTTTGGGAATAATGATACCTAATGTTTATTGAGCAGCAATTATTCACTAGATACAATATGAAGTGCCTGTCCTGAATTTACTCATTTGGATCTTATAACAAGTTAGTCTTATAATCATCTCTTTTTTTAGATGAGGAAACTGAGATTTTTTATAAATTACATAGTTAATAAGTAGCTGTGAGAGTAAGGTTTGCATCCTCAAGATACCATCCTCTTAGCATTAGCATTACACTCTTGAAATGGCATGACTTAGACATGTCTAAGCACACAGTATTGCTCTTTTAAGTTTAGAAGTTGTCATTAGTATTTTATATGGAATATATTAGCCTAACCCAATATTGACCTTTCCTACATATATGAAATTGGTTTTTAAATTTATTTTCTAAATAAAATAATTTTGAGAGCGAAAGTGCTTAATTACCTGGAGAGTAATTAAACTGACTGTACTGGTCAAACTGGGAAATAAACTTGTTATACATTAATTGTTAAATTGCCATCATTGACTTTAGATCCTTCTTTCAGTGGACAGCTGAAGGACTATGGCTTCATGAATTTCTTAAGCTGAAAAGGAATTCTAGTTGCTTGTTTAATAAGTAATTTATTTTTAAGACCTAGAGTAGTGGAGTTTCTAGTTTAAGGTTAGAGGTGGTTAGTACCAGAGCTAGATTAGAAACCATGTCTTCGTTAGGGCTTTTATAAAAAAAGTACTACAGATTGGGTGACTTATATGCAATAGAAACTTATTTCTCACTGTTTTGGAGGCAGAAAATTCAAGATCAGGGTGCTAACATGGTCAGGTTCTGGTAAGGGCCCTTCTTGGGTTTGCAGACTGCCCACCTTCTATTGAATCCTCAAATGGTGGAAAGAGCTCCAGAGAGCTCTCTGGTTTCTATTTTATAAAGATGCTAATCCCATTCCTGAAGGACACACCCTCAAGACCTAATCAACTCCTAAAGACCCTACCTACTAATATCATCACATTGGATGTTAAAATTTTGGCATGAATTTGGTGGGGACACAGGCATTCACTTCATTACACAGTGAGTTTTTAAAAGTCAAGCCTGCTTTAAAGCAAATGTTTATTTCCTTAGCTGAAACCAATGGAATGCATAGAACCTTTCTGTTCTGCCATATACTGGCAGGATTTTTTAAAAATTTAACTAATGACCTGCATCATAGGACTAGTTGGGATTCATGACCAATCCTAGAAACATTTTAGAGACCAATTCTGATCAGTTTCCTGGGATGTGGAACGAGTGTACCCAAGACATAGGTTGTTAGTTTTGATCTTGTTATTAACTGGTTAACTTAATAGCCTTTGATTAAATAAAATTAGATAAATAGCTTACTCTTTATAAGCATCAGTTTTCTCACACTAAGAGAGAGGAAGTGAAAAAAATTGCCTTTAAAGTCCTTTGTACTTGAAATTTTATGAGAACAACAGTCTGCATTTGGGAAGAATAGCTAGCAAAGGGAAAAGCAAAGATGACAAAATTCAGTTTTGCTAAGGGCTAGTTCTAAGTCTATTGCATGGAAAAATCACATAGTTCCTCAACTGGATTAGTGAGTAGGTAGATAGAGTTATTGATTAGGACGCTAGTGATTATCCAGTAAATTATGCATGACTGAGTATAAGTAGACCAACAGGATACTTTTGGATGGTTTCCCACAAGACAAACTAACCTTGACAGCTCATTTTCTGGAATCATGTGTAACCACTCAGGGATTTACAAATGGGCAATAACGGGTACTTAACATTTTTAATTCTAAAATAAAGGATAACTAAGAGATTGGAAAATGAATTCTAACATTATGGGAATTTTTAAAAAAGTAATTAAGGTCTTGAGACTCCCATTGTTCTTTATATTTTCTAAATAATATGGAAGTTATTGCTAACTATTTTTACTATTTGATATTCGGTAATAACAGTAAAAGAATACAGGTAAATCTTTAGGCATTCAGTTCTGGACTCAAATAGGTATGTTTAAATCCAAGAGTTAAAATGTAATACTTTAATAATATTTGTCAAGACTTATTTCCACATTTGTAAAGTACAGCTATTACTATTTCCTGATTTAGAGGATTATGGTGAGAATCAGTTGAAATGATGCCTATAGAGAGTTTATTCACCCTTATTGTACTTCAGCTACACTGGCTTACTTTCCATTCTTTTACACTCTATTCACCTACAAAGAATGTGAAAAATACTGTAAATTGACTCATTCAACTCTACTTGTCTCCCTTGTACAATACATTTCTTTAAACCAGAGGAGAAAATGCTAAGCACTATATTTCTTAGATTCCAATGCATCCAAGATTCTACATGATGAGACTTACTTTCACCAAATAGATACACACGTAAGACTAGGAAGGCAAAATTTAAAAAAAAAATGAGAGAAAAAGACTAGTTATTTCCTTTGATAAGCACAGGCTAGGAGGCCTTTTGTTCCTGCAATATTTGATGAGAAATCTCCTGTCTGACTCATGCTTTTCATGGCATCGGACTGCAGATGGAGCATCAGAAGTGACTGGTAGTAGTGTTGATTATATCTTCTGAGTTATTTTGACTGTTTGTCATCAACTTTAATTCCTTGGACTTCCCCCAAAATTCTATGAGTTAGTAACAGGCTGTAATAAGTGCTTTCCTGCTTATACCCACTAGAGCAGACTGTTGTTTGCAACTAAAAATCCTGAAGGAATACAGAAATTTTGAACACTAAAAGAGCCTCATAAGGTCCCTTATAAGGTAATAATTATTCATATGTGCAGCCATTCAAAATAATTGTTAAACATAAGGCACTAAGTTCGATGTTACAGCTATACTAGCAAACATACACAGAAATAAAAGTTAAAACCTGTTGAGAGAGATAGATTTTTTTTTTTTTTTTTGAGGCTGGAGTGCAGTGGCTGCTCCTGGCCACCGCAGCCTCGACCTGCTGGGCTCCAGCGATCCTTCCGCCTCAGCCTTCCAAGTAGCTGGAACTACAAGTGCTCGCTACCATGCCCAGCTAATTTTTTGATTTATTGTAGAGATGAGGTCTCGCCAAGTTGCCCAGGAGGGTCTCGAACCCACAGGCTCAGGCAATCCACTCACCTCAGCCTCTCAAGGCGCAGGATTATAGGCTGAGCCATGAGCCCGGCTGAGAGATAGATTATTAACAACTAAGTATACAGATAAATATATGCTCAAATAGTAATTGTGCTATGAAGAAAAATGATGAGATGAAGTTATATAATAAAAAAGAAGTCTTATTAGAGCAAAAGAGATCGGAAGGAGGAAAAGAAGCCAGTTAGTAAAAGTGGAAAAAGTATCTCTAGGTCTGGAAGCAAAAATTATGTTTGGTACATCCAGAGCTTCTGGAGAATTTTGTATCTATCAGTTCAATAACAAATAGTTATTGACGATTATTTCTAAGTCAACTAACTTCTCTATTAACATGTTACTTGAGTCAACGTCATTCTTTTATTAGAAATTGTATGACATATCTACAGTGGTGAAATTTCTAGGATTGTATATGATAGCAAAATAAAGTGAGGGACTAATATAATTATAAATAGCAAAATGAGGAAGTTAAAGAATATAGAATGACCAAGTATTTTAATGCTATTATTCAGTCTCTGTCAAGCAGACTGTGATTATTCTATCTGTTCTCTGTTATTTTTCTTCTATCCCATGACTAATATTAAATTTTAATTTTGCTTTACTGTATTAATTTACCTCTTCCAAGGGCTTACTGCTCTTAAAGTCTAAAGTGATGTGCTGAAGAATCAATAGTTCCTGTAGTTTTAATGAAACAGACCTATGCCCAACACAATGGGGAGCAAAGTGGATCTTTAAGCATTTTGAAGGCCATTTCTTATTTTGATTAAATAGTGTGAAGTATTTTTGGTGTTCACGGTTCAGATGTGTCTTCAGGATCAAGGAATATTTTCTAAGCTTGGTATGTTCGTTTGCATGTGAAACAATCCCCTTTCTAACTTTTCTTTGACTTGTACCTCTGTCCAGCTAAACCTGGCAGAGTGTTTTCTGAATGGGCACACTGCCATCATGGCAGATGGACCAGGGGCAGGCTAGTTCAAGAGCCAGGATGTATGTTGTATTTGACTAAGAAGGGCACATTGACTCCAGTGTGTGTGGAAACAGCACTTGGTGTATAATCTCCTTCCCTATGGTTGAGGGGACATGACCTACCACTCTAGCTGAGCAGTGAATTAGCTTTGTAGTCGAAAACATTTAAGCTTAATCACTGCAGATCTACTACCCAGAAAGTTGAGGCTAGAATTTAGGGCTTGTTGGAGGAGAGGAAAATGTAAAGCTTTGTTACCTAGATGTTTTTTGAAGAAAATATTGGATATAGATATTTCTTCAAAAAACATATCATCATCCACAAATACCATATTGATCATTTACTCTGTTCATGCTACTTGTAAGGTAGTACACCTTATAAACAATCTTTCAGAGAGAAGATTTATGGTTTTCCTCTTCACATAAGCACAAGTACATTATCTGAGCAATAGCAATTTTGTATTTTATATCTCTTTCATTTTTATATAACCTAGTAATATATCTCGAGCTCTCCTTTTCCATTTCTTCAATGCCACCTTTTCTCTTCACTACCTTATTGTAATTTATATTAAATATCATCATGAATGAGTGCCTTGAGAAACACTTTAAAAATAATTATCCACCTCACTTCCATATTTCTAATTCATTTCTCTTATGATCTTTGCCAATGATTACAAATACGTGGTTAAAAACATTAAGATTATCTTTAACATTAACATCTTTTATTTCTAATTAGATATAAGAATATATGTAATCATTCTTCAAATTTGCCAATTATATCAGCAATATACCTTTTTATTTAATCCCCTCTTTCCACATTAGGATAACAAAAATTAATACATTTTTGTTATCCTAATTCTTAGCCTCATCACATCTCACCTGGACCAGCAAAATACTCTCTTAAGTACTCAAATAATGGCTTTGAAGTCAGGCAGATCAGGTCACAATCCTAGCACAGTCATTTAATACATGTTTCACCCTGCAGAATTTACCTAAACAATGCTTATTCTAAGGAATAAAGTGACATTATCCAAAGAATACGGATAAAGGTAGATATTGCCTAAGAAATATTTACTTTATTTCTCATTACCAACATCATTACTAATGTATTTTTTGGTTATCCTTCAATCTATATAATAATTTGTTGCTCAATTTCAAGTTCTCTCAGAAATAGCCATGCTGTCTTCCAAAGAGGTTGTACTAGTTTGTATTTGCACCAGCATCTTACCAGCATCTGTTGTTGTTTGTTTTATTAATGATGGTCATTCTTACTGGGGTTAGGTGATATCTCAACATGGTTTTGATTTGCATTTCTCGGATGATGAGTGAGGCTGAGCACTTTTTCATGTATTTGTTGACTGCATGTATATCTTCTTTTGAGAAGTGTCTATTCATGTCTTTTGCCCACTTTTTAATAGGGCTGTTTGGTTTTTTTTTTCCTTTTGGCGCATTTGAGTTCCTTTGATGTTGGGCCTTTGTCAGATATACAGTTGACAAATATTTTTTCCCATTCTGTGAGCTATCTCCCTGCTCTCTTGATGGTTTCTTTTGCTGTGCAGAAGCTTATCAGTTTGATGTTTCTTATGGTATGGGCACTTAGCGTTTTGATCAGGAATTGGCTGCCAGTTCCAATTCCCATAAGGATGTCTCCCGCTTTTTCTAAGATTCTTATAGTTTGAGGTTTTACTTTTAGGTCTTTGATCCATTTAGAGTTAATTTTTGTGTATGGTGATAGGTAGGGGTCCTGTTTCAATCTTCTGCATGTGATCAGCCAGTTTTCCCAGCACCATTTACTGAATTGGTTCTCCTCTTCCCAGTGGCTGTTGGAGGCTTTGTCAAAGATGAGTTAGTTGAGAAACTGAGACTTTGCTTCCAGAATCTCTATCCTGTTCCATATGACCCAGCAATTCCCCTATTGCAATATACATGAAGAAATTAAAATCATTCTACAAATAAGATACCTGCCCACGCATATTTGTTGCAGATCTATTCACAATAGCAAAAGCATGGACCCAACCATATTGTCCATCGAAGCTGGACTGAATAAAAATAATGTGGTACATATAGACAATGGAATATTATGCAGTCATAAGGAAGGACAAATACGTGGAATTCACAGCAACTTGGATGGATTTAGAGTCTATCATACTCAGTGTCCTATCACAGAAACGAAGAACAGAGTATCATATTTTCTCACTCATAAGCGGAACTTGAACAATTATCATAATACTACTAGAAAGGAATTGGCAGTAGAAGGAAACTGACAGGGGAGAGGGGGTGGGATTGGCAATTGAGTGAAACTGTCAGGGGAGGCGTGCATAATCAACATTTGTATACCTAACTCTGTACTGTACCCCATATCTTTAAAAATAAATAAATAAATAAAATAATAATTTGTTACTCAGATGCCACATATAGCCGTATCATGACACTCTCACTTCTCACTTCAAATTTATCTAAGAGACCCCTCACCTCATTTTTACTAATGAAACTTTAGTATCTTAGCATATACTGCAAGAGATAGTGAAGTTTGGGAGTCTAGATGGTTCGATTTAGATCTCAGCATGGCCATTTAAAAAAAAAAGTTGGTTGGTGACCTACTTCATACCTGGAATTTTGCTAAAGGCTGAAGATAGGAAAGACAACCAAATCAATGCAATCATTCCCTATGATGACTTTTAACCTTTACTCATTTAACCACTCTGAGATCCGGTTTCTCCATTTATAAAATAATGATAATGGTAAATAGCTTTTGTGCTTTTTTTAACAAGTTTAATGTGTCAATAGTAGATGTGATTATTACTATTACTTAAAACTATTCTTAGTGATATTTAAAAATAATCAAACTGAATGTAGAATCAGAAGTTAAAATTCATAATGTTGAGAGAACATCACAGATGAAAGGAAACAACCAATGCCTGAGCATCACGTCTACACTCAGGTGTAAAAGTAGTCTTCTTTGAACATATACCTAGCAATCAGTTTTTGTTTGTGAGTTGTTTATTTTTTAAATACAAACACCACTAATATTTATATATTTATTTTCCACTAACAAAATATACTGTTTTCATTTAATATTTCAGTATTAGTAAATTTACATGTTGTTTTTATTTTATAAAAAATACAATATAATATAATTTTGATGTTTCCTTTTCTTACTCAAAGTTTATTGTTGGATGAATAATATGCCCATGGTGAAACAAGCTTTGGGGGGTGACACATTTCACACATATATGCAGACACCCAATTATCATGCTAATGAATGACAAAAAAAAACCAAAACCAAAATCAAAACCAAAAAACTAATGTTTCCTTCATGTAAACCAATGGATCATTCTGTCCCAAACTTTTGGACTGGCCTAAGCACACTGCCCTTTGAAGGTTGGAAGAAATGGATCCAGGAGAAATTCAGATTACATAGAGCTATGAGAATAAACAAGGCAAAAGATTTAAAGGGAGGAATGGACCCATCAGAACAGGAAGAGTAGAAGGAAAGAGGAGTTTAAGTAGGGAAAATAACCAAAATCATTTTTTTCACTTATATGGCATAGGATTAAAATAGTCCCTTATGTAGTGGTTTTCTTTTTAAATTTCCAGACGTAATTTCAATTCTTTATTTCACATTCTGTTACTGTGAAAAAATTGTTCTTAAATATTTAGACAAAGGCAGGGACAGTAAGAAGTTGATCAATTCTTTCAAAGTCAAGTTCTCATCAGAATACCTAGAACTTTAAGTCTGTATCACTGCTACTTCAGAACAACCCTATCAGTGGTGGTAGTCATCACTGAAAACTAGGTATACTATGATAATGCTATGACATAGTTATAATTTACATTTATTCATGGGATTTGGTTCATCATTGAAAACTAGGTATACTATGATGATGTTATGACATAGTTGTAGTTTACATTTATTCATGGGATTTAGTTCATTAGCGTGTGTTTCCCTCATTAGATTATCAGTAGGGTAGTGCCTGAAAAATTCTGATTACTACTGTATTCTCTTCTGTCTTCTACCACAGCTCCTGATACTTTTCTTGTCAAATCTACTTTATAATTAAAATCTAAATTCCTTATCATGACCTACAAGGTTAATATATCTTACTGTGATCATATCTCCTACTAACCCCCTTTTTCTCTGAAACTATAATCATGCTTGTCCGATCACCATTACTAGAAAACACACTCGTGCCTCATTGCTTTGCATTTCTGTTTCCTCTGCCTGGGAGAGTCACTCCCTAGATATCTGCATGACTTATTCCATCATTTACTTCCAGTCTCTGCTCATATATCACTTATTTAGAGAGGACTTCTCAGACCATACTATTTAAGCTAGTCCTATCTGTCACTCTACTTACTTAGCTGCTTTATATTTCTTCATATATTTTTAATTATTTTATTCAAAATATATTTTTGAACACATACTGTATACTAGATATTTATTGTGACACTGGGGTAAAATATATAAACACATGCAAAAATTCCTGTCTTCATGGAGATTAAATTCTGACATGAAGATTGATATTATCAAAGGATACAAATAAAATATATTATAATTATGTTAGTGAGCATGAACAAAATAAATGAGGGTGGGGGACAGGAAACGTTGGGTGGCCAGGAAAACCCATTAAAAAGCAATACTTGAGTTAAGACTCACAGACTGTGAGGGAGAAAGTTATGCAAGAATGTGACTGAAGAGCTTTCCAGAAAGAGAAAACAATTATTGAAAAAATTCTGAATTGGGAGTTCAACAGGCTTAATCCAGAGTCACAAAAGAGGCGACTATAGCAAGAGCAATGATTGAGAGGGGAATATTAATAAAGTAAGAAAAAGATACGCTTGGATTGTGCAGAGATTTGTAAATCATAGTAAAAATGAATCATGGTGCTTTGAGAAGATAGAGTTTTGAACGGAGAGAAAACGTGGATCTCTTAAATTATTTAATTCTTAAATATGAAGAACAGAATGAAGAGGGGTATGGCAGTTATGAGAAACTTTCAGTAAGCCAGCAGGTAGTGATGGTGGCAACAGTGGAAATGGTAAGAAGTAATGATACTCTAGATATACTTGAATGTAGAACCAATAGATTTGCTGATGGATAGGAAGTGGAGCTAGATACGAACATGAGAAATAGAATACCCAAAAAGTAAGAAACTCTCATTCACTGAGATGGATTGGACTGTGATAAGAACAGATTGTGGAGTGTAGTGATTTGATCACATTTGGGATGTTCTCCAATATTATGTCTTCTCCTTCTGGAAAAATAATAGGATTGTACTTACCTACAATTTTGGGAATTTAACATGTCCACTTATTATTTTAGCTAATGAAATATATATGGAAGTGATGGATGTCATTTGCAATTGGAAGATTTTAAGAACCTGTGCATGATTCTACAAACGTACGCAGCCCTTTACAGACTTGATCATGGAGACAGAAGTTAAGATAGAGGTACATGAGATAAGGTGCATGATAAAGTACATGAGTTGCAACAGTGCTTCATCTGTGCACATGAATAACTATAATTATTTTAGCCCCCTGCCAATCCATGTTGGAGATATAGCAAAGCTAAAATAACCTTTCATTATGCTAAACCACTAAGATTTGGGGGGCAATTCACTACTGCAGCACTACCTAGCTTATCTTGATTGATTCTGAGAGAGCACAGTAGAAGCTAAATTTTGGAATTGTCATGCTTGTGATTGTCGCTTTCAATAACGACTCTTACACGATTCTTCTGCAAGCTGCTTTAATCCCAGGTTACTACATCGTTCTTCTTTCTCTTTCTCCTATTCCTGACCTTAAATCTAGTATCTCTGCCAATCAATTAAGGTAACGCGGCACTGCCGTAAGAGAGGATTGTATGCTGATATCCTTTAGTTGCCTTATCAGGGCTTGTTTTGTCTTGTGGTCTGGCTGCTTCAGGCGCCATGCTAGGGCGGAGGCGCTCCACAGCTCCCCCTTTTTTATTTATTTTGGCAGGAGAGGGTAGTGGTCACAGCCCCCATATAACAAGGACCATGTAAGACAGTCTATCTCGCGCGTGTAATCGCCAGACCGACTGCCCACCTGTCCGACACCGATTTTCTGGGAATGGGAGAGGCGGTGTCAACCCATATGCAGCTGGACATGCCCTCCACGGGATAACTCCTCCTGGGCCCCCGTGTGCAGTACTATTCTCACATCCTGCCCTGTTCTTATTGCCCTAACACGGCAACCCAGACCTGAGGGGGTTGATCCACCTCCATGGCAGCAAAGGCCTGCGCTAGTAGCGCACGGTCACGTGCATTGCGTTGATGCATATGGCAGAGACAATAGAGGCACAGGACACAACAAGAGAATAACAAAAAGGCCATTGAACCCATTCCCGCCCACTCTTTAAGGTGGTATGCCGCCTGGGCGATCCGGGAGGCCAAGGTTTTGAGCGACTACTGGATCTACTCTGATGGCGCTGATGATTTCACGACGTAGAGCCTCCGTCAGGTTGTCGAACTCTTGGGACCAATTACCTAAAAGATGGAGGGAAAGCTTTCGAGAGAGGTTAGCAGCAATGGTCATATTGTGGTATGGGATGCCGGTTACGCATAAAGCAATAGTGTGCCATTCACACCCTATTTGCACCATGCGCCAGAGAATATCTACTTGTTCTTGTACCACGTCAACTCTTTGGTTTAAGATCATAATGCCGCCACACAAGTGATTGTTAATATTACTTTGGGTGTTTAATGCCGCAGCAACAGTGGAAGACAAGGTGTTTAAAGTGGTGGCGGTCTGTACTGTGGTACACATGGCAACAACGGCTGTAGCAGCTGCAGCGGCTGCCATTGCAATTGCTGCAATGATGGCGGCTGTAATGCCGAAGTCTCTCCTCTGTCTAAAAGGAGAGAGAGCATTAGGGCCCCAGCAAGAGTGTAATAGAAATCAGGGGCTGGTGCCAGTTAAAAATCTGGGGAAAGTACGTGCCGAATAAGTGTCTAGGAAATACTGTTAAAATTCCCCATTGTTGCTCAGCACGACTTATGGGGAGGTTCAGCATCAGCGTTCCAAGCAGAAGCCACATCGTCGGACTCATCATCAGCAATTGGGGTTCGTTCCTCGGGGGTCTTTGTAGTGCGTGTTAGTCGCTCAGGTACCCACACCGGGTCTGGGCTGTCCTGTGGAAAAACACACACAGATCCTCTCGCCCACGTTAATACTGGGTCGGGACCTCTCCATTGTCCCGTGATAACATCTTTCCATTTAACATAGCCCCTTTTATGCGGTACTGCACCTAGATGGCGGTCCGCAGCAGAATTGTTCTCGTTGTCCAGCTGAAGAAAATTTAAAGTTAATAATGCTAATGACAGTCTTTGTTTAGGTTTGTAACCCATGCCTATTCCCCCTTTTTGTTTTTGAAGTAGTTCTTTTAGTGTGCGATGAGCCCTCTCGACTATCCCTTGACCTGGGGATTATAAGGGAGCCCATGGCGCAGGTCCACGTTCATTTGTGCACAGAACCGTTGAAATGTTCGGGAGGTGTAGGCGGGGCCATTATCTGTTTTGATTTGCTGAGGCATGCCCCAGGCGGCCCACGCCTCCAAGCAATGGGAGATAACATGATGTGCCTTTTCTCCAGCCATGGCCGAGGCAAACAAAATTCCGGAACAGGTATCTATGGAAACATGGACATACTTGAGGTTACCGAACTCTGCCACATGAGTGACGTCCATTTGCCAAACCCGTGAGGGGAGAAGGCCTTTTGGATTCACCCCCCATGAAGGGGGGTGGTGGAAAGTAACACATGATTCGCAAGATTTTACAATATCTCTGGCCACATGACGTGGTATTTGGAAACGGGTCTGTAGTGTTTTTGAGTTAACATGAAACTGGGCATGAAAATCTTGTGCCTTTTGGGCAGGGGTTACAAAGAAAGCCTGTTGAAGTCACGTAAGGTTGTCAGCCTGGGCATTACCCTCACTGAGGGGTCCTGGTAGGCCAGTGTGCGCACGGATATGCTGAACAAAGAATGGCTCTGAACGTTGCCATATCAGCTGTTGAATTTTGTAGGCAAATGTATGTATAGGGCTAGCGGGGGATATTCGGCCTGCCACTTCAAGAGATTTAACTAAATTGATTACGTATTGGGAATCTGACAACAAGTTAAACGATCGAGAAAAACGTTGAAATACGGCCAAAACAATTTGAAGCTCTACCTGCTGAGGAGAGCCGGACTGGAATTGTATTACCGTGGGGGAATGTCCATCTGTTGGTTAGCAAAACGGCCCTGCCCCAACAGCATATCAACGTCCCAAGCCCCGTTACCCGCCGCCCGGTTTCTTGCTGCCTGCTCATTAGCCAATTCTATATAATAGGCCTTCGAATCTAAATATTGTCCCGGGTTCATGCAAGCCTTCACTAATCTCTGCCAGTCTCCGGGGTCATGGCGAACCGGTCTAGTGCCTCCACCATTGCTGTCGTGAAGGCAGCAGTGAGCCCGTACGTTCGTACGGCCTCCGCGAGGTTTTTTACTGTTTTGAAATCTAATGGCTCATGGTACCGGTTCCCTGCATTATCCACGAACACCGGAAAAGTTTGCCATGTGCCGCTGGCATGGACCTCCCTCCACACTTCATTGTTGAAAGAAGCGCCTCCTTTTCCGGGAGGCGCAGAAGGATTATACGGGGGAGGAACTCCTACCGACCCAGGGACAGAGGATCCGCCCTTATCTGGGGCGCGGCCCTGACTGAGTTCTAACTTTTCAACTCGAGTCACGAGATCTCTAAGTTCCTCATCTGACTCCAGTTCTGAGTCAGAGGCTGCCTCGCTGTTCCCTCTTGAGGAAGTTGATCGTTCCTCTTTTATTTGGTCAAGCGCTGCTTGGCCTTGCTCGACTGTTTGCACGCACTTTTGATCTTCCAAACAGGCACGAACCAGTCTCCAAAGGGCTGGACCCCGCCTGCCACCTCTCCTAGCTCTCGGGCGCGGTCAATATCCTGCCCCACTTTGTCCCAACTACCCACTGTGAGATTCCCGAAACGGCAAACCACGGTGCAATCTCGTCTACCTGTGTGATAAAATCAGTCAAGGTTTTATCCCTTAATTTTAGTCCTTTTGTTCTTAGGAGAGTTTTAAGAGCCTGAAAAAGCGGGTGAGAGGAAGTAGTGCCCATGTTAGCAAAAAGGGGATCACCTCTACACCGAGGGCCCTTTTAGATCGCCTCTTTACCGAGGACCTTCCCAAATCGCCTCTTTACCGAGGACCTTCCCAAATCGCCTCTTTGCCGAGGACCTTCCCAAATCGCCTCTTTGCTGAGGACCTTCCCAAATCGCCTCTTTGCCGAGGACCTTCCCAAATCGCCTCTTTACCGAGGACCTTCTTAAATCGCCTCTTTACCGAGGACCTTCCCAAATCGCCTCTTTGCCGAGGACCTTCCCAAATTGCCTCTTTGCTGAGGACCTTCCCAAATCGCCTCTTTGCCGAGGACCTTCCCAAATCGCCTCTTTACCGAGGACCTTCTTAAATCGCCTCTTTACCGAGGACCTTCCCAAATCGCCTCTTTGCCGAGGACCTTCCCAAATCGCCTCTTTGCCGAGGACCTTCCCAAATCGCCTCTTTGCCGAGGACCTTCCCAAATCGCCTCTTTACCGAGGACCTTCTTAAATCGCCTCTTTGCCGAGGACCTTCCCAAATCGCCTCTTTGCCGAGGACCTTCCCAAATCGCCTCTTTGCCGAGGACCTTCCCAAATCGCCTCTTTGCCGAGGACCTTCCCAAATCGCCTCTTTGCCGAGGACCTTCCCAAATCGCCTCTTTGCCGAGGACCTTCCCAAATCGCCTCTTTGCCGAGGACCTTCCCAAATCGCCTCTTTGCCGAGGACCTTCCCAAATCGCCTCTTTGCCGAGGACCTTCCCAAATCGCCTCTTTGCCGAGGACCTTCCCAAATCGCCTCTTTGCCGAGGACCTTCTTAAATCGCCTCTTTACCGAGGACCTTCCCAAATCGCCTCTTTGCCGAGGACCTTCCCAAATCGCCTCTTTGCCGAGGACCTTCCCAAATCGCCTCTTTACCGAGGACCTTTCTAGTTTTTTTGTTTTGTTTTGTTTTGTTTGTTTGTTTGTTTCCTCCCTTGTGGGATCTACATACCAGTCGACTGCCCTGAGCAGCTGCAGTTCTGAATCCAAGGATTTCGGCTTCTTTGAGTTCCCCGTACGGGCCACCACTTGTCGCTTTCAATAACGACTCTTACACGATTCTTCTGCAAGCTGCTTTAATCCCAGGTTACTACATCGTTCTTCTTTCTCTTTCTCCTATTCCTGACCTTAAATCTAGTATCTCTGCCAATCAATTAAGGTAACGCGGCACTGCCGTAAGAGAGGATTGTATGCTGATATCCTTTAGTTGCCTTATCAGGGCTTGTTTTGTCTTGTGGTCTGGCTGCTTCAGGCGCCATGCTAGGGCGGAGGCGCTCCACATGTGATGTTATTAGATATATGAGTGCAGATGTCAAGATGGATATATCTGAATTTTGAGAGACAAGACTGGAGATATAGATTTGGGAGTCATCAGGAAATAAATCACTTTTATGGAACAGTACTGTATGAGATCACTAAGGGAATAATGTAGAGAGAGGAAAAATAATCTAAAACCTGAATTCTGAGCGTCCTTGGGCTACGAGATCAAAAAGGAAGAAAGGAACCAGTAAGGAAACTTCAAGGAATAAGTAGTAAGGTAGCAAATTTTTGTGTCACGGAAGCCAAATAAAGAGTTACAAAGAGAAGAGAATAATAAACTGTGTCAAATGCTGTCTTGGGTTTAAGGAAGATAAAGAATTAAAACTTACCACTGAATATAATAAAATGAAAGTTGTTTGCAAGTTTGAGAAGATAAATTTTGGTGCCACGGTGGGAACAAAAGCTAGATTCTCTAATTATATTACATTCTGATATTTGCCTTATCTATATTACTACCTGATATTTACTCATTCAATCACTTAAATTATTTGTCCAACCTACTAGAATGACCCCAGGGTCTTTGTGTTTTTGTTTACCTCTATATTTTTCTTATCTCTGTATTTTGTTTACCTTTGTGCTTCCAATGACTGTAATAGTTACTCAATAATTACTTGCTGAAATAATGAATACAAAAGGCCAGAAAAGGTTGAATAAATAAATAAGGCCAGTAGCAAGCATAAATAACTATTCTGTTACACATTTTTAAAACTCCAGCACATTGAATATCTTTGATAGTACTATTTCTAGAATTAGTCAGCAGGCTACCACATCTTTCTTATCATACCCATGGTAAAAATTATGAATTCACCATGGAACTTTTTAAACTAGTCTAGATGTGTTGTAATAATCCTTCTAAAACTGTTGCTGAGGTAGTCACAACCAGTTGACTGGAATCAGCATATTATTTAAAACGTATTTATTGAAAGTATACTACCTGGAAATAGGTGTTCCAAGTAATTGTAATACATGACAAACAAAAGCAATATAAGTCTCTAACATCATTCAGTTTATGACCAACTGGGGACAAGAGACAACAAACTAATACATATTAGCTAGAGATCAGGGGCTGTCTGCTATGTATAAGATGGTGTATCATTTGAAGCATACAATAGCTATTGTAACAGATAAGCCTTGAAATTTCAAGGCTTATTCAAAGATACATTTCTTGCTCATTTATAAGGGCAAATGGTGGTGACAGTGAGGTGCTCAGTTCTTTTAAGTAATTAAGAGACCCAGACTAATAGGTACTCTCCTATCTTCAAAATGTGGCTTCCAAGTCCACCTTGGACATAAAAATCTAGATGGCAGATAAAGGAAGACAGTGTAGAGATCTCATAGGAGATTTCATCAGGTAGGCATAAAGTAGTGGGTCTGACTTTTGCTTTCCCTCATTCCACTGTGCATTATTCAATTACATGGTCTCACTAGATGCAAGGAGTGTTGGGAAATATAGTCCCTGTCTGAGCAACCACTTGCCAGCAACATCATGAAAGAGGAAAACCATCTGTGGTAGAGAGCTAGCTCTCTTTGCTACACTGGATCAGGAAAGTTTTGGCTGAGAGGTTAACATTTGAGCAGAGACTTGAAGGAAATGATAAAGTAAACCGTGCAGTCCCCTCAATGAATACACGTCAGGTAGAGAGAATAACAGAAAAAAAAGGCAGTAGGAGGGTTCTTTTGGAGCAATAGCAAGAAAGTCAGTGCAGTGGGTGTGTAGTGTCCACAAGAGAATAGGGGGAAAGTCAGAGGTCACTTGGTCAGATCCTAGCGCCTAATTACCGATGGCCAGAATTTTAGCCTTTACTCTGAGAAAAGAAGCCCTAGAACATTTAAAAAATATGTTACACCATTTTAAAGTGGCATAATGTCATTTTGAAGAGGATTACTCTGCTAGTGAGAACAGATTATAGAGGTACGCGAGCAGAAGCAGGGAGAAGAGTTCTGGGGCTGCTTCAGTAGCCCAAACAAGAGACAATTGTGGCTAAGAACAAGCAGGTTGGATTGACTGGGGGTGGTAAGAAGCGGTTAGCCTCTGCAAACAATGCATATGTTGTAGAATCAGCATTTTCCTCAAACTTTTTATCCTAACATTTTAAATGTGGAAATTTGGAAACTGTAAACAACCATACAGTCTTCACCTAGATTCACCAATTGTTATGACTTGCTATACTTGTTTTGTCTTCCTCTGATTATCTATGTATTTAAGGATACACATAAATTCAATTATTTCCCTCAACTCTTTTAAAAGTAGTTTGTGGAAGAACAAGGCATGTCATTTCTTAATGCTTCATGGTACACCCCATAAAAATAAGAAAATTAGCCTACATTACAATAATACTGGGAATATTTTGAAGGTAGAACTGGCATCATTTCCTGATGGGATTTAAGAAGAAGGCAGAATCAAAAATGATTCCAAAGATTTTGACAAGAACAACAGGAAGAATGGATATTCCATTTGCATTGAGTAGAAAATGTGCAAATTAAGCTGGTTTGGGGTCAAAGAGATTAGACTTCCTATAATTCTTTTCTATATTTGGTAGAGGCAGGTCATAATCTAAAATTTGAGGTGTGAAAAATTTCTTGAACTCAATAAAATCTTGCATAGGGCAACATAAAACTGCAAGACTTAAGTATCATAATATTTTTAGTAAAACAATTTTTATAGGAATCCCATATGGAGAATGAAGGTATATCACTTAGTGTGCTTTAGTAGCAGAATATCTCACTCAAACTTCCAGAAAACTTTTGACAAATTTTAAGTTTTAATATGAAGAAGTACAGAGAAGGGCAGTTTCCAGAGTTGCTTGAGTTAATGGGTAGAACTGGAATTATTTGTAGCTTTCTGTTCTGTCATTTTAATTGTAGACCACTTTGATATTGACTCCCATTATATTCTTTGAATGTACCTAACACAAAGGAATGATAAATGTTTGAAGTGACGAATATGTTAATTACCCTGCTTTGATCGTTATACATTGTATACATGTGTTGAAACATCACACTGTATCCTCTAAATATGTACATTTATTGTGTGTCAATTAAAAATAACAATAAAAGCAAAACCATTAAAAAAAAAAACCCCGGCTACTAGTGATTCCTAAATTAAGTTTTATGTGTTCAGAGGAAGAGCAAGCAAAAAGGCTCTATCCCAAACATGGATTATAATTTTCTCTTTTAGGTATATTTGGTCCAATTGAATTTGTCATTCCAACAATCACAGTCTCCAGGATCTCTCTGGAGATGGGGATGACTGAGATACCTAATAATCAATAAATCAGAATTTGTGACGTAGAAGAAAAGGTAGGCAAATAAAAAAGACCATTATCCAAAAGGCTTTCTTACCTTACCCACACAATCCATTCCTTGAGACAACCACTTTTCATTTTTCACCATAGATTATTTTTGCTTGATCAAGAATTTTACATAAATTGAACCATATGCTATAAACACATTTTGGTATGGCTTCTTTGGTTCTGCATATCTTTGGAGTTTATTTATGTTTTATTGTTTGTATATACACCCACACAATTTATATATATATATATCTTTTTATGTTGAGTAGTACTATACTGTTTGACTATACCATATGGACATTGGGATGTTTACAGTTTTTGGTAATTTTTTTTTTTTTTTTGAGTTGGAGTCTCACTCGGTCACCCAGACTGGAGTGCAGTGGCCGCTTCCGGCCACCGCAGCCTCGCCTGCTGGGCTCCGGCGATCCTTCCGCTTCAGCCTTCCAAGTAGCCGGAATTACAGGCATGCGCTACCGGAATTACAGGCATGCGCTACCACGCCCGGCTGATTTTTTTATTTATTGTAGAGATGAGGTCTTGCTGCCCAGTCGGGTCTCGAACCCGTGGGCTCAGGCAATCCACTCACCTCAGCCTCCCAAAGGTGCGGGATTAGAGGCTGAGCCACCGAGCCCAGCTTGGTAATTTTGAATAAGGCTGCTATGAACATCTTGAACAAGTTTTTGTTGGACTACACATATTATCATTTCTCTTGGGTAAAAATCCAGTAGTAGAATTTCTGTGACATTGGGTAAATGTACGTTTATGTTCATAAGAAATGGCCAAAACTTATTTCAATTTAGTTGGACATAACCAGTCTCAAAAATAACAGAACCAGAAACAGCATGCATCATTAGCATCTGTGATTATGGACTTGTAATATAAAATTTAAATTATTATGGACTATTAATTATTCATTCTTGAATTAATATATGAAGAGAGAGAAGAGAGACATAGGTCTTTTATACTAAAAAGGTACACTAATTTCTTCCAGACCAGGGTTGATGAATGCATTGATGAATGCTGACATAATATTTGAAGCCAAGGAAAGAAAGTGTGCATGTATCTTCCTAGTGGAATAAATACTCTGCATCCTTTTAGAGACTCAGAAATGGGGTTTTCAGTATCAGTCACTAGAACAAAGGAAAGGCCAAGAAACAGGAGTGCAGTCAATTTTTAAATAACATGAAGTTCTAAGAATAGTTATGTCCACTAAATGGCATGTGTTTTTAACTGAGTTAGAAAAGGCCTGGTCCTTTGTTAAATGATAGATAATAATTAGTTTATTTTATGCTATGGACAGTGGTGCTATCACTGGAAGGACAGCCTTTGACCTACCTATACATTGCTTTACTAAATACGATTTACTTCATGTCTATTTTTGTGGATGAAATCAAAGACATGCATTTCTAATAAAAATGTAAAATTTAGAAAAGTGTATTAGTATGTCCAGGTGATTCTACTTGTCTTGATCTATGGTCCTATGAGTCTTGAAAATGGACATTTGCAAATAATAAGCTCTTTTATTCTCTCTCTCTCTCTGTCTCTTTCCCCTTATATCCTTTCTTACTTTCTCTTCTTTTTTTTGCTAACAATTATTTTATGTTGTTTCTATCTCTACCCCCTAGTTTTTTGTTTTGTTTTGTTTTGTTTTTTTTGAGTTGAAGTCTCACTCTGTCGCCCAGACTGGAGTGCAGTGGCACACTCCGGGCCACCGCAGCCTCAACCTGCTGGACTCCGGCGATCCTTCTGCTTCACCCTTCCAAGCAGCTGGAACTACAGGCACGCGCTACACGCCTCGCTAATTTTTTTTTTTTTTTTTTTTTATGTATTATAGAGATGAGGTCTCGCCAAGTTGCCCAGGCGGGTCTCGAACCCACGGGCTCAGGCAATTCACTCACCTCGGCCTCCCAAAGCTCGGGATTACAGTCTGAACCACCGAACCCGGCTACCCCTTAGTTTTTAAAACTTGTAAACATAACACTGGGTATTTTTCTCTTATCTATTAGATGAAAACTGTTCTGTACCTAGTAAGTGCCACAATAAGCTCACACATATATAATTTTGCTATGATTTGAATCTGTTCCCCAAATTTAATGTGTTGGAAATGTAATCCCCAATGCAACAGCGTTGAGAGGTGGATCTTTAAGAAGTGGCTACCATATGTTCTCACTCATAAGCAAACCTTGAACAATTATCATAATACTATAAGAAGAGATTGGCAGTAGTGGGAAAATGCCAGGGGAGTGGAGGAGGGATTGGCAGTTGAGAGAAACTGCCAGGGGAGGGAGGGGCACACCTCATCAACAAGGGTAGCTGCATAATGAACATTTGTATATCTAATTGCACCCCACATGTATAAAATAAAGAAATAAAAATTAAAAAACAAACAAACAAGAAGAAATGGCTAGGTTATGAGGGCTTTGCCCTCGTGAGTGGATTAATGTCATCATCTCAGAAGCGGCTTGCTTTGAAAGCCAGTTCAGCCTCCTGTTTCTCTCTCTTGCTCTTGTACTCTTTCATTCTTCTACCCTTTTCCACAGCATGACACGGTAAGACGGCCCTCTCAACATTCCAGTCTCTCAATCTTGGACTTTCTAACCTCCAGAACTCTATGGAAATCTCTGGTATTTATAAATTACCCAGTCTCAGGTATTCTGTTACCAACAGTAGAAAATGAGCTAAGACATCTTGTTACTTCGTTTATGTCTATAGCCATGGGCTGCTGGTTACTAAATAAAAACCAATCACAGACAGACTTTAAAAATGACAACTAGATTAAAAATTTCTTTTCTTTCTTTTATGTACATATTAACAATTTATCATTGGTAGAAAAGCTAAACAATTACAAGCCTAATGCAATGTTTTTTTTTTTCCCCACTGTGTTGCGAATAAAACCACTGGATGGAGGTCATTGCTTCTACTAGAGAAAAGATGATAATGTGATGCTCATATTTCCAGTTTGGGATCTTTGGTCTCTGTTTTGATGCAGTGACTACTGTAGTAATCACTTGCTCTGCTAGCTGTGAGTGTTAATTTGGTCTTTTTCTATAGTTATTTGTGGAAGTGAGGGTGAGGTGGTGGTGGGCATCTTTCTTTGTAGCCCAATTCTAATTATGTTAACATAATTAAAATTCCGTAATGCATGTAAATTCTCTTTCTCCTTCCCTGTCTGTCTTTGTCTCAACAGATAAGTAGATCAATTGACCTAACCCACTTTCTGGCATCACCTGTATTTCCATCAATTTCGGAGGTCTTGCAATACTCTTCCAAGAAGGCAATGCGTCTGACTTTACTATTATAAGCTTATCCTCTTCATCACTCTAGGTTCCTGCAACTGCAGTCGTATAGGCCCAGCTGACTTGATCTTTCCCTTCATTTTCCAAAGTCATCACTCACACGGGTTATTGCATATTCCATATTCCACACTTACTAAAGGCTTGGCAAAGGATAATTAGAACCCAAGGAAGACAAAACTCAAGCTCAGTAGAAACTACTATCTTTAAAATGTATTATCTTTTCCATGCTGTAGGAAATTTCTTGCAGACTCTTGCTTCTGTAGGCCTCAGTTTATCAGCATCTGCTTGGGCCTGTTTCTCCATCTGATTCCCTTTGCTACTTCCATCAGGCTGCAAATGTCCACACTGGTCTCCCTTTCTTATGCAAAGAAATTTCATCTTCTCCTTGTTTTGTTCTCACTCATGGTCAGATATACCCAGAGATCCCCAACTTTCCTAAAACTGAAGATTCAGCAAATTTCTACTAAGTGTTTAATACACTAAAAGCAATGGAAATGGCTTTCTTAGGAGAAATATTTGATCCATTTTTAGCTATATACCTACCTCTTTTCTCATCTAGTATTTTGAGATTCTTTATCCATTTTCTCACTTCAATTATAAGTTGAATCGGAGTTCTGAACTCAATGATTTAAATCATTTTTGAATAATCTCAGTATAAAAATTCAGGTTAAATTTTCCTTCAGATGGCCCAAAGAGTTTATTTATTTAACATTTAACTATGGAACTGAGCATACAAAAAGAGATTGCCAAGTGGGATAAAAAATTATTTAAAAAATAATAAATCATAGTAAATTGAAATGCTATTCTTGTACCATATTTCTAGCTTTGTAAAGGGTATGGTCAACTGAAAATACTGGTGGTCCGAACTAAAGACATACCTTCCAAACAGCAGCACTGTATTTTTGCCTCTTCATTCCTAAAGTTTATCATGAAAAAATAATCTGAAGATTATTTGCCTAGGTCCCACCATGTTAACATCAATGGAATACACAGTCTTAACCCATTTGGACTGCTATAACAAAATACATAAACTGCATGACTTATAAACAGCATAAATTTATTTCTCACAGTTTCCAAGGCAGAGAAGTACAATGTCAAGGCATTGGTAGATCCAGAGTCTGGTGAGGACCTGCCTTCTCACAGATCTCACATTCTAGTTATGTCCTTACACTATAGAAAGGTCATACAAGCTCGCTCAGGCCTCTTTTATAAGGGTACTAGTCTATTCATGACTACTGGGCCTTCATTATCTGATCATGTCCCAAAGCCCCCCAACTGGGCCTTCATTATCTGGTCATGTCCCAAAGCCCCCCTAATACTATCATTTTGAGAACTAGATTTCAACATATGAATTTTTGTGGGACACAAACATTCAAGTCATAGTATCTAGAAAGCTAAGATTAATTTGCAGTCTGTTAAGTACCTTGTAAAGAGTGACTCTTTCGGAAAACAAACAAAACTTAGTAAAGACCTAGGAATTGCTTAAATAATGTCAACCTTCACTATTAATAGGAGGCTGGATAGTATAGTAGTTAAGGCGTTGAGTTCTGCAATAAGACTTAAGGCTGGATTTGAATTCTGGCTCAGCTACTTAATTGCTGTGTTTCTGGACAGTTAAATTTTCTCGGACTCAGTTTCTTCATCAGTGGAAAAAAATGTCAATAATAATGACAACTATATCAGAGGGTTGTTCAAAGAAATAAATTGCTTTACAGTAAAATGCTTAGGACTGCAGTGAGGCATTGTAAGTGCTTAATGAGGAGAGTTCTGTTTTTGCTTTTGCCTAAAGCAAAGGAGGCCTAAAATCACTTCCAGTGCCCTGGAATTACTTTGTCTGTACTTCATGGCTTCGATCTTTCAGAGATTGGCAAGAAACATGGAACCTCTGAATAACAGTATTGGACAAGAGCTGGTATTATAAGCATTGCTACTACTACTGAAGTATGGTTCTGTCCACAAAACTAAAAAGGCATCCCATTGGAGAATCTGAGTTATATGTGTGATGGAGGGCTTGGCAGTGTATACTCAAAGTTCAAATCGAAGAAATGAAATCCTGAATCAAATAAAATGTCTTTCCTCTGGGGATCTAAGAATACTCACAACTTTAAGCAACTCATTATACGAAGAAATAAATGGAAACCCAGCCATGCAAGCCATTTCTGCTATTTTTTCTTTAGTGCTCACACTTGGAAATTGTGCTAATCTAGATGTGTATAATGTATCACATTCATTCATCATGCTCGCGTTTTGGCAAATGAAAGCCATGAGGATTTAATTAGGGCTTTCTGAATATGTTGTGGGAGGCCTTCTTATTCCACTTCTGCCAGTATTTCCTTCTGCTCCTGGCACTTTTTCGTGATGTTTCTGCCTGGAATAGGGCAGGTGAACCTTGGTAAGCCTTAAAACATCTCACTAGGAATCTTACTTTGGTGTTATTAGGTTCCACGGGTCTCTTGATCTTCAGTTTCAGAAATTTGGATCTGGGATTTGCTGGCTCTGTTTGCTGGTATACAGGTTATGATTTGTATGGAGATCTGGAAAATAGTCATACATCTGCTGGAAGGCAGGAATTGAGCCAGAGGAACTGCTTGAACGCAGTTGACTTTTTGACAACACTAACTGGTTGTCTTTGCTGCTGCATATGCAATCCTGTGCACAGAGGCAGGGAGGGGACTAATGAATAGTGTGTGGCTTTTTATTTACCAGGAAGAGACTGTGCAATTTACTGACATCTTCAAAAATCTAGCTGTGTGACTCTGTGGATGTATGTATTGGAAGTGGATATAGAGCTGAGTAAATGGGCAACAATAGAAAAAAAAATCTCAGCATCTTTCAGAGTTGGCCTAAATAAATGAAGTGGCCTCTGTGTGAAGCAGAACAAAAGTGAATTCAGATGAGCAAGAAAGTCAATGTCATGTAAATCCACAAGACAAAAACTGAAGGTATGATCTTTTAGCATGCTGCTTTGATAAAAAAGCAATACATATCATAAAAGTACAACTGACAGTATTTTACCTGACACAAACCTTTTCTTTGCATTACTTTGCAATCAAGTTGCATGTTTTAATTGAAATCAGACTTTAGCTCAATCTGTACAGATTTATGCTCCTAAAAGAAAATTCTAGGATAATTTTATGATTGTGTAAGAAAGGGTACTACATAAGTTACTTGTTGGTTCATTTAGTTGATGGAAAGAAGTATATTTATTTCAGCCTAAAAGTATAGTAATTATTGAGAATCTAAGGGTTTGATCTTAGAAATAGAAATGACTGTAGGACCTGTTTCTTTGGTTGCATTTAAGAAGGTGAAAATTGGGTTCAGTCAATAATCCATCCAGTTCATTATTCATTTGAACACAATTTTACAGTGACTCCTGAGTACCAGGTACTTCGCTGATTCTAGAGTTACTGCTGCATAAAGTTTGTTTCTTGGCCTGGAGAATATCTCAAACTAATAAAAAAGAAACACTAAACAAGTAATCAGAATGAGACAGATGAAAAAGAATTATGCAGTCTCTGACAAGAGGAATCAAATAGGGATGTACAGTCTGTCAGATGAGTGGAGTTCAACTCCAACTTTCAACACTTGCAAATTCTTTGATCTTTGGTTAGTTATTCACTCTCTGAGCCTCAATTTCCTTTCTCTCAAATGGAGATAAAATTAGAATCTACCTCATAGTGTTGTTAAGAATATCAAATAAACCAGCCCCTGTGATGTGTGCAAGAGTACCCAGTATATAGTAAGCCCTTAAGATGTATTTTATTATGATTTGCTTTGAAACAAATCACAGAATTGTAAATATATTACAAGTTGTTTTCCCATAATTCCCTACCATAATAAGTTTACCCATGGATTTATCTCATTGGTTTTTCTAAGAAATGTGTTAGCAATGCTTGTGTGCATTCCAACTAATCTGTTCCATGCTTCCAAATAGTATCTATTTGAAATTTATATCTCCAGGCACTGCGCCTAATTTATAACTAATGTAAATGGCCTCAACTCCTAACTCTGATATCTAACTTTTAAGTACTCAACATTTTTACTTGAATGCTTTTTAGTTAGTATTAGTTTGGTAATATTTGATCAAAATCTCAAATTACAATACATAAGCAAAGTAAGTTTTTTTTTCTCCTCAAGTAAGAGAAGTCAGGAGATAAGATATCCAAGGGCTAGGAAAGTCATGGGCTCAGGCCCGTTTAAACTTTCTCCTTTATCTGTAAGGTGTATATCTCTTTTTTCCCATTCTAAGAAGTTTGCTCAAGCACCGGCTATCATGTCTGCATCCCAGCAGTCAGGAAGGGAAATGATAAAAACTAAGGATATAAGGCACTCTCTAGACATCTGATGAGGATGATGTTTGCTTTCAACGGCCTTAACACAACGCTTCTCACATCTTTTCATCATAACTTAGGCATATGGCTGCAACTAGCCCAGAGAGCAGCTGGAGAATATTGTCTCTATCTGAAACATCTTTGTGTCTAGCTAAGAGTGGGAGTCTAACACTAAGAAGAAAGAAGAAAAGGAATATGGGATAGCATACATTCATAAGTCAGGCAGTTTGAACAGAGGTGTGGCAGACAGAAAGTCTGTGGACTTCAAAGTTGACTGCCACCTGCTGGTTAGAAGACTTTGGGCAAAAGGCTTCATTTCTCTATGCCTTAATTTACTTATCAGGATCATAGATGTTTCAGAAACAGCGTGTTATGGCTATCAGTGCTTAGAATAGTGTTGTGCATGTAGAAAGTGCTCATTTCAATGTATGGAATGCCACTGGAGAAAACTGAATAGAAAAATGATGTCACGTGACCAGAGTGTTAAAATGATGACTCTAGCTGTCATTGGGCAAATATATGGAAGGAATGGAAGTGTGATGTTAGGAAAAGAGTTAGAAGACTACTGCAGGGAACAAGATAGTGCCAGTGGGTTGGGAGAAGTTGTATTTGGGATTTATTTTGATGGTGAACAAATAGGGTTTACTGATTAGGTAGAGAGAGAAGAGCTAAAATAAATTGAAAAAGTTTGACCAGTGCATATTTTTAAAATTATTTTTATCATTATGCTGTTATAACCATCACCTCCCCTCATTCACACTACACCACCATAATATCTTGCACATGATAAGTATGACACAGTGTAGTCGATTCAGCTAGAAAGTTAGCTATCCTAATTATATTGAGGTTCTGTCATTCATTCTTAGAGAAATATTGATTGATAAAATAATCACATGACTGTAACCATATAAATAAAATGGAATGTGTTGTGATTCATGTGTAATGTCATTTAAGTGAATTGAATTCTAAATAATTATATGATTCCTACTAAAAGTTTAAAATCATTGCTGTAGTTTTTGCTTTTGTACCATGCTTTAAAAACGAAGACATTAAAAATATATACTATTGCTTTTAATTTTAAAGACAGCAAAGTGGAGCAGAAATAATAGAACTTTAAAAATCAGGCTGAGTTAAGTTCAAGTATGAGCTCAAGTATTTAAGTTTTCTGAGTTCCCTTATTATTTGAGTCCTTCTTCCAAAATCATTTCCTATTTGAATTTCTGTGTGGCACATTTTCTGAGGTCTTCTATTTCTGGGATTGTTTTTGATATTTTATTATGTTATTTATTTAAATTATAATTAAGTTGGCCATAAAATTATTAGCTCAATATTATTTTCCTTTAGTATTCTGAAAATATTATGCTGTCTTCCTATATTGTGTGACATTCACCATTACTTAATCCTCATACTTTTATAAGTAATCTGCTTTCTCTAGGCAATATATTTTTATTTTTTTCTTTGATATTTTTACATTTCAAATTATTTATCCTCTTTGTCAATAAATGGATCATTTATATTTAGTATATTTTATTTGATCTTTTATCTGTCTGTTTTTACTTTTTAGAGATCATCTGGCACTCTTGTTTTTCAATACTGTGTAACTCTCTATCTCTATACATCCTCTTTAACCCCTCTTGCTACCTTCATGCACATCCTATTTTCTTTCTTTTCTTTCTTTTTTTTTTTTTTTTGAGTTGGAGTCTCACTCTGTCGCCCAGACTGGAGTGCAGTGGCCGCTCCCGGCCACCGCAGCCTCGACCTGCTGGGCTCCGGCAATCCTTCCGCCTCAGCCTTCCAAGTAGCCGGAATTACAAGCATGCACTACCATGCCTGGCTGATTTTTTGATTTATTGTAGAGATGAGGTCTCGCTGCCCAGGTGGGTCTCGAACCCGCGGGTTCAAGTAATCCACTCATCCCAGCCTCCCAAAGGCACGAGATTACAGGCTGAGCCACTGAGCCCGGCTACATCCTATTTTTTAATTCATTAATTTGTTCTTCAGTAAATTCCATTTTACAACTTATACGATATATCGTTTCATTTGTTTCACATAGATTTTCTTCTTTTTTGATTTACTATTGTAATTTTTCTGATTTAATTTTTCTCATGTTTTCTCTTATCTCTTAAGTATAAATAATATACGATCATTTAAAATAATAATTATATATTATTTTAAGTTATTTGTGAATTTGTTTCAGTAACTTTGGTAGGTTTTCTTGTAATTTATTTTACATTTAAAATATATACCTCGGTTGTGCAGTTACTTTTACCTGTGACTTCACGTTCCTCTAGAAAGAAGTATTGACTATGTTCTGGATTGTGGGTTGGAAAGGACTTATGCCAGGAACTAAACTGTGCTGGTCTCATGAAGCTTAGAGAGAAGTGAATGCTGAGTTCCATGGTGGGGGATGCCAAGACCCACAACATGCCAAGAAACATCTTAGGTCAGGTTTTCATTATAAATGCTTGGAAAGAAGTAGCTTGGGGGATAATCCAAACATCAGGGGTATTTGAAGGAGGAATGGCAGAGGAGCGACTTGTCACGGTTTTCTGGTCAATCCCAGCCTCCTTTCTTCATGAATTTCAGTACATAGATCTGTTCTGCTGCTGCTGGTACTGCTGATTGCTTTGGTGAAAGACTCAGCATTATTTTCTGCAGGATGTACTAGGAAAGGTAAAAACAGAATGTCAACGCTATTTGCAGTCTCTTCCTGCTATCTATGGCTGCCTTTATTGCTGGATTGGAATGGTACACTGACCCTTGTACTTTCTACATCCAGACTCCAAGGAAATGACCTGTTTCCCCAAGGGATTTGCCATTTCAATTGCTGTTGTTTTGTTGTTAATTTTTGTTAATTAATGGACTACAAGTTCCTCTCTGGTATCTCTTACTTCTCTGGGTTGGTTTCATGAGAGAAAGCAAGTAGTTCATCCCAATTCATTGCCTTGTATGATCCAATACTTTCTCACATATAGCAGTATGCAAGTCATCAGCCATCTTTAGGAAACACGTACAAATTGAACATGTCTATTTACAACTATGTGATCTTTCATTTTTACATACTTAGGTTCTGATTTTCTTTTTTAAGTTTTACTTGGCCATCTTCCCCAACAAAACATTTCCTCTCATTTTTTTCTCTATCATTGGACCATGAGAAGTATGTAATATTTTCTTGTAAAGCTGTCTGTATTTATGCACCTTAAAAAATTGACTAACTTTTCAAAACATAAGCTCTATTTCTATCGTCACCCTTGTGAGGTGATAAAACAGTTGGCCTGCAATGTGATACATTATAGTTAGATTTTATTTGTCTTTATTGCCATGGCCTTGCAAAAACAAATACCGACAAATAGACAAAACATGCTTTTGAAATACTGTAAATAAAGTTAGAGAAAGTGGCAACTCTGCTCTTCCAAATGTTATGAAAACAATTGCTGTGAAAAGAGATAGATTTTTTTGTGTGCCTACCCATTTATCTTTCCTTGGTAAACTTGTTGAAATTGGTTTTTGTTTGACTATAAAATGGTGTGCGTGTGTGCGTCACATTACAAAAATAGTTCTCTATTTTGACTCATGTCAGCTTTTTTAAAAAAATTAAAACTCAAACAGGGAAACTGAGTAGAATTCGCTGCTAAAAGACAAGGAAGAAGAAAAATGCAGTCTTATCTGTTCAATTGTATCGGCATGTGAAGGAATAGAATTTAGCCGGGTTCGGTGGCTCAGCCTGTAATCCCGCGCCTTTGGGAGGCTGAGGTGAGTAGATTGCCTGAGCCCACGGGTTTGAGACCCACCTGGGCAACTTGGCAAGACCTCCTCTCTACAATAAATAAAAAATGAGCCGGGCATGGTAGCGCGCGTCTGTAGTTCCAGCTACTTGGAAGGCTGAGGCGGAAGGATAAATAAATAAATAAATAAATAAATAAATAAATAAATAATAGAACTTGAATATGAATTCTAAAGAAACTCCTAAACTATGTGCTGCTCCTAGGTTTACATTGTTTGGTAATGCAAAAGATAACAAAGATACTATTTTCACTCCCAATGATACTTGTTGGTAATATATAATAATGGTCTCATTCATTTGTTTATTCTCATATTAGAAAACTCAGTCCTTGGTACCAAATAGACATAGAGGATATTTGTCTATTTTTGTAATGTACAGACATCAAAGGAGACAGCTGTCAGTGTGCTTATACACACACACACACACACACACACACACACACACACACATATATATGTACATATACATATATACACATATATATGTATACTTCAGTGACTCAAACACTATATAGGACACCAGGTACTTAAAGATTCATTGAGCAATTTTTTTTTTTTGACTTCAAGAGTTCAAAGCCAATTATAATAATAATATATTCATTAATGTGCTTATCTAGATGAAGCTAATGGACATGATTCATTGGAATTTAAAGAAGCAAATTAAATAATAATGGGGATTTCTTAATGATTTAGAAACATCGTAGATTCTATTAGGAAGAGAGAGGTTGAAGGAGAGAAAACAACTTCGTGCCAGCTTTCTAGGCTAGCTCCTTTCTCTACCATATAATTTGGAAGTTAACCTGGCATACTCTGTACTTGTTTAAAACACATTTATTGAATGTTTTACAATTATGTTTTCCCTGTTTGCTTGGGTAGGTGACCTTTGATTCAGCTTCTGTGTATGTACACAATTTAATTGAAGCTTTTAAAGAGTTCTAAGAAAATGGAATTAGTTTTCAAGATGTCTCTCAGAGAAATCTAGCCAGGAGGCGTGAAGGTTCTGGGGTTAAATAGCTGCCTATGTGATGGTAAGACTATAACACTTATTTTCTCTACTTCATTTACTCTTCTTTTCTCTTTTGCCATAGATTGTATTTTCTTTTGTTGGTGAGTATGTATTGTGATTTTACTAGAAAACAAGACTAACAGAATCAATTAGGCAAGATGTTTATATGACATTAAGCAAATCGGTTTGAGATTATATGTGTGCTAAAGGAAATAGATCACTTTTATATATTATAAATAATACAACCTTGAAATATGGCCTGATAAAATAAGGTTGGTTTCAAAAAGTCACACAGCAAAACACATATTTAAAAATTATTTCCAAAGCCTATGCTATTTAAAAAAAATCATTTCTAGTGAAAAATTATTTTATAACATGGATTGAATTTTTTTAACAGAAAAAATATTAAAAATCAAATCTAGTAAATAATACAGTCAAATATATTATTAGTGGTAATATATTTATATCCTTAATAAAACTAATGAAACGTAATGTAAAAAAAAAAAGAATGTGTTTTGTAGGCTCTAAACTTATTGACACAGTAGTTCTTGAAAGATAAGTTCCAGATGTGATCAAACACAAATATTTTATTAAAGTAATGTACAGACATCAAAGGAGACAACTGTCAGTGTACTTATTTGCATATTTTACTCTCAGAATATTTGTAAATAAATCAGGCTCATTAGTATAGAGTCCCTTTTTGTGTACTTGTGCTATTAGTACAAGATACTACCTATCTCTTTCATTTATTGGGAAAGGAGATTAAAACAAAAGAATGAAAGAAAAGAAAGATGTTAAGTCCTGTTTATATGCACTAAAATTATGTTAGACTGAAAACTTTGAAGTGAAGAAACAAGCTTCCACACAAGAATAATATATTGCCCAATGATTACATTTGATGCATTGAGTTTGTTGGTTATCATATTACAAGCAAATTTCTCTATTTTAACTCATACTAGCTTTTTAAAAAATTAAAGCCCAGAAACATAGGGAAACTGAGTAGAATTCGATGCTAAAGGACAAGGAAGAAGAAAAATGCAGTCGTATCTGTTTAATGTGTGTCCGCATGTGAAGGAACAGAACTTGAATATGAATTCTAAAGAAAATCCTTAACTATGTGCTGCTCCTAGGTTTACATTGTTTGATAATGCAAAAGATGACAAAGGTACTATTTTCATTCCCAGTGATGCTTGTTGGTAATATATAATAATGGTCTCACTCATTTGTTTACCCTCAGATTAGAAAACCCAGTCCTTGGTATCAAATAGCTATAGAGGACATTTGTCTATTTTTGTTCATTTCTTTTTTTCTTCCTTTTTTTTTCTGTCCAGCATAGGAACCTCTTTTTTTATGTTTGAGTAATTATGTACTCTATGAATCTTGGTTAGCTAGAGTCCACCTGCAATTACAGAATCTGAGCAAGACCTTTGAAACTTATGGCAGTCAAAGCACAAACATGTGACTTGTTATCAGCAATTGAAGTTTGGTAATAAAGGCAGGCACAGTGGGCATTCATCCTGGTCATGGAAGGGAAAACCACATGTGTTTCTAGTTGCAGATATGGCTGTGCAGTAGCAGCATTCAATGTCTGGTGGTAGAAGGTGTAGAAACCAGTGAAGAAGGCGACAGAATGGTTGTTATCCCTAGTATGGTATTTATTTATTTGTAGATATTAATTTATTAATTTTAGTATTTATTAAGATCTCACTTTGGTCCCAGCACTGTTCTAAACACTCTGAATTTATTAAACTCATTTATTCTTTATAAAAATTATCTGAAGTAGACACTATTTTTTATCCCCATTGCACAAATGAAGTACAAAGGAAGAGAAAGACAAGGAAATTGCCTCAAGCAAGGCAGTTTTTAAGTGGCAGAATTGGGTTCAAAACCAGAAAGCATAACTTTGTTATCTAAATGTTTAGTCAATTTGCTGTCCAGCCAACCTTTGTTCCGCTCATTTCCTAGTCTGGTACCAAAGTTTTCCAATAATTCCACGAGTTTCCCAATATTATTTGAATATACTATTTTTATGATTGAAATGTTGAAAGTCAGTTTCAGTAGATTACAGCTAAGAACCTGCCTGATATAATAGTCATTCAATAAATAAATAAGCAGATCGATTAATCTCTTGAGACCTCTACACATACATTTGCATATTCATGTTTTTATTTTCATACTTTATAAGCACTGTAAGAATTTAATAAAATAATGTTTGAAGAATTAGTTTTTGGGTTTTTTTTTGAGTTGGGTCTCACTCTGTCACCCAGACTGGAGTGCAGTGGCATGCTCCCGGCCACTGCAGCCTCGACCTGCTGGGCTCTGGTGATCCTTCCACTTCAGCCTTCCAAGTAGCTGGAACTACAGGCACGCGCTACCACACCCAGCTAATTTTTTGATTTATTGTAGAGATGAGGTCTCGCCAAGTTGCCCAGGCAGGTCCCGAACCCGCGGGCTCAGGCAATCCACTCACCTCAACCTCCCAAAGCACAGGATTACAGGCTGAGCCACCTGGTGAAGAATTAGTTTTCAAACTAACAAGATTAAATTCATTTGGTTTCACATCAACAAACTTTCCTAACTTCTTGGATGTAATCCCTTTAAGGAGGATATAGACTACATTGTGGTAGCTATCAACCAGCAACTACTACAGTACATCTGCCATTGTTCAGGGGGGGAAAGAAACTACAGTAGATATTCAAACAGAGAAGATATTGAAAGGAATTGACTGTAAAAGCTTTGCAAGCATTTGAGAAGTAAAACAGGGGAAGTGACTTTACTTAGTCATCAATAATAATAGGAAACCCCTGCTGTGCCTGTTGCTGGAAGATTAAAAATGAAAAAGCAGTATGATTTAGAGACCAGTAGCTATTGAAAGCCCATTCTCTCCCTGGAGCTAAAGATCTGATGTGAAGTTGAGAAATAAAAGTTAATATCTGACACATTACATTAAATTCTAGAACCATTTAGTGTGTAGCCATTAAAAATATTATTTTGCTCAGCAAGTTTTTTTTTTTTTTAAATAAGCTTATTGGTTGCAAGCCATTATAACGTAGAATTCTACTGAGGATGACTGCTATACACAAGCTCATTTCAATGAGATAGCTGGTTATGAAAACATTCATTGACAGTTCATTTCTTTCATATATGGAGGCTGTCTTTTGGTCAAGCTTTATACTCTTGGCTGAGGTTGCAATTACTCTTCAAATGCAATTCCATAATACCATCTTCAAGCTTTGGCGTGGAAAAGGTATTTATGACTTTCTGTTTTAATTTAGCATGTTATAAAACTAGGAGAGCCGTTATTCTCTCCTTCTTTTAACTTATGTCTGCACTTCCTAACAAACTACTGAAGAAACAAAAATGATTTATTTACGTCATCATATATAGAAAGGAATGAGTACCCCTGTAACCTAATGACATGCTTTGTCATCAATAACCGAATATAGACTTAAAATATACCCATAGTTGTCACCTGATTAGTATCAGAGAGAAAATATTCACGCCCACTCTACTAAAAAAAGTTTTTTGAGCAGTTATCAACATCTAAAAGAAAATTACTGAAAAATAATCTGACTGGGCAGTGAGACCTCATCTCTACAATAAATCAAAAAATCAGCCGGGTGTGGTAGTGCATGCCTGTAATTCCGGCTACTCAGAAGGCTGATGCGGAAGGATGGCCAGAGCCCAGCAGGCGAGGCTGCGGTGGCCGGGAGCGGCCACTGCACTCCAGTCTGGGCAAGCGAGTGAGACTCCAACTCAAAAAAAAAAAATAATAATCTACCTAAAGCATTAGTTCAAAATGCCATTTGGGAGTTAATTAAACTTGATGGGAATCTTAGGATAAAGTACCATCAAAAATCAATATATTAACAGGTTATTTTATGGTAAGATAATAAATTAATAAACTCTATTAAAAAATTTAATATCTTTCTTATTCATATTTCTTTAATCTCAAGTTAAGGAAACAAAATATTATTTTACTATTAAGTAAGTACATTCCTAAGCACATTACATATGACATCGAATTTTATTAACAATACTGTGGGAGACTCACAAAGTGGAGAAACTGGATCAGAATCCACATTTCTGTGATTCTAAGGCAAGTAATGAATTTCAACACAAATTGCATGAGAAATTCTTAGGGGAATAAGAGAATTAAAACTGTTACTACTTACAGATATTAGGCCCATATAACTTAATTCTTCTGTTTCCAAAACATAAAGGGAATTCTATGTTATCTAAAACATGCTTTTCTTTTTATAGATGAAAAATGGTGGAGTTTGGAGATAAATCTTTACCACATATTATAGTCTCATGGCAGCACTGGTGAAGTCCCTGCTAACTGCAAAGGAACACAAAAGACTAGCCTGGAACCAAATTCAGATTTGTATACAGTGAGTGAAGAAGAAGCCAGAGACAGTATCAGGTGTAAAGAACGTGAATGAGCTAGCAAGAACATATGTTCCAGGGAGTAAAACAATAGACCAAAGTCCAGATCTGTTCTAAGCACTGGAGGTTGTCAAAAGCCAGCCTTCGCTGGAAAGAGCTGAAGCTGCCAGGTGTCAGAACCTTTGATTAAAGGAACCACCCAAAATGAAAATTCGCAGTCACACCTTCAAACCACTGTGATAGTCTAAGAAGATGCTAAACAGGAGAAATTGCCAGCTTTCCCAATGCTTCATCTGTGGAATGGCCTGAGGTGGGGGTCAGGTGGATCAGCACCAACATGGGGATCATCTCCTCAGGGAACTTTGAACCCAAGGACCCTACCAGTTTTGGATCAGTGGGTTAAGAAGAAGGAGGGAAGGAAAAACTAACAGTGGAAAGTAATAAGTACTGAGACAGAGTGGGAAACAGTGACCTCAAGTTTCACCCCAAACCCCATAAGGAAGTCTCAGCAGAAGAAGCACTTGGGGGAGGTCTCATTGAACATACCCTGTAAAGATGCTCCAGAATGCAGGCACCTGGATTAGACTTGCAACTGGGCACTATAGAATACCTGTATCCTCTTTCATTTATTTGGAAGATGGCTTGTGGAAGAGGGACATATAACAACTGCTATTATGGCATTTTAAAAAATCCCTGAAGAATGAAACCCCAAAGTGGGAAGAGGCTATAAAATGAATGTGATGAGAGATGCTTTGGTTTCAGTATTTGTTCTCTCCAAAAACCATGTCAAAATTTAATCTCCAATGTGGCAGTGTTGAGAAGTGGGGGCTTTAAAAGTTGATTGGGTCATGAGGGTTCTGTCCTCATGAATGGATTAAACTATTCATTGATTAATAGGTTAGTGGATTAGTGAGTTATCATGAAAAGAAGAAGAGAGACCTAGTTATGTTACCACGTGAGCATACTTAGCCTTCTTGCCATGGGATACCCTGTACTACCTTGAGACTCTGCAGGGACCCACCAGCAAGAAGACCCTCATCAGACACAGTCCCTCAACCTTGAACGTCTCAGCCTCCATAACTGTATACCTTGAAACTCTGCAGGGACCCACCACATTATTTTTCCTTATAAATACCCAATTTCAGGTATTCTGTTGCAACAGAGCATGGACTGAGACAAGGGAGTAAACAAATATTTTTCTTATCTAGAAAGAGACTACTTTTGGCAGTGGAAAAATAGAAGACAGAGTGCATGGAAATATGTGCATCCTAGAAAGTCCTGAGAGAGGTATAGTGGTAGGATACATCTCAACAGAGAGACTTTGAGCAGCCATTGTCATGAT
Organism: Cephalopachus bancanus; assembly: GCA_027257055.1. Lineage (NCBI taxonomy): Eukaryota > Metazoa > Chordata > Mammalia > Primates > Tarsiidae > Cephalopachus > Cephalopachus bancanus. The sequence goes on from JAPVLO010000131.1 coordinate 6,504,220, forward strand.
TTCTCTGCTATGAGGGTAGCACAGAAGACAATAGCAGTTAACAGAGCTGACTGATGACACAAGACCTTACGTCCTCAACCTCCCCTCTTATTAAAAGATTGTCATAACGGATGGTTCCAGGTCTCTAGAATAACCCTGATGCACAGGTGAGAAATAAGGTTAAGTGTTTAGCCATCTGAGCAGAATGGATTTGGAGTAGGTAATTAGGCTAAATTAGAAGAATATTATTAATAAGCTGTCATGTGAACTAAGAGTCACATGTGCTGTATGATACTGACAGGGACTAATTAATAGTAAGTACTTCTTTTTAATGAGCAATTATTGTGTGGCTGATGTTTTAAGCATTTTACAAATAATACTTAATATGATGCTCACAGAAATCCTTTGAGGAAGATATTCTTAACACCCACTGTTATGGTCAGGGACATAGAGTTTTTGGTATATAAAATAATATTCCCATTCTTGCAATGTTGGCAAATGGCTAACCTCAGACTTGAATGTGAGAATCTAACTCTAGAGATTTTGCATTCACCAGGATGTGAGGAAATTAGGTGAAAAAATAGGATTGTTCCTTGCCTGATCTTAAGAAAAAATTAGATACAAACTTTCAGGAAATGTCACTTGGTGCTGTATCTTGGATCTCTTCTGTAGAAGCCTGGGCTTCCCCGAGAGATGGAAGTTGTGCTGACCCTTGCAGAAGGAAGTCAGATAACTTGACTGAGAAAAAAAAGGTTTGCCTGGAGGCCTAGAGATTGCGTCTCTCTTTTCATCACTTATCAACATATTCCTACTGCAAGCACAGTACCTGGAATAAAAACAAAGGCACCAGTGAGTATGTACTTAATGTCAATTGAATAAATAACCTGATCTCAGGCAATTCACTTTTCTCTAAAGGCTTCAGTTTTTTAAAGTCGATAAAATGAAAAAAGTATTGTCTGTAACCCAGGGTTTTGTTAAGAAAAGATGAGATGATATTAAAAAAGTGTTTTGTAAAATTTAAACAGATAGAAAAATATAAGATGTTGCTCTTTTAACCAGTTCATGGCATAGATTTTATAAAAATAGAAAATTGAACCTTGAATTAAATATAATCCAGCATTTGCTAAAATCGCTGTGTAAACATCTGGTTCTAAAAATAACAATCTAAGGAATAGGTTAACTGTGTTGTCCTCTTTATACAGTAGTGTTTCTAAACACATTACTTGTATATTAGAACATGATAAATTAAAATATCTGTGTATTAATCTGTTCAGGTTGCCATAACAAAATACTATAGACTAGGTGACTTAAACAATAGGAATTTATTTCTCACAGTCCTGGAGGCAAGAAGTCCAAGATCAAGGTTCTGGCAAGATAAGTTGAACTCCGGGGTCTGTTTTCTTAGACTGTAGGAGACCACTATCTCCCTGTGTGCTCATGTGATCTCTCTCTTCTTTTACTTATAAGGGCACTAATTTTATCATGAGTACCCCAGCCTCATGATCTACCTAATTGCCCCCCAAAGGCCTATATCCAAGTACCATCACATTGGGAGTTAGAGTTTATTGCAAAAATTTTGGGGAGATACAATTCAGTCCATAGTAAACTGGAAAATATTATGAACAATATTATTTTAGTTGCTTACAGAAAGGCTTTCTTGTGTTATCATTTAGTTTCATGTCACAGGCTTTATCTACTAAGGCTTATTAATTATAAGTCATGACTTTTTGGAGAATCATTCTATAGCTTTACAAAATTATACCTGAAAACACTGTTCACCGTAATAACCTTATATTGGGAAATATAGGATAGGTATTGACCAGAATTTAGTGCAAAGAGTGGTTTTGCTTTCAAAATATACTTCTGTGCTTTTCCATCATCCAACAATGAAATCTATACTTAATGCATTTTCCTTATTGCCTTTGCTACAACCAGAAAAAATAACAGCTAAATATGGAGCTTATTTGCAATAAGTAGCTCATCACATGTCCCAATTTAGTTCTTTACTATCTTGATCATGTACAAAGTTTCTTAAAAAAAAAATCATTGTTGTTAATTATTATTCTTACATGTGATTATTTTTCACATAAATTTCACAATGTTTAAGCCACTCATACAAAACACATATTCCACTCAAGGCTTGGGAGATAGTAAACTTTAGAGCAAAAGAATTATGCATTCTCCTCCCAGTCTGGTTCTCATAAGTCTCAGGTCTTCTTACTGTCTTGTTTCATTTTTCACATTAATAAATTTAGGAGGAGGACTGTGGTGACCTATTTGTCATATGATATTGGAAGAAGATAATTTTATAAATTACAATATTCTAAAGGACTAGAGGGCTCAAATTCTAGGAGCAATATAAATAATACATTACACTTCAGTCCCACTTAATTTTCATAGATACAGAAAGTAGTGAGTATGCATAATGGTTTGAAATTATTATTATTTTGATAGGAGAGGATCAGAAAATGCTCTGATGCTGCAATGCTGCCTTTGGGTATATTTCAGAGGCAGATAATGATGCTTGCCTTGGTTATAGTCATGTCATGGAAACATGCTAGAAGGCATAAAGCCCAACTGATTGAAGTTGCAAAGTAGTGTTAAACTAGCATGTGAAGATGCATTGTGCTAGGTGAAGATGGTAAGTCCAGGTTAGAAGACCCTTTAGAATGACAGTCTATATTTGGTTGAAATTCTCTTTTATTTAGATTTACCACTAAACAAGTAAAGAAACAGTAGGAGAAATCAGTATTCAGATGTGGAAGCAGCTTCACTGTCTGCATTTTTTGTACTGAAAGCACATTCTAAGTAATTGGTCAATGAAGCCCTTATAAAGTAAAGAGTGTATTACATTAGAGGACACCACAAGAATACGATTTGTGTGTGTGCTTTATTAGTTTGAGGATGGGTTCAAATTATAGTAAAGGATCTCCCCTTTTACTGGTGCCATCATTGTCATTCTTATTTTGACAATGTCACTTAGTTCTATATTCTATTTCTTTTTTTCTCTTTTAGAAATGCTAGTTTTCCTTTCTTTTGTCTTTTTGTTCTTTATTTTAAAGATGTGGGGTACACTTCAGGGTTAGTTATTCTATTTATTCTATTTCTTAACAGAATACCTTAATATAATCTGGCTAGACTGGTCCATATCTTATTACAAATATATGTATAGAAAAAACAAACAGAAAACTCTTCTAGATAAAGATATAAGAACACTGTTATCTAGAGATTTACTTCATGGGTTTCTTCACCTGAAACTAAAACAATACTTTCATAAGCAATGTGATCCAATGGTACAGGTGAATAATTTTCTTTAAGGGAAAAAAGATAAAGATCTTGCTTGCAACAAATACTATTGTAGTTCACTTTATATCTAAAAGTCTTAGAACTGGATATCATAAATTGCAAAACAAACTATTTACAGAAGCAATTTAGATTTTTTTCTGAGTCACTGTAGGATCTTGGACAACTTGATTTTTTCTAAGATTCCTTGACACTTGTGACTATAAGGCATTATAATAATTAAAATACTTCCATTATATATTATGTATATGGTTTGCAGCATGACTTGCAATAATAGGTAATCATTTTTACATGATTAATATGCTATAATGTTTTTTAAAATTTATAAAAACTTTATGGGCATTGAATGTTGTACAGTGGTTAGTTATTGCTTTTATCAAATTTTCTTATATTTATTTTCTGTGTGCATACTAAATATTGGCTAGAAGCATAAGAAAATCCATAAGTTTTCTAACATGAATTTGTGCCCCCAAACAATTCCCTAAATAAGAAATTGAGTAAAGCTTAGTTTAGAGAATGCTTTATAGAATATAGATAACAAAAAAGTGCTTATTTTGAAAGCTTTATTTAAAAAATAGCAAAAGAACAGTTATACATCTAAAACAGATACATATTTTCTTTAAAGATGTGTAAATACAACCCCTACATACCTTTTACATAATTTGCGTGAATCACTCCTAATTCGCTTGTGAGAATAAAGAGAAACACTTTTCCCCTATTTTTCTAAGTATAGCTAAAACACTTGACTGCTATGTGTAAAACAAGCACAAAAAACTATAGAAGGTCAAGAAAAGAAGGCAGATGAGACGCTGGGGATTGACTTACTGGTGACCCCTTAGGCTTTCTTTCTGTCTCATGTATTGCAGATTTGGTACTAGAGAAACCAGGAACACAAACACAAGATGTAAGGAAGAAGTCCCAGAAAAACCTGTTCTTTCTACCCAAAGGAAATGGAGGCAGACAGCTCAGAAAAACAGAAAAATTTAGATAATAACTGCCCTAGTCAAATGAGGGTAGAATGAAAAACCTTGACTTCAACCCTTGCCAGGGTCCAAGGCGTTATCCTAAACCTCTGCCAGGGTGATGTGAGAGAAAGGAGGCAGAATTTTTAATCTTGATGGGCAGTAAGGAGTCCTTCCACCCCCTCATATCAGGGATGACAGAGGAACCAGACATTTGGTAATGAGACACTCTTCTCCCTCCTGGATGTGGTGGTGACAATAGAGGCATAGGTGAAAGCCATGACTTTCACTACCACTTGCTCTAGTAAAGTCACTCTACCCCATGGTGTCAGTGAAGCCACACGAAAAGCTGTAATGAGACATTCCTGATCCTCCAAGCCAGGATAACATGTTTGAAAACTTAATGGAGAGCCTGAATGGCCACCACCAACTCCACCATAACAAGGCACATGTTCCCCATATCAGGTGTCAATTTGGTGAGGTAACGGAGAATCTGGACTTCCCAAGTAACATAGCAGTATCAGAACATCCTGCTAAAACATAAAAATCAAATGTTATCTAGAGTCTTATAATGCCCCAAACTTGAGGTTTCAGTTGCAAATCACTCATCAATTGGTGAAACAAGATCTAAACTTGAATGAAAAAAGACAAACAACAGATATGAACACTGGTATTATTCAATTCTAGAGTTATCTGACAAGGATAATAGCCATCCTAAAATGCTTCAGTAAGCGATTATGAACATGGTTAAAACACATGTAACAATTGAAAGTTTCAGCAAAGAGATGGAAAATATAAAGAAGAATAAAGTAGAAAATTTAGAATTCTAAAATGGAGTCACCAAAATAAAAACTCAATAAATGGATTTTCACAAGCAAAGTAGACAAGACAGAAGAAAGAATCAGTAAATGGGGATAAGGCTGGGCACAGTGTCTGTAATACCAGCACTTTCAGAGGCTGAGGCAGGAGAGTTGCTTAAGCATAGGAGTTTGAGATCAGCTGGGCAACACAGCGATCCCCTTCTCAACAACAACAATAAAAATAAATACAAATTAGGTGAGTGTAGTGGTATGTGCACTTGAAGTCCTGGCTACTTGGGAGACCTAGGCAGGAGGATCACTTGAGCTCACTTGGCCTCAGGTGTTTGAAGCTGCTGTGAACCATGACTGTGCCACTGCACTCTAGTGTGGGTGACAGAATTAGACACTGTCTCTAAAATAAACTAATAAACAAATAAGGAGAGAACAGTAAAAATTCCCAAGTCTGCACAAGTGTGAAAAGTAAACTGAAAAATAAAGAAACAGACCTTTGGAACTATAACAAAGTTATAATTATTCATATTACCAGTGCCCAGGAAGAGAGGGAAGAAAAAAAAAGGCAGAACTGAAAATTCCTTAAGGAGTAATCTTGAAAACTTTCTATATTTGGCAAAAGACATAAATCAGCAGAGTCAATAAGTTGTGTGAATTCTCAAGAAGATAAACCTAAAAAAAAAAAAACTACATCAAGATGTGGTTGTAGTTAAACACCTGAAAGCAGAAAGCAAAGAAAACACTCAAAAGCAACCAGAGAAAAACAGTGGATTACACATAGGGGAAAGTATTTGAATGACAAAATAATATTTCATAAGAAATCATGGAGGTCAGAGAATGTGGCACAAAATTTTCATGTGCAGAAAGAGATTTGTTGACTCATAATTATACATCCAGAGGAAATATCTTTCCAAAATAGAAGGAAATAAAGACATTCTCAGATGAAGACAAGCTAAGAAAATTTGTGCCAGAAGAACTGGGTGAAAATAATCACTGTAGAAATTTCCTTAGATAGAAAGGAAACAGTAAAAGAAGAAATTTTGGAAAACAACTAGGAAGTAAGAAAGAACAAATGAAAGAGTATATATAAAGAGAGTATGTATATATATATATATATACACATATATTTACATATATTATATATATACATATATTTACAAATATATGTAAATATGCACTCCTTCTTTTGAGTTTTCTGAATTATATTCAATGGGCAAAGCAAAAATTAAAACACTAATTTTTTTTTTTTTGAGTTGGAGTCTCACTCTGTCACCCAGACTGGAGTGCAGTGGCTACTTCGGCCACCGCAGCTTCGACCTGCTGGGCTCCAGCGATCCTTCCGCCTCAGCCTTCCAAGCAGCTGGAACTACAGGCGAGCGTTTCCACACCCGGCTGATTTTTTGATTTATTGTAGAGATGAGGTCTCGCCAAGTTGTCCAGGCAGGTCTCAAGCCCGCAGGCTCAGGCAATTCACTCACCTCAGCCTCCCAAAGCTCCCTCCCAAAGGGATTACAGGCTGAGTCACCGTGCCAGACTAATGTGTTTTATAATGTATGTAAAAGAAATATTTAAGACAATTTTAAATGGGGAGTATAAGGAAACATGAAGAAAGATAAAATTTCTACACTTTCTTTAGACTGGTAATATTTAAACACCAGCAAAGTGTGATAAATTATATATATATGTACATATATATATATATACACATATACACACATATACATATATGTTGTAGTGTTATACCTAGAGAACTAAAAAAATTAAGAAAATGAAGAAATATACTAAAAAACATTATAGGTAAATTAAAATGAATTTCTAAAAATGTTTAATTAACCCACAGAAAGGTGGGGCAATTTTTTAACATAAAAATGAAAAGCAGTAAAACAAATGGAAAATCAAAGAATAAAATGACAGGCTTAAGCTTTAACATATCAACAATTACATTACATGTAAAGAGTCTAAATACATGACTTAAAAAGGTGTAGATTTGGAGAGTGAACAAAATAATGACCTGTGCTATCTACATAAAACTGACTTCAAATATAATGATGTAGACTGAAAATGAATGGATGACAAAAGGTATACCATAAAAATATTAAAGCAAATCAGAAGTGGCTATATAATATCAGATAAAATACTATCATAACAACAAAAATTATAGAAACAAAGAGAGACATTCCATAAATGATAAAAAGTTTAATACACCAGGAATATGTAGCAATTCTAAATGTATATGCATAAAGCAACAGAGATACAAAATACATAAAAAAAAATTGATACAACTAAAAGAATGGAAAACATCTATTTTAGTTGGTGACTTTAATACTTCTCTCTCAATAGTCAATCGAACTTGACAGAAATCATCAAGGATATAGAAAAGTTCTACAACACCATAAGCCAGTAGGACCTAATCAATACTTAAAGAGCATTCCTCTCAACAATAGATAATACATATTGTTTTGAAACACCTGTGAAATGTATCCTGAAAGTGACCATGTCTTAGCTATAAAATAAATGTTAACAAATTGAAATCATGCAATGTGTCCTTAGATAAAAATGAATGAATATAAGGAGTGATAAGAAGACAAGGGGAAAATCTCCAAACTTATAGAAATGAAACTACAAGCTTTTAGATAATCCATATACCAAACATCAAATATTAAGGGAAATAAAACAATAACTTGAACTAACCAAAAATGACAATACAATTTATCAAAACTCGTAGAATACAAACAACTCAATGCTGAGCTAAAAATTTATAATACTAAAATATTTTATTATAAAAGAGAAAAAGTCCAAAATCAATAATCTAAGCTCATCTTTAAAAAATAGAAAATTATAGTAGAAGTAAAAGATATAAAAAATAGAATGAATATTAATGGAAGCAGGTGAAAAATAATAAAATAAAGCAAAAGTGATTTCTTTGAAAAGATTAGTCAAATTGGTAACCTCTTAGAAGATTGACGAAAGAAGAAGGGAGACCACACAATTACTAATATTGAGAATAAAACAGGATATCACAATAGATCTGAAGTCATAAAACAATAATGATAATACTAGGAGCAGTTCTGTGCACATAGATTTGTTACCTTAGATGAAATGGACCAGTTCCAGGAGAAACACAAACTACCACAGCTATGGTATATAAGTGAATGTGAAACAGATGATTTGAATAGTTCTATAACTACTAAGAAAACTAAATTTGTTCATTTGAAAATTTGTCCAAAAGAAATCTCCAGGGTAAGATGGTTTCACTGGAGAATTCTATCAAACAAAGAATGAACACTGTCACAATCTTTTACAGAATATAGAAAGGAAATACCTTCCAGGTCCTCATTATTTGAAGCATGGGTTATGTGATACCAAAAGTAGAAAAGCAGACAATGATAATACAAAAGAAAAAAAGAATAAATAAAATAAAAATGATAACTCCACACCGATATATCCCATAAATAGAGTTGAAAGAATTCTTCACAAAATATTGGTAATCATAATTCTGCAACATATAAAAAAGAATTACACTCCATGGCTAAATGCATTTTATTCTATGGATATAAGGCTATAGTGGCAAAGAAATCTGGACTTTAAGCATACCCACAACCCCCAGATATGCACATTGTACCCAATTAGGTGACTTTTTTGTCCCTCTACCCTTTCCCCACCCCTCACCCCTTCTGAGTCTCCAATGTTCGTTATTCCATTTTCTATGTCTTTGCATATCCTTAGTTTTACTTCCACTTATAAGTGAGAATATATGGTGTTTGGTTTTCTACTGCTGAGCTAGTTCACTTAGGATGATGGTCTCATTCTCCAATTTTTAACTTGCTTAAAAATTGTGTCTGGAGGCTGCTGGTGGTCAATGGTGACCCAAACAAGAGTCTGGCTAGTTCCAGCCCAAGTTGATGAATGTTTCTCTTTGCGATATATGGTCATTATCACTTTTTAAATGAGTCATGGAGCATGCTGCTGGTCCTGTTCTTCTCTAGATGCTGAGGAAACTCTCTCTATGTTGGTTTACTCCATAGGAGAAACACACTATAGCTGTCTCACATCAGTTATCCTAATCCTCCTTCCCCTAATGTCAAAATCATGATTTTGTTATTGCCTTGCAGTCAGGTAAGATGTTACTGTTGGGAGAACTGGTTGGAGGGTACAAGAGTTTTCTCCATATATCACCTTTACTACTTCTTGTGACTCCAATTATTTCAAAATAAAGAGTTTAATGAAAAAGAAAACACCCAACTTACCTGTGTGTGTGTATACTGTATATATGTACATGGGTCATAATAAATGATAAATATCCTTCCATGATTTATGAAATTCATAACAATTTCAGGTATGGTGGATTTTGAATGCTAAACAATGGTTCTTTTATCTGTCTGTCTCTTATCAAATTTTCTTACACTTGTTACCTGTAAACACACTAATAAGAAAACAAGAAAATTTATAAACCCCCTCTAATGCTCTCCTCAAAACAATGATCTAAATGTAGAATTGATGGAGTCAGTAAAGGATGGCAAAAACTCCTGCTTGGCACTCTCACACAATAATTCTGATACCAGGTGTGTGTGTGTGTGTGTGTGTGTGTGTGTGTGTGTGTGTGTGTGTGTGTTCACACCAATCAGTTCTCTAACTCTATGGACACTAGCCAGGTACCCTACTATTCCATCCAATTTTGACACTATTGGATGCAACAGATCCAACAAGTTTAGAGCTCAGTCCTATAAGACTGCCCCACTTCAGATGCTAAGTGCAAGTCCAGGTCTCTGGTACTTCTGACTACCCCCTTCTCAGGTTCAATAATTTGCTGGAATGGCTTACAGAACTCAGGGAAACATTTCACTTATGCTTACTGGTTTATTATAAAGGACATAACTCAGAGCCAGATGAAAGTGATGCATAGGGCAAAGAATGGAGGGGATCCTGAGCTTCCAGGCCTACTCTGGGTATAACATCCTCCCAGTACCTCCACCTGTTCAACAGATCCAAAGCTCACAAAATCTTGTTGTTTAAGAGTTTTTATACAGCCTAATCTCCACTTCCCATTTCTTCCTTCCCAGAGGCCAATGAGTGAAGCTGGAAGTTCTAACCCACTAGTCAATTGGTCTTTCTGGTGACCAGTCTTACCCTAAGTCATCTCTTTAGTATTAACTCAGATGTCATCAAAGGGGGCTCATTATGAATAATAAAAGACACTCCTTTCATGAAATTCTAAGAGTTTTAGGACAGCTGTGATAGGAATCCAGAACACCGATCAAATAAATTTCATATTATATTACAGATGAGAATTTAGAAACTCATTCTTTTCCAGTATTTATGTGACTAATAAAAGCTAAAATGATTTCAAATTATATGGTTCTGTAAATGTAATTTTTCATATTGTTAAAGTCTATTGTAACACATTTCTGAAATAGCCAATTCTTTCGTTTATCATGAACAATGTTTGGTATATATAAACCACCTTCACTTTCTTAGGTCATAGAAACATATTATTATCAGGTTTAGTAGTAGATCAATGAAAATGATAGCAGTTAAAATGCACATATATGGGTGGAGGGGAGCTCAAAAACTGAAATTATTTTTTGAAAGGCAAGCTTCTTTTAGTATGTACTTTCCCTGCTAGATAAGTGTTCTAGAAACCCATTGGCATCGGTGTACCAGCTAATGTTGTGAGGGGCTGAGTTTGGCTTCAGTGAATTTTTTTTTTTTTGGTGGAGATTCTTTCAACTTATTTTTCCATTTCATGTTGGGTGATTTACCAGCGCACCCATCACACTGCACGGTTTTTGACTCAAAATGGCGTGACGCCAGTGCCCTGGGTCCTCCCTGTGCACTTGATCTCATCCTAAGTGACTTTTTTTTTTTCAATGAAAAAAGTTCTCAAAGAAAGCATTTTGTCCATGTGAAGAGGTGAAACAAAATATGGCAAAGGCACTAAAATTCATCAAAATTGATCAGTTCAAAAATTGTTTTGAGCAGTGGAAAAAGCATCTCAAGAGATGTATTGCAACAAATGGAGAGTACTTTGAAGGAGACTGAAGTTTAAACCTGTACGAAAAAATATACAATTTTTTAATACATGCATTATGTATTTTAGGGGGGAGTCGCCCCTTGCATTATTCTTTTTCTAGTTTCTGAACTGTGTATTTGGGTTACTGAGTTTTGTTGGGTGCTTTGGGATTTTGGATAACTTGTTTTTGAGCTTAAAAAAACACGAGAAAGAGTAAAGAAAATTAAGGGATATTTACTTCTTGGGGACAAGGAGCTGAGATAGAGCCTGGGAAGTTGCAGCTGCCCCTTACTATAATGTCTTGTATCCCTTTCCTTAATACAGAGAGCAAGCATTTATCTACTTCATCTGTTATATTGTTGCATAACAAACTAGTCAAAGCTTATAACAACTGCTTGATTGGTTCACAAATCTTGGGTCACCTGCTGGGTGATACTTCTGATTTGGATTAGCCTGCCTGATCTCTGTGCTGGTGATCTGACTGGGGCTGAATATTTCAGGATGGTTTTAACTTTCCTGTTTGTCAGTTGGCATGTCTAGGGAGCCTCAGCTGGTGTGGTTTGTTTCTGCTTCATGTGAGTCCTGCTCCACTAAGCTAGCTTGGGCTTCCTCACATAGTGAAGAAAAGATTCTTAACTGTGAGAGGGAATAGGTCACACTCTAAAATAAATTTTCAAGCCTCTGCTTAATCCTATTTGCTAATGTCCAATTGGCTACAAGTCCAGCTACAGGCACAAAATAATCACAAAATGTGATAGCAAAATCACATACAGGGATGCATGCACTGAGGGATAGAGGAATTTGTGGCCATATATTTTTGTAATCTATTCATACATAGTTAGGCACAACAGGAGGCTCTCCCTCCAAATTATTACTTGCAAAATTCTTTGTAAAAATCAGCAATATTTTGTTTCTATGGTAATCAGCTGGGATCTGAAAGTAGCTTTGTTACATAGAGCATTTGTTTGTAGTTTGTATGTTAATGAAACTTTCCCTCTGTCTTAGTCTAGAATTTGCAAGAGAAAGCATAAGAATAAAAAATTATAATACAAAAAAAAGTAAGAAATAAATTTAGCCTTTGGGTCGATTGTAAATGAGTATCTAATAGTATATTTTGATTACGTTAAAAAATAAACACTTATAGTGCTCATAGGAAGAAAATAAAAAGTTGAATAAAGTTCTTGTTTAAACTGAAGACTCAACACATAAAAACAATAATAGGACCTTATGAAAACAAACAAGATTACTGGCAGAAAACATACTGAGAGTAAAAAGAATCTACACAAACTGTAAAATTAGCAGCCACATAAAACAAAATACTTTAGTAGGCAGGAGAAAAAACAATGTATATAGTGTAATATGCAGGTATCAGTTCAATAAATGTGCTATTTTGAATGAGGGGGCAGGGGAATTGGACTTTCTCCCACTTAGATGCAAATGTGAAGCCCCAAGATGATTGTGACATTCTGAACTGTGATTTGCTTTGTAGCTCTGTTCATACTGTTCTTTTACATTACAACTGCCAAATCGTTATTATTATTTACTGTTTAAGACAGGAAATGTACATGGTGAACCAATCCTAGACAAATAACAGACTGCTGTCCCAGAGAGCTTGCAGTTAAAAGACAAGAGCAGGTATAATGCAGAACAAAACAGGCATGAACACTGACTGTTCCCTGATGTTTAAATACTTAATGAAACAGGGAAACTTTTTGGAAATTAGAAAAACAAAAGAGACAAGAATATTGAAGAACTATGTCAGAGGTTCTTATTCATCTTCCATAGTATCTATGATTTGTTGTTTGACAAAATGCTGAAGGGTCATTTGACCTTGGTCAAAAGGGCTGTATGTCTAGGAGTATCAAAATCAGGCACAGGAATAGAAAAAGAAAAGAAAAGAATGAATAACAAACATTGGAAAAATGTGTGGGTTTTTTTAATAGTTATACTAGAGAATGATCTACTGCTAATACTCAAATCATGGAAAAATTATCCTACATTTCACTTTTAGTAATAACTCATGATATATTTTATAGATAGTAGCTATCTCATATCCTATAGCAACATTTTGAGAGTATTTATAAATTCTTTTGGGATCTAAAAATTCTTAGTAAAGCTAGGTAGTCTTAATCTAAAAGATTATTAGAAGGACTAACTTAAAGACGAATATAACAACTATCCTAAAAGGTATCCAAGTGGTATTAAAGGATTTTAAAAGGGGTGAAAACTAATCAAATTTGCATTCTCGAAATATCACTGTAGTAACAGTAAGGTGGAAGTCAGTAGAATTGGGGAGATATGACTATAATCCAGTTAATAAGAAATGATGGCAGAGATAATAGCAGGAGTAATAGCAAAAATGAAATGCTATCAAGGGATTTAGAAAGAGAGAATGGATAGGTCTCACTATTTGATGAAGGCAGTCAGTAACTGAGAAAAAAATGTAGGATAATCAAAAGTTAATAGTATCAATTGTGGTTGGACCATTTGCTAATATAAAGGAACATAGGCAAAGGCATATGTTTTGAAATTTTGTGTTGATATGAAACAGTCAAGTGAAAATGTCAAAGAAGTATTGGATGGAGATCAACAAAGAACTCTAAACTAATTACAAAAGGGTTGGAAGCAGCATATTTATGTTTAGTCCAGATTTATTTGTCAAATATGTACAGTGTGCTGTCGGTACTGAGCTAGTTGCTGATAGGACAATGGTGAATAAGACACCTCTGCTCAAATAAGTTATTATTGGAAATTGATGCACATGACAAATTTGATCGAATCCACTGGTTTGGTGTAAATAAACATTCTCAGTAACCTGTTTTGCAAAACTGACCATTTGTGGCACCCCTGGATTTGTAAAAGACAACAAAAACAGAAAAAAAAAACCCAAACCCCTAAGTATTATTAAAATTTCCTTTTTTTGAGAAATGTGTTTTTTATTTTTTTGATGCAAAAGTAGCATACGCCAATTGTGGAAGATACAGATAAGCAAAATATAATTTATTCACAAATATTTACAGTGTGCTTAATACATGTCAGGTATTGTGCTGTGTGCAGACAGCAAATTTCTTGTCTTTTCCGTGCCAGACCAAGAACAATGTGCTTGTCTAGGCTATCAGGCTGGAACTTTTACATGTAGTAGCCTCTTTTTTTTGTTCTTCTTCTTTTTCACCTCACTTAATCCTATTTGCCCCTGCAGTTTCCACCCATGTGTCCTTCCTCTGGAATGTCTCCTTGAACCCACACCTCAGAAGCAGATGCGGTATGTGCTTCTGTGACGTCTTACATTTACCCAGCTCTTGAGATATTTCCCAAGATGTTGCAGTTGCCTATTTACTAGCATCCGTTGATTTGGCTAAAAATAATTTGACAAAAAGCATACTGGTCGGCTTGAGAATATGTGTAAAATTAAAATTTGATGGCATAAATCAGTATTTTTAGTTACAGGATTTGATTTTTAACTTTGATGAATCAGGCACATGTAAAGGTCATTTGCAACTCTTCAAGAATCATGTGTTTTGTCCATGATTTTACTAATGATTTGATTGTTTGATTCTTTTAAATAAATTTTCTCCACCTTTCCAGCTAATCCTCCTGCTTTACAATCTTTGCAACTGTAAAATATTGACATAACTTTTGGGTTTAGTTCAAATAAAGATTAATCATAGAGACTATGATGAGAAGCTGGAAAGCTCTGTTGGTCTTCTCAAGCCATTTTAGACATGCATTTCAGCAGATGACCTAAAGATTAACTTCTAGAACTTGACCTTCATTATTAGAAGCTGCCTCTAGTGACAGTTGCTATCTGATTTTAATTCTGTTGTCACATACCTGGTGATATCAAGAAATAGAATAGCAAGCTCAATACATTATAGATATTTATTACTAATCTTTATCATAAGCACAATAAATATCAGAGAATTTAACATTTAACTAATTTAAACTAGAGCTATAAGTTGATGTTTCATCTTTTAAATTCAGTTGGCCTTGGAATGTAAGACCCCTTGGCTGAAGAACCAAAGGAGCATGAGAGTCCGTATTCAAAAGCCTCATAATACTCACCCCATGTTTGCAGCCTTATGGTCACAGTCACCAGGAAAATTGGTTTGGCCTTTTGTTTGATTACAGGATTGCTCCTTCTGTAGGCTACATGAAAACCCAAGTAGGTTTTATCCAATTATTTCATTTCCACATTGCTTTTGATCTTTTCCATCTACTCTGTTGGAAATTACAAAGAGGCAGTATGGCCTGTTAAAAGTCTAGGATTCTCCAATTATATTTGTTTTTTTGTTGTTGTTGTTGTTGTTTTGGGTTTTTTTGAGTTGGAGTCTCACTCTGTTGCCCAGACTGGAGTGCAGTGGCCGCTCCTGGCCACCGCAGCCTCGACCTGCCGGGCTCCGGCGATCCTTCCGCCTCAGGCTTCTGAATAGCCGGAATTACAGGCGCGCGCTACCACGCCCGGCTAATTTTTTGATTTATTGTAGAGATGAGGTCTCGCCTGCCCAGGCGGGTCTCGAACCCGCGGGCTCAGGCAATCCATTCACCTCAGCCTCCCAAAGGCGTGGGATTACAGGCTGAGCCACGGAGCCCGGCTCCAATTATATTTGTGTTGGCTACAAATATGCTGGAGTCACATCATTATGTATCAATCCAGAGTGATGCCACTTTCTGCCTTCCTGCAATGAGCTCCACACTTAGCTTTCTCACACTGAGCTTTTTGACCAGCTTCAGAGCCCTGCTCTGTGGCAAAGAAATGCACAAAGACCTGATGATGGACCAATAACCAGGATGCATTTCTTTTAGTTATAAATACATTCTAGGGTATCTAAACGGTATCTTCATATTTCAAACAAATTACTGTAGACACAATTAGAACTTTTTCTTTAATTGAGACATTGATTGGAAACAAAGACATTTTAGTTCTACATTGCATGCTCATTAGAGGACAAAATCAAAATCTTTTTTGAGTTTTGGGGTCTTAGCCTGACAGACAGGGTCTTGTAAGCAGAACTGGTGTTTTATTCTGTAGCATGTGGAGCAGAGCATTGCCTGGAACTTCAGAAATGAAATTATGAACTTCTTCCTCTAATAACTCATTCGTATCACCATGTATTCATTAAGCCAAAAAGTATCTCGTGAGCTTCTAGAATATGCCAAGCAACATTCTAGAAGGTGAAGATATAGTAGTGAGCCAAAAAGACAGTTTCTACCTTTATAGAGTTTATAGATTTGTTTCAGAAATAAACATTTATAGATGATGTTTTAATGCTTTATTATGGCATAAGACTTTCATTCAACTGCAGTAACTTGTAAATAATAAGGCCATCACAGACTATCACATTTCCCTTTTTTTTTTTTGGAATTGGAGTCTCACTCTGTCGCCCAGACTGGAGTGCAGTGGTCGCTCCCGGCCACCGCAGCCTCGACCTGCTGGGCTCCGGCGATCCTTCCTCCTCAGCCTTCCAAGTAGCCGGAATTACAGGCATGCGCTACCATGCCCGGCTGATTTTTTGATTTTTTATTGTAGAGATGAGGTCTCTCTGCCCAGGCGGGTCTCGAACCCGCGGGCTCAGGCAATCCACTCACCTCAGCCTCCCAAAGGCGCGGAATTACAGGCTGAGCCACCGAGCCCGGTTACATTTCCCTTTAAGGCTTGACTATCAAACATGTGGTCAAAAGTTATTTGACCTCAAGGCTTAAATTCTTTGAACATTTTGACTTACCTTGTGCACTGGACCTAGTAAGCTACCAAGCTTTAGACGCTACCTGCCACTCCTTTTGTTGATGTCACCAGGTATGTGATAACAGTGGGTTAGAATTAGAAAGCAATTGTCACAGAAGTAAAGCTTCTAAAACAAATGGTTAAGGGCTGAAGGTGACCCTCAGGTTACCCAGTGACATGAATGCCTCAAAATTACTGATGTCAGAAGGATGAGAACCCTGACAAAAGTTCTCCCTTCTATCATAAGATCCCTATTTAGCACAGTGACCACTAGTGATGTCACTATGGAAATGTCTTAAGTTTCCTTTTTTCATCTTTTATATTACATTTCTTGGGCCTTTTAAAATTCCATTCACTAATCTTCCATATTTTGATCATTTTTTATGTTGGTGGTGGTGATGGTAAGAATGAGAAAATGAACCATAATCTGCTGCAGCGCCCATTCAATCTTTTGATTTTTTTTCCCTTGTATAACCAGTCTTTCCAGATAGTCACACTCTAGGTCATGGCTCTGTAAAAAAGTACAGTAAAGTCTCCACTTGCCACAGCCGTGCAATTTTATTCCCTAGTTACTAATGAAAGGCAATGACCCCGTGCATCCTTTGTCCTGAATGACTGGACTAAACTAGATAAATGATGCTGGCTTTTTGAACTCATCCTAGAGCAGCAGCTGAGGTCCCAGCCATGCTGAAAGAAATATGGGAAATAGGAGAGAAAAATAGCCCAGATGTAAAAGGGTTATATGGGACCACTGTCATATGGCAACATTACCCAATATACAGAACAAAAGGCCACTGAGAGAGAGAGAGAGAGAGAGAGAGAGAGAGAGAGAGAGAGAGAGAGAGAGAGAGAGAGAGAGATAATAGGGAGATTCAGATGACAGATGACAGAACTTTTTGAGGTTAGTGATTCTATTGAGCTGGGACAGGCATAAGGGCAATACATCTACTAGAAAGAACAGCAGTCTTTGCCAAGTAGAAAAACGGCAAAGGGGTTAACAATTCCTGTTCCTTCTCTAAAACCACCAGGATTGAGCAAGAAGATGAGACCACTAACCAATTTTAAGTCTTGCTTCAGAGTGAAGTCCTTTTGTGTACTAGTAAATCAATTTTGTCCATGGACAATTTTAAGCTACCGGTGATTTGACAATCCATTCAAAAAAAAAATCTCTGAGTATTTAACAGTTGGTTCTCAGGAACCAGCAAGAACTGTCTTCAGTGTGCCACTGGCTAGAGGAGTGTGTGTGTGTGTGTGTGTGTGTGTGTGTGTGTGTGTGTGTGTGTGTGAGATTTGTTCTTTAATACCTAAATCTAGGATAGGACATCCTTGTAGCAGGTGGTTGCAGCAATTCAAGCATTAGAAGATAGATGATGATGGACAAACTAATGCAATCCTAAGGAAGATGGGGAAGAATTTTGTTAATCCAAAGCAAAAAGAGAACATGATTTTATATTGAGTGTGGTGAATTAGGGAGTGGAAGCCTCCGGAGATGACTGCAAGTTTGGGTATCTGAGTGGATGGTAGTCCCACTCATCAAGACAAAGAAGAGAGGGAGAAAATTGGTTTATAAAGGGTTGTCTGACTAATCGAATTTAGTTTTGGCTATGGTGAATGTAAGGTACATGTAGGACTCCAAGGAGAATTGTTCTAATGCAGAGTGAAGATTGTTGGAGCAGAGTCCCTGAGAAGGTAAGCGATGATGGAATAAAGAATACAATTGGTAAATATTCTTTCAATGAAGGAGGAAAGAAATAAAGGGAAAAATGCGACTCTTAATAGCTTTGTATTGCCCCGAAAGAAAGTTAAAAGAGTTTTTGGCTGATGACCCCAATTTACTCAGTGAAGTGGAAAGCACAGGCATTTGCTGAGGCTGGGGCTAAGTAATACAGGAGCTTTGAGAAGACATTTGAAAATTTAGGGATATCTATTAAGGGAAATAATTAGAAAAAACAACTGAAGGAAAGTTTCCTGGGGAGTATTAATGACCCAAGTGAAATTAAATTTGTAGGTTTAGATTCAATGTTTTAAACAGCTACATGCCTTTGAAGTAATCAAAGACTATTATTAAATATTCTAATTCATACTATCCATTCATTTTAATATAATCTCTTGCTAAGAATCAAACCATTGTATATTTCTAAAATAAACACTTTTATGGTGCTTAACTTCTCAGAATTTGTGTATTACTCATTCATTTAATCCCATGGCAATTCTAAAAGGTAGGTAGTAAATTTTTCTCATTTTAAAGATGAGGAAATGTAGTCCTGAGGCATTAGGGACTTACACAAGGTCACTAATAGCTGAGATTACAACTAATTTCACTGGCTCCATAGCTAGTACTTTTAATCACTTCATATGCCTCTCAGTGTCGATTTATATAGTATCTATAAAGTCTATCCAAAAATATCATTAATTTTCATCATATTTTATCATCATGTAAAACACATTAAGAGCATATAAAACAAGAAAATGTATAAACAAAGAGTGAGTTAATAAGTGAGCACCTTTATGCAGTTTTATTTATTGATACTTTGGGAAATAATAGTTCAACACAGAAAACAATCATAGATGGCAAATACTTTTTAAAATGGAATAAATATCTTCTCTGACACTCTATGTGAAAGTTGTTTCACTGTCATCAGAAGTCCAACTAATCTATAAATTCCCTTTCTACCAGCATAAAAATAATTCCTAGGCAATCATATACAGCTATGATATTTAAGGAAATCTCTGATGGATCAATTGTAATATAATTAAAATATCAGCGTTACATAGGCATACATAATGAAGACTATTTTAAGGACTGAATTTTTTGTACATTAAGATGGCTCTAAAATTACCATGTCAGTTATGTTATAAGGACATGTTCAATCTAAATTAAGCAAAATGGCAAGAGAAAAAAATGAACAGTTCTCTCATGGCTAATGCCTACAGGCTTTATTAACACCTAAGAACAAAGAATCTTATATCATGTTTATATTGTAGTCTCCTTATATATGCCAGTATGCTGACTTTAAAATATTTTATTTAGAAAATTGAGTTATAATAATTTTATTAATTCCAACTTATCAATTAAAAACTAACAAATAATAGAGAAAAGAAACAAATAGACAAAACTGACATTTATAGTTAAGTTTCTAGTGGACAAAAATGGCTGGTCAAATAAATTGAATTCATCACTAAATTTTTTCTGAGCAATTCTGGTTCATGAGTCTAAAATATTTCAATAGTATCACACCATAATGTTAAATTATGTTAATAGTATATTATATTTTATAGTTGCATATGCATTGTATTTAGTGAATGATTATCTGCATAATATAGCTTTTGGTATCTCAATCTGTTTTGCTGTGATACTACTAAGCTGGCTGAGAGTATATCAGTTTATTCTCAACACTATTTAAAAGCATCACTCCAAAGAACATCATGCTTTTAAAAATGCCCTGTGGCATCCCTCTCTCATTTATATTGTATTAGCTTCTAATTCAGTAATGTATTGCATGTTTATTGATCTAATAATATAAATAATGAGTATGAAATAACCTTATGATATTTGTTTAAGGATTAAAATTGAGAACATTTTTAAAGAGTTTCCCTACTTCTATTTTCTGATCACACTAATCTGTACAACATATCAATTTAGTTTGATACACATCATTAAGGGTGCACTATGTGCCTGACAAGGTGATGATACAAAGCTGGGTTTCAGTCACAATAGTTTTCAATGAGTTTACTGTGTTGTAGTAAAGACAGATAAAGATTGCAAGGCAACATATAGTAGAAGTGTATTGGGCATCTACTGCATGCGAAATTCATACATAGAAAGATGAAATATTTAACATTGAGAAAGTTAGGAAGTTGAAAGAAAAATGACAACTAAATTAAGTGGTGCTACAATTAAGGGAGTAGTATGAACAAAGGCACAGAGACGTAATAGCAAGTTGAAAATATACAAGTGTTTTGGTATTGCTGAATTATGGAGTGCAAAAAGCAGAAAAATGAACAAAGGTCATACAAAGAGTTATAAAATCGTCCTTAATCATACCTATAATCACTATCTTATGATCTCATAA
The DNA here is from genome assembly GCA_027257055.1 of Cephalopachus bancanus. NCBI lineage: Eukaryota > Metazoa > Chordata > Mammalia > Primates > Tarsiidae > Cephalopachus > Cephalopachus bancanus. The sequence continues at coordinate 6,525,081 of JAPVLO010000131.1, forward strand.
TTTCAAGTGCTCTCAATTCTCTATCAAGTCAATCCTAAATATTTCTACATGAAAATAAAGATTTAAAAAACTGATACTAGTTTACCTTTCTATCTTAACTCATTTTTTAATCCACAAAAGTTATGTGTTTGCTGTTCTCCTAAAATACATGACACTTTCTCTCTTTGCCTTTTTTAAAAATGCTGTTCCCTGTGTTTGAGAAGCTTCATATATTCGTCAAATTCCCACTCTTTACTGAAGGCACAGTTCAGACGGCACAATTGCAAGAAACATTAGATTTCCTAATAAACTGTGTATTATTTCTTGTCTTCCTGGAAACCCCTGAGTTTCTATAGTTCAAGGGTTTTTCTCTCTTTGAAATTTTTCATAACACTGAGCTTTTAATTTTTATGCGCCTCTGCTTTCCTAACCAAACAATGTGTTTTAAGCTCTCCTAACCAAATAATGTGCCTTACTCATCTACTCAGGTAGATGGAAGCGCATAAGCTATAGTAAAAGATATTCAAAAAAGTAATACCTTTACTCAGTAGAAACATATTTAATGTCCATTAAAAAAGTCCTGGACAAGAGCACAGGATCTGTGCAGCTCTTCTTTATGTATTCAGGACCCAGGAAGAGACTCAGCCATTTTCACCAAGTACCTTCCAAGGCTAACAGATGTTGGCATCAACCTGTCAGCCAGCCAAAAGAAAGAATGAGATGGGGAAATAAGGAAAATTTTCTAGGCCTGGTTTTGGTGTGGAACACCTCACGGAAACTCATATTCCCTTTAGTGGCAGCTTATTCTCATGGCTATATGTACAGAAAAGTCATCAGGAATTTGTAGTCCAGATAATTTGCATGTTTGGCTACCACCAAGTTGGGTTGTTATAGAACCTTCTATGTAGCAATATTAGTCAACATTTATAGAGTATTTATTATATGCCATACAGTTTTTCCTAAGTGACTTATGTGCATTAACTTATTTACAAAAGCCCTGTGAATGCAGATACTTTTTTCTCTCTCTTATTCTATAGATGAAGAGATTCAAACAAAGGAAGCTCATATAACTTTATTAAGGCCACATAGCCAGTATATGGTAAAACAGGACTTTGATCCTAGAATCCATGTTCTAAAACATTATGCCACATTACCTTTAGGAGAGTAAACTTTCAGTAGATGTCCACTAAATTAATACATCATTGGTATTTCAAGTAACTAAGCAGCCCTGAAGCTGAAGCTGTAAAGATTAATATTTACATTTAAGTTTCCATCTACAGAAAAGGAGCAAATGGTTTATTTGAGCTTTCCTCAGAAAAGCTTTAGGTAGCTACCTGCAAAATGTCTACAAAGCACTTTCAGAAAAACGTTATAGAATGGTTTTACAATATTGTACTGCAAGTCTCATCATCACCATATTATATGGAAATATTAGGTAATGGGAAATTTTTCTTAGTATTTCATAATTTAGTATGAATCTTAATCAATAGATGAAAGTCTACAATAAATATGAAGACAGTTTACCTAACCCTTCATTTAAAACACTGCCTGGAGGTGACTGGCTTGCCAGACAGCCTGGAGACACTGCATTGATAGCTGAGTCTCTAAGTAAATCGATGGATTTGTGCCTTGAAACCTGTTCAAAAAACATTTTTACTAATCCATTGAAGGCTACCAAAAGCAAAGTTGTAATGGAAAACCTTCAGTGAGTGGGGTCACCCATTCTTGTAGTTTGTTTTTACTTTCTAATACAAAAGGAAACTAATATGTCTTTACAGGTCATCACTTTTTTAGTCTTCTTTCAGAACTTATGTTCTATGCTATCCTCTCTGTAAAGAAAAGCATTTATCGATTTCACTTTGAGTAGCCAACTATAAACTTTGGAGCCTCCTGGCTCCATCAACCAAACCTGAAACATTTCAAAGCATTAATCCTGAATGTTTTTTATAGATGTTTTCTTAAATCCTAGCTTTATTAATTGGAGAAAGTCCATTTATTGCTACATAGACGTAACTTCTATATTAGGATTATGTACGTATGTTTTTATTTACAATGTAATAATGACTGCCATCTTTTGAATTCCTATTTGTTTTGGCATTTGCTTTTCTTTTTTTTTAATTATAAAGATGTGGGGAACAATTCAGGGTTAGGTATACAAACGTTGATTATGCAGGTACCCTTGTTGATGAGGTATGCCTCTCCCTCCCCTAGCTGCCAATCCCGCTCTCCTACCCCTGACAGTTTCCCACTACTGCCAATCTCTTTCTTTCAGTATTATAGTTGTTCAGGTTCCGCTTATGAATGAGAACATATGGTACTCTGTTCTTTGTTTTTGTGATAGATCACTGAGCATGATCAACTCTAAATACATCCAAGTTGCTACAAAGTCCATATGTTTGTCCTTTTTTATGGCTGTATAATATTCCATTGTGTATATGTACCACAATTTTTTTTTTATCCAGTCCAGCTTCCATGGGCAACATGGTTGGTTCCATGTTTTTGATATTGTGAATAGAATTGCAACAAACATACATGTGCAGGTATCTTTTTTGTAGAGTGATTTGAGTTCCTCCAGGTATATTCCCAGTAGGGGAATTGCTGGATCATATGGAAGGTCAATTTCTAGTTCTTTCAGAAATCGCCACACTGTCTTCCAAAGAGGTTGCACTAGTTTGCATTCCTACCAGCAGTGTAGAAGTGTTTCTTTTTCTTGGCATCCTCGCCAGAATCTGTTGTTGTTTGTTTTATTAATGATGGCCATTCTTACTGGGGTTAGGTGGTATCTCAATGTGATTTTGATTTGCATGTCTCTGAAGACGCGTGAGGCTGAACACTTTTTCATGTGTCTGTTGGCTGCCTGTATATCTTTTTTTGAGAGTTGTCTATTCATGTCTTTTTCCCACTTTTTAATGGGGCTGTTTGTTTTTTCCCTTTTGGCATGTTTGAGTTTCTTATAGATCCTAGATGTTAGACCTTTGTCAGATATACAGTTGGCAAATACTTTTTCCCATTCTGTGGACTGTCTCCCTGCTCTCTCTGTGGTTTCTTTTGATTTGCAGAAGCTCGTTAGTTGACGAGGTCTCACTTGTCTATCTTATTTTTTAAGGTATGAGCATTTAGGGTTCTGAATAGGAATTGGTTGCCAGTTACAGTTTCAGTATCATCTGTTGTACTACCCATTTCTTTATCCTTGATTGAAGTAGGTTAGTTACCTTTTGAGACTGGCCTCTGCCCAGGTCTGGACAAAGTGTACATTTGTTCAATGGTGGACTAAAGAGATTTATGGAGATTTGGACTGGGACTACTCAGATAGGTGGCCAAACTATTTTCCTTCGGATAGAAGCTGGAAGAATGGAAAGCTGAAAGTGCCACAATAATCTCATACATGTGTTTATTCATTTACCCAACAAATATTTTTGGAATATCTACTATGTGCCTAGCATAGGCACTTGGAACACAGAAATGAACAAAATAGACATAAATCCTGCCAATTAGATATAATAATTGTCCTGAGAATTATTAATATTGTTAACCCAAATGAAATAGAACTGGAAAATTAGAAGACCGGGGTTTTTGCCTATATTGTGTCTCAGGATCAGGCCTGGATGTAAAGTTCATACTGGCGTAAAAATGTCTATTTCACAAGCCAACACATTTTCTTCTTAAGATAATTTGGATTCAATCTTCTGTCACTTGCAAAGTCATACCAACTAACACTCAGACTTGCACTCATTTATACCACAAAAATTAGTTACGTAATTATTATGACCTGCATAGCCTGTCTTGTTATTGTAAATCCTTAAGTTTTCTTCTTGCAATTGCTCTTTGCATTTTTATCTCATTTTGAGCACTCTAAGAACTCTATTGAAAAATATGGGGATTGCATCATAATTCCCATTTTATGGTTGAGAAAATTGAGTATGAGGTACCAGAAAATATAAGTGTCATTTGTGTTTCTTGTGCTGGAGACTTTGGACATAAATCAGAAAACAAAACAAAACAAAAAAACCTGGCATGCAGAGATGCAGTCACTTTTGATTATTTTCGATTACCTACACATCTATTTTATATTGATCCAAGGTATAATTTTTAATTTGCCATCAATATAATATTTTTCTCTAATTATTACTTGCACTGTGGGCTCTAAGATTGATATATTGTTTTAATGCTTCTTTTTTGCACACAAATTATATTATTTAATCATAAATGTCATGTCAAGTGAAGTAGTTTTAAACTAAAAATAACTGTATGACAAAGTTTTACTAATTCTGCTTACAACAATGCCCCTTTATTTTTCATGAAAACTATTTGTTTTGGGGTATTATATCATATTTCTTCCAACATGGAAAGTAGGGCAATCCAAACTACAAATTAAAATATTGCTTATTTTATTGGGCTATAAAATTAGTATGTGTTGAAAATACTTTTTTGCTTATGAAATGAGAAAAGAAAAGTATAAGATAAGAGAAGACCACGCCAATGCTGCAGTCAATTGATATTTTTATGCATACCCTTCCAGGAAGTTTTTAAGTAAATAGATAGATAAATCGATAGATAATGTTAAATGATTAATTTTTTTTACCTAAAGTATAGATGCTGATTTTTATCATCTGCTCATATTTTTCTCTTTATTAAATAGTATAAAAAATAAGATTTTATTTCCTCATCATCATTTTTAGACATAGAATAATATATTTAAATGTTTCCCTTTTGTGCAAATTGAGATTATGTAAATTTTCATCATTTTAACAACACTATAATCTGCTTTCTTATGCCATACTGTTTATCTGCATCTCTAATAATTTAATGATAACAATTCCTCTAAGCATTTTTCAAAAAATGTTTTACTGTAAATTTATTTTTTGCTTATTATTGCGGATACATAAGTAAGTTGTCTTTTGAGATTCTTTCTTAATTTTTCAAGTGGCATGCTTTCTTTACCATTTTATTTATATTCTCTGAATTAAAATTAAATCAACCCATTGTCTCTCATGTTCATTGCCAATATTTTTGTCAATTTTTTGTTTGCAATTTAAGAAACTGTTGGCATAAAAATTTTATGTTTACATGCCTGAAAACTTTTTGTTATTTACTTTTCTTTGTGATTTGTTACAATGTCATTTTGTTCAAGAACGTCTATGCCCATCCTAAAATAAGTTACAAAATATTTACAAATAGTCTTTTAACACATGACAACAATTTGTAATTTTAGTTTGCTAATCAATAGGGAATTAATTTGGAGTTATGATCTGAGGCAAAAATTTGTGTTTTTCATTGTTTTAGTTTAAATATCTACTTCCCCTAATCATTTGATACTTAAGTTGTATTTTCCTCACAGATTTTAATAATTTTTAAATTATATAACTATTTAAATATAAAAATATGGGTTTTTTTGCAATTGATTCTTGGTTTTTTAAATCAATTTACCGATTTTTATCTAATACTATATGGTATTCATTTCTATATCTATGTCTTAGCTACATATTAGATAACACTTTTAGTTGTTGACTATTTCAAATATTTTTGTCTATTTATATTTATAGGTAAGCTTTATCTGTGTTTTAAAAATTCCATAGTAAATCACTTATTTGCTTTTGCATTTCTTTAATCTTATATTAATAAAATTCAGTTATTTTCAAAGTTTTTACACTTTTCTAAAATATGATGTGTATCCATTTATACCCTATGTTATATCTTTACATATATACATGTGCATGCATGTATTTAGGTTTATTCTGTTAATTTTATTTCATATCAGTGTGGAGTACAGAAAAAAATATAGTCCCTTAGATATTTCCATGATGAGGGAATGTTATAAAGGAATTTTGTTGCTAAAAGCATGATTGGAAGAGCTAGAAGAGCAAGGTCAGAGTAATGTCAGTGATATTTGGATACTGTTCACTATTGTTTTAAAGAACATTCTTATATCTGCAACCCGGACATCAGAAAACTGCCAGTTCTTTCTCTACAACTGCCCATGAATTTTGGACTGACCACCAGAGGTGAAGTATGGCCACTGCAACACTCCACAGTACTCATGTGGCTATGACATTGCTTGCTATCAGAAGAAGCTCCTGGAAGAGGGCTTCTGCTTTGTCTTCCACATGTCAGGATTACGCTAATTAGTGAAATCTATATTGCTTCCAAAACCTTATCTTTAAAGTAGTCTGAGAAATGCAGATTTCAGGTTGTGGCTATCCGGAGAGTTAAATTCATAAAGCCTATCATAATGATTTTTTTCGACTTCATCTTCTCACAAGTTACTGCTGATGTATACTAAGCCCACTGAATTTGGATGTTTTTTAGAGTGATTCTTTTGACTACAAACTTGTTTTATGCAACAATCGCCATAAAAACAAGTACAAATAATTTACCAGTATAAAAAACGACTATTTGTACAAGAAACCTGAAATATTTAGATCAATTTACTTAACTAGATTTACCATTGAGTTGATATGTTTGTATTTTATATTAGCAAAGAAGGGCAATTATTTTATCAATAATGTCAGAATAAATCCAAAATGTGATTCTTGGTACTATTTATTTGATAGATGCCATTCTCTTCTTCCTCATTTTCTTTTCCTCTTGATCTAATAACTAGTTACTCATATTCTTGAAGGTACAGTAGTATATAATGAGATTTTTTTTTGATTTTTATTTCATTTACTGTGTTTTTATCTGGTTTATTTTACTATAAATTTTGAAAGACATTAATAATGAATTTGATAACATTTTCCCAGCACATTAATTTGAAAACCCAGACATCAAATTGTTTTTTATTGTCAATACAATCAATACTGTAAATGTGACCAGGTTATGTTAATTCTGTTTCTAAAACCGATATGAATTGGCCTGTACACTCTATACTCAGGTAAATGTTAAAGTATTTTTCAAATTAATATTTTGTTCACTTAAAAATAAGAAACTCCATTTTATTGTATCTTATTCTTGAGAATGGTTTTATTTTCCAGGATAATATAGAATATACAAGTTAGAAACAGACACTGGAACAGTACACTGCTGCTATCACTTTCATACACCTACAACTTAAAAAGACATTGAGTGTTTGGAAAATGATGCTTCTATCCTGATTTTTCTTATTGACCATTTTCTTGTATTGTGGTTGATATGATGGGTGAGGAAATTTAGAACCTGTTATTTCTGGTAATTTATCTTGTTCTCTGTTGTAACCCTGTTTTCAGTTTACACAAGAGTCAACAAAAAAAGCGATGATGGCACCAACTATCAACTTAAGAGAAATTCATTCCTTTTATGGAAATGCCTTTCTCTGTTCTTCGTGTGTCATTTTATTTTGTAATGTTTATGTGAGTAATGCCAGTAATATCTGGATACTGTTCAGCGTTCTCCACAATTTCAGTATAATTCAGTGCAACATCCTTATATACACTAATATTTGATGAGGTTCAATGATTTATTATTTCTAATTTTACTATCAGATGGAAAAGCTTGCTAGTGTAAGACTTCTAATTTATTAATGATGTGCTTCAGAAGATATAGTCTTTATTATATATTACTTTGAGATATTTTTATATATAGTTGTGTGTATGAATTTATAATGATAATCCTCTCAGGCGCTGCTTTATTTATTACCATGCCTATTCTCTTCTTCCTAACCAGGTGTCTTCTTTTCTGTTTATTTTAGTCCTCTCTGTGTCAAATTCCCTCATAACTTCAAGATGCAATACCACAAAAAAGCAGGGTGTGTAAAGTTCAAGAGTAAATTAAACTGAAAGTTTATAAATCAAATCCCCACCCAAATACATTCCTCACAATTGTTTTCTTTTCCTTTTTTCCCTTTTGTCTGTACCCTCTGAATTTGAAGAAGATTGCACACGTGTCGATTTGTGACTGAATGTTAGAACTTTCTGTAGATACAGTAGCTAAAGTTCACTCAGTGGTATTATGCTTGTAATAGAGAGAAAACTGAACTGGGATTCAGGAAATTGGATTTCTAGCCTCCTCTGATGTGTTGAACTGAAAGGAGCTGTGTTTTCTTTTCTACCTCTTGTACTGAAAAGGCAGTTAGACCTGGAGGGAGAATACTGTTGAGATTAATACTATGACTGAATAAGACAATTATATACAAGTTGAAGACAAAGAGGTTTTCTAAAGAGAAAGAAAACTTTGGCATCAGACATCATGATGAGAAATATAAATGGAACCCTAGAGATTTCCTATGTGAATGGAAAACAATTAAATAATATACTTACTATTAATACCAACCTGTTCCAACTTCTGGATAACTGACTGATTTTAGCAAAACCAACTATTTAAAAGACTAAAGGCTTAAGACAGATCTCTGTGTTAAAATCTTAGCTTGATTATACATATATATATATAAAAAGTTTAATATGATGAAAAGATTTATATTAATTAATTTTATATTTACTGAAAATTCAGTAACTGAAGCACTGGTCTAGAAGGGGAATGTAGTACAGAAGAAAATATTAAAAAAAGGAATAATGCTTGTCCCGCAGAATTTACATTTTATTAAATTTCAAATGCCATGTACAAAATCCTGGGAATCTGCATATTGAAAATTCAGTAGAATTATGGACAAAAACTTGAATATCTACCTCATAATAGATATACAAATAACCAATGAACACATGAAAACAAACTCATCTTCATTATTCATAATGTTTACACATATTAAATAGTGATACTAATCTACCAGACTGCTAAAAATAAAAAAGATGGAGAGAGGGGCATATACAGTTTTGAAAGGAATTAGTGAGCCTAAACCCTTACATGGTTGCAATCACACTGGAAAATGGTTTGGCAATACCTACGTGAATATACACACTCCAAGAACCAGGATATCTATTATCAGGAATATGCATGACATAAATCCACAGACGTGTTTAACAGAAAGTATACATTACACAGTTCACATCTGTAATATTTGTAATGGAATCAAACTTGAAACTAGCAAAATATCCACAAGCAGGAGAATGGAAAATATAAGACAATGGAATGAATTTTACAAACATAAAATTGAGCTAAAGAAATCAGGCATAGAACAGTATAGAGGACTTTTTTGCTTATTAATTTTGTAATAAACAAAACCAGGCAAAGCAAATATATTTGTTACAAGCCAGAATAGTAATTATCCTTAGGGTGTGGCGACTGGAAGGGAACTAGAGAGGTATGCCTTGAATGCTGGTAACGTGAGGGTTCTTTATTCCTAAGCTGGATATATAGACCTTTTGTAGCTTGTGAGAATTTGTTGAGTTTTATACTTATGGAAACTTTACTTTTCTATATGTATATTATAGTTCGATTAAAAAAGAAACCAATAAAGCTGTTTCCTGACTATACCTACTGAGTTAAGCTCATTCAATTAACTGATTATAATAACATTTTGCTTCATTATAAATGGAGAAAATTCAAGAACTAGAATGAACTCAGCAGATCTCAAGTCCATGTTATTTTATGAAAATGAATAATCATGCTTTAAACTTAATAATGGAAATTTATTGTACTTGAAAACTTTCCCATTGAAATATTAAGCATGTAAAAGGACTAGTAGTAATAATGGGGAAAAAAGAATTCACAATTCTTTATCTATTTAACAACAGTAGTAATAGAAATACCTCTCTGTATTACATTAACTATTTGAAAATAAATAATGCATAAATATTTTTGAATTCTTTGGAAGAATGATCTTACATAAAGGGGTTCTGATATGCATAGACCAGATTCTAATCTGTGCCACCAGATAGTGGTATAGTCCCTGGTTAGTTTTTATATAATCTGAACTTTAGTTTCCCTTTAACTGTAAATTAGAATTACTAACTCATGAAGGAAATGGGTTAAATAATCTGTCAAATCTCTGAAGGCTGTACTGTACTTGTTTGCTTTTGCTTCTTTGAGACTAACTTATTGCCTGGTCATGTGTAGACTCAATAATAAGTGAAAGTAAAAATAAATGAAAGACAGAAAGACATTTTTATATAGGTGATCAACAAATTATTTACTTTATTACATGTATACTTATATTATGTCTTAGAATGTATATGATATCATATTTAATCTTCAGTGACAACTTTCTGAAGAATGTTTTATCACTTCTAAACCACTGATAGAGACTATCTAATTTCTCAAAAATAGTCTGCAGAGTCAGTACTTGAACTAAAGACATCTTATACCAAGTTTAGTGATTTTGTGACTATACATTAATAAAAAAGATGACTGCAAATACATGAAAAAAACATTCTTGTGAACTTTCAGGGCTACAGATGGTCCCAATTTTCATTTAAGTATCTATCAACAATCCTTGTCTAATGTGTCTTGAATATTTTCAGCAATAGATATTCCCTCTCTACTCGTGAGTATTTCCTTCAAAAACCAACAGCTATAATGGTTAAATAAGGAATGTTTATTCCTTATATTGAATTCAAAATTGCCTTAAAAGTAAGTTATATCCCCTGCAGCAACAAATAGCAAGTCATATTTATCTCATTAGTGATCCTTCAAAAACGTAAGTACAGCTAAATCTTCTCATGGTAGAGTTTCTGGATTCTTCGCTGTATTCTTTGTCTAACTTTAGTTTTTGCAATTCTTAGAAAAGTGGTTCCCAGATTGTAAGTGATTATCAAAGAAAATAATAATACTAAAAACAAACAAAAAACCTAAAACTTTAAAAAGATCTGAATATAATATTGTTTTTGATTCAACTTAAATTTTTGCTGACCTTTTTAATAGCCACATAACAATACAGACCTATGTTATCTGCATTGCAAAATCTGTGTTTTTCAAACTGTGTCAAGACACTTCAAGTGGGTTCTGTGAGGATCAAAAGTTCCGCAATCTTTGTTCATGAAAAAAGGGACAACTCTCAAGTTTATGGTTTCTATGACTGTCACAGTTGTTTCATTAGGCAAGTATTTTTTGACCGCCTATTATGTGTCAATGCTCTCCTAATTCTGGGGAAACAGCAGAGAATGAAACAAAGGCCCCTGCCCTCAAAGAACTTAAGTTCCAGTTTAAGAAAACATAACCCAAGACAAAATGGTAAAAGATCAATTATCACCTACTTTCTCAGACATTTTTGTGTACATTTTAATGAATAAGTTTAGTGCTCCAAATCCCAATTACTGACTATTATGGTTAATAAGAGAATGCGGTGATATTTAACTAAGGTTATTAAGAATTGTGCCTTCAGTGAGCAGAGTCCAATGAGTTAATAGGTTTCTATTGTTCCTAGTCAAATGAACTTTTTATGTTATTTCATTATTTTTTGAGAAGAGCTTTAATTAAAACTCTGATTTGCAAACTCTTCCTGTAATGTTGATTCTGGAGTGGGTGGAAATGCTTTCTAAAATCCATTCGCTGAAGTAAAATGGAAAATTACTTCAATGATTCTGTTGAATTAAGTCAAAAAAGGAGAGCAGATATTTAATGATTTTAATGTTCTCATTAAATAAGGACAAGCACTATACCTCTAAGCATCATTATTTGAATTTGCAACCAGCAACACTATTATATGCTAATTTTGCATACATTTACAATTCTGGCTGTTGTTCTAGTTAGGATGCAACTTCTCCTGAGTAACAATTGTCAGCAAGGTACATAGTGATGGTGGTGGTGAGGAAATTATATTCCAAGACTATATTAATCTAGATCACAACATCATCAGGAAAAGGAAACTTATAGAAAGGTATAGGAATATGTAAATATTTCTCACTTTGAAGAGTGCTAATTTGATTTCCAAACTAAGGATATTACAAAGGTTAATGAGGTTTAGCTTACTCTTATTAATAACTTTAACCATCAGTATATATTTAAAAATAATAGCCTATTTTGTTTGAATGTAGCAATAAATCAAATATTACCCTCTAACAGTATGAAATGCTAAAACAAAGTATTAGGCTATCAGTGTGTTACAGTTCCATTAACTGCCTAATCACAAATCATTCTTCTCCAGATACTAAGCTTGTCCATCCTTCAAACTTGGTTATCTGACAATAGGAACATGTATACTATTTCTATTTCCACTGTAAATCAAATCACATATTCATTAATACATTCAGAGTATATTCACATTAGATGATTTTTTTTTTCTCAAGCCCTCCCTAAATTTACTTCAATATCTCTTTCCAATCACAGTGTACTTAAGTTGATATCACTGCTAATGATTGTATGTCAGCCTACTTGGCTGCCATAACAAAATACGACAAGCTGGGCAATTGAAACAATGGAAATGTATTGTCTTGCAGTACTGAAGACTACAAGTCTCAGAGTCTCAGATCTAGGTGCGGGCAGGCTTCTATTCCTGGCTTGTAGACATTCACATCACCCTATGTCCTCACGTGGCTTATCCTCTTCGCAGGTATAGAAAGAGGGAGAGAGAGAGATCTCTGGTGAGTCTCTCTCTTCTGATAAGTCATCAGTACTATTGGATTAGGGCAAGACATCCTCATGATCTCTTTTAATCATAATTATCTTCTTACAAGCCCTATCTCCAAATACTATCACATTGGGGGTTAGGGCTTCAACATATGGACTGCAGGGAGCAAGATTCAGTTCATATCAGAGTGTTTAAATAACAGTTTCCCTTTTTAACAATAAGTTTTTTATTTTAAAATCTTTTAGGTTTACAGAAAAATTGTGACAATTATATGAAGCATTCCCATATGCCCCATACTCAATTTTGCCTATTAACACCTTACATTAGTATGGTATATTGTTATAATGGAATCAATTTTCATACATTATTAATTAAAGTCCATGCTTTACTCAGATTTGTTTAGTTTTTACCTCATGTTTTTTCTTTCTAGCTTTCTCCTCCTCCTTCTTCTTTTTTGTGCCAGTTTCCCATTCAGAATATCACATTACATTTAGTAGCCATATCTAATTAACTTCTTTGTTACTGTGACAGTATCAGAAACTTTCCTTGTTTTTGTTGTTTTTTACACTTTTGAGGAATTTCAATTAGGTATTTTGTAGAATCAGTTGGAATTTTTATGAAGGTCATCTGTTATGACTAGACTGAGGTTGTGTGTTTTGAGGAGGATGACACAGATACTAAGTGCTATTTTTATCACAGCATTGTCAAGGATACGTATGATCAACATGACTTATCCCTGTTGATGCCACTTTTGATCACTTAGCTGAGGTAATGTGTGTCAGGCTTCTCTACTGTGAAGCCACCCTTTGTCTTCACTTTTCATTCTATATTATGTGAAACGAAGTAATTATGCTCTGCCCATTTTTAAGAAGTTAGGAGAGGTACTTCACCTTCTTTAGAGCAAAGTATCTAAGTAAATTATTTGGAATTCTTCTGCCCCGGTCATTTGGTTCTTCTATACTTATTTATTTATAGAACACCTTATTTACAATATGTAGTCATGGACAATCATTTTACACTTTGGGCTGTAGTCCAATACTGCTTTATTTTGTTGCACAAATTATTAGCTTTGGTCTTTAGTAGCTGTTTCACCAGCTCCTCTGTCTCTCTGGTATATTCCTATTATTGTGGATATTTTTGTGGTTTTTAATTTTGAGCAATTACTTACTACCTGGCATCACAAGATGTTCCAGACTCATCTTGCATATTTCCTGCTCTAGGCCTAGAATCAGCTACTTTTCTGATGTGCCTTGGTTAATGATAATGGAAATCAAAATCTGGGTGTTAAGTGTACAAACTGCTACTGGGATGTTGTTATTTCTAGGCCTTCTCAGTTGATGAGGTGAGGAAATACATGTGTGTGTCTGTGTGTGTGTGTGTGTGTGTGTGTGTGTGTGTGTATATATGTATATATATAATATATATAAAATATACTGCACACACATCTACAATATCAATATGTACATTAATTTATGTTATAGTTAATACTTCAATACCCAACTCAAATAAATTACCATGTGGATATTTCTAGCCTCCATCCCTTGCTTATCTGTAACTTTCCACCTCAATAGTGAGAAATCCCATTCCCACTGTCTGCCTTTCATTTACTTAATTATTAAGTACCAGTATACACACTTAAAGAGTTATCAAAATTGTTAAGCCATACCTCTCTGGGAAACTAAAGTACAGTGCTATGTACAGTACAGTCCCTTTTCTTTGGTTTTACAGATTGTACTGATTTCTAAAGTTACTTAATTTAGTAGTTTTTTCCCCTACTCCCTAGTATAAAGTCCCATATTTTATAACATGGTTAACTGTTTTTGTCATGTTTTGTGTTCTGTATTGAGATCCTCCAACCTCCTAAATGACTTGTTAAAAATTTTGTATACATTCAAATTCACTTTTTGTTCCTTAATGTTCTACGGGTTTTGACAAAACCTGTCTTCAAATACTTGGATATTTTCCAGGTTCTATGGGTGTTGAAAAATTGATAAGGTCATGGCTCCATCATTTCAGTACACAAGGAAACTAGAGTTTCTCCTAAAAAAAAAAAAAAGGCCTGTTTTACCTATTCAATCACTGGTAACACCTGATCTATATTCCATATGTACAGCTTTACATTTTCCAGAATTCATTCAATCTTTTCTTTTTTCAGACAAGTTTCCTCTACTTTGTGATATGGATTTATACTTCATCCATATATTTTAGTATTCTGAAAGCTCACTTCTTTTTATTGCTAAAAAATATCTTCTTGTATGAATGTGTAATTTTCACTGTGATATTGGTAGCTTGTTTTCTCTCTCTCTTTTGGTGAAACCTGGCTAAAAGTTAATAAATTTATATTTTCCAAAATTACCTTTAGTTTCATTGGCTATGACAATTATTTTTCTGTTTTAAATTTTACTGATTTCTGCTTTCATTTTGATTTTTTCATCTTGCTTTAAGTTAAATTGCCTTGACTTCTCTAGATTTCTAATATGGAATCTTAGGGTACTGATTTTAGATCTTTCTTATTTCTAATATATGCACCTAATGCTATATTAATAACTGGTTTCATTGCATTACAAAATTTTGAAAAACATTTTTTATTAAATGCAAAATAATTTCTTAATTTCGCTTGAGACTGCTTCTTTGATTCATATTTATTTAGAAGTGTTTTTTTGATCTTCAAGTCCTTGATTATTTTCCAGTGACCTTTTAGTCATAATTACAAACTTTTAAAATTAATTTATTTTTTATTGTTGTAAGAACTCTTTTGTTTTGGAGTTGGAGTCTCATCTGTCACCCAGACTGGAGTGCAGTGGCTGCTCCCGGCCACCGCAGCCTCGACCTGCTGGGCTCCAGCGATCCTTCCGCCTCAGTCTTCCAAGTAGCCGGAATTACAGGCATGTGCTACCATGCCCGGCTGATTTTTTGATTTATGGTAGAGATGAGGTCTTGCTGCCCAGGCAGGTCTCGAACCCGCGGGCTCAGGCAATCCACTCACCTCAGCCTCCCAAAGATGCGGGATTACAGGCTGAGCCACCGAGCCTGGTTTGTAAGAACTCTTAACATGAGACAATTTTTAAGTGTGTACAATACAGTATTGTTAAATATAGGCAAATTGTTGTACAATAGATCTGTAGAACTTATTGGACTTGCATAAATAAGACTCAATTGAATAGTAACTGTTTCGCTCTCTTCCCAGTTTCTGGAAACCACTGTCCTACTCTTTGTTTCCATAAATTTGACTATTTTAGATATCTCATTTAGGTAGAATTATGCATTATTTATCCTTCTGTGGCTGACTTATTTCACTTAGGGCAATATTCTACAGGTTCATCCATGTTGTTCAATACAGCAAAATTTTCATTGTTTTGAAGGCTGAAATTTAGGTTGTTTTCATATTTTGGACTGTTGTGAATGTTGTTTGAGAACATGGAAGTGCTAAGAACTCTTTAAGATCTTGATTTCAATTCTTTTAGCCATATATTCAGATGTGAGGTGACTGAGTCATATGATAATTATATTTTTAATTTTTTGAGATGTGTCCATAGTATTTTCCTTAGTGATTACATCATTTTACATTCCCACCAACAGTGTACATATGTTCCAACTTCTCCACATCCTCATCGACACTTGTTACCACGTGTGTGTGTGTGTGTGTGTGTGTGTGTGTGTGTGTGTGTGTTATGAAGGATATCTCATTTCAATTTGCAGCTTCTGATTATTAGCGATGTTGAGCATCTTTTCATTTCCAGTATGCTTTCTTTTTTTTTTGAGTCAGAGTGTCACTGTCACCCAGGCTGGAGTGCAGTGGTACACTCACAGTCAGCACAGCCTTGACCTGCTGGGCTCAGGCGATGCTTCCACCTCAACCTTCCAAGTAGCCAGAACTATAGGTACATGCTACCATGCCTGGCTAATTTTTGATTTATTGCAGAGATCAGGGCTCATCAAGTTGCCAGGGCTGGCCTCGAACCCACAGGCTCAGGTAATCCGCTCGCCTCGGCCTCCCAAAGTGCTGGCATTATAGGCTGAGCCACTGAGCCCAGCCTCCAGTATGCTTTCTTTTGAGAAATGTCTGTTGAGGATCTTGGCCCATTTTGGAATCAGATGATTTTTTGTTTTTATCATTTATTTATATATTTTTGCTATTGAGTTTTGGGAATTTCTTAACATATTTTGGGTCTGCATTGCTTATCAGATACGTGACTTGCAAGTATTTTCTCCCATTCTGTAGATTACCTTTTCACCAATTCTGTTGATTGCTTTCTTTGTTGTGCAGTAGCTTTGTAGCTTTTTAGTTAGATGTAGTCCCACTTGTCTAATTTTGCTTTTGTTGCTTTTTATGTCATATACAAGAAATAATTGCAAGGTTCAATGCAATGATCATTTTCTGCTATGTTTTCTTCCAGGAGTTTTGCAGTTACAGTCCTTATATTTAAATAAGATCTTTTGGCTAAGATCAAGTGTAGTATATTTAGATATTTAATCCATTTTGAGTTTTTTTGTGGATAGTATAATGACCCAAATTCATTCTTTTAGGCATGTATATCCTGCATATGTAGGTTTATTTCTCACCTGATGCCACAGAAATAAAAAGGATGACAGGAACCCGTTAACAACTATATGCCACCAAATTAGGGTAATACAGGATAAATGAATAAGTTTCTAAAAACATACAACTTACTAGGACTGACTCTTGAAGAAATAGGAAACCTGATCAAACCAGTAATGAATAAGGAAATTAAATCAATAATCAAAAACCTCTCAACATTGGAAGATTCAGGACTAGATGACTTTAATGGTTAATTAAATTTGAATAATTAACACCAATTCTTAAATTCTTTTTTAAAAATTGAAGAATAAGAAACACTTTCAAATCCATTTTATGAGGCCAACATTATCTTGTATAATTTTTACTCTTTTAAGTTAATTTATTTGCAATGGTCCAAAGTGTATTCCATCTTGATGAATGTAATTTTTTGTCCAAAGTTAGATATGCTGTATTAGGTAATTGGACCTATGGTAAAAAGACCTTTATTTTTTTATTTTTTATTTTTTTGAATTGGAGTCTCACTCTGTCACCCAGATTGGAGTGCAGTGGCCACTCCCGGTCACCGCAGCCTCGACCCGCTGGACTCCGACGATCCTTCCGCCTCAGCCTTCCAAGTAGCTGGAACTACAGGTGCGTGCTACCACGCCCGGCTAATTTTTGATTTATTGTAGAGATGAGGTCTTGCCAAGTTGCCCAGGTGGGTCTCGAACCCGCGGGCTCAGAATCCACTCACCTCAGCCTCCCAAAGGCGCGGGATTACAGGCTGAGCTACCAACCCCGGCGAAAGACCTTTAATATGTGGTTTTAATTTACCATGGTAGGGAACAGAACTGTATTTTTTTCTTTACTATAGGGGTAGATGGTGTGTGCCAGAGGCTTCATATTTTTTGTTTTTTTTTGGTCTACTTTTTACTTTGAGCTTCCCTAAGTATTTCTCTTCAGAGAGAGCCTATGCCTTGTAGCTCAGTCCAGTCAACTGTAATATTCTATTATAATATAACCCTGTTACTGTGGTGGTATGGAATTGGAGAGAAGTGTCAGATAATCTGATTAAATCTCAGGCCTATAGTCGGCCTGTGTTTTGGGGCTGTGACCCTTACAAGTGCTTCCCTGTTAGGTGTGATAGGACGGTTAACTGGGGTTGGAGTGAAAGGGGTTCCCTTCCCCAAGCTGGGCTTAAAACTTTGGTAAAGTGTTTCTCTTGGAGAGCACTTTATGGAAACTGCTCTGTGCACATTTTATAATTACTCTTTCTTCTTACTACCAAGGCCACTAGGAGGTCTTTCACTGGTGGTAAACTACCAGGGTATGGAGTGTTCCCTAAGACTGTAGCTGCCAACGTTTTCTTACTCTGATGCTAGTCCCTCAGCAGCCAGCTGTTTAGCCAATTACCACTTATGTGTTCATACACGTTTGTGACTGCAGCAACTTCTGTTCTAGTTAAACAGATCTCATCTATGACTCTGTATTTTTCTGTCTCCCAAGCTTTTAGGGTGACAATTTTGCCTTGAGACCTCGGTTCTCTGATAGGTTAAAAAAAAAAGTCACTGATTTTTCAGTTTGTCCAGGTTTTTTTTGTTGTTGTTGTAGTACAAAGGGAAATGATGACTTCCTGTCTTTTTACATGTCAGATCTGAAACTTGCAGTCTCATATTTTCTTTTTAAAAATGTATGTAGCCAGATGTTTACCTGGTCTCTCAATATAAACATCTGTAGCTATTCAGGTAAAATTTAATAAAATGCTGACACTTTTCCTTATGTGATCAGCAAATGACCATATTTGATTGCTATAGTCAATTAAATTGTATATGGTCACTACGTGTGGCAACTTCCAAATTCATGTAGAAGATAAATTTGTGTTCTTGAATCTTTGACAGTTTATGTGGTTTAATGGCTATCTTAAACATTCATGTTAAAATTTTTTAATATTCAGATTACAGCTGTGTTAGGCAGAATCCTAAATTAGTCCTCAAGTCTCTCACCTTGCTGATGTACAAACCCTGTATAATATCCCCTTCCTTTGAGACTTATGCTATGAAGAGATAGTCCTCCTATGATTATTTTATATGGCAAATAGGATTTTGAAGCTGTAATTCGGGTTCCCAATATAAGTAATGTTGAGTTAAACAAAAGAAAGATTAGTCTAGTTCAGCCTATTTCAATCATATAAGGCATTAATGAAGTCAGATCTACTCAAAGAAAGAGAGATTTTTCTCTGCTGACTTTAAGGAAACAAAAATCTCTATTTTGAACTGCCTATTGAGGGGGTGCTAAATGGCAAGAAACTGAAGGTGGCCTCTTAAGCCTGAGAGTGGTTTCTGGTCAACATCTGGAAGGAAAAGATTTTACCCTATAATCACATTAACTGATGTGTTTCATCAATCAGTGAAATTGGAAGAGAACCTCCAGCTTCAAATGAATGTACAGCTCTAGCTGACACCTTGATTTCAGTCTAGGGAAACCCAAAGAAGAGGTTCCAGATAACCCATACCTGACTTCTGAAACATGGACACTATGAAATAATTAATGTATGTTGTTTCATACCTTTTTGTTTACAGTAATTTGTTACATAACAATAAAAACTAATACAAAGACTGATTAAAAAACACAATGAAAAATTATTTTGATATTTTCTTGGCATTAACCCTAATAGTACACTCAAAATTTAAAATTAATAGAATTAACTGCGTTCCTATAATTCACTTAGAAAGAAACGTTTATTGACTTTACTTATCTATAGAAAAATGTGTAGGTGTTATATCCTGACCAGGCTCTTATGCCTGCTGCCCAGAAAGACCAATATACTGACAGCAGTCATTGCCATAGAGAAAGGGTTTAATACTGCAAAGCAGCTGAGCAGAGAGGACAGGACCTATTTCTCAAATCTGCCTCTCCAAGAGTCTTAGGCTAAAGTTTTTTAAAGGATAATTTGGCAGACAGAGAGTCAGGGAACTGGCACTGCTGATTGCTTTGGGATGATGTCATGGGGGTGTCAAAACTGTCTTTGTGTGCAGAGCCAGTTTCTGGAATGGGGTTACAAGACTCATAGAGCCAGCTCCTTAGTATGTGTCACAGCCCCAGGTGGGATCTCAGATGTATCAGAGTTCACAGTAAAACATCATTCTTGGTTTTACAATAGATGCTATCTATAAAACAAGTCCCAAGACCACTCCCTATGGACTCATGGTCATTTAGCCATTATTGAGGTGGTTTTAGGAGGAAAATATGTGGGAGGTGAAGTCCCTGGAGATTAGAGCTGCTTGCTCCAGCCTCTCTTTGACTGGCCAAACTTCAGGATGCCATCAAAGAAATCTGTGTGACCTTAGGCTCATTGTGTAAGGGAAAACATGTATATCAACCTTGTGGGCAGTTTCTGCCTGCCTTCCCCAGGGGTCAGGACATGAAGATAATCAATTGCTCTCTGTTGAATTGCCTGTGTAAACAATCATACAAGGAGGAGAGAAAAGTTAGAATCAACAGATTGCTAATTTCTAGCCATAGCAGCAGCTCTGCAAGGCTCAGGTCTCTTCTACAGACTTTACTATGTGGTTCTGTATTAATTTTATATAGGCAGCTCTGTAGGTATGTTACCATCTTTATCTGGGTGTGGTTTTTTGAAAGCATTCAAGAGCACCACATACACAGGCTTAGTAAATGATCAGTTTTGACACAAGTTGGTAGGTAGAAGGTAGGTGGTGACTGTTCATAAGGCGTATATGTGTTTCTGAGGATTTACTTGCCTAATTTTGATTTTAAGACGATTTTAAGACAAACTTTCATATTCAAAAGAATCTGTTATCCTATGTGTTAAGCATTCAACAACTAGCCAGAATTTGATTACATCTTCCAAAATCTAATTTAAATTTCTCAAAATTTGTATCCTTATGTGGTACCACTGAAAATGAGATTATTTATATTTTTATATAATGTTACTGTTTTATGACTAGTCAAAATAATCTGTTAGAATGTCATACTATACAGTAATATATAAAATATGTGGATATTGTGGGTTCTTGATTATTAAATAACCAAAAGACACTTTACTTGATATTGTTATTCCTAGTTATATTAGGAAAAACTTCTAAATTGGCAAGAATTATTAAAAATAATTTTGAATTATATTTTATTTATCATTTATATCTTAAGTTACATGTATTTTAACATGAATATAAACTTACAGAAAAATTGTTTTGATTACATTCAATTTTATTGTACATTCTTAATACTTGAAGAGAGGAAATAAAACAGAAGCAACTATCTATTTTATCATGTAAATTGTCATAATACTTTGACTATTGTAAAGAAAAATATTATGTATGTTAGCACTCACAAAAATTCTTAGCACAGTACATTTGTGTCATTTTTAAAATTTTATTTTTATTTCTGTTTTTCCAAGTTGTCATTTTCTTTATTATTCTTTCTTTGTCTGGCTTAAGACTTTCCAATCTCCCCAAAAAGCATCTTGGAATTACTATTTTCATCAGCTACAGTCCCTTTCTGCTTCTCCATTCAATGTCAGGTTCCTTGACTATAACTTCTCCACCTGTTGCAAATTATCTCCCCACTAACTGCTATGTAAAGCGTAGTCTGAATTCTTCCTTAACACCTTCTCATTTAAAATGTAGACTCTATTTACTTGGCTCTTTTCTCTCCTGCACCATCAGTGACTCCTCTGCCTCTTGTTAATTCCTCAGCTCTGGAATTTACAATGCATGGCCTCCTTTAGATTTGGGAGAGGGCTTTGAATTTCATATTCTTTAGCCTCTCTTGTTTATCTGCTTATCTCTTGCATGATCATCCTGCAGGTAGCCAAAGATTCAAGATATCTGTATGAATACAAAAATGTTTTTGCTCATGATTTTGTTTTACTGTTTCATTCATTCTCTTTGTCCCCCTTGTCTTCTCTAGTGGTTGCAGTTTAAGATTGGCAGCTATGGTATTTTCTATAATAACAAGTTAACTTTTCAGTGTTATTTCTGTGCTGCTGTGTTCCTATAGCTCTATCATGAATAACATTTTCTGAACATGTGAAAAGCCATGAACTTAGTACTGAATAGAAATGAGAAAATAAAAAGTCTGTATACATCTAACAAACAAACAAAAATTCTGACTCTTCCCTTCATCTGAAATAACTTACTTCAGCTAAAAATACCTCTCCCCCCCCTTTTTTTAGTAAAGAAAAGTTAATGAGCAAAAGTGCTGATGTTTTCTTAGGTATCAGCTTTTTAAAGAGACACGGTGTTGTCTGTAAATAAGCAATTATGTATATTAAATACACCTTCTTCCTCCTCAAAATTTGTGTTAATGTTTCTGCCTAAACTCATACTGCCATTAGAAATAAATCAAATCATCAAGGCATTGTTTTACCTAAGTATTATAACTTATGTTAAAAGTTGCTTAGATGATCAGTTTGAAATATTTCACATTTATGAAAGCTTATATGTGACTGAAAGAATAAGATAGTCCAAAGTAAAATAAAATAAAATAGTTCAAAGAAAAACAATGTAATAAAATAATAGTAGCAGTATAATATTTGAATATTTATAATATATGTAGTTGAAAACATACAGTGCTTCAGATACAGTTCTGACCACTTTCTAATCATTAACTCATTTATTTCTCACAATAAAATGCAATATTATTGTTCTTTTCCCACTTTTATAGATGAAGAAGCTAAAGCAATGAACATCAAGAAATGTAAGTAAGAAAGTGCTTGATATCATGCTTGATACCCTGAGGTCTGAGATGGTTAAGATTGGCCTCTCCTGACTCCCATGCAGTAGAAAGACCAGCAGGACCTGACCTTGGAGTTCTTTGTTTTGTATAGGGATTGCTATCATGTATTGGGCTTATAGAAAATGTTCAACAAAGACCCATGTAAACAATATAAGGGGTTCACTAAACAAGATATATCAAACTTTGACTATATGTCCATTCTGAACTCTTTTTCTTGCTTCAGGGTCAGGTAACATAAATTGTAATAAGGAATCAGATAATCTGTATGATTATTGAGAACTAAGTTTTCAGAAAGTAAATAACTTTATTCAAATAATAGCTAGCATTGTAACAACTAATTATAATGATTGATTAAGAGCTCATGTAATAAAATAATAGTAACTGACATGTATAGTGTACATAGCTTACCAAATATTTCTCACATTCATTATGTGGTTTAACTATTAAACCAATAATATCCAACCAATTGAAGAAAATTAAGTTTTCCAAGCATTACATTTTCTAGAAACTATTCAAAAGATTGTAGTCATTAAGATATCATCCCTGTACTTGCAATGACAATGTGAACCTAATACATTTTTCAACCACAATCCCCTTTTTGCGCAATATCTATTAGCATCCAGAAAAAACAATTCCTAGGAACACAGTTAATAAAATGTATTTAGAAAAGCAGAAATACCAAGAAAAGAGTAATTTAAAAATTTTGGTAGCATTGTGAACCTTTGACCAACTAAATTTTGCACATATAACTTGACCTTTTTGTGTGTGTGACACATTTGAGGGCAAAATGAAATGGCAGGATATACTTATTCTAGACCCAGGAGTTTCTAAGCAAAACAGAGCTTTCAGTGAAATAATTCTTCAGAGCAACATCTTTTAAAAGAAAGGATCATTACTGGATATCTTGGGGGAAATTTTGTATGTACAATAATATAATAATATAATAAATAATAGTAATGACAGTACCATGTAGCTCTCAGTCACCATTCAGTTTCAAAGTTCTTCCATGTCTGTTAGCTCATTTAAAAAGTAATTCACAGACAAATAAGCAGTACAAAGTCAGTCTGGTACAAATGATGCTGAGTTTTGGTCTCTGTAGTTACACTGCCTGTTCCACACTACAGACTAGATCTAATTCAGTATAATCATTTTCTACATTCTTATTTTTTTTTCTCAAAAGCCCCAGGCAAAAATTTAGTTAACAGACAAATCCCAATGAATATAAATCTCTACTGGGACAGTAAATTAATTTGAATACCATATTGAAAGGGAGGATATGAGAGTTTTATTTATGAAAAACTAAAGAATGAAAGGTTGTCTTTAGACTTCTCCAATATGAAACTTGATGTCTAATCACCACTTTCCCAGACATATTTTGTGATTCACTCAGTCAGTCCTTTCCTCTCCATAGATTCTAAGATTCAGTTCACATATTACCTCCTTTGTAAAACTTTTCCTGATTAGTTCACCTGAAGGTAATCTTTTCCTTTTCATCTCCCACATCTGTCATTTCTGGGCTGCCTGCATTGCCTTTTTCACATACAGGTGAGTAATGTCATGGTTAAGAGTGTGAATCATAGATTCAAAGAGTGAAGGTTCACCTGCTACTCTACATTCATTCACTCTATATACACCTGGGCTGGTTTTTGATGTTCTAAACCCCTTCAATCATCCATGATATATATATATAAAGTTTCAGGTTATTATAAAATAATGAACATAATACCTGATACAAAAATCTTTTTTAAAAAAAGATTGTAGCTGTTTTTTAATCACCAACATTCTCAACATTTTCAATATCATTTCTCTAACTACTTTTTAGTTTTAAAAGGAAGAGGACAAGCTCTTAATGGGTTTATTTTATATAATTGCCAGCACTGTGTCTTGCTCATAGTGGGTGCACAGGAAATCCTTTCAGATTAAAAACTATCTGACACTGGTTAAAAAAGCAGGAAAAAGAAAATATAAAGGGTAAAGTAACTTTATACAGACCATGGTAATGCTAAATTAATACCCTGAAGTCAAAATTTAGCCTTTATATTAAATCAACAGAGTAAATGTTAAAGTTTTAGACAAGGATTCTCTCAGTGTACGCTCAAATAAGCTGCGATTCCATTACTATGAGTAAAATAGTTTTTTTTTTTTAAAGAACCAGAGAGCCAAAGAAAAAAGAAATTATGAGTAATGTTATGAATGTGTAACATGGGAGGAATAGATAAAATAATACTTTAGACAATCATCGACAATTTTTTAGGCACTATGGTAAATTCTGGGAATAAAATGATTACAAATTATCATCTAAAGGCAGCTCAAGTCCAAGGGGGCAGATAAGTAAGCAACAAATGAGGAGAGGGTGATATGTCCTACATATATGTTTATTCAGAATGCTAAGAAGCACAGAGAAAGATCGTGCCAGCAACCTAGGGGAAGGAGACTGGAAAGCACTTAGAAAAACAAAGCATATTTTAGCTGGATTTTGAAGACTTAGAGAAATAGGCTGAAAGACTGCTGTGATTGTCTAGTAAAAGATTCTTGTTAGATAAGGTAAAAGTTAAAATTAGAAAAGGCATGAGCCAGAACAATAATACAACAAAACCCTGAGGTAATTCACCCAGAGTTAACTCAAGTTTGGAAATAATGGAATCAGTGATTGGGTCTCATCCTATATTCAACCTATATTCTCACATGGGAGAGATCTTTTTCTTTTGGAGGCAAGACAAGGCCAATTAGGTAAACAGCAGACTACTGTGTTTTGGGAAGGTGGGTCTTCATATGCTCATTATTCTCCTGTCCCTACTTCTCCAGAATGAGGCAATAGAATGGGTTCATTTCCAGGCAGATTTCTGGAATCACTGCTTCTGACCCAGTCTCCAGCCTTTTGCAGGACCCCGAATCATCTCCATTTATTATTTATGTTGGAGAAAACAGCTGCCACCAGGTGGCACCAAATTGCAGGCAGGACTTGGATGGATTTGGAGCTCACAGGCTGTCAGATTCCCTGACCAAGGAGCTGCACAAGGTTCCCCAAATCATCTAGTTAACCTCACAACAACATGATCCAGCATTTTAGCTGAATGTATTTTTAGATCCTACTTGTCACCTTATGGTAGGTTTCACTGAGCTTTGGATAAGAGAAAAAGATCAAAGTCTGGTGCAGGGAGACAAATGTACGATCATTTGAATTTGCTAGCACATCAATGGAGGAAGTGGTTCAGTTGTTGGGGAGGGAAGAAGATTGGCTTTATAGGAGTCAGACAATTGGAATCCTGGCCTGCAGTAGTTGAAGTTTCTGTGTTCTCAAAGTTGTGAGAAGCAGAAAAGAGGTAAGACAACCAATCAAAGTGAAAAGAAAACGATTCTATTTTTTTTAAGCAGTGCATAAAATTGGAGAAGTAGTAGCTTCATCAATAGAAAAAAACAGGAGCTTTTGAGATTATTGTTGCCCATGTTCAGGAATAGGGTGGTTAGCTTTGTGATGTACAGAGTAGAATCATTTCTACTTGTTCCTCTCAGACAGTGACATTTGAATCATTCATACCTTCTGAAATTGGTTAAAAATGTGTGGTGCTGGCAACCCTAGGTCCCAAATCAAAATCCAGAACACAGTTTAAGATGCCCAGTTTTCTTTTTCTCCCAAGTCCCTGTATCTCTGTTTTCCTAACGCAGCATCAAGAGTGAGTTCTGCTTGGTGACACAGCTTTTCTTTTGTCTCATGATCAAGCATTTTCTGTCCTATGCCCATTGGCTGCTGTTATTACCTTTTGCTGTAGAATTGCTTATGCCCGTGAAACTTGCCTCCTAGGGAAACTGTGTCCTCAGTCCCCATAATTGTTTCTGCTGTAGAATTACCTCCAGAAGATTCTTAAAGTGAAGGAACTCTTAATCTGTTCAATGTTTTTCCACTAGGGGCCTGGCAGTGTGAACATTCCTTTACTCTACCTGTCTCAAGATACTGTGATTACCTAGCTCTGGGTGAGTTGGATCTTGGGTAGCATTTGAATTCTTATCATTATGTAGTAATAGAATCGGCCTCTAACATGGTGACTCTGAACTCTGACAGCACATGGGAATCACTAGGGAAGTTCTTTAAAATTATTCTCACCTCCCCACCCCATGATTTTAAATTCAATAGATATGAGCGAGAACATAAGCTTCAATTATTTTTTAAAGTGTCCTAGATATAAGAGTATGTGCTGAGAACCACTTTCCTACTTCTTTGGAAAGAATTAGATGATTCTTCCTTATGATTTAACCTGCTTTTTAGTTTGATCTTTTTCCTTTTTTTTTTTCTTTTACACATACTGGGCTAATTATTTGCTGGAATTGAGTGCCTAGTTTGTTGTACTATTTCTGCACATTTTGCACCATAACTGTGTGTGCATTTGTTTGTTTTGTTTTTTAACATGATGTTTTAGATTTTTTCTTGGGAGATTTCCTTTAGTGAGAAATACAGGCCTGCCAAATATATCCACTGTTCAAAAAATTGTGTTCTTTCTCACCCTGAGTTGAAATAAACACACAAAGGAGCTATTTTCCCATTAAACTAATATCTATCTCAAACTGGAACTAAATATACTATAGTTTTTCCCGATTTTTGTGGGGAGGTTTGGTTAATTCCAGATCTGCCACATTTACTTTTTAGGTGGTAAGCTGAAAAAAGGTATCCAACAGGCATCTCTGTCATGGAGCTGTGTGCTCTTAACATCACTTTGTCCACTCAAAGCACTGTGCAATTCTTTTTTAATGTGTACAATTTTCCCAATGGGATAGTAATGACCTTACTTAAAATTTTCTCTACCTTTTATTCTATACTGAATCTGAATTTAATTATACTTTTCAGCCAGGTGTGCCCAGGGCACAGGTAATGTGCATACACCATCTATTAGTAAAGAAATCACCTTAGAACTGACCCAGTAACTTAATAGTCTTACAGTGGTCTTTCTGGTCTTGTCGAAGATCTCTGCAAGTTTTCTGTAACCTTCATCAGTTCTTAGGTGCTTTTTTCTCATTGTGTAACTTTGCAACATTTCCATGGACCCTACCTCTTGCTTGCAAAGTCATTCCAGTCTACATTCTTTGATCTTGACATTTGATGTCTTAGTCATACTACCTGATCTGATAACAACTAAAACAACATACACCTTCCAGATACACTTGCTTTTTATTTCCCTTTTTATATCTCTCTGTCCTAGCCTTCCAGAATTCATTTTTCAACTTATAACTGTTTAGTATCGTCATAAAATTTAACATTCCATTCAAGGAAATCTTTCTCTAAGTTAAGATAACCAGCTTTTCTTTTGCTTTCATTCTTTTGATGCTTTTTTATCTGATGAGAAAGTTGAGCCACATTTTTAGTCACCTCAATTTCTCTTTGATTCTCTGAGCGTGTATT
Organism: Cephalopachus bancanus; assembly: GCA_027257055.1. NCBI lineage: Eukaryota > Metazoa > Chordata > Mammalia > Primates > Tarsiidae > Cephalopachus > Cephalopachus bancanus. The sequence continues at coordinate 6,553,101 of JAPVLO010000131.1, forward strand.
ATTCTCAGAGTCAGAAGTTTCAAGCACAGGTCTTTGTTAGAACCTCCTTAGCTTTTGGGTTTCTAATCATTTCATTGAGTTGCTTATCTCCTTAAATAAAAGTGATAGGATATCTCATAGGTGTTCTTATTTATTATTAATAATCATTAAGAAAAATCTGTCACTCACTTGTGAATGAAGCTATATTTTATTACTGAAAAGCTAAAGCTGTAGTCAGAGGGTTATTTCCTTTTTTCTTTCTTTCTTTTTTTTCTTTACATTTAATCAAGTTTAGCAATGAACTTGAGACCAACAACAGAGGGCAGGGCTTCAGCTGCCAGGCAGATGTCAGATGCAGAGAAGCCTGATCTCATAGATCTATCTTATTCTCCTAAACCTAATAATCAGATAAGTGAATTCTTTGCTGGAGAAAAATGAGTAAATAGACCAAGAGAGACTAAGAGAGTTTCTCTAGTGGAAGATTCTTTTTACAAAGAAAGAAACCTTAGGAGAGGAACAGATGTGTTCTTACTGAATACTTAGTACTAATTCTAATGCAGCTTCCCCTGAGTGAATGTGATGTGGAGTGTAGGGCAGGGAAAGTGCACTGTAATATTAAATTTCTCAAAGCTATTCTGAAAACAAATTGGAATGATTGCGTTGCCCAAGATTAAAGGCAGGATGGATCATAGTATGCGACTGTTTTGTTACCTAAGATTTTCTTTAATCCTAGAGTTGATAGTTCTTTTATTCATTATGATAAGAAACAATGATAGCAGAATTCAAGTACATGTAAAATACAATGTTATAGCACAATATCTATGTCATTTCATATATTATCTTGCTTCCAATGTAATAAATTTACTACAGAAAATGTTTAGAAGTATTAAAAGGAAAAATACCAATCATAGTGAACAATTGGAAGTGATGCAATTCAAGGTTGCCATACATTACTCACTCACAAACTTGTATTTTCTGACTGTAGCAATAACTGACAAGAGATTTTAATAAGTGATAAGATTACACTAATGCAAAAATTCATGAAAATAATATTGGAATTAACTCCAAATACCTAATTTATAGAAAAATGTTAAAAATAGAGCAAACAACAAAAATATTTAAATAGAAAAGGAGAAATAATCTCTTTATAAATTAATCTAAATTAATTACATAAATTAATTTGTGAGCATGTTATTACAGAATTCTGGTTCTATTTACTTGAGAAATTTGAATAAATTATTTTAAATTTGTATGAAAAATAAAGGTTCAAATGAAGATGAGCTAATTCTAAAACAGTAAGTATGTAGTAAGCATATTATGAAGCCACAGTAATAAAAACAACACAGAATCAATGCAAGAACAGACAGATAGAGAGATGCAATAGAGAACAGAAGTACAGATTGCAGACTCATTCCTTAAATGTTTGATAAAAATTATTGGCAAAGCCATCTGTGTGTGTGTGTGTGTGTGTGTGTGTGTGTGTGTGTGTGTGTTTAATGTTAAAATAAACTTCTTTAATAAACACGATCTATTTAGGTTTTCTATTGCCTCCTAAGTGAGCTTTGGTGATTTTAGACTTTCAAGCCATTTGTCCTATTCATCTAAGCTGTCAAATGTAATAGCATAATATTTTTAATAATATTCTCTTATCCTATCAATAGCTTCAGAATTTGTGGTGATGTCCTCCTTTTACTCCTGCTGTTGCTAATTTATGTCCATTCTCTTTATACCAGTCTCCCAAAAGGGTTGCTTATTAGCTTTTTTATTTTTTTAATCTCCTTAAAAAACAGTTTTTGGTTTTATTGATTTTGTCTACTGCTTTTGGCTTTCATTTGGTTTATTTTTCTACTCTTTTAAATTTTCCTTGTCTGACTTTCTTTGGGTTGAATTTGCTTTTTTTTCCTTCTTTTAGGTGAAAACCCAGGTTGTTGCAATGAAAAGTTTCCTCTTTTCCTGTTTAGGTGTTAGTGCTGTGCATTTTTCTATATGTAATGATTTAGTTGCATCATGCAAATTTTTTTATAGTCTATTTCATTGTCATTCAGTTCAAAGTGGTATCAATGTATTTTTAAAAATTTATTTGAGCATTGGGTTAAATGTGTACTATTTAGTTTCCAAAAATTTGAGGAATGACATGTTTCTGTTATTTACTTTTAATTTAATTTCATTGTGATCAGAAAACAAACTTTGTATTGTTTTTCTTTGAGACTTTTTGGAATCCACATTGTTACAGCACATTTGTTACATAAAACTGTATAACCTAGCATACTTTTAGCTGTGTGGATATATGTATAGTGCTCCCTGCCAATACTTTTATCAGTATCTCTCAAGTTATTTAGATTACTTGAAGTTTGTTACCTGGAAGATTACTTCGGAAAAAACTCAAGGGCGTAATTTCCCCTGAGTTCTTGACTGTTGGCAACACTTTGCGGGTTATGCAATCTGAGTATAAAATCCTCAAATTACAATTTCTTTCCTTGAATATACTAAAATGTTTACTTCATCTTCTTCTGGCATAAATCATTAATATCAAAAAGTATAACAATAATAAGTCATTTGCTCTGTTCACTTATGTAGATTTATTTTTTCCCTTAAGTCAAGTAATTGTTGGTTGTTGGGAGCCAGCCATGGAGGCCCACTGAGCATTAGGGATCAGGAAGGGCCGTTGACCCCGAGACCACTAGGATGTGTTCGGTAGCTATTGACCCCATTTCCTCCCCCTTTCTACTCAGCACTAACCAGATTAAGCTCCTGTGAGCTCAAAACATAGAAACTCTGAGATCGGGATGAACACAAGCTAACTTTAGAAGCTCATTGCTCCCATTCTTCCACAAACTGCAGTTTTGACTTTCACACAACTTATAATTCAAACTCGTGTCACATCTAAGAGCCTTAGTATTGGTCACAGGCTTCTGGGTCAGGATCTTAGGATTTATTGAAGGTGTGCATTGTAGAATACAGTTTTAGAAGACAGCCATTTTGTGGAAAGAATGCGGCTGGGTTACTTGCAGGTAGCCCACTGTGAACTTTGAACTGGGCCACATTCCAAACATTCTGGGTTGGGCCACTTTCATTTGTAAAGTAAATACTTAAGTTTCTATAGGATTGTTTAACTTGGTATAAATCAATCAGATTAGGATGAAAAAGGTTTATAGAATATGTCAGTCACAGATTAGGTTATCCTTTGTTATGGGATTTTAAGATTATCATATGAAAAGGGTTTAAAGGCAATCATTCATTAAGTTTTCATGGATTAAGATTTTTGGTGGGTGGGGGACACCCCTCCCACATCTGACTTTGTGTATAAAAGACCCGTTGTAATTCCCAATAACACACACATCGCTTCTGCACTAGACAGGAGTCCAGTCTCTTTCTTTCTCTCTCTCTTTCTTTCTCTCTTCTTTCCCCCAATCGCTGACGCCGTCTCCCCCTTTGGGGTACCCTGAACCCGGCTGGAGCTGGTCTCTGGCAGTTGGTCATTTGGGTCAGCCTATGTAGTGTGTTTTCTTAAGATGTAATTTCAATTCTTTGTCTTAACTTCAACATTTTATCTTTGTGGTTATACTTATGTACATATCATTTGTTAATTTTATCTATTCTCCCTAGTTTCAGAAAAATTTAAAGAAAGATATCTGTATTATTGTTGCAATTACCTTTTTAAAAATCCCCTAAAAGACACTACTTTACACTCATTCAATTGCCAATCATTTGAAAAATAGTTTTCTCAAATATTGGTAAAATTTAGAAATATAGGAAATAATCAACTGATGTGTAGCTGATGAGAAAGTAGTATCCTGCAGCTTTTCAGAAAGAAAGTCTATGTCTCTAGATCTATCTATCCATTCATACTACACAGAGTATACCATTAATTCCACTTCCATTTCAGTGATTTCACTAGAAATTTTTCTTTTTTTTTAGTTGGAGTCTCATTCTGTCGCCCAGACTGGAGTGCAGTGGCATGCTTCTGGCCACCGCAGCCTTGTCCTGCTGGGCTCCAGTGATCCTTCCACCTCAACCTTCCAAGTAGCTGGAACTACAGGTGCGCGCTACCACGCGCAGCTAATTTTTGATTTATTGTAGAGACGAGGCCTTGCCAAGTTGCCAGGTGGGTCTCAAACCCGTGGGCTCAGGCAATCCACTCACCTCGGCCTCCCAAAGCGCTGGGATTACAGGCTGAGCCACGGAGCCCGAACTTCACTAAAAAATTTATATGGAAGCAGAATGAAAATCTTCATTCCAGCATTGTTTTTGGTATTTGGGATTTAGAAGCAGTCTAGAAATCTATTCCTGGGAGAAGAAGAATGATACAGATGCAAGCCATTGAATATTATGCAACAGTTAGAATGAGAAGATTTACACAAATCAACAAGCACCATGTTCTCAAAGCATATTGCTGAGTGAAATGTAAAAATTTACTTTTTTCTATAGCACATTATGCATATTATAAAACACACATAAAATGGCCCTACATACAATAAGAATATTCTTCGAAATGTTTGCTTGAAGGAATGAGAGATGGAGGGAGTTTAGAGTAAACTGGTATAAGTAAAGAAATGAATTAAGAGTTCTTGAACTCATGATAGAGGTTAATGGAAAATATGTTCCATTAATGCAATTTCCTTTACAAAATTCCAAATAAACAAATAAAATACGTTTAACCATTGAATTCAATTTTTATGTTTATTGTAAGTGCTTGTAATGGAAAATGAATGGAAGTATTGGGAATCAATAACAAAGCTACAACCAGACGATTTCCCTCATATCTTTGCAAAGAGAAACATTATTTTTAAAATATTGGTCGATATTTATTCAGGCCTTTTATAGCTGTTTTTTCCCTCATAATGCTGTTGCTTATGTGTTCTCTAACATTAAAAAATATTTCCATCATTCATGGTGACTCATGCCTCTAATCCCAGCATTTTGGGAAGCAGAGGTGAAAGGACTACTTGAGCCCAGGGATTTGAGACCAGTCTCGTCAACCTGGCAAGACCTTGTCTCTATAATTAAATCAAAAATTTACCTGGGTGTGGTGGCATGCACCTGTGGTTTCAGCTACTCAGAAGACTGAGGCAGAAGGGTCACATGAGCCCAGCAGGTTGAGGCTATGCTGGCTGTAAGCAGGCAACTGCACTCCTGCCTGGGCAACAGAGTGAGATTCCTACTCAAAAAAAAAAAAAAAAAAAAAAGAATCCTAGAAACATATTTCAATGGCTATATAATATCACAGTCTCAGAGATTTTTTTCAGACAAACCTTTAGATCTACATGAAATTTACTGTTAGTTCTTTCTAAGAATCCAGTGATTCACAGTTTGAAGTTGTGGACTCCATATAATCTTTAATCTTTGGCAGAGGAGAATGAAAGTTTATAATCTGTAAAGTATGTTTTCATACAGAGAAGTCTTTGATACAATTGCTGCAGAAACAGCAATACATGGAGAATGGAATTTTCTTCTTCTCTTCTGGATGGTTAGTATGTGAGAATTACTGAAGACTTGCAATTGTGTGTTCCATCCCCACCCCAACCAGAAATGCCCATCTCTTTTGAGTCAGAAATTTTAAAAATTGTAGGAACTCAAGTACATCTTATTTGTTGAGATATTCATTTAATTCTGAATTCACATTAAGCTAGTAAATGAGATATACCTAATACTTAAAATAGTGGGCAAATCACTCTACTGCTGACAGGAATGTGATTACTTAGAATTCTACCTGTGTGGGTGGGAAATGACAGGAGGAAGTTTAAAGAACTGTTTTAAAAGATGATTTGTGAATCATCTACTTCATGGTAACTACTAAGAAAATAGAATCATGACTAATAAAGAGAGTCCCAAGAAAAAAGAGATGTTAGAATGTGGTTAACAGCTTTAATGAAAAGTAGTTTGCTCTTTTAATTAAATTACCAAATGAAGAAGAGGAAATGAAGCATTCATTAATTAATAAAATAATTTCAAATTGGAAAAGAAGTTAAATCATCCTTGTTTTCAGATGACATAATCTTATGGGTAGAAAATTCTGAGGACTTCAGCAAAAAACATGTTAGAACAAATAAACAAATTCATAAAAGGGCATAAGATCAATATAAATATCAGTAGCATTTCTATATACTAACAATAAGTCATTCAAAAAAGGAAATAAAACAATCTTGTGTATAATAGCCACAAAAAATAAAATTCTTAGAAATAATTTTAACCGAGGAGTTATAAGACATGTGCAATGAAAACTACAAAATCTTGATACAAACATTGAAGAAGACATAAACAAATGAAAAGATTTCCTGTGTTCTTGGATTGGTAGGAGGAATATTGTTAAAATGTTCATACTATCCAAAGTTTTCCACAGATTCAATGCAATACCTATACAAATCACAATGATTTTTTTTTACAGAAATATAAAAAACAATTCTAAAATTTGTATAGAACTACAAGAGATGTTGACCAGCCAAAGCAATCTTGAGAAAGAAGAACAAAGCTGGAAGCATCTCAGTACCTGGCTCCAAACATACTACAAAACTATTGTAATTGAAATAGCATGCATAGAAACAGACACATAGAACACTGGAACACAATAGAGAGTTCAGAAATAAATTCACACATTTATGATCAATTTATTTTGATAAAGTTGCCAAGAATACACAATCGAAAAAGAACAGTTTCTTTAATAAATGATCTTGGGACAAACTGTATAACCACGAGCAGAGGAATAAAATTCTTATTCTTATCTCATACCATATATTAAAAAAAATCAACTGAAAATGGGTACAATACTTAAATTTAAGAACTGAAAATGAAGTAGCTGGATGAAAATATAGGGAAAAATCTCCCTGTATGATGACATTGGTCTGGGTAATGATTTTTGGATATGAACCCAAAAGCATAGACAACAGAAGTAAAGATGTACATGGGATTACATCAAACTAAAAAGGCTTCCAAACAACCAATAAAACAATCAACAGAGTGACGAGACAACCTGAGAAATGAGGGAAAATACTTGCAAACCAAACATCTGATAGGGGGTTGATATCCAAAATATATAAAGAACCCAATCAAATCAGTAGTAAGAAAATAAATAACATGATTTTTAAAATGGGCAAAGCATCTGTCTATATAGACATTTCCTAAAAAAAATAAATAAATAAAATCATACAAATAGCCAACAGAAATATGAAAAAATGTTCAAAATCACTAATCAAAAGAGAAATACACATTAAAATGGCAATCAGATATCACCTCACATCTGTTAGAATGGCTGATATCAAAAAGATTAAAAAGAACAATTGTCAGAGAGGATGTGGAGGAAAGAAAACCCTGGTACACTGTTGGTAGGAATGTAAAGTAGTTAAGGCTATTATGAAAATAAATATGGAGTTTTCTAAAAATAAAACAAAAGTAGAACCACCATACAATTCAGCAATTTTCTACTAATTTCCACATTAAAGAAGTATGTTGAAGAGATATTTACACTCTCATGTTCACTGCAGCATTATTCACAGTAGCCAAGGTATAGAATAAACCAAAGTGTTCATTAAAAAATGGATAAAGAAAATCTGGAGACATTATGTTAAATGAAACATACCAGGCACAGTAATACAAATACTGCATGATCTCACTTATATACATTATCAAAAAAGGATAAACTCATAGAAGTAAAAGTAGAATGGTGTTACTAGGGGTTTAGGGGGGTGATTTTAAGGAGATGTTGGTCAAAAATAAAAAAATTCATTTAGATAGAAAGAATAAGTTCAACTGGTCTATTATACAACAGAGTAACTATAGTTAATACATTGTATTTTTGAAAATTGTTATGAAAGTAGATTTTGTTCTCACCACAAACACAAAAAATAAGAATGTAAAGTAATGCCTATGCAAATTAGCTCAATTTAGCCATTCTATAATAGCTATATATTTCAAAACAACATGTTAAGTACCAAAAATACATAAAGTTTTTATGTGTCAATTAAAAAAATTGAAAAATTAAAAAATAGACCTACTTATACCCAGGGAAGATGAAGTAATGTATAACAGCATAAAGTCAAAGAAGATGTCATTGCTGCCAAATATCATGGAGAATCCAAAGAGATCAAGATAAGATATTTTCTTGTATTTTAAAAACATTTTCAAAAATGCATAGAATCTGATGCTAAACTTTGTAGAACAGAGGAAAATATATTCCAATACTGGAAAATAGGATCTATATTCTACGTGTGAATTTTTCAGATTTCTGACAGTTTAAAAACAAAAATCCTTTCCTGTTATGTATCATAACTTCCCATTTGTAAAATGAAAAGTTTAGTTTATTCATTTCTAACACTCTTTAGTTTAAAATATTAAAATTCTGAATGTGACAAAAATGCAAAATAAAAAGTTGTATGTAAGTAATGTAAGTAAAATAATTTTGACCTTTCATGCATATTAGATTAAGAAATATACAGAATATGATTTCAAGATATTGTTGATTATGTAAATATTGACCTGTACATATTTTATAAAATTATTTTTTTATACTTTTTATGTATTCTACTTGCAATGAAGAATATCCTAGAACATAGTCCAAACTAAACCGGAGAGAAAAAATAAAAAGCTGAGTCATACCAATCAGATCCTTTGCCCACTCGGAAGCTGTCAAAGCATGGACTAGAAATATGCCATGGGGTGAAGTCAAAGAATATCACTATGATGGGTCCTGAGCCTTTTTTATGACCATATGTGTGCCTAAGATACATTCTTCCTCCATATATAGATATCTCACTCTACGAAGGCTCTAGTAAAGAGGAATATGCCTGACATAGTTGAATAACTAAGCAATTTTTCCTGGTAAGACTGATCACTGTCTAAATGGAGTCTCTAAATCATGAAATTGGATTTACATTATTCAAATTATTAACATAACAACTTAAATTTGTGAAATTTAAAAGGCTTTTAAAATTTGTCAAGAGACAAGTTTTAACAAATTTAGTTTAAGAATCTAATTGGTCTTTATTAGTGATTGATGAATGGGGAGCATCTATCTAAAGATTCAGAAAAGGCACTTGGATGAATTGAGCAGAGGAAGTTGGCTTTATAAGCAGAAAAGAACTGGAAGAAAGTAGAAATAGGGAACAAAAATTGATTTGCATCAGATTACTTCAGTTTACTTTCCTTGTAAGGGTTAAAGCAAAGGGGACTTTCTGATCATGTCTGTTAAAACTGACCTGTTTGATGATTTGGCTCTCATCTCTCTCTGTTCTGAGGTCTAGGTAGGTCAGATAAACAACTTAGCTTCAGTTTCTTGATGAAGAAGATTAGCATGAGTGAGGTCATTTTGATTTGGTCCACTAGGACCTCGTGCAAGAGCTCAGTCCAAATCAATGAACTCCTGTAAGTTTTATTTAACAAATTATTGAGTTGGATTACATTTTAAACACAAATTATCCAAAATAGAAGTTTTCCCCATAACCCATGAATGGAAACTTGCAGAGTAGCAGTCATTGATTACAGGCAAACTAAATCAGGTATATTTCTGTCTGGATATCTGAGCTACTATGAATTAAATTTTGAACCCATATATGCCATTTTATAAATCAAAGATCTCAGGTCATTTTCTGTTCCCTCTGTGTTCAAGTATAGTACAGATGACTTCTAGAGTACAACTTATAAAAAAGAAATATTTGCCTACGCTGTGAGGTTCAAGACAAGGGACTTCAGTAACATCAATCAAAGAATCATATTGAGATTCACAAACAGGAAGTTTGAACAACATGACAGTGCTCTCTAATAGCTTATATAGCCGCTTCCATTATATGTTGAGGAAGTTCCTTCTTAAATTCTTTCCTTATTTTATTCTTGATAGGATGTTCTCCCTTTCCTAGGTGCAACCCTGTTAATAGGTGATAAAAATCCAAGGAGGTGAAGAAGGATAGGCAGTAAAATATAAGTGAGTTACACATGGCTCTTTATTTATTAAATAAATAACTATGATCACCTACCATATATCAGGCACTACTCTATGTGATTGGTATAAAAGATTGAAAAAGACACATGTGGAGCTTACATTGCAATAAGAGAATACAGAAACAATAAAACAATAATAGGATAATTCCAGATGCCATTAAGTGCAATAAATAAAAGATACATTAATATGTCCAAGAGTTTGTGGAGTATGGCCATTTCTTTGGAACAGATGATGAAGGAAGAACTCTGTAAACAGGAATCATTTAAACACAAGTCAAAATCACACAATGAAGTCAATTATAAGACAGTGGGGGAATGGGTAGAAATTCAGGCCAAGGGATTAGGGCCATAAGAATCAACCTCAGTTAAAGCAAGAAAATATATGTTAGTGTGGGCATGATGAGGCGTAGGATGGGAGAGATGAGTTTGCAGAATTAGCCAGGGCTAAATTAAAGAAAGCCAAGGTAAGCAGTGTCAACTTATTTCTAAGTAGAATTAGGTAATGGATAACATTGGTCTCCAAGTTCCTTGGGGTTTGTGTGATCACTTGAATGCATATTTCAACTTCTTTGTGCTTTTCTTCTGTAAATCTTTTTTTGGAGGGATGCCCTCAAGCTGCTGGAGCTTGTCTTGTCCACACAGCAGAGAAGTATCTAAACATATACGTCCACAATCATCCACCCAATAATAAGATAATTAATAGGTACAGCATCTGGTTGGAAACACACTGAGGCTTGACTTTTCTCTCCAAAGTTCCTCTGTGGGAACAGGCTGATGCTATGCTCTGGAAGACTTCGCCTATGACCACACCCTTGTTGGATTTCTCCCTTGCTCTATCCTGCTTTCTCAGTCCCTGCACCATCTCCCCAACAGCTCCTTACCAATTTCCCTGTGAACAGTTCCTTATCAAATCACTTGCATACCAAACCTCAGTTTACTTTGGCGTCTGGGAAATTCAACCTCTGAGAGTTGGAAACCTCTGGAGGAATCTCAAGAGAAGAACAAAAACTAATGCTTTAAAAGTATCACTGTGTCAGTTCAGTGAAGAATGGATAATGGGGATTGAAGGAGAGCAAGGAATAAGGAAAAATGGCAAGCAAATGAAGGAAATCAAAATATTTCCCCCAAAATATTGAGTCGTTAAGCTTAAAGACACTAAAAATACAGGGGAGTGCTCTGCCTCTACGTGCTTGATGGCGGGACACCTATCCTTCCTTACTTGGAGACAGCACCTGCTTACCGCCAGAGAAGGCACCGGCAGGCACCAGAGGAATATGAAAACACACTTTACTGTCTTCTCACTTTTTTTAAAGACTGGAGCTGCTTTCTTCTTTGTTTTGTCAGAATGTAGGATTTATGGTTGTTTGTTAAAATATTATTTCAGCAAGGCCTCTAAGCCACCGACTTGAAAGAGAAATGCTTTTAAACTGAGTTCTCTCCCACGTGATGGGTACAGCACACGTTGACAAACTTCAGCTCGTATTTCTCTTGTTAATCTGACTTTTGTTTTTAGGACAGTGTCTCAACTAAGAACCTAAAAAGGAAAAGAAAAGAAATTGTGTTTTCTCCCCTAACTACTTGGCATGTTAGGGAAAAACAGAGACAGTCCACTTGTTTTGGACCCTACATATGGAATCCTGAAAGAGAACTAACAAAAGCCTGCAGAAAAAAGGTCAGACTTCTTACCAAAGCCAGCTTCTCTCAGACTTCTATCTGTGGTACCTGGTTGAGAGAGTATTATAGCTGAACGGGGCTCTTACACCCACAGCTCAGAAAAATCAAAACTGATACAGCTGTTACAATGGAGAAAGAGTTTAAAATCACAAGCTAAGCGAGGAGGGCAGGATAAATCTCTCAAATCTGCCTCGTTGAGAATCTAGAGAATAAAGTTTTTAAAGGAAACTTGGCAGACAGAGGAATAGGGACTGTTGATTGGTCGATAATGGGGGGGCTGTTGAAACTGTCTAGTTGGTAGTCCTGTGACCAGCAAGAGGACTTCCTGGTGCTTGGGCCTGGGTGGGAGAGTTTGGTCTGTTGGAGTACAAAGTCTGAAAAAGATTTCAAATACCATTCTTAGGTTTCACAATAGATATGATTCATAAAATAAGTCCCATGGCAATCAGATACTACCCCTATGCCCCCAGGAGTCAGGACATGAAGATAGTTTTATATAAGTGGTTTCAAGGGGAAGGTACAAATTTGTCTTTGTCCCTTTCTTTCCAGTTTCAAATTGACAAAAGAAAAGCATTTATATACATATATATAAAATTAGTTCTTTGAATTTGTGACTCTTGCAGAATTTTTGAAGATACCTATTTGGTTATTTATTTTTCATTTTTTGAGAATGGTCTTTGTTTTCTTTATCTCTGTCTCTTTGTGTGGTTTGCCATAAGAAAGAAAATCCTAATAAGATTGTCTCTTTGTCTTGTTTTATTTCATGAAAAGTTTGGTTTTGTAATCAGTGAATTTATTATCTTGTCTCCATCACCCTGGAGAGCATAAGTTGTTGGTCTTATGTCAGGCAGCCCAGCAGAGAGTTTAACTGGGGTCTGAAATGTCTGTTTGTCCTAATATGCCAGCTCTGGGGAATTTGCCTTAATTTGATTGTTTCAATCTTCGTCCCCTTGCTAATAAAGAGCATCTTTTCTTGCTCATGCTATCTTCAGAAGAAACTTCAGATCTTAAAGGAGACTGCATTTTTGTACCTTCTTTGGGGACATAACTCTTGTCTCTGGTTATTAACCATAAAAAGACCTGCTGGTTTTGTGTCACAATTAAAGTAGGTGTACCTTTGAAAACTTGGACTTTTACATCTAAAAGTATTGTTTTTAAGAGTCCTCCCAATCTTTCAGAGATATAAACCTTACCAAGACTTTAAAATGTTAACAACATCCAGGGAATTAGCTGAGCAGCATTCCATCTGACATCAGATTTGAAACAGAATTAAATTTCAGAAAGAAAAAGAAGGAATGATTGCTATTTGTTCAGCTAAAAATATTTTTAAGAGCTCTATAGTTAAACATTGACAATTAAAAACTGATATTTAAATTATATATATAGACCTCTTTTCTCCCCCTAGGAAAGCTTCTTAGTTGACTAAATTTTACTCTTTTTAAACCCCTGCAAACTATATGTTCTTCCTCTGATTCACCTTTTGCCTCTAAGACTTGTTCTTCCATGTAATTCTCTCTGTTCCTGCTTCTGCTTGCTACCCTTGATGCCCCATGAAGGCACCTAAGGAAGATTTTGATATTCTTTGGACTACTTGAGGAAAACAGGAACATATGCCACAGACTCTTCTTTTGGGGGAGGGGAGGAACTCTGTTTTTCTCATGTAACTGCAAGAATAGTAAATAGACAGATTCCTCTCAAATCTAAAGCTGTATTTTCTTTTGCATAGAACTTCTTGATCTCTTTGGCTTTTAATACATATATAAGTGCATATGTATTTTATATACTGTGTCTATATGTATGTATATGTCAATACATATATTTGTATGTTGTCTAAATGAAACCAAATATGCTTCTTTTTAGGGGGGAAAGCAGGATTTATTGAGGACAGAAAAGCCCCCACAGCGAGAGAGGACCAATATTTGCCAGAACCAAATATTAAAGCTATATGATTGCCGGGCTTGGTGGCTCAGCCTGTAATCCCGTGCTTTGGGAGGCTGAGATGAATGAATTGCCTGAGCCCCCAGATTCGAGACCCACCTGGGCAACTTGGCAAGACCTCATCTCTACAATAAATCAAAAACTAGCTGGGCGTGGTAGTGCGCACCTGTGGTTCCAGCTACTTGGAAGACTGAGGCAGAAGGATCACCAGAGCCCAGCAGGTCGAGGCTGCGGTGGCTGGGAGAGGCCACTGCACTCCAGTCTGGACAACAGAGTGAGACTCCAACTCAAAAAAAAAAAAAAAAAAGATATATGATTGCTCATAAATAAATAATCCCAAATATTTTTCTTTTTTGCCCTCAAAAGATACTTTTAATTATAGTTTTGTTGTTTTTATTTTAAAGATGTAAGGTAAGATTAAATATGTAAGGTATACAAATGGTTATTGTACAGGTAAAATTTGGGCCTCATTTTGGTCCCATATCCCTGGGTTTGAGATCAGTTACCCTTACTGATGAAGCGTGCCGGTGCCTGGCAGTTTCCTACTACTGTCAATCCCCTTCTTATAGAACTATGATAATTGTTCAGCGTCAACTTATGAGTAAGAACATGTGGTATTCGGTTCTTTGTTTCTGTGATTGATTGCTGAGTATTATAGACTCTTAAGTCAAGTTGCTGGGAAGTTCATAACCAAATATTTTTCAAGTTCACATTGCTTGAATAGATCTTTTGGTAAATAAGACTAGTTCAATATGGTTGATCTAATAAAAATAACTGTGTCTTCTGGTAAAATAGGCATATTATTAGGTCACACGCTCAGCGGAGGCCTCCAAAATGTTCGGTCAGGCCAACCTGGATTGTGGGTGTCTGGTGTGCGATCTAGTACTGTGTGAAAGATGCAAACAATTGCATAGAAGTTTGACTGGGGCATATAGTTTATTTAAAAAGTAAATTAGAGATAGAGAGACAGAGAGAGAGAGAGAGAGAGAGAGAGAGAGAGAGAGAGAGAGAGAGAGAGAGGAGATTCAACTCCCTAAGGTAGGAAAGGGAGTTAAAACCAGTAAACACGGCAACAGCCAAAGCTCAAAGAGCACTTGGTCACAGCAGAATCTAGTAAGGTAATAGTGATTGGCTGCTCATGGTTGAATGCTTTTAACCATTCCCTTTGATGGGAAAATGTCATTAAGGTGGTTGTGTGGTGGTCTGCTCCATACCACCACCGAGGGGACAGGTAAGCGCAGGTACTGATGTCAGTTGATGGATAGCAGGCAGATGGATAGGTTAGTCACATGATTGCTGCCATGGTGATGGGGTCTGTCTGTGTCATAAAGGTCATGATGGGCTGATTAGATTAACCTGGGTCTTATGGGTGGAGGCAAATACTTGAAATAGAAAAGCTGTGGAGGGGGATTGTAAAACAATTTTCAATAGCTACCTCTGATAAACCAGTTCTGCCTTGGCTAGTGATTAGAGGGTAAGTTAAGTGAACTGCTAGAAAAAACATGAGATTTAGGCAATGTTAAAATGTCTTCTCATTGGGTATATTAAATCCATGTTATGTCCTTTTACATATATTTAACTTAAGGGTTCTTTTATTATACTTGCCTAACATACAGTAATATAAAAATGGTTAATAGAAAAGAAACTTGAGATAAAAGAGAAATGATTCTGTATACAGAATATATTTTTAAAATGATATGTTTTTCAAGGAGGTTATGAAGTATGAAAATTAGTCTTTGTCAAAAAATTGATTTTGTTTAGTTTAAAAGTTATTTGAAAGTTTTTTCAGAATAAATCAAAAAAGAAAATTGTGAGATAAGTTAAATGGATATACGAGTTGGAGAAAAATATAAAAGACGAAAAATGTAAAAAAAAGTTTAGAAAAATCTTATATTGTCAAAGCTAATTAAGATTAGATGGCTATGTTTATAAAGTGTTATTGTAATTAAGTTTAGTATACTAATACAACTGATACAAAGATAAATTGTTTCTTTTGAAAAAAAGATTTTCATATAATAGTATAGGATAATAATATAATATTGTTCACATTTTGAGTAAACTACTATTAAGAAAAAAAGAGAAAAAAGTTTTCCTCATGTTGTCTTTATTAGGTCTTTGTTTGCAAACCTGAGCCTACTCTCTATCAAAGAGTAAATATTTTTATTTTTTGAAATTTTTAAATTATCATGTTGGCTAAATAAATGGTTATTATTCCACCATGACCTGTGATCCTATTATGATCAAGAGTTTTAAAGTTTTGACACATTATAGGCTTCCCAAAAACAAATCTCAGATCTTAAATCAAATCCTTTTTGACCTTAAATAATTTTTGGATATTTTTTAAAATAGCAGAAGTCCAAAAAAGACATATTAGGCCTATCCCATGTGTTAAATCATATGGGAGGCACTGTCAAATAAAGATAATGTTTAACCTTTTTTTGAGCTACCTTTGTATAAAAGTGTTACTAATATGTGTTCCAAAATTGCACGAGCTTTCTAGAAATTCTGGTAAGTCTTGGTATATGTTATCAGTCATAATTCTGATAATACAGGTTTCTAATAACTTTGAAGATCATATTGGACTAGGAAACACTTTCAGAAAAGTGAAAAAAAATTGATAGATTCATAAAGATTACTAAACCAACATCAAGCAGAACAAGAGTTAATTGCATGGGCTCAAGCTGCTAAAGGACTAAAATAAAATTTTATGACTTCCTTTAAAAAAAAAAGCCTTGTTGATTATTTTTACGTTTTGTTTTTTAAAGTCAAGAAACTTTATTTTCTACTTATAGGCTTTTAACTATTTTATAGCAATTGGGTAAAGTATATTTCTGTAGGCAAAATTAAAACGTGTTGTTCTCTCTCCCCAATCCCTTCAGAATTTAAAAACTATGAGTATTCTTATTTTTTAACAATATAGTTACTTATACAAGTTCAATAAAAATGTGTTCTCTTTAGAGGGGCAGTTGAAAACACAAATTATGTTACCAAAACGTTGACTGGGAGGTCATATTTTCAGATATAACCAGACTACTTTAAGAAAATAAAGTTAACTTTAAGGAGTGATTAAAGTTTTTTTTTTTTTTTGAGTTGGAGTCTCACTCTGTCGCCCAGACTGGAGTGCAGTGGCCGCTCCCGGCCACCGCAGCCTCGACCTGCTGGGCTCCGGCGATCCTTCCGCCTCAGCCTTCCAAGTAGCTGGAATTTGATGCGCTACCACGCCCGGCTGATTTTTTGATTTATTGTAGAGATGAGGTCTCGCTGCCCAGGCGGGTCTCGAACCCGCGGGCTCAGGCAATCCACTCACCTCAGCCTCCCAAAGGCGCAGGATTACAGGCTGAGCCACCGAGCCCGGCTCGTGATTAAAGTTTTTAAAAGCACTGGCCTGATACCTTGTCTACTTGGTTCCCTTACAAGGTTTCTAGCCTTGTGGTAAGTAAAAAAATGTTACTTTTTGTTGAACCTGGGGACTTTAAAATATTTTTAGACCTCAAGAAAATATTTCATCTAGGTATTAGAGATGAAATTTGCTGATGAGTCTATGACTTGACTTCCTAATCTGGAAATGTTTTAAAATATCGAATCTGGGATTCCTTACAAATTCAAACAAACAAATTTTTAAAAATTAGCCTGTGAGGCCAATTATGCAAACAATCAAGCAAAGTATAATAGGCTAAGTTTTATTTTACAACTGATTTAGTCTCACTGCAAATATCTTTAGTAAATATTGATGTAATTATAAAAATAAATTTTTCCAATAATAACTATAATACACCTATGATTAAATTCTAGCCTTGCCTATTTTTTTGCATGTTTTTTAAAATTTTTTTATTTTCTGGAGTAAATCCTAAATTTTTAATTTCTTGCTAAATCTGGCTATGAATCTCCAGACTAACATTTGCAATTTTTCTCCCATCTTTCCAACTTAAAATCGCTGAAATTTTGACTGTGCTTTCTCTGAGGCCCTATAAGACAACTTGATGTAAACTTCAGAGAAGTTGCATGATTTACTTATGAACAAAAAGTTCACAGAAATGTCTCATACAAACCACAAACCAGGAAAATCTGTCAGATTATCGCTATTTACTTCTACTTCAATTGTAGGTATTTAAAACACAAATCTAAAAATCTCTTGTCCTCCTAAATCAGAGACTAGTTTATGGACTGCTCCAGGCATTAGCCTTTGTTTTTCTTTTGTTTCCATAGAAATTCTTACTAAATGCCTGTTTGCCTTCACCATGTAGAGAACTAACTTTAATAAAAACCCACCTATAATACCACCTCCTGGAATGATACACAACTGTTCGATTGAACTGACTATTCTCGGGACTAAAAGATTGTTTTAATAGAATATGAGACAATGTACTTAAATTTGTTTTTCCTTCTAATTCCATGTTTTCTCCTTCTTCACCAACCTCTTATCTCAAAGCCTCTAACCTAAGCCTTTACCAAGTTACCAACTTGGCTTTTAAGCTGTAAAACTTTTAAAAAAGTAGAGTTTCAAGGGGGGGGCAGAGCAGAAGAAAGATCAAATATTTCTGCCTATAATACTGAGGATTGTTACAGACTCGAAACATATAAGGTAACACTCTTCCCAGTCTCTCCTTCCCTGACTGCAGGACATAAATTCTTCCTTACTGGAGACAGCACTTGCTTATGGGCCTGGAGAAGGTCCCAGCAG
This sequence comes from Cephalopachus bancanus, assembly GCA_027257055.1. Classification (NCBI taxonomy): domain Eukaryota; kingdom Metazoa; phylum Chordata; class Mammalia; order Primates; family Tarsiidae; genus Cephalopachus; species Cephalopachus bancanus. The sequence continues at coordinate 6,571,300 of JAPVLO010000131.1, forward strand.
GCACCAGAGGAATCTGGGAACAGATATTATTACCTTCCTACATATCCCCACCTTTTAAAAGACTGAAACTGTTCTCTCCTCTGTTTTGTTACTGTATAAGATATCAGGCTCTGTGTTAAAATACTGTTTAAGCAAGGACCATAAGCCACTGCCTTGAGAGAGAAATACTTTTAAACTGAGGCCTCTCCTACATGATGGATGGGTACAGCACATGTTAATAAACTTCTACTTGTTTTTTTTTTTTTTAATTTTTGTTTTCAGCAGATGATCTCAATAAAGAACCTAAAAAGAAAAAACAAAACAAAACAAAACAAAAACAAAAACATAGATGCGTTCTCCCCTGCACGGGCCATTTTAATAATGGAAGGCAAGCTACAAGTTGCCCAAAGTTTTCTAAGAACAGCTATGCACATTGGAACAATTGTCATAAGTGATGCAATGAGGTGTAAAAAGAAAATAGTAAATTCTGTCTCTTTGTGTCAATCTAGAATCAGAAAATAATTGTGCTTTGCTCCTATTTAATTGATAGATTAATAGAGTGCACACATTTATGCTTGAAAAATAAGTTTACATATTAGAGAATGGCTTCAAGATTTTATACTGAGGAGGTAGTTTATCAAAAATGTTTGGAGAATACTGATTTTGACACCTATCACTTTTAACTTCTCTATTATCATGCACTCTATTTCTGGCAGTCTTATGGAATGTTTTTCCTGTGAATGTGACCCAAGTAAAATGTTTTCCCCCTTCAATCCTTCATTTTGAAAGAGAGGAGATTAAACTATTGGGTGCTCCTATTGGTTGACTAATTTGAAGAATGAAGCTATTTAATTTCTTCTGAAGACATGCATAACTACTTGTGAGGCAAATCTGATAATTGTTTATTATTTTCTGAGGATAAGAAAATCAAATGTGCTCCAGATGCCTTCAGTATAATTTTCCATCTCCCATAAATTTCCTTCAGAATGCTTTCTTCAAACAAGGTCAGGGCATTAGTGCTCATTAAGGACTATATACATGCACAACTTGAGAATTCATCAGAAAACCAATCAGTTGTTTGAACTCAAAGAAACCCAGCAAAAATTGCTTGTGCTGATTTTTTTCTCTCACTCAGCAATCCACTGCCCTCTTTTCCATCAAATATCTCTGCTTTAAGATGAAGGTTTTCTTTTTATTCGGGTATGGTCAGGCCAACAGATCAAGAGACAACTGCCACCAAAAAGACTGTTACTCAGAGTTTTCAAGAAGAGAGGCACACAGGCCATGCAAGGCCACATGGGCAAATGCAAAGTCCAGGGGGGAGGCAGCAGGAGCGCGAGGAAAATGTGGCAAGAGTCTTTATTGTGGCTTCCAGGAAAGAGTCAGAGCAAGGGAGGATAAGTGGGTTTAAAACTGGCTAGTTGGATAATTTCATTGGGCTCTGGGTATAGGAACTGTCTCTAGTGGTCTGACACCTGGTTGCAGGAAATTAGGATAGGGAGATAGTGGGAGTACATTTTTTAAAAGAAGCAACTAAAGAGAAAGAAAGAAGAAAAAAAAGGAAGGAGGGAAAAAAAGAAAAATTGTTTCCCTGTGGCTAATTCTTAAGTTAGAATGATTTTAATATTATATTCTAATAATAATTTTATGAGTTTTTAAAAACTACTTTTAATCTTATGTAGATTGACTCATTTAACAGTGAATAAAAATGTAGCTAAGTAGATTTGAGATAACTAAATCACTACTTATTTCATAGAAACGATATTGAAAACATTTTGCATATATTTCAATTTAAGCTTTTGCATAATTTCTCTTTTGTGAATTGTGTATGCCTGAATGATTTCTTCCTTAAGAGAATAGGATAGATTTCTAGTAGTCAAGAATTAAGAACTTGACAAATGTTACAGGAGAAGAGAACTCTTTTGTGGGAGCGTACAATTTTCAGAAAAAAGAAAACAGTATTTTGTTGTTGGTTTTCTTTTTCTTTTTTGATGGGAAACATTTGTGTTCACTGACTCAAATAAAGCACCATTTAATTATTTTAAATATTCAAAGGTTTTAAGGTATCATACTTTGCGTTTGAGGTCACTTTAGCTTTTATTTCTATTGAAACTTTTGCCACTACAAGTTGAACTTTTAACACACTTTCCCTCATTCATTCTTAATCTGAAATTTCTAAGCCTTTCCTGAATACCTGAGAGAATAAATACTCAATGGACCATGCATAATAATTGAAGCTGTTCCTATAATCTCTACAATAAATGGCCCAAGAAGCCAAGTCTCTGCTGAATGTAGCACAGAATAGCCAGGATTTAGTCAATAAGTTTTGTTCCTTAGGACCAATCAGAGAAAGCCATGTATGCTCTCCCAACAAATCACATAGGATGTCCTCCTTCTAGGAAACCCACATCCAACTTCTCTATACCAGTAACTCCCAGTCAGTACATAGCATAACCCTTTTGTTTTTGTTCACTATAAAGCTTTCCCACTCAACTCCCTTCTCTGACTTTGAGTCTCTGCCAAAGGCATATGTTGGTGACTGACTTCCTTGGATAGCAGCTCTGAATAAATGGAGTCTTCATTTAAGTGGTCTTCATTTACTTATTTATTTTCAAATTTTAGATTCAAGAGGTACACATATGTGTTCATTACATGGACATATTGTGTAGTGGTGAGGATTCATCATCCTCCTTAGATGGGCTTCATTTATTTCCACGTGCTTTCTACTTTTCCTGAGACGTTACTTTCCTTTCACTAGTCTTCACAACTCTTTTATTTTTTTTATTTTTTGAGTTGGAGTCTCACTCTGTCGCCCAGACTGGAGTGCAGTGGCCACTCCCGGCCACCGCAGCCTCGACTTGCTGGGCTCCAGTGATCCTTCCACCTTAGCCTTCCAAGTAGCTGGAACTACAGGCATGTGCTACCACGCCTGGCTGGTTTTTGATTTATTGTAGAGATGAGGTCTTGCCAAGTTGCCCGGATGGGTCTCGAACCCGCGGGCTCAGGCAATCTACTCACCTTAGCCTCCCAAGGCTGAACCACCGAGCCCGGCTCTTCACAACTCTTGATTGTGATAAGGCAAGTGATTTTTTTCCATACTAGGTATTTTCTTGAAAATGTGATGATATTACCCCAGACAAGGAGGAACCCAAGTAAAATTGTGACCTGAAGTGAGCTGAATTTGTTCTCATGGCTCCCAGAATTTTTACAATTATTTGTTCTTATCTAACTTCTGACATACTCTTTCTAACTTTTTACTCAGTGATAAAACCAAGATCCTCAACCTTCCCTTAATACCAAACTACATGCCCAGAACATTTTTGGGGTAGTAGAGGCAACATAGGGTTATGCATCAAAAATTATGAATTCAAATTATTTACTACATTTACAGACTGACTTAACCTCAGACAATTCATTTAACTGCACTGAGTTCCAGTATTTTCATCTATTAATGAGAATAATATTGCCTGTTTGATATAGATCAAACTTAAAAATGCATATGAAATGTTTTATAAGTATTTAAGTAAACTCAAATATCTCTCTCCTCATAATTTTTTTAAAAAATTTCATTTTAGCAAAATACACAACATAAAATACACCATCTTAGTCAGTTTTATGTGTACAGTTTAGTAGCATTAAATACTTTAACATTGTGCAACCAATCTCCAGAACTCTATTTATTTTGCAAAACTATAACTGCAAACCAATTAAATAACTCATATGGATATTGGTATATTAATATATGATGAAAAAACATAAGTTCAAAGTATGCTGTAGGTTTGACTGTAGGTGCAGGTTTCATTCTGTAGAATGAAGGAGATTTTGATGGGCAAGGAAGAGCTTTAGCACGGGCCATGCAGTGACCCAAGTCTGACTTCCATTACTATTTATTCATTTTGACTCTCCACAACTATTGTTATCTTATTCCTTTTTAGCCAAAATGATATATCCAAAACCAAAATAAGAACATTTATCTCCTAGTTGAAATCCTTTGGTGGCTTCCTGGTATTCTGAGTACACGATCAAAATCTTAAATATGCCTGATTAGAACTTGTGAGCTCTGTTCCTGCTTATTTCTTCAGCTTTTTTTATGATGTTCTCTTCCATAGGCTGATTCAGCCTCATTGACCTTTTGGTTCCTGGAGAGTTACAGTGCTCTCTTCCTGGGTCTTTCTTTTGTATACATACCTGCTGTGAAGGTGTTTGCCAGTTTTCTTCACTTGGAGTCATTTCCAGAATGCCAGAGAGAAGGGTTAAAGCATCTCGTGAAGTCAAAGCAAGATTGTCTTGTAACAATAAAACTCACTATTCTGTATTACCTTACCAATTAAAGGCAATAAAACTTTCATAGAATGAAGTGTTAATGGAGGAAGTGACACAATACAACTTGTTACAATATTTAGAACTACCAAATGGCAAGAAGAATAAGAATATACCCATTGTTTGAACTGACTTTATATTTGAGGAAAAATCAAGAACTCAAATGCTGTTAGAGCTGGAGTGGGCTGCAAGCCAGTAGTACTGTTCTGAAATGTTAGTGATACAAGTGTCAGCTGGGGAATTTTTTTCTGTGTACAACAGAACAACGAGCAATTGTTTTAACCCTTCCTCTTGTTTGGAGACTTGGCTCTTTCAGGTTAATAAATATACCCAGAGCCAAGCTTTTTAAATGGTGAGTGATGTCATTTATTTTTTAACTTCTTTTTTTCTGAGTAGAGATGAAAGTCCATCAAACCAAATCAAACAATACTAAGTATTTTCAGAAAGTATAACACTCACAGGCAAAAGTTGAGGTGTACTATTCTAGCAACCAATGACACAGTAGACTTAAGTTCCTGTGAATAGTAAAAGAGAGAGTGTGGGAGGAGGTATTAATACTATGCAAATAACAAATTATTTCTTTATACTATGGAAAACCAGCTAAAGCTTAGCAACAATCTTAAAATACTTGGAATGTGTGAAAATCTGGTCATTGCAGTCAACTATTTTCATGTTCTTTACTGTGATTTTCTTATGGAAAAGATATCCACCCTGAAGATATTATGTGCTACTTGTCAGAAAAATTTAAAGTCATGAAGATACAGAGGAAGACAGAGAAAAAAAGAGTCAGAAATGTTTTCTTCAGGCAGCTAGCTATAATTTTCTGATTTATGCTAGCAGACTTGGTTGCCAGATACCATGGTGGTTAAACCACATCCAAAAAATATGACAGATTCCTGGAAAGTGAAACCAAATTGTTTTAATTAAATACAAAAAAGATGAAACTGGTACACTTCTAAGGACTTTAAAGCTATAATTTGTGTGTTAATGCATAGTAATTAATTGACTTTTGAAACACTTAAGGAAATAACTAGAGGTGATTTGTTTTCAGTAAGTTATAATTTCAATTCAAGAATAAAAAAACGGAAACTAAACTGGGCAAAGAATAATACTATTTGTAATAGCGATGGTTTATTTTTGTCAATTTGTGTTAAAGTTTTTGTTTTGTAAAGTGTATACTCACTTTAAAAGAATTAGCTCATTGTAGTATAATGTAGTGCTTTCATTCTTTGTCAGAAGTTTAGTACTTTTAAGATATTTGACTTAACAATCCACAATTATAGCTTATGGTTTGGAAAGAAAACTGGTTCAAGGTCAAGCCTGTAATACTCAATATGGTAGATAAATCTGTTACAGAAATCCTAGCCCATCTCTCCAGCTTTTACCATGTCACCCCCGCTTTCTCTCCCTATACTTCAGCACAGCTTAATGCTGATCATTTTCTGCCCATACTTTATGCTTTCTATATCCAAATTGCTCTTTATAGTCTCATCTCTGGGTTTCTCCACTCTTACTGCTATCTCATCATATAACATGAAATAAATTGGGATATTAAATAATAGAAGGTAAATTTAAAAACTTGTAAAATATAATAAAATTTTTATATCATCATAATATCAAGAATGTGGAGTAAAATCGAAACAAAATGAAATAGTTATGCCCTGTATGTTGCACAAAAATAAAATTCTCTGTAATTGCTCTTTTTAGTTCTAAAATGGGTATTGTAATAGAAAAAATAGTTTCTATCCTCTCACATTTTGTGACTGGGCCTGAAGTTTAAACTGATTAAACACATATTCACAAGAGAAATGTGTACAAATTTTGATGTTAATATTTTTACATGTATAAGGAGGCCTTCATACATAAGGACTAAAGATCAAAGAAGGTGATAAAGCCTCAGCGCTTATACCATTTTAACAAAGAAAAATACATTGTAGGAGATGTATCAAGAAAAAGGAAAAAGAGGCTTAGGGTAGGAATGGTAAATTATGAGAAAGTGACTAGGAAATATATGGAAAAAACTAACAGAAGGTAACGATTATTTTAGTAAGTTTGTTTGTAGAGATTCATCTCAGCATTGACTTCTCATGTCTTACGGTAAAAATGTGTCTCATTTCTTGGTACAGAATAATTAACCAGAATAATTAATATGCCATAGTAGTATATTTTGGAGTAGAATTTTCTGATTTCTTTCAGCATAATGTCACTGAACCTTGAAGGGCATTTTAGAGATTAAATGAGATAACGCATATAAATCAAGTCCATTGTTCTATATACAATACAACTTGGAATGATCTTGGATTTATTACATTATTTTTAAATTTTATATTTAATCCCTTAGCAAATCAAGCTGATCAAACTTTCAAAATATGCTTTTGGAGCAATCACTTATTAACACCTTCACCATTATCACTGCAAGGAAATGAGCAACAAACGTAAGTGTCCCCAGCTACAAGCTTTGCAATCATTCTTACCCTCTGAATCTTTTAAAGGGTCACTCCCTGTTGATCCATTTTTTTTTTGTAAACAGTCAACTTACATCATTACACTTTTTAAAGAACTAAAGTTATTTCATGTCACTCTTAGAATAAAAGGTAATGTTTCTGTTATACTTGCCAGACTAAGTTATTTGATCTCTAGCTCAATAGCTAATCTCATTACTCAAATACAAACAATACTCACCTTAAGGATTTTTTCACTCTTAACGCCAAATGAAATATTCTATACAGATATCCTAGTGACTTATTTCTTCACTTCATCTGGTTTTTATTCAAATATTTTACCCTCAAGGATTCTTTGATTATCCAAATTAAAATTGCACAGCCTCTCACTTTTAAATTTTATTTTTATGATTCATTTTTATGTTATATTCAATGCTGTCTGCCATTTAATTGTGTATCTATTTATCAAACTATTAATCTATTTATTTATTTGCAATTTTGTTGCCCTTTCAGAATCTAGATTATAGGAAGGCATCTAAGTTTATTTTTGTTTTCTAATTTAAAATTAATTAATAAATAGAATATTACCAATAGGTAACTATTAGAATATAAAATATAACACAATAAAACTAAAGTATAACAAAATCATGTATCTTATTACACATACTCCTCCAAACATTACTACATTACTGTGAGATTGGTATTTATCATATATCTGGTTTTAGAGATTAAATATGAGAATAGAAAAGCTTAAATCATTTTTTAAACATATTGTATCAAGCAGCTTTTTCAAATCTAGCTTTTTTTTTGCCACCAAAAGGTCCTATTTTCTTTTACTTTTTCTCTTTTTTTTTTGAGTTGGAGTCTCATTTTGTCACCCAGGCTGAGTGCTATGGCATGCTCACAGCCACTGCAACCTCTACCTGTTGGGCTCAGGTGATCCTTCCGCCTCATCCTTCCAAGTAGCTGGAACTACAGGCATGCACAACCATGCCCAGCTAATTTTTTGATTTGTTGTAGAAACGAGGTTTCGCCAAGTTGCCCAGGCTGGTCTTGAACCCCTGTGCTCAGGCAGTCCTTTCTCTTTGGCCTCCCAAATTGCTGGATTACAGGCTTGAACCCCTGCACCCGGCTAGGTCCTATCTTCTTAACAGTAATGCCACATTTTTTTCAGAGAAATTAAGATGCGACATGAACTAATCAATGGTTAATCAATGGTCAAGCATAACATTAAAATTACCTGAGGAATCTTTAAAAAAAATTACTGAACTACAGACATCATTTCAGGATAATTAAATGAGAATATCTGGGAGCAGAGACTGAGCATTTGTATAGTTCTGATTCAGATACCATATGTTTTGTTATAGCTAAGCTTCTATTTATAATGTCAACTTTGGAGTTTATCCTTATCTTTCTCCTTTATCTTTATATCCCTGGAAAATATTGAGAAAAATAGTCATTAAATTACTAGAAGTACATTCTAATACCAAAACAAAAATGTAGTTTTCATAACACATTGACAAAGGTAAAAAGATAAGAGATTTTCAGAATTAGCAAGAATTCAGGAAGAAAACAACATGTTCCTGCACTGCCTAGTGAGAGGCCAATTTGAAAATATGTATTAAAAACTTTAAAATGTGAATGTCCTGCGACTCATCATTTAATCTCTAGAAGTTAGTCCTATAGAAATCCTCACACAAATGTGCAAAATATACAAATAAAGACATTTATCTTTGCATTTCTATAATAGGTAAAATACAAATAAATTAACTTGAAGAAGAAATAGAAGACATTAGCTAGGATAGAGAAAAATTAGAATAGAAAACATCTACTTCTGATCTCTGACAACACATGCACACACACCTCTTACCCTTAGATATATAAAATACTGTTTCAAAAGAAAATTCAAACACTGATGTTATGATTGGCCACCCTAACTGGACAGGTGATGTCAAAGCAGAGCTCTGTTCTGTTCTAGGCACCACATTGAACAGTTTCAGTTTGGTGATGTTGGCATCACAACTCTGGCATAGGAATAGTCCTGATGAAGCAAAACTGAAAACAGCATTATGAATATTTCTGAATTCTAAGCCAGAAAAATAGTTCAGTTCTGGTTGATTACCTTCTGCAGCTGGGATAAAAAAGAATTCCAAGCACAAAACCAAAATAATAATAAAAAACATAAACAAAGGCAGGTATTGTGATCACCATTTAAGAAATAAGGTTATAGTCCAGAGACCCTTCTGAGATCTGGCTCCAGAGCAATGTTTGTTTGGTAATGTAGTCAAGAGCAGGCTAATAAACAGGTCATGAAAAATGTATTTTTAAAAAAGGTAAAGAAGTTAAAGGGAAAGTTGGTCTAGGTTGCTAAAAATACACAGATATGCTGTTAATCAGGAACACATAAACAAATATAGAAAGTTGAAAGGAATAAAGTCAATTAGTAGACAAATATATTCATGTCCAAAGCAGCAGGGTTGACATTAATATCAGATAAATATTTGCAGAGAAAAAATATATGCTAGGCAAGCAATGTTATCTTACAGAAATAAATGTAACAGTCTACATTAGAGATATTACACTGTTCATTGCACTAAATGAAATATCAAAACATGACATATTTTATTATGTTATGGTATATTAAATAGAAGCACAGTTTTAAAAAATGATATATAACAGCAAAAGGAGTTTGACTACCACCATCTCTGCAACACTGAATAAATAAACAAAAAATGTCATAGATAAAATAAAGTTTCTATTAGACTATTGTCAAGTGTGATTTGACTTTCTGAAACGGGAGCTAGTCTAGTATTTGGGAATGTGTGTAGGAGTATCACGTTGCAGTTTTATTTTGCATTTATGTGATGATTGATGACACTAAGCACACTTTCATAGGCTTATTAGCTATTTGGGTACACTGTTATTTGAAGATCTTGTTCAAGTATTTCATCCACTATTAATTTGATGTTTCCATTTTCTTACTGATTTATGAGTTCTTTGTGTATTCCAGATGTGAATTTTTAATACCAAACAAACATACTTTTATTTAAACATCCTTTCATTTAAAGAACCCAAAGAAAAAACAGATGGTAGATAGAGCAGAAAAGAACTTTTCAGTTAAAATAACATAATATTTATGAAAATATAGAAAATTCTACATTTTACTCATAAATAATAGCAGGCTGTTAAAATTAGGAAATATCAGAATAGGAAAGAGTAATCTGAAAGAAATGTGATAGTGAAAATTACACATTTAATATTCCCTTTGAATAAAAATTTAAGAAATAAGAAAATAGAAATAAAATGCAAGAGAAGAAATAGAAATAAATACAAGAAATAGAAAAATTAAATGATGAATTCAGGATGCTAAATATTCACATTTAAGGAGTTCTAGAAGATGAGATTTTTGTAAACTGGTGATAGAATTACAAATTAAAGAGTGATCCTAAAGAGAGGAAGAGAGGTCTCTAAATATTTCCAGGATTTTTTTTTAAAGAAAACAACAGGGGTTTGTACACACAATTATGAAATAGATATTGGAAATTCTTAACGACTATTACTGGAAACTAGAAATGCATAAGACAACACTTTTAGAATTCTGAAAAAAAGTCATCTCACCAAAATATTGATCAAATAATGACCATTTCAGAAATGCCTAATTTAAAAAATATTTATTTTCCCCTGAATCTTTTCTTAAGAGGCATTCCAAATAATTGGTTCATCAAAATAAGGGAGTAGGATAAATAGGGAAAGATGGAGAAATCAAGAAACATGGAATTCAAAACTGAAACTTAAAAGGGAAGATTTCAGTCCAACTGTGAAAATCTGGCAACTATATCACAGGCCTAACAATCAATCCCTCAGTAGAATGTTCTGGAAGAGAGTACCCCAAAGCTAAACAAAACAAAACAAAAAATGAATGAATTGTTATTTTGAAAATAACACATATATTTAACAGAGTTGGGGGAGACTACCAAAGTATACACAGAAAATAACATCAATAGAAAATGTGAAGAAGTGCACAAGAAGGTCTCTATATTAATTTGTTTAGTCTGAACAATATTGTCATGGTCGAAGAATGCAAATACCAACAAACAATTTAACATAATTTTATCATATAATTATATAGACATTTTTGTATACATATTTGAAGAATATGTAGAGGGGATGCTGAGGGGAAATTGCTTGTAAGAGAATTAAATCACTTCTTATAAAGAAAGCAAATAAGGCCAGGTGTGGTGGCTCTAGTCTGTAATCCCAGAACTTTGGGAAACTGAGGTGAGAGAATTGCTTTAGCCCGTGGGTTCAAGACCAGCCTGGGCAACATAGTGAGACCTTGTTTCCACAATAAATAAAAAAATTAGCCGGGCATTGCAGCACGCACATGTAGTTCCGGCTACTTGGAAACTTGAGGTGGAAGGATCAATGGAACCCAGCAGTTCGATGCTTGGGGTAGCCATGTGCATGCTGCTGCCCTCCAGCCTGGGCAATGGAGTGAGACTCCATCTAAAAAAAAAAAAAAAAAAAGAAAGAAAGCAATATGTCATTTGCTTTTGGGGATTTAATCATGAATTGGTTGCCTACTCCTAAGTGCATAAGTGTGTCTCCTATGTTTTCTTCTATGATTATTATAGTTTGAGATTTTAAGTCTAGGTCTTTGATCCATTTAGAGTTGATATGGTGATAGGTAGGGAATGTGTTTCATTCTTATGCATGTGGTCAGCCACATTTGCTAAATAAAGTCTCTTCTCCCCAGTGGTGGTTGTTGCTGGTTTTGTTGAAGATGAATTGCTTAAGAGATAGGGTTTTTGCTTTTGGAGTCTCCATCCTGTTCCATTGGTCTATATGTCTGTTCTTGTACCAAGCTGTTTTGATATTGTAATCTTAGAATAAAATTTGAAGTCTGGAAATGTAATACCACCTACTTTGTTCCTTTTGCTGAGGATTGTTTGGGCTATTTGTGCTCTTTTTTGTATCCATGTGAATTTCTGTACTGTTATTTCCAGGTCTAAGAACGATGTTGGTAATTTAATGGGTATTGCAATGAATCTGTAGATTGTCTTGGGTAGGATAGACATCTTGAAAATATTGATTCTTCTAGTTAATGAGTATGGAACATTTTTCCATTTGTCTGTGTCTTCTTTGATTTCTCTGAGTAATATTTTGTACTTCTTGTTGTAGGGATCTTTCACTTTCTGGTTGGATAGATGCCAATGTATTTCATTTTTTGTGTAGCTATTGTGAATGGGATTGTGCCTTTTATTTGGATGGGACTTCATCAAACTGAAAAGCTTCTGCACAACAACATAAATCATTAAGAGAGAGGGGGGACTGTGGGGGCCAACCCCTGCAGGTTTTGGGGAGTCCCTGGAAAGATGTGGCAGCCTCGGTGAAACTGGAAGGGATAGATAATAAAAGAAAGAAAGAGACTGGACTCTGTCTAATGCAGAAGCCGATTCTGTAGGAGGGATGGATATTAAAAGAAAGAAAGATGGAGGGATAGATATAAAGAGAAAGAAAGAGAAGGAAAGAAAATGGACAACTGTTCAATGGATTGAGCAGAAGCCATTTAATGGGACCAATCGTAAGTCTTTTATCCCAAATTTTCATAGGTTAAATCACAAGACTTTCACATGAACCCAAAGCCAGGTGGATGAGGGGCATCCCCCACCCACCAGGTGTTTCCTCAAGCATGAGGAAGGACAATCCCAATTAAATCACCAGACTATTACGTGAACACAAAGCCAGGTGGATGAGGGGTGACCCTCACCCACCAGGTGTTTTCCCAAGCATGAGGAAGGACAATCCTAAAATTATCTCACTCTTCCTTATGTTTGGTTAGTGTTCTTCAAAAGCAATACAACAATTTTAACATCATAATATTCAAATAATCAATAACTTCTAAAGCTTATGCATACACAACACCTAATGACCAACTTAAATCCTAATACCTTTCTATTTTGTGCTAATTTTACCTATACAATAGAAACTCTTAATTATAGCTCAAACCAGTTCCTAAAGAATGTTGCCCAGTCCAAAGTACATGCTGGGCCCTAAGGAATGTGGCCCAGCCCAAAGTTCATGCTGGGCCATTTCTGGTAACTCTAGATAATCATCTACACCATCTAAAGCTGAAAACAGCTCTCCATATGTATATACTAATTCTACAAATGTACTTTTAAATCTTATAAAGAAGCTTGTTCTGTATAGAAGGCTCCCAAATGTGACCTGAGTTTGAATTATATCTAATACCTAAGCCGAAACGGCAGTTTGTGGGAAACAGTAACAATGAGTTTCTAGAGTGAGCCATGCCTGTCACAGTCACAGAGCCTTCAGCTTAGATCAACAGAGATCCTTTTGGCTCAAATGAAAAAGGGAGGAGGAAATGGGATCAACAGCTCCCAAATGCATCCTAGTGGTCTCAGGATCCACAGCCCACCTTGATCCCTAATGTTCAGGTGGGCCTCCGTGGCTGGCTCCCAACAGGAGACAATGCACAGAATGGGAAAATGATATTTGCTAATTATATATTTGACAAGGGCCTAACACCCAGGTCCAAAAGGAAATCGAATGAGTCAAAAGGGGAGGGGTTCCCTGACAATAACACTTTTAAAAAGTTGGAAAGAACATGAATAGACACGTCTCAAAGGAAGACAAATGAGCAGTCAATAGACACATGAAAAAATGCTCAGCCTCACTAATCATCATAGAAATACAAATTAAAACCACTTTGAGATATTACCTAACTCCAATAAGGATGGTCATCATTAACAAATCAAAAACCAACAAATGCTTGCCAGGGTGCAGAGAAAAGGGAATGCTGATACATTGTTAATAAGAATGCAAATTTGTTCAACCTTTATGGAAAATAGCATGATGAGTTTTAAAAGAACTAGAAATTGACCTTCCTAACAATCCAGCAATTCATCTTCTAGGAATATACCTGGAGCAACTCAAATCATTCTACAAAAAAGATACCTGCATACACATGTTTATTGCTGCACTTTTCACAATAACAAAAACATGAGACCAACCCTGCTGCCCATCAAAAGAGGACTGGATAAAGAAAATGTGGTGAATATACACAATAGATTATTACACAGCCATAAAGAAGGACAAAATTATGGACTTCTCAGCAATTTGGATGAATTTAGAGTCCATCATACAGTGATTTATCACAGAAACAAAGAATTGAATACCACATGTTCTCATTCATAAGTGGTCCCTGGACATTTACAACCATGCTATAAGAGAGGGATTAACATTCACAGGACACTGCCAGGGGAGGAAGGAAGGGGAAGGGCACATGACATCACAAAGGGTAATTGATCCTAAACCAAGGGAATTGAGGACCAGTTGGAGGCCCAAACTTCTCCTGCATGTAGATTACTTATGTACCTAATCCTGACTTCTACTGTATATCTCAATAATAAAATAAAGAGAGAGAGAGAGAGAGAGAGAGAGAAACAGAAAGAAAGCAAGAAATTTCTAAAATAAATCAGTTCCCAAGATCAGCATATCTTTTAGATTATACAGTTAAGTATTGGACAACAGAAATAGCTAAACGAGTTGGAAATAGGTTTGAACTGAACTTGGCTTGGATACTATGGAAGTAGGGATATTATTTTTCCATCATAATCTCTTTAGATCAAACTGACTTTTGAAACATATGTACTGCATTACTTTAGAGAAAATTAAAAGTCAACTTTAAATGATCAACATTTTAAAATACATTACTAAATATTATAACCTCATCATTACACTCAAAATAATTTAGAATTGTATATATTTGTTGATATATATATTTTTTCAGTCACCAAAATATCGATAGAGAAAATATTTTCTAGGACCCAGACATAGTAGAATGCCATTAATTTGAAAGAGTTTGCATATTGTTGTGCCTGATTCTAATTAGTACTTACAAAAAATGATTGCTAACAATGATCAAGATTGAGAAAATTGAAACTACTGATGGAAATATTAATATTTGGAACATCATTCTGATTAATGTACTCTTTCAGTACTTAAAGGAATTGGAAAAAGTGAAGAACTTGAGTAATTGAGGTCATTTCTCATATAAATCTGGAATTCTGCAGAGCTCACATAAGTGTAGATGTTCTTTTGAGTTTGCTGCTGCAAGTCAATAAATAGCCCCACTAATTACTAGAAATAAGAGAAACTGGGAGGGCATAGTATAATGATTTATGAGCTTTACTTATAATTTGGTAGAAACATGACCCATATGCAGAAACACGCATTCACAGGCATTAGACAAATGAGAGTTGGTAAATTTTGATACTGAGGAGTTAAGTGTATCCACTTCAAGAGACTTTTCAGAAAATATCTTGTATTTGAAATGAATACTTGCGCTATCCTCTGAGAAAGAAAAAAAATTGTAAATTTAATGGAGGAATGCTTTTTTTTGCAATTCAATAATTTCTGTTTAGTAAATTAGATCTTTAAAATGTGCTTACATACTGGGCAGTGAATAGTTTTTTAATCAATGTAAATATTAATGTATTTTTTTCTTCCTCCCCATTAGTCACCATATTGAGCAACTACTGAATGGCAGGCATTGTGATGAGGTTTTAAATACACCTATAAATATCACAACCAATCAGAAAGTTTCAGGACTATTCTGTGAATGAGGACATTTATGTTCAGAGATATTAATTAAATCTCCTAATATCACAATGCTAGCACATGGGAAAAATATAGATCTTTCTGAATACAGATGTAATACTTTTCCATGATATCATGATGCCTCATTTTAAACATATATTCTTTCAATTAGCAAGGGTTCATCGCATGCCTAGTATCTGTAATACCTTATTCTTGACACAGAGATAGAGTTAAATTAATTGCAGTCCTTCCCCCACCCCCTTTTTTTTGACTCATAGTCTAGTGGAGAGAATATTCACATAAACGTATTTTGGGAAGCATGAAAATTTGGCTTTGGCTTCTGTATTCCT
Organism: Cephalopachus bancanus; assembly: GCA_027257055.1. NCBI lineage: Eukaryota > Metazoa > Chordata > Mammalia > Primates > Tarsiidae > Cephalopachus > Cephalopachus bancanus. Next base: position 6,587,012 of record JAPVLO010000131.1, read on the forward strand.
TTTTAGGGAAATTTTGTGCAAGTTTAGAAGATGAATTAAGAGCAGAATGAGCAGAATGGCACAACAAAAATTCATGAGAGAGGAAGACTCCAAAATATCTCTGATAAATCATCTTCAATTATGATATAAATAATAGACTGCAGAAATAAAATTTTATAAGGTAGAAAAATGCATAAAAACACCATATTGTGTTCACATTTTTCAAACTTTAAAACAGAGTTTTCACAAATGATTTAGGAACAGATTTTTAAAATTTATTTTAAGCCTGTAGAGGCAAAAATTTGGAGGAAAATCTTATTAAAATGATTGCAATAGAATGTCAAGCATTTTCTGTGGAAGGATATCAAAGAATTTTTATTTTTACTCAAGTTGTAAATTCTAAGTAACAGAATTCTATCTAGAAGACATGTTGCTGAAACACTTGTTCTTGACATTTCTGCTGTGCACACCAGCAAGAAAAGTTAGCAATATTATTGAATAAGTACTTTTCTCATTTTTTTAATAGCAGCTTTAGGCATAAAGATATGAATCATTTTTTTTCATGTTTGACTATGCTGAATTAATGATCTTAATTATTTTGAAGCTCTATTTGTTGAGAATTTTCTGGATCTCACAAAGCTTAACTGAGTGAAACTGATTGATGAACTATTTATGGAATGGAAAATCAGTAAGGAAAATATCATGTAATTGTGACTATGTGGCAAAGACTAAGAGTGACATGGGAATAAGCAGATATGGGCATTTTGTTTACATTCTTTAGTATGTGTCAGAAAAGTAATTATAGCACAGCAAATGTAGCAGAAGTACTGTCCTTAAGTGAGAAAATAGAGGTTTAATGTTATCACTTTACTTAATCCGAAAACAATCTATATGACATAACAAAGATATCTTACATATCTTTGTCAGATATCAGATGGTCAAACAAGATAGAATTGAAGTTATTACACTTTTTAAAAAGATTGAGCTCAGGAAGCTTTAACACTGTATTACATTATACCAATGACAATACCAACATACAAGACAGCTTGCTTGTAGAGAACAGAGTTTGTTTGTTAGAATCTGCTAAAGAAATAACCAAACTGGTATGACTTGAGAACAGAAGCATATATTACATTATGCCTGCTATAAAAAAATCCTCCAGCGTTTTGCTTCACAAAACTTGCTGAAATTAGTGTGCATAAAGTGAAATCTGAGATACAGGTGGGAATTTGGAGATTTGTTATAGGGAAACCAATTAAATTAAATTTTTTTCATTGTTATATTGCTAAATCCAAGGATTAAAAAAAAAAGTTATCTTAAGTAAATGTTAGACAACAATGAAGCAAAAATATTCCTGATAAAGTAATATGTGAAAACATTTTAAAGTCTTCTAAAAATATGCAAAATTTTCCTCAAGCAATACAAACAACTTCAAGTTGAAGGATTGATTTGATAAACTTACAGGAATTAAGAGCTGATATAGCTTTACGTAGATAATAAAAAACTTTCAAATTTAGTGTCAATGTCACCATCAATAGTAGCTTGTATTGGCAAATTACTCTAAACCAATTTGCATATCCACCATCCATGGTTGCAAGTGCATGAATAAATTCGTTTCCTAACTAAATATTCAGACTCTTAAATCAATGAAAATGTGACACAGACACTAAGTGAGCACATGCTGTTGAAAAAATCCTTAATGCAAGATTACCACAAACCTTTTTGTAAAATTTATTTAATTTTTAAATTTTTTAATATAAAAATGTGGGGTACAATTCAAGGCTAGGTGTACAAATGTTGATTATGCAGGTACCCTTGTTGACAAGCGGACCTTGAACAATTATAATACTATAAGAAAGCTATTGACAGTAGTGGGAAACTGTCGGGGATGGGGGTGGGATTGGCAGTTGAGGGAAACTGCCACAAACCTTTAATTTGAAAAAAATTTACTTTCTGTAAAGTTCAATAATATGAAGCACAGTATAGGGAGTTACGCCTGTACAATACACTGCTCTTCTGCATTCTTCTAGCCCTCATCCAGAGTAGAACCAACTGGATTACTAGAAGTCCATCTCTAAGTCCTCTTTATTAATTTGCATATGATTATTCTTTAGCAGAAAGAGAACTTCGCAATTAGGGCTCTGGAAGTGGGTGTTATATCCCATACTCAGTCAAGCTTCACTGTGTTCTCGATTAGCTTCACTCTTGTGGTCATAAACATATAATCATTTTGTAATTTCTCTATCTTAATTTTGGCTATTTTTCTCTAAGGTTTTGTGGTCTCTACATTTTTCCAGAATGCGGGGAATTCACACATTCAGGGAGTCCTCACTTAAAGTCATTGATAGGTTAATAGAATCTTAAAATCATTTGGTGACTTTATGTTAAATGACATATAACAAGCCATTTTTAAAAACTCATCAATGTTATAATAAAACAATGTTATTCAAAGGCCTGCTGTATGTCACTTAAAGTCACAGTCTCCTAGGACTTACAGTGATGTTAAGTGAGAATTTACTGTCCTCTAAGACTTCTCTGTGAGTTATCATATTATTTTCTCTCTTCATTTCTAAGGCCCCCACCATAAAATTTCCTACATTTTGCAATTCTTTTTTGAAGTATGTTAAGATGGCTTAGGATGAAGCTAACTAATGTTATTGATATTTGGTCCACGAGGGTCTATTTGGTTTAGTACTGAGTTTTTTTTAAATTTAAAGAAACGATGGTGTTTTAGTTCAAATGCAAGAATTTGATTATCACAAAAGTAAGATATTTAAATTATAAATTATACACTGTTCCAAAAGGCTTCTAATATTATGAATGCTTTTCTCTAAATCACTGTGCCATTATTTCCCAGACAGCCTGGCCTGAGGTAATTAGTTTTGCTTCTGTTTGTGAAATCCATTGAGTACAGGTCAGTGAATAATGAATGTGAATCAGAAAATCTTCAGCACGTTCATTTTTAAACAATAGTCCACAATGACTAGTTGTTTCTGGTGTAGTCCCCACTGGACTAGGGCAGTACAGGGATCCAGGATGCCTGACACTGGCTTCCCAGTCCTGGATGATGTGAATTAGGTCTTAACACGTTGTCTTAATATTTCAGCTTTTACTCTAGTTAGGCACACACAGACGCTTCCTCTTCATTAATTTAACTTAAATCATAGGAAAGTAGACCAAATTCAAATCAAATAGTTTAATAAATTTTTTAGAAACATAATGCCTTGCAATCTTTTAGGAGATGAGAATGGTACATGTGGAAATTGAAAAGTATAGAAAATCATCTTACAGGGTAAATGAGAGGGTGAAGTGCCTTAGGTGGCCAATTTGTGCCTTAAAATAATATTAATTTACATTTGGGGCTCTTGTAAAGGAAAAGAGTGGTAAAGATTATTTTTAAAAGACTTAAAAGTGATCTGATATTCTCAAAATAATATTCAAGATTTGAGAATCTTTCATGAAAAACTAATGTGAAAAATTTTATTTTAGAAACACTGATGAGCGTACTCAGCTGTTTTAATATAATCAGTCAGTACAGTTAAATAACTTGTGCGTACATTTATATTTTTATGTTAATTAATTTAAAACTTATTTATTTAAAATAAACATAAAGGAATAGTATAAACGATAAATAATAAAGTTTCTGATTCTAGAAATCCATAGGGAACGTATTCAATATTCTCATTTACTGGGCCAGGTGCAATGGTTCAAGCTTGTAATTCCAGCACTTTAGGATGCCGAGCCTAGAGGATTATCTGAGTCCAGTGGTTCAAGACCAATCTGGGCAACTTGGGCGAGACCTTGTAACTACAACAAATCAAAAAATTATCCAGGTATGGTGGTGTGCACCTGTAGTTCCTGCCACTTGGAAGGCTGAGGTGGAAGGATCGCCTGAGCCCAGCAGGTTAAGGCTGCAGTGGCCGTGAGCATGCCACTGCACACCAGCCTGGGCGGCAGAGGGCGACTCCAACTCAAAACAACAACAACTCTCATTTACTAAAACTCTGTGCTTACTTTTTAGAATTCTTTGATGTCAATGCATTATTGTTAGTATGTTTTCCAAACAGCGTTCATCATCCACTTTCTTGTCTCCATCCTGACTCAGGAGCATGGCAGTTAGAAGAGGCTTTGGCAGAGAGGGTTAGCAAGGTTAGTCAGTCCAGGTCTTCAAACAGAATCTGATGGAGGGAGCTTGGTGTTTATAACAATCCCTAATTCCAGGAAGTCTATTTGGAAAGTTGGCATGACTACAATTGCTTCTAGGTGAAGATGTCATTTATATGCCAAGGAAGTGATTACCATCAATAGATAAACTCAGGAACATGAGTCATAGACAATGAGTGATAATAGCATCTTGGGCCCCAGATTCTCATTGGAGGTGGATTAGTCAGCCAGTTGGACAATAACGAGTATAAAAAGCATATGCCAGTATAGAAACTTCAGTGTACATAAGCATCAGCTGGGGTGTTTGTTAAAAGGAACTTTCCATCATGCCACTTTTAGAAGTTATGATTTAGCAGATATATTTTGGAACCCAGGAAGCTACAGTTTTAAAAAATAAACCTTTAATTTTGGAACAATTTTAGATTTGTGGAAAATTTGTGAAGATAGTACAGAGAGTTTTCCTATACCTATAACCCAGGGAATTGTGTTTTTACCCAGTAAATATGATTCAGATGCATGTGTTTTGATACTCTCACATTGAGAAGTATTAATTTCTGCTACTGAGGAAGTGGAATGGAGAACGTCTGGATTTCAACCACAGATTGCTCCTTGTGGATACATCATAACCTGGATGTTAGGGCAAAAGTTAATGAGGGTAGCAGAGTACAATGGTAGAAATTATAAAGTGCTATCAGTCATTGCCCGTGTAGTGTCACGACTGGTAATGTGTTTAAGTTTTACAAGATTGAGAGCGTGAGTTTGCTGTTATATTTCCCTCTTCAAGCAAGAACAGTCCTAACCAGAGGCTGCAGAAGAAGCCAAAGGTGTAAGGATTTTATTCAATATATTGAACTAGTTACTAGATACCTGTTTCTTGAACACCTTATCTATAGGTTTCTCTCATATAATTAGTCAGGAAACTGCCACTATTAATGGCACAAGTATTCAAAGTGTTAATACCTTCCAATTGTCTTGATTTCAAAATACAGATGATCTCTGTCTTATGATGGTTCAACTGAAAATCTTTCAACTTTGCAAAGGTACAAAACCAATACACATTCCGTCAAAATTGTGCTTTGAGTACTTATACAACTATTCTGTTTTTCACTTTTTGCACAGTAGTCAATAGATTACATTGAGATATTCAGCACTTCATTATAAAATAGACTTTGTCTTAGATAATTTTGCTCAACTGTAGGCTAAAATAAGTGTTCTGAGACATTTAAGGTAAGCTAGGGCGAGGTTAAGTTGTGATGCTAAGTAGGTTAGATATATTAAATACACTTATTAAATACACTTATTGACTTCACACTATTTTTAACTTATGATGAGCTTATTGAGATATGACCCCATTATAAGTTGAGGCACATCTGTACAACTTAGGTACCATTCTGTATACTTTGTTTTGGATTATAGCAATATAAACCAAAAGAGAGCAAAGAAATGCAATCAACAACTATGTATTCTAACAATTCTTTAAAGGAATGCTGAACATGTACTTCTGAACATGAGACTTAGAAAATAATTTCATCATTTAATTGATGGACTAGTTTCATGCTTTAATGGGTGAATCATAGAAATGAATATAAATTCATTGTAATGAAAGAATTGATAGATATCTGACCATGCTATGACAGCTGAATTAATGTAGTGAAGTGTCAGTATTAATGATAAACATTAATAAATTCTGCATATAATTGAATTAAAATTATATAAGACAACCTTTTGCTTTTATGTGAAACCCATTTAACCAGGCAGAGATACTGTTTTCTTATGCCTAATGTGAACACTTAATTTCAAAGTACAGCACATAGTACTAGATTCTCAGAGAGATTTCATTTATATCAACTAAGCTTATCTTCAGAAAAGCTAATTTTCCTTACTGTAATATCTTCAAAATAACAGCTTTGGTGCTAAAAGTTCATATTATAAGTTATTATTTTTGAAAGTAAATTGAGTACTGATAAAATATCAAACATGCATAAAATATATAATACCTACTAGTTCTTGACTTCCCTTTTTAGTAATAGTACACTAATAATGCGATAATGCTAGCACAGTCTAGGTTTCTGATAGGGTCTAAATTGTGCATTTGTTTTTGAGTTGTTTCAAAGCAAAGGTACTTTGGTTTATTCCGTTATTATATTAGTTCTTGTGATAATGAAAGAAAGATAATGTTAAAAACAAGGTACAGCTACTATTCATTTTAAACTTTTAGTGTATTATGTAGCATCAGAAGAAGATATATAGCTGAACCTTTATTTGATTCAAAATAGTTGAACCTCATTCATAGATTAAAGAAATGGGTCTGATATCATATTTTGAAAATGTAACACAGTCACGTGGTAATAGTCTGCCCCTTATCTTATTATCTGAAGAGAGATATGTCCAAAAAGAACCAAATTGTAATTAGAAGTCAACACTGTGCAGGACTTTGATCACCATCATTTTTAGATTCTGTCACATTTTGGGTTCCACCCTCTACTGCAACATACATTCCCTTTGAAATGAGCCAGGCCATTGCTTTTGGCTCAGGGTTGACATTGTATGACCTTATTCTTCCCTCCCCCTTACCCAGCATTCCATAGTTCTACTTCATGCCTTAAAGTAACTCTTACAAGACAAATTGGGAAAATCATATGGTGTTTGATGCAATGGAAAATAATTTTATGCATATTCAAATTTGAAGCAATATGCATACAGGCAAGTTTAGTCTCATGCAAAATCTATTGGAAAAAAAAGAATCTTAAGAATTATGATGATAGCTGGACTCAGTGGCTCAGCCTGTAATCCCGCGCTTTGGGAGCCTGAGGTGAGTGGATTGCCTGAGCCCGCGGGTTCGAGACCCGCCTGGGCAAGTTGGCGAGACCTCATCTCTACAATAAATCAAAAATTAGCCAGGTGTGGTAGTGCGTGCCTGTAGTTCCAGCTACTTGGAAGGCTGAGGTGAAAGGATCGCTGGAGCCCAGCAGGTCGAGGCTGCGGTGGCCGGAGTGGCCACTGCACTCCACTCTGGGCGATGGAGTGAGACTCCAACTCAAAAAAAAAAAAAAAAAAAAAAAAAAAAAGAATTATGACGATCTCTCCTCCATTAGAATCTAAATCATAATTTTTAAGATGTGAAGTTTCAGTGTATATAACCTTTTTCAGCATTAATTGATCATTTAATTCCAGACCAAACAAATGTACCCTGAATACCCAATAAAACGTGATATTTTTTTTTTCGGAGTTTTATATAATCTTTGTATTTATCTTCTCCAAATCCTATAAGGTAATTATTATTATGCTCTTTTTCTAAGGAAAATGAAGGTAAGTAAAGAGAAGTGAGCCATTACTCACGGACAGCACAGACACATGCTGAATCATTAAGAAACAGAATCTGGTACTAGACCCTGAAATTTCAGTTCTAATTGTCATTCTACAGCACCAGCAAAGAAAAGTTAGATGCTCATGTGAGATCAAAGGATGAAGTAGGAGGGTGAGGATAGGGATTACTGGGATTTCGAGAAACCAGGGAAGAGGAAATAGTACTATTTTCCCATTTTTAGTCTCCTTTCCAAAGAAAGAGAAAGTCAGGAGGGGGTGAATAATCTTGTAATCCAGGGTAGAAGCATCTCCTCTGACTCAGGCTGGATAGTTAGAGACTTAAGTCTAATTGGGAAAACAGAGCAAAGTGATCTTCTCAGATGAAATGCATCTTATCCATGTCTAAATGATAAATAATCTTGCATATTACTAAGATATATATGTGTTTGGCTAACAGTGAAGGTGACAATTCATCAGATTTTATTGTTTTAATGAATTAACGCTTGTAAGTTAATTTTAATGGGGGAAATGACTTCCTCTTAAGTTGGAATTTTTCGCATAACACAGTAATAGTCTTTAATAGGTCAAAGAATAAGTAAACTGGAAAAATTCTCACGCTCCACCACTTTACTGAAATCAAGTTATTTTTTTCATGAGGTTAAAAGCTCAAATACTTGACTCTTTGGATGCCTAGCCTGTTTTCTAATTTTAGATAAATCTAAATTTTATTGAGTCATAACTTTTAAATAGTAAATCTTCTTGAAATAAACTAAGACTTTTTTTTTTTTTTTTGCATTGCTTTTTGTTGATTTGGATATGATGAATTCTTGAAATTGTATTGTGGGAAATGACCTTAAAAGATTTTTCTTTTCTGACCGTATCTGACAAGATTTTATTACACCAACTGAACACCTCCAATAATTAGGAATTTATCATGTGCAAAACATGGCATAAATTGCTGGTTAAGAGCAGACTCTGAAGTAAGATTTTTGGGAGGGAGTAAGTCTTACTTCTGTCCTCCTATTGTGTCTCATTAAATTATGGTGATAATTTGATGAGTTAATACACCCAAATTATTCAAAATGGAGTATAACTTGGTAAACACCATGTAAAGATTACTTTTTCATAACAAAACTACTCATTTTATTTCTGAACTGATATGCTTTTATTTGTTTATTTATTTTTGAGTTGGAGTCTCACTCTGTTGCCCAGGCTGGAGTGCAGTGGCACTTTAAGCCGTCACCCCAGTGTCAACCTGCTGGGCTCAGGTGATCCTTCCACCTCAGACTTCCAAGTGTCTGGAACAACAGGTGAAGGCTACCACACCTAACTAATTTTTTGATTTATTGTAGAGATGAGGGCTCACCAAGTTGCCCACGCTGATCTTGAACCTGTGGACTCAGGCAATCCTATCATCTCGGCCTTCCAAAATGCTGGGATTATATGCTTGAGCCACCGCACCCAGCTGGATATGCTTTAAATGATTACAATATATCTTTAGTTTTGGATAGTATTTTACAAACTTTTCTCATGAAAGGCCAGGTAGTCAATATTTTCAGCTTTGTAAGCCATGGGGTCTCTGCTGCAATAACTTGACATTGCTTGGCACTGTCATAAGAGTACAGAGATTGTCACTGACAATGCATGAATGTCAGTGATTTGGTGGCTCAGCCTGTAATCCCAGCACTTTGGGAGACCGAAGTGAGTGGATTGCCTGAGCCTGAGGGTTCGAGACCCGCCTGGGCACCTTGGTGAGACCTCATCTCTACAATTAAAAAAAAAAAAAATTAGCCGGGTGTGGTAGTGCGCGACTGTAGTTCCAGCTACTTGGAAAGCTGAGGCGGAAGGATCTCTGGAGTCCAGCAGGTCGAGGCTGCAGTGGCCAGGAAATGGCCACTGCCCTCCAGTTTGGGTGGGTGACAGAGTGAGATTCCAACAACAACAACAACAAGAAAACAAAAAGACAATGCATAAATGAATGAGTACTGCTTTGGTTCAAGCAAAATTTATTTACAGAAACAGGTGATGGGCAGATTTGATCCACAGTCCATATAGTTTGCTGATCTATGATTTACAAGATTATTTAAATTATTTTATACTTGTTTTTTCCAGACTAGAGCATGCCTTAGACCCAAGTTGAAACAAACATTCCCTATAGAAGGAAATTATACACTTCATATCCCCTTGACAATGAATGAGTTCATCATTAACCAGATGATTACTGATTGCCTATATAGTGGCAGAGAAATGATATTCAGAGGGTCACTATTAGAGTGCAAACTTGAAAAGGAATATTAAGGCTGATTTTATGTCTAAAATATTACCGTCTATCCAAAGAACATGTTGAAAAAAAATTTAGATAGCTTTTAAATGAAGATGTTACACCTGCTGGATTATATTATCATTTTGAACAGCAGAAAAATTCATATTTATATCATGTATAAAAACCTTGTCTGCAAGTGTATTATAAGAACTCAGCGGTATAGATCCATGGCAATTTAATTAAGATAATGATATTTTAATAAATAGAGGTTTAAATAGGGCATTCGATGGTTAGGAATTTAAATTAAAAGTGTAAAATATTTAGACAATTTTTAAAAGATCAATACCAATTTGAATTCACTGTTTTATTTCAAAATTATGCATAAAGCATCAGGAAAGAAAAAAGAATCAGTTAATAATTTTAAATAGCATTCTTTTAAGAATAAGCATATAAGAAGAATAGTATTGAGCAATTTCTAGTTTTAAAAGTATGTGCTGAGGCCTGGCTCAGTGGCTTATCCTGTAATTCCAGCACTTTGGGAGACTGAGGTGAGAGAATTGCCTGAGCCCACAGGTTCGAGACCAGCCCTGGCAATTTTGTGAGACCTCCTCTCTTCAATAAATAAATTAGCTGGCATGGTAGCACATAATTCTGTAATTCTGGCTACTTGGAAGGTTGAGGCAGAAGGATCGCCTAAGCTCAGCAGGTTGATTTTGGGGTGGGTGTGAGTGTGCCACTGCACTACAGCCTGGGCGACAGAGAGAGGCTCCAACTCCAAAAACAAAATAATTAAATAAAGTATGTACTGAAAGTGCTTTTTTATAGCTGACGTAGTTATAAATTTACATAAGATTTCTAGGTCTATATATACATGAAGATATTTTATAGCTGAAATCTAAAAGACAGCAGGAGGCAATGCAATTATAGACTTTTTTCCTAAGTGTAAACTGATCGGATATAACGCTTAATGCAAATTATTAATAGAATTGGCAGTGATATTAACATTTTTTTTACTGTTCTTTTTTGTGTAAAGTGTACAGGACTGCTGGACTAGGCAATTCATCTTGGGGTGATGGGGGTATTGGCAGAGAGCAGGCAAGAGGAAATTGGAACTGGTTACAGGGAATGTGTAGTGAAATAGGTATATTAGTAGTATCTAGTAATATGCAGCTTCTGACATTCAAAAAGTGATTATGAAATTGGATAATAAGCTTTCAAATCAGATGCTGTTCTAAGGGAGGATTCGTCAGATATTTTCTGCCCCCACTTAGTGCCTCAATTGTCATCAAGCTGGTAGTAGTAAATACACAGAGGTTCACAGGGCAAGAGAACACTCTAATACATTCTTAATGCTTAGCTAGGGTATGGAAAGAGGGGATGTCACAGGGCATTAAAAGAAAGCTCAATTCTTTATACTTCCAGGGAATGTAAAATTTCTATACTTCTGACTCAGGATGAGAAGATCAAAACATATTTGTTGAAATGAGAGGAGTAAGAACCTACAGTGGTGGGGCATTCTCTGTTAGCTCCTACTTGGAACTTAAAATAATCTACATTTCAAGCTTCTGTGTTTCAGTCTGGGATACAACCCTAGACGAGGTTAGTCAGAGGTAGAATTTCAAGGTAAGCTCTCTTGAGTCAGACTAAGTTAGTGTTTATTAGTAATCTTGAGTACTGGGCTAAGAGACATCAGTCCGGCGGACCGACTAGGGTGACCCTGCAGGAATGGCTGGGTGGACATCTGGAGAAGTGGGCTGGGAAGAAATAGTTATAGATTTAGGTATCTGAAACCGGTGAATTTGGTTCTTGAAGGACATATCAGGCCTGGAAGGAATCACTTACTGAATAAAATGTAAATACATAAAATAAAATTAAAATAAACTTCAATGTATCATTTTCAGTTTTCAGCATCAGGAAATGGCAGGAAAATCAATATCCAATTGACATGTGGTATTGTCAAACAGATCAACTGATCCAAACAGCACATCAACAATGTCCAGGAATAAGTCTTTTTTATATTCCAACTTAAAAAGATATATAGCCCTATCTCTGTCACTCCATAATCCCTGTCTGTGTTCATGCTGCTATAACAAAATTTCTTAGACTGGGAAACTTATAAACAGTAGAAATTTATTTCTCGCAGTTCTGTAGGCTGGGGTAGATCAAGATCAAAGCACTGGCAAGTTTGGTATCTAGAGAGAGCTCAGTCTCTACTTTCAAGATGGTACCTTGTTGTTTCTCACATGGCAGAAGGGGAAAAGGGATGAGTTGTTCCCTTGAATCTCTTTGATAAGGTCATCAATCCCATGAATAAGGGCTCTGCTTTCTTGACTTAGTCACCTCCTAAAGACCCCACCTCTTAATTACTAATATATTAATGATTACATTTCATCATATAAAATTTGGGCAAACAAATTTAGACCATAAGCTCTCCTAGAGGCCATTTTGGAAGAGGGGGCAGAAGTTAGGATGAAATATATGAAAGACTTTTTTATAAGAAAGAATGAGCACAACTTCAAGGGACTCTTATAGTTATCACATTGGTTTAACATTAAATCAGAGTAGACATTATGGTAAGTTTCCCAACCTTAACAGTAGGTACATACACTAATGGAAGACCAGGTTCATTACAGATGAAAACAGTAAATTCTATGCAACTGAAATGTAGTAAAGCTATATTTTGTGATCTTGCTTCTAGATCGCAATTATAATTCTACCACCGTTCTCCGTAGAATCTCTTCTTTAGACACATCAATAATGTTTATATGCTACAAAGAGTTAAACATATATTTTATTAATTACAGAATGAAAGATAAAGAACATGAAACTTAGTTAACAAATACATTTAAAAGATCCCCATTATCTTATTGCTTTAAAATTCCTCTCTTCCAATTATTAACTTATCCATTGTAAGTAATAATTTATTTAAAATGCTTATTAAGTATTTCATGAGCTTCCTGCTCTGTTATGTAGGCTTTAAAAAGATGTAATGTAATGTCTTCACTCTTGGGGAACTCATTTAGAAAGACACAATTTGAGTGCTTGTAAAATTCGATACTAACTCTAAAAAATATCAGTGGATAAAATAAAATAACTGTACAAATAATTATTATAGACACTTGGAGAAAAATTACCATAGGTTGAATTTAGAAATTCATAGCTTATTTGTAAGTATACATAGTGAAAATGCTAGATTGAGGTAGACAGGAAGGAAAAGAAAAAATGAGGAGTGGCAAAAGAGTAGCATTGAAATAGAATCAAAGTAAAGATCTATGTTAATGAATAAGCAAGTACAAATATACTAGCAACACTCAGAACTCATATAACATTAACAACTCTATTGTTGAATCATTTTCTCCACTTGTATATGACTTGTCACAGAGCTAGTAACTAGAAGGTCAATTATGGACTAAAATGTTTGTGTCCTTCAAAAAATTCGTTTGTCAAAATCCTTACCCCCTTATGTTAATATTAAGAGGTGAAGCCTTTGAGACGGGATTAGATCATAAGGAGAGAGTCCTTAGGAAAATTGGTTCACTTCAAAAGGGGTCTAGAGAGCTCTTTCCTTATTTTGTGCCATGTGAGAGTTAAAGAACTCTACTGTCTGCAGCATGGAAGAGGGCTTTCACCAGAATGTAACTATGCAGGTGGATGGAAGAAATAAATGTTGTTCAAGCCATGCAGTCTATGGTAATTTGTTACAGTAACTCAACTGACCAAGCCAAGATCTATACTTGAACTCAAATAGTTTAGCACCTTGTCTCAAGTGCTTTGCAAAACTGAAAGACTCAGACAATGTCAAAGGAAAGTGGGCATTGGATGTCAGATTGAAGAGTTTAGAGTTAATTAAATAAGAAACATGGTATCATAAACAGATCTGCATAATAGCAACTTCTGCTGGAGTTTATATTTAGAAGCCATGAAAAGAAAAGACTATATAGGGAATATAACATCAACATAAATGTTAAAGCTTTTGGTTTCATCAGATGTGGCTTTGAGTCTGGGTTATAGTATACAAGCTGTATCACAATAAGTTGCTTTCCTAATCTATAAAGTGATAATGATAATGTCTATAACATAAAGCAATACAAATCCCAGCTCATCAATACAAAATATATATCAAAATGCTATATGTACATTTTAAAATGTTACTAGATTAATTTTCTCAAATTCAAAATAGGACATTATGTTGTAAAGTCTTAAATGTGTGATTAAATGTGACAGTTTTATAAGAAGAGAGGAGAGGGGTTTGGGATGGCCATGGCTAGTTACTCAGGATTACTTGTCTCTCCACTCCAAGAGTACAGATTAATGGTAGTGTAATATCAGCAGACTCAGGGACCAGGTGCTCAGTATTTGGTAAAGTAAGAATTTAGAAAGATTTTTGAAGGTGCTTGTGATTTAGGGTAGGAGTGGAATAGCTGGCATGATATATAGAACTACCCACCTGGTTAGATGAGGGATGACCCTATAAGTGTAGCACACATTAATTAAAACTCATTTCAGATGTATCCCAATCATCCACAATGTAGAATATTTAGAAGCATAGTACTTAACCTCTGGTTGGAGGGCATTGGTGAGATACTGGTTAAGATTATTACTAAACACAGAACGCCAAGACCCACTTCCCCTTCCTGAGAAATAGTCAACATGTATTAGCCAAGAACACGGATCAATTTCCTGGGGATAAAGAACAGATTAGAGGTAGAGATAGAAGGTGCATAGGCAGAAATCAATGACAGTGATTTCAGCAACACAGTGTAGAGTAAGTATTTGATGGGTGCATTGAAGTAGTCACATATTTGGGCCACTGCTTTTGAGATCGTGTATATGACAGCTTGAGGACAATGAGGAACTTCAGCAAGTTGAACACTGTTGACTTAAGGGCATTGAAACATATGCAATTATGTAACAAATTTTCTCTTTGGTATCCCCAAGTCCTTCAGTGCAGAGAAGAATTAGTTAAGAAATTTTAAACAACCAGTAGAATCTTTATGAACCAAAGTAGAATTCTTTTCCCATGCTTTTCTTTTTTTGCTTTTAATTTTTTAAAGATGTGGGGTACAATTCAGGGGTTCCTGAAAATACAGGTACCCATGTTGATGAGATGTATTCCCCTCCCCTGGCAGTTTCCCACTACTGCCAATCCCCCCCCCCAGCAGTTCCAAATACTGTCAATCTTTCTTATAGTATTCTAATAATTGTTCAAGGACTGCTTATGAGTGAGCACACGTGGTACTCAGTTCTTTGTTTCTGTGATAGATCACTCAGTATTATAGACTTTAAGTCCATTCAAGTTGCTGCAAAGTTTATAATTTTGTCCTTCTTTATGGCTGCATGATATTACATTGTGTGTATGTACCACATTTTTAAAAATCCAGTTTTCTTTCGATGGGTAGCACAGTTGGCTCCATGTTTTGCTATTGCAAATAATGCTGCAATAAACACGCATGTGCTCGTATCTTTTTCATATGTGAGTTGAGTTCCTCCAGGTATATTCCCAGTAGGGGCATTGCAGGGTCATATGGAAGGTTGATTTTTAGATCTTTTAGGAATTGCCAAACTGTTTTCCACAGAGTCTATACTAGTTTACACTCCCACTAACAGTGTGGAAGTGTTCACTTTTCTCTGCATCCTCTCCACATCTGTTGTTTTTTGAGTTATTGATGATGGCCATCCTGATTGGTTAGGTGGTATCTCAGTGTGGTTTGAATTTGCATTTTTTTTTTTTTGAGTTGGAGTCTCACTCTGTCACCCAGACTGGAGTGCAGTGGCCGCTCCCTTGATGACTAGTGAGACTGAGCATTGGCATTTTCCTAACCATAGAAGTGAAAGAACTTTACAAAGAAAATTATAAAACACTACTCAAAGAATTCAAAGAGGACACAAACAAATGGAAAAATATCCTATGCTCATGGATTGGAAGAATCAATGTTATTAAGATATCCATTCTACTCAAGGTAATCTACAGATTTAATGCAATACCTATTAAATTACCAGCAGCATTCTTCTCAGACCTGAAAGCGATAATATAGGAATTCATATGGAAACCTAAACAACCACGAATAGCCAAAACAATTCTCAGCAAAATAATAATAATAATAATAATAATAATAATAATAATAATGCAAGAAGTATCATACTCCCAGACTTTAAACTTGATTATAAAGCTACAGTAATCAAAACAGCCTGGTATTGGCACAAGAACAAGCATGTAGACCAATGGAACAGAACAGAGATTTCGGAAGCAAATCCTCAATTTCTCAACCAACTCATCTTTGACAAAGCCTCCACCATCACCTACTGGGGAGAAGAGAACCTATTTAGTAAATGGTGCTGGGAAAACTGGGCTGACCACATGCAGAAGATTAAAATAAGAACCCTACCTATCACCATACACACAAATCAACTCTCAATGGATCAAAGACCTAACGTAAAACTTCAAACTATAAGAACCTTAGAAAACACAGGAGACACCCTTATGGAAATTGGAACTGTCAGCCAATTCCTAAACAAAACTCCAAGTGCCCATGTCGTAAGAGATAAGACAGAAAAGTGGGACCTCATCAAACTGACAAGCTTTTGCCAAGCCAAACAAACATCAAGAGAGTGGAGAGACAACACAGTCTGGGAAAAAATATTTGCCAACTGTATATCTGCCAAAGTCCTAACATCTAAGATCTACAAGGTAATCAAATGTGCCAAAAATAGAAAAATAAACAGCTCCATTACAAAGTGGGCAAAAGATATGAATAGACACATCTCAAAAGAAGACATACAAGCAGCCAACAGATATATGAAAAAAATACTCCCATACTTTTGTTTCTGGTGTAATTAATTCAGAGAACTTTTTAGAAAAGTAGAATTTTGGGGGAAACGAAAGTATTATTCTGAAAACTGTATAGCACATTTTACTGGACACAGCACAAGTTTCCATGCTTTGGAGAACATTGAGTGCCTGTCCATAGAGAGTGACTTTAGGGAGGGTATCTTTCAAGCTTCTAGAAAAGAAATAAAATGACACAAAACTAAAGTTCTCAAATGATTGGGCACTTACAGATTAATAAAACTGGCAGATAAGTTCATGTACCTAAAACTATTATATGTAAATTTGATAAATAGTTCGTGGAAAGTAACATTACCATCTGGCCTTAGTAATGTTTTCTCATGAAAGATTCATCAAAGGCTAGATAAACACTGAATTTGCTCTTTTTTAAAATTTTTATTATAAAGATGAGGGGTACAATTCAGTGTTAGGTATGTGACACTGAATTTTCTAGACTGGAGAATTACCTGGATTATGGTAAAAAGGTAATCATTCAAAAGGCATTTGCTATTTTCCTAACATTGTTCAAATACACATAGTATTGATAAAGTTTATTTCTGGATGTTACAGGTGATGGTATAACATAAAAAAATTTCATTGCCTCATATTTTTGAGAGGTTACCACCTAATTTGCAGCATTTCCAATTATATATATGTGTATATATACACACACATATTATATACACGTATATATATGTATTTATATGTACACACATATATATGTGTACATATGTATATAATATATAGGCATATACATTTAAGTATTTACATTCGAGGTAGTAAAACATCTTTTAAGACACATTTAAATGTTTTAATGCATAAAACCATATCATTTATTAATAAAGATAATATTACTTTTTTCCAATTTTTATGACATGTATTTTTTCTTTTCTCCAAGTACAAGTTTTAATAGAAGTGATCAAAGTGGACATTCTTGCCTAGTAAACCACTTGTATTCCTTGAATAAATCAAATGCAGTTAAAATGCATTATCTTACTTTAAAGAATTGTTGAATTTAGTTGTTTACAATTTTAATGTTCATGAGAAACACTGGCATTTAATTTTTTTTTTTTTTGGTTATATCACTTTAACTTTGAAATCGCTATTATATTGACTTTATAGAACAAGCTAAAAATGTTTTGTTTTGTTTTTTATTTTTTTAATCATTTATGATTTATTGCCCTGTTTTGTTTTTTTCTAATTCTCTGATTATAAGTTATTCATTAGATGTAAGGATTTAGTGGGGCATTGAGTTTACTTGGTGAAAAGAGATTGAGTTAGTCAGCTTGCTTAATAAAGGTCTACTCAAATTTTTAAAACTTCTTTGTTAACCTAGGTAATTTATATACTTTTAAACAGATTTTTCCATTTCATTCAAACTTTAAAATTTCTTGACATATTTATTTATATTATCTCATTAATTTTTATTATATTGTAGGATCTCTGGTACTGTCCTTTTTCCATTCATAATATTAATTTTTTTATTTTATGAACAAAATCATGGCCTTCACAACAACTTGGATGCAGTTGGAGACCATCATGCTAAGTGAACTACTGAGAAAACAAAGAACTGAGTACCACATGTTCTCACTTATAAGTGGGCTGTGAACACTAGACACACTCGCACAAAAATTGGCAGGCACTGGACACTGCTAGGGGAGAGAGGGTCGAGAGAAGGGGACACCTGACAACACATTGGCTACCTGGTCCACTATTAGAGGGAGAGAGGGCCAGTTAGAAGCTCAAACCACATGCAACTTACTTATGTAGCAAACGTCCACTTGTACCCTGCAACTCAATTTTTTTAAAAGCATAAATTAATGTTGGAAAAATAAATAAATAAAACACATATTTTTCTTTCTTCATTTTTTTCTCTTGGTTCTTCTTACCAGGGGTTTCACAATTTTATTATTTTCTAATTTTAGGCATTCTTTCTTTCTATTAAACATTTCTTACTTTATTATTTTTTGGTATTATTCTTTGCTAACATATGTTTTTAAAGGTACAGGTTTCTTTTTCATCAAAGCTTTATGCATTCCACAAATTTTGACTATTGTGACACTTTTTATAAAATTTCCACCATGAATTCTGCTTCGATGAATGGTGTGTAAAAGGTGTGTTATTTATTTTCTAAGTATTTGGAAATCTTTGACTTATCTTTATTATTGTTTTCTTGCCTAATTTCATCGTGCACCCCATGATTTTAAAGTTTGCTAACATTTATTAGTTTGAACAAATTGCCAATATATATAAATGTTCCAAGAACACAAGAAAATAATTTACATTCTGAAATTCTTAAGTGGTTTATATAAGCCAATTAAGTGATGCCATTTAAACTTTTTCAAATCTTCTACATGCATATCTTGTTTTACCAGTTATTGAAAAAGAGAAGTCAGCTCTTACTAGGATTGTAAACTTAGATATGTCACATTTTACTTCCCATAATTTTTAATTTACATGATTTTAGAATGTGATTTTAGATGTCTGTATAATATAATTTGTTTATCTTCCTAGTGGACTGACTTCTATGTTGTTAAAGAAACTTTTTCTCTTTATTGCTGGTGATTACTCTTGGTTTAAAGTCAATGTTCTTTCTATTAGCCATTTAGGTTATATCTGCTTTCTTAGGTCTACTGTTTGCCATCGTTTCCTTATGATTAAGGATGTATTTTAAAATAATACAACTTGGGATTGTTTTAAGAGCCAATATGAAAATACTTTTTTTTTTTTTTTTGAGTTGGAGTCTCACTCTGTTGCGCAGACTGGAGTGTAGTGACTGCTCCCGGCCACCGCAGCCTCGCCTGCTGGGCTCCGGTGATCCTTCTGCCTCAGTCTTCTGAGTAGCCAGAATTACAGGCATGTGCTACCACGCCTGGCTGATTTTTTGATTTATTGTAGAGATGAGGCCTCGCTGCCTAGGCGGGTCTCGAACCCGCGGACTCAAGCAATCCACTCACCTTAGCCTCCCAAAGGCACGGGATTACAGGCTGAGCCACTGAGCCTGGCTAATCCTTGTTGTTTAATTGGAGTGTTTGTCGATTCATGTGTATGTTTCGGTTTAAATTCACAATTTTACTATTTCTCATTGGTCGTACCACTTGTTCTATACACATTTTTCTCTTTCCTTGGCATTATTTAAGATTAACTAGAATTTATTTTAAATATTTTTCTTCTTTATTACTCTGTCATTTATTGACCCTATAACTACCATTTTGAGAGTACCTTGGAAATTACAATATGCAAATTTGCTTACTTAAACTGTCATATGCAGTAGTATATTAATGGTAGTCTAGATAATGCTAAAACTTTAGACCATTGCTCCACAAAGTGCTGTCCAAAGACAAATAGTACTGGCATTACCTGGGTGCTCGTTAGAATTGCAGAATTCTCAGGTCTACCCTAGACCAGGGCCTGAAGTTTTCAAAGAATCCTGGGTATATCTTAGGTACCTTAAATTTGAAGAACATTGCCTTTGAAAACATTAACTCCAATTATCCTCATTCCTGTCTTTTTTTGTCATTGTGTCTATATAATTTAGTTTCAAAATATTTTAAGATTCTGCAAGTCATTATTATGATTAATTTATAAGCAGATAGATTTACCCAGCTATTTACTCACATATTAGATTTAATTACATATTCAGTCCTTTAATTGTTTTTCCTTCCCTTCTTCCTTCCTTATATACTCAGGTTAAATCTGGAATACATATTTTTTCTTTTAAAGATTTCTTCAATATTTACATTATTGTGGATGAGCTGGTGTCTAACTCTCCATTTTTTGTTTTCAAAACGGATTTATGTGATTTTTAATTTTAAAAGATACAATCACTTAGTATAAAATTCTAGATTTTGCTGCCCAGAGTACCTAGCACAATGTTATGCCATATTAGATGCTCTATGGATTTGGTGAATTAATAGTTTATTTCTTTAAATATAATTACCTCAATTGACTTAAATATTTGACATGAAACCCAGTTGACAGAGTACTGGAGTGTATGTCTCTTGTGTTTTTCTTATTAGAAAAAAGTGAGAATTTATTGAACATAAAAAGCAATCAATTCCGCTCTTATACTTCTTTCTGATTGTGGAAACGATCCTTATAAAATCTTGTATATGCCATGTACGATGGCTCACACCTGTAATCCCAGCACTATGGGAGGCAGAGGCAAGAGGATTGCCTGAGCCCAGGAATTGAAGACCAGCCTGGGTAACTTGGAGAGATCTCATCTCAAAACAAAAAAAAAAAAAGAAAAAAAAATCCATGTATATATTGATTATAAGAATCCCAAGGCTGTAAGGAGGTCACAAAAGTTAAACCAATGACTGTATTCAATTTCAAAACTTGATATCAAAGCATGTTAATATGTAAAATAATCCTTTGGCACCTTCAGATTTCAGTTAAGGTTGCAATACTATAATACTATGCGTTTGCTTTTTTGATAGGTTCACATTTGACTATAGTTGATTATGAATAGTCCTCAGCAAAGGTTGAAGTGTGTATAGGAAATTACAGTTTCTCATGATATGAGCATATCTTAGTTGGGAAAAAAAGTGGTTGAACCCTATAGTCATAGAAACATTGTTCAAACTCAGGATACACTGAAGACTTAAACATTAAACTCCTGTTTAAATCTTACTGCAAATTAAAGGGAACATCTAGAATTGTTCATATCTAGGTTTTGTATCAAGCATTGTCATCCATATCATTTTAGTAGTTTTTCTATTCACGGTGACAGCTGTCAGTGTTTAGCAAACAAACAAAATTCTTAACAACTGTTTTTGTTCAAGTATAACTCTTCTAGTATGTTTTGTTTTACATCCTGGGAAGAACAAGAATATAGAATATAAATATTTCTCACATAAGCTAATTTTTATTACTATTTTACTTTAAAGTGTCTATAAATAAGCATTTGCTATTTTTAAAATAACTTATTGTACATCTATAATGATATAGGTAAGCCTAATTTTGAAAAATTATTTAGCATAAGCCTACTAAACTGCCACCAATTTAGATTCTAATCTGTTGTAAAAGACAGCCAAGAAAAGATATCTTATATGCTGTTTTTATATTTCATAAATGCTATAAAAAGGAATTTTTTTATCTAACCAAAATATCCAAAAGTGATACTGCTTAAGATCCTTTCCTTTGGTGTGAAAAAATATTTAAAGTTAATAGCATTATAAAAGATTGCATCAACAAATCCATTTATTTTCACATATATTTTTGCATTTTTTACATTAGATTTTTTTTTTCAGAGCCACGCAGCTCACCTGAGTTAGAAATAGAAACGGTGCTCAAGTTCTTTCTTCCAGTCATGAACTACTTAGCACTAGTATTGTCATGTCAATAGGGCTATTAAAAATTTGGTGAACTTCTATAATATTGTATTTTTGGGGGTGACTGAAGATCTGACTACTTCTTCACTGAGTTAATATGTAGTACCAATATGTAGATACTTAACTTTTTGGAATTATGTAATTACAGAATAAGAGAGCATAAGTGCATAGATATTAGAAGTAAAAAAAAAAAAGTCGAGCTGGGCTCGGTGGCTCAGCCTGTAATCCCAGCACTTTGGGAAGCCAAGATGAATGGCTTTCCTGAGCCCGTGGGTTCAAGACTAGCCTGGGCAACTTGGCAAGACCTCATCTCTACATTAAATAGTAATTTAAAAAATTAGCCAGGTGCGGTTACACATGCCTGTAGTTCTGACTACTTAGAAGGCCAAGGCAGAATGATTGCTGGAGCCCAGCAGGTCGCCTGGAGTGGCTGTGAGTGTGCCACTGCACTCCAGCCAGGGTAATAGAGTGAGAGTAAGATTCCAATTAAAAAAAAAATCAAGCAATAAAGGACAGTATCATTAAATTTAATGGCTTAGTTTTGTCTATTTTTCAATGTTTATTCTCTAATTAGTGTTAAAAAATCATCTGTTGGCCATTCTCAACTTATCATGAATTGATGACTTGTTTTCCTAACCATTGGATTTTATATTTAGTGATACAAGTTTCCAATTGTTTGTGTACTTATTATGTGATAGGAACTTTATATGTGTTTCTTACCAAAGATGAAAAAATACAAATAATATTTTATCTCCAATTTAAGGAGAAAACTCAGCCTCAGGGAAGTTGTGATATGTCTCTAATCATTCAAAGTTAGATAGCTATGGAAGCATGTTTCTTTGACTTGAAAACATTGGAAAATTGAAATTTGGACTGCATTAATTTGTTCTACTGAATTATATTATATTTTTGAGTATGAACAATGTCAATATGAATTAATTCAAATTACCATAATAACACTATTGTAGAAGGTCAAATAGAAAATTGGACACAAAAATATTATCTACTTTGAAAGTGAAAATTTGGTAGCAATAATAAGAGACTCAGCTTATCTTTCCAGATTTTTTCAATCTTTCTGGAAATAATTTAGGTCTTTTTTCTTTTTACATTTAATACACACACACACACACACACACACACACACACACACACACATTTTAGAGACAAACTTTCACTCTGTTGCCCAGGCTAGAGTGTCGTGAAGCTACCATATCTCAGTACAGTCTCAAACTCCTGGACTCTAGTAATCTTCCTGCCTCAGCCTCCTGAGTAGCTGGGACTACAGGTATGCTCCCAGATAATTTTTTTTTTTTTTTTTTTTTTGAGTTGGAGTCTCACTCTGTTACCCAGACTGGAGTGCAGTGGCCGCTCCCGGCCACCGCAACCTCTCCTGCTGGGCTCCGGCGATCCTTCCACCTCAGCCTTCCGAGTAGCTGGAATTACAGGCATGAGCTACCATGCCTGGCTGATTTTTTAATTTATTGTAGAGATGAGGTCTCGCTGCCCAGGCGGGTCTCGAACCCGCGGGCTCAGGCAATCCACTCACCTCAGCCTCCCAAAGGCGCGGGATTACAGGCTGAGCCACCCAGCCCCCAGATAATTTTTTAATGTGCTGTGGTGATGGGGGTCTCCCTATGCTGCTCGAGTTATTCTCCAACTCTTGACCTCAAGTGATCCTCCTGCCTAAGTCTCCCAAAGTGCTGAGATTACAGGTGTGAATCATGTCTGGCCACATTTAATGCATAATTTAAAAAAAACAAACTTGCTTCTATTTTTAAAAAATGTTTTAGAAATGAGACTTTTTTTTGCAGTTGTTTGGTTTGGTTATAAAACATGGAGACAGCTGGGCTTGGTGGCTCAGCCTGTAATCCCACGTCTTTGGGAGACTGAGGTGAGTGGATTGCCTGAGTCCATGGGTTCGAGACCTGCCTGGGCAGGTGAGACCTCATCTCTACAATAAATCAAAAAATTAGCCGGGCATGGTAGCACGTGCCTGTAGTTCCAGCTACGTGGAAGGCTGAGGTGGAAGGATCGCCGGAGTCCAGCAGGTCGAGGCTGCGGTGGCCGGGAGTGGCCACTGCACTCTAGTCTGGACGATGGAGTGAGACTTCAACTTAAAAAAAAAAAAAAAAAAAAAAGATGGAGACATTATCTGCCTTTATTATGGATCATTATTTGTGATGAATATAGATATTTCCACTCAAATTATATATTTACAATATATCAGTTATCTATATTTCCAAACAAATCAATTGCCCCTTACAGCTTTCTGTTGTAAATAATGATATGAAGGATGTAGGAATAAAAATGAGTGATTAAGAATTGCCTCCCAACCGGGCTCAGCCTGTAATCCCGCGCCTTTGGGAGGCTGAGGTGAGTGGATTGCCTGAGCCCGCGGGTTCGAGACCCGCCTGGGCAGCGAGACCTCATCTCTACAATAAATCAAAAAATCAGCCGGACGTGGTAGCGCATGCCTGTAATTCCGGCTACTTGGAAGGCTGAGGCGGAAGGATCGCCGGAGCCCAGCAGGTCGAGGCTGCGGTGGCCGGGAGCGCCACTGCACTCCAGTCTGGGCGACCGAGTGAGACTTCAACTCAAAAAAAAAAAAAAAAAAAAGAATTGCCTCCCTGTCATGGTTGAGCTATGAATTGGGGCGTTGAGTTGAGTGGCTTCTTGACCTCAACTAGAAGTCAAGTCCCTTATGCTTCTTTGTAATCTGCAGAAGTGGGAGTCTTCCTGCCTGGGCAAGGCCTTATTGAGGTGGACTCTGAGTTTGAGTGGAGGGACTAACAGCTTGGGGACCCAAGCTAGGTTGCACACTTCTCACTGTGCATCTGAAGGCAATAATCTCAGACTTGTAATGGGCTATGATGTTGACTGATGTCTCTGATCAGATGTTACAGCTGGCAAAAACACAGAACTGCCATCAATATCTGTTCACTGTTCACTACATCGGTCTCTCCTCTGTTGCGTTTGTTGCTGTTGTACAAAGGTCTGCCATGGACTTAGATACATTTGGCCCAAGTTACATTCCATGAAAATGACTTCCTTTTCCAGATCTGATTTTTCATTTTTCTTCTCTTTTCAGTCATTCCCTAACCCATCTTGAGAGGCAGAGACAGGAATGCTCAACAAGGGAGGGCAGGACTCTCTAATTGCTCTCAAGACTTTTAACGCTAAACAACTGTCCTTCAGCCATTACTACTCCATTACTCTGGCAACTAAAGAGAAGAATTAACTGGGAATCTGTGTCATATAACCAACTAGCTTCAAAAAGTGCCATTTAATGTTTTACCAAAAATAAAATATTTCCCTGTGTTTTTAATGTCAAAGCAATAAACCTATCTTTATGTAAATGAAAAAAATAAGAAAATGCCATGCCGGGCTCGGTGACTCAGCCTGTAATCCTGCGCCTTTGGGATGCTGAGGTGAGTGGATTGCCTGAGTCCGTGGGTTCGAGACCCGCCTGGGCAACTTGGCGAGACCTCATCTCTACAATAAATCAAAAAATTAGCCGGGCGTGGTAGTGTGCGCCTGTAATTCCGGCTACTTGGAAGGCTGAGGCGGAAGGATCGCCGGAGCCCAGCAGGTCAAGGCTGCGGTGGCCGGGAGCAGCCACTGCACTCCAGTCTGGGTGACAGAGTGAGACTCCAACTCAAAAAAAAAAAAAAAAAAAAAAGAAGAAAATGCCATTTTAAAGAGAGAATGTATAATTTCAGGTAGCAGAATTGGGGCAAATGTATCGTACCACATCTGCCTTCAATCTCTGAGCTCCTATTGCTCAGCTTTGTTTTTGGATAGTCAAGTATGCCAAGTGCTTTATGCTATAGACCCTTAATTCTAGGGGCTCCTCTCTCTAGGGGGCTCTCCCATACAATGGTCTCGCATTTGCTATTCCAATTGCAGCTCATATGTCACTTTCCCCAAAAGGCTTTTCTAAGCACCTCCTCTCAGAAGTCCTTCTGTCGCTTTCTATTACTTCACCCTGCTTTCTTTTCATTAAAGCACATATTTGGTGTTGTATTATTTTGCCCCTGTCCCCTGCACTATGAAATCAGGAGCCTTGTCCATGTCCTACTTGGTTCCCAAATACAGAGCAAGGCCCAGCATAAAATTGATAATTATATGATTCATATTTAATGAATGAAATACATAATAAACACATGTGATTCTTATCTTTTATTGGAGATAATAGCAACTTGTCTTATGAAAGACAAGCAACTTCTGAAGATACTTTAATTGGACTGCTTTTTGAACTGCTTATAATACTTTATATTATCAGGTATTTTTAGATAACAAATGCAGCTAGATCTACTATACAGGTAGGTTATTGCATTTCACTACAAGTGACTTTATGAACCAGAAAATATAGAATTCAATAAAAATATACCACTTTATTAAACGTGTGTTAAATATAAACATAGGAAAACCCTTTTTATGATTGTAAGAGTTGGATTGCAAATTTTAAAATGAGGCTTGTACCAAAAATTACATGCTTCAACATAGTAGAACATTACTTTTAAGAATTATGGGAAATAATATTTCACTTCAATTAGAGAAAGTTAAGAAAATGAAGACATTTATAATGCTTAACAAAGAAAACTTAAGTATTAAAATCTAAAAAAAATTACATTATAAAAAGATACTATAATAAAAATAGCTTAAATTCTAATCAATTTGAGAAAAGGTAACTTAACAAAAGCTACTACAGAAGGAAAAGGTAATAGTTTTCTGAAAATAACGCAAAGAGAAAAAATAGATTATAAAGAATTACTTATAATTTAAAAGAGCACATTGAAGTACAGAAAACCAAATATAGAATGAGTTTATTGTTTATAAATGGCTTTAAGATTATAATAAAAAACATTTACAAAAATATACCCAAGGGAAATATCCTAACAGAGAGACACTCTAGAAAAGAATAACATTAATGCTTATGCTAAAATGGAACAGTATTGTCGTGTTTTTTGTCAATTCCCATTAAATTGTAGATAAGTAAAAAATAAAGACCTCCAAAATTGTCAGTTGACAAAAATCAGATAAAAGAATAGCAACTAGAAAAATTTATCATATGCAAATTAATAGAACCTGTTGACCTTATTTTCTATGATTTTTAAAGAATTATTTTGTGCATTTGCCTTTTTTAAAAGTTCTTGTCATTAGGTTGTACTGGTCTGTACATGAAAAGTTGTTTAGTATTGAAAATCCCCTGAAAGTTTATACACAGTCACAGTAAATCTAATTAGGAGAAGTCTAATGGGATGCCAGAGATTTGATGTCATATTGTCATGTTTAAAATCTTTAACAGTTTAGAGAGAGCTATTCAAATGACCTTTATAAATGATTTAGTAAATAGGGAGACACAGCAAGAACTAGTAGAATTAGAAATATTGTAAAATGCTCCAAGTTTTCAGTTAAATTTCTCATAGTTTGGCATGCTACAAGTAGTGACAAATCTAAAATATTCACAAAAATTTCTGACCCAATATGCCCTTTTATTTTAAGACTTATCCTCACTGGAAGGTGAAAGAAAGTTAGGTAAAAGGAGTTGAATAAAATGATAATATAAGTAAAATTTCAGTGAAAAAGGTGATAGAATGGTATGTTTCACAAAATAAGCAGTTGCTGGCTATATTTTCACCTATCTTGTTTTCACAAAGAGAAAGTTACCTTGCATGAATATAAAGGATAGAAGTAAAAATCTGTAACACACTATCTTCCAAGAAAGATTAGAATGTACATCTATCAATTTTAAAATGAAACAAACTCTAAAGAGAAATAAATGAAATCATAAAATCATCAAGCTGGTAAAACAAACAACAAAAGCAAAACAAACAAACAAACAAAAACTTGCCAAATGGATGCACAATTGACTTCTCTTGTGTATAAAAAGGCAACATCACTATGATTATATATAATTGCTTTTCTTTACATAGTATGATGAATTGTACACGTCTCTACTTATGTTCTTAAGAAAGGTAAACAAAAAATGAAAAAAGAATTCACTTTAGCAGTGGTTACCTGTTTATGTTTGGCTCAACTTTATTGATGCTAAACCATTTTGAAACAAATTATAGATAATGTATTAGTAACCATCACAACTAGTTCAGTTAGGTTCCAATAAATATCAGTTACATTTTAAAATAAAAAATGTAATATGTTATTTTCATGCCTTCTTGAACTCTAAATATGTTCTTAAACTTTTAGAAGTAAGAATACAAAAGAAAAAGTCAAATATTTATTAGGTTGTTTTAGAACTTGCGATGGTTAATTGTGTGTGTCAGTTTGGCTAAACTATGATGTCCAGTTGTTTGATCAAACAGTAGTTACGAATTTGCTGTAAGGATATATATATATATATATATATATATATAAATATATATATATATATGTATGTATGTATACAGATGGGCTTAACATTTATAATTAGTTGATTTTAAGTTAAGCAAGTTATCCACACTTGTGGTAGGTATGTGTAATCTGATTAGTTGCAGATATTAAGAGCAAAAATCAAGGTTTCTTGGAGAAGAAGGAATTTTAGCCTTAAGTCTGAAACATAGAAACCCTGTCTAAATATTTCGTCCATTGGTTTGCTCTGGAGATTTGGACTCAAGGCTGCAACATCCAATCTAATCTAAATTTCCAGTCTGATCTACAGATTTTGGACTTGCCAGTCACTATAATTACGCAAGTTCATTCTTTAAAATTTATATCTCTCTTTCTTTCTCTATCATATATTCTTGCCCATTTTTAAAGAACCCTGACTGATCCAGGGTTCAGTGTTTCCTAGGAACCATAGAATACGAGGTTCCTCTCCCCTAAAATCTTGGAATTTATTTACAAAAAATAGTGTATTTATTCTTATATGTTTAAATTTCAGTCACCTTCAAAGTACCATTTGATGTAGTATACCTATCGAAATGCTTTTTCCACTGCTTAAAACAGTTTTTGAGCTCATCAATTTGGATGCCTTTTAGTGCTTCTGCTGTTTTTTGTCTCACCTCTTCCACATCAGCAAAACATTTCCGTTTGAAGATTTTTTTTCATCCAGAGAAACAAACAAAAAATGTCACTCGGGGAGAGATCCAGTGAATAGGGAAGGTGGGGAATGGGAATCATGCCGTTTTTGGTTAAAAACTGCAAAAAACTCAGCACAGTGTGGGCAGGTGTGTTGTCATGGTGGAAGAACCAGTCACCTGTTTGCCACAACTCAGGAGGTTTCTTTCACAAACTGTGATGCAACCTTCTCAAAATTTCCAGATAAAAACTATCGTTGACCATTTGATTGACAGGAACAAATTCTTAGTGTACTACAAGGGACCAGATCTCAAAAAAGATAAGACCTCTTCTGTTTTTTTGCCATTCCCCTTGTAAACTGTCTTGTATAAACAAAATATTCTTCTTATGTATCAGAGAGACTATTTTTGCGTCACTTAAACAATGATACAGACGCCTGAAGCCCAAAGAGAAACTATGATGTTAGATTTCTTTGTTTCTGTTTTGAAAACAAAAACTTTAACATGAACATAAAGGCAATGCTAAGACTATAAAAATACAAGAATCTATTATTAACACATGCTAATGAAGGAGCATCTAGGAGAGAAATTTCAGAATATTATCATTGATTTGTTCTATGGTTTTCTACAGATACAAATTAGCTATAGAAATTTATAATCTTTACTTATGAAATCTTTAGAAAGCTATCACATTGGTATTTTTGGTTATCCTTTCTGAAGAGCATTCTTATTAAATTAATAGAGTTGTTAAAATATGTGACTCTTTCTACATTGCCATGTTTACTTAAATTGTCAATACAAGGAGGATTTTCTAGATATTTTGAGCAGTGATTAGGGAGAAGCAAATGACTTATGTCATAACTTTGTCTGTTTGTAATGGGATAATATACTAGAATAGTGTTAAATATTATCAAACACTTTACACTTTATTTATTATAAAAATTCTCACTGGAAACATTACAAAAACATCAAAATTTTGATTTCTCAATTTAAAGCACAGAAAAGGGCATGAAAATATTTTCTAAAAACACAGATGGCAAGATGTGAGAAAGTGAGAGAACTCATCCTCTGTTACTTTTTCTGATAAACACATTTGTATGACACTTCAAAGTTTACAAAAATCTTCATACACACATTGATTTTTGGTTTCAGATGTACCTATGATATGCAATAAGCTCAACCTATAGGATTTTTAAAAATTGTATTTGCCATGGTGTAAGCATGAGTGGAAGTAGTAAAATCTAGAATGTTCAATCTAACAAGGCATTTGTCCACATGCTACTCTTTAAGAGGAAAGAAATCAGTATAGATATATGAGCAAATATATTGACATTTAAAAAATATGACACAAAATATAATTATAGGAAAACATCAAGCACAGGAAAAGAGCTAAGAAGGTTGTATGTCTTTCTAATTTCTTTTTTACATTAATCTATCCTTGGGGGAAATGATTTTTTTATTCATTTCAGCAGAAAGATGTAGAGATCATAATATTCGATGGCAATTAGGGGTCATATGATACACACATTTAATCAGTTCATTATTTTTTGAAAGGGCTCCTAAATTTGCACTCTTACAGAAAAATTTTTCAAGCATTTTGTGCTATTTTCTCTACTGGAAGCTGTTGTTTTTAACCTTGACTATCTTGAATAGCAATTGTTTTGTTAAACTAGGCTCCTATCATATTTGATATCAAGACTACCATTCACCTGTTCATAAAACTTGAATAGACAATGACTTATTTTCCAAAGGTTGAAATGTTAGCTACAAAGACAGAGCTTTGGGTTGTCAACATTGTCTAATAAACATTGTATTCATTTTGCAGCTGTCATCTTGCTTTCTTTGTGTTCCTGTTCATGGTTAACTTTCTGGTCACTGTAGTCAGTTTTCACAAATCTTTTCACTTGTCAAAAGTCAGGTTGCAATGACTGTCACTACTTCATTAAGTTTTGATGAATGGAAGTACACTCAAGCTTTTATCATTAACTTGTACCAAATTGTTTCAAATTTAAATCATTTGATAAACAATTATTGAACAAAATTTTAAATTTCCATCTTTGTCCAGGGGAGGTGATGCAATCCAGGTCTTTCAAGGAAGATCATTCCTATTCTACATTCCCAGAAAACCTGCCGTATGTCATCAAACCATCTGAAGATGGCAAAGGCAATTGCCTGCTAGCATTCACTCCCCAAAACTTGTAGTACTTATGGCTTCAGGGAAATTTCTACAGCTGATTCTTCTTCTCTTCCCAAACCTGCAGGCCCACCACAATGCAATGCCTAATAACACCTTTCAAACATATCCTTAGCAGTCAATACAAAAACATGTGCAAATTTTTGCTTATGTGTACATTGTTGCTTTTTCCTGAAGAATTATATTGGATTTTTAATAAAGAGGAATGTATAATATCCCTAATCCATTGTTGTGACCAGATAAGATTTATTTTTCTAGAGAGCACACTAAGGTAGTTTATCAGTATATTAAAATAATATAATCTACCAATGCAGATCAATATGGCTGTTATAGAAAAATATCTTTGTAAATTATTTACTGCAAACTCAATGGCATAAAGTTGAAGGTGCATTTAAGGGTTATATAGTAACTCTTCTCTTAAATTTATGTCTATTTAGATAGAGGAGACAGATATTTGGATATCCATATTTTATAATATGCCTATAATTAAAGAGACAGGTGTAGTGGCATGCAGCTGTAGTCCTGGCTGCACAGGAGGCTAAAGCAGGAAGGTCATTTGAGCCCAAGAGTTCAAGGATGTGATGCTCTAAGATCATTCCTGTGACTAGTCACTGCATTCCATTTGGGGCAACATAGCGAGATCTTATTTCAGAAGAACAAAGCCAAGACAACAATAATAAACAAAATGATTGTAATTAGACAAAAAAAAACCTTAATAAACATACTTGACTTTTTCTTATGCATTATGCAAATTCCTTCTTATGGTCAAATTCTACATTAAAATTATTTTTCTAATAAATATTTAATATGGAATTGCTTGTCTTTAATTATTGCTAAAGCAAGTGATTTCTCCACTTCTGAACACGTATTTTCTAATTAAATAACACTATATATTGAAAATTAGAGGATCGCCTGAGCCCAGCAGATCAAGGCTGCAGTGGCCATGAGCATGCCACTGCACTTCAGCTTGGGCAACAGTGTGAAACTCCAACTCAAAAAAAAAAAAGCAAGAAAGAAACAAGCGCAAGGAGGGTGAGCAGTCGGTGGTAGAGCTGTACCTTTGAGCTCAGGCTGGGGGACCACCGTGTCACCCTGGTGACTCCATCACAGTTGTGAGGCTGCTTAGCTCCAGGCCTGGCACTGTGGCTCCTGCCCTAGGGCTCCAGGGAACTCCTTCTTAGTCTTTTTATACCTAAGTTACCTTCTGTGGATCTCTGTCCTTGGCAGCTGAAGGAGCCTGATGAGAATCCTAAGAGGTTCTGGCAGGGGACAGTGGGACACTTTCCATGCTGGGTCTTCCTGGCATCCCAGGATCCTTTGGCTGGGTCCCATGTGCGGTGGCCCCACAGGTCACTTTGGCATGAGGCTCCCTGGCTGTAGATTGCCCCTGAGAGCTGGCAGCATGGGCTTGGCAGATGGGGGGGTTTGTTTAGTTGGAGACTTCCCATGGTAAGATATATTTGCACAGTGATGACATCTGAGTGTTGACCTGGTGGTGCAGGCGCAACAATGACCACTTTGGTCCCAGAACGGCATCTGAGTGGTAGTGGTTTAAATTCCTTTCATATTTGTGCTTCAGAGAAACACTATTCATGCTGAAAAGCACAAGGGGAAGCTGAGTGGGTGAGGGGGCTGGGATGTGGCAGGGAGTTGACTGGAGGTCCGTGGGGTAACAGGCAGCTCCAAGTCTGTCCTCGGACTCTAGCCCTCATTCAGGACTTGATAGGTTTAGACACAGGAACTGGCATCCTCACTCTCCCATGGGGGTCTGTGTGTGAGCACAGGGTCTGCAGGTGGGGACCTGCGGTTAGAAAAAGAAAAAAAATTAAAACATTTAAATCACAATTAAATTTTTTGGTTAAATATTCTCTTTAAAAAGCTATGACAGTCTAGAACATGTACTCTTTATCTTGGCACACCAAGGAACAAGAATAACGGCCTAGACTAAGCTATTCTCTCTCTTAATATATATGAAAAAAGTTATTTAGAGGGAGCTTTCACGTGGATAGATGGAGACAGAATTGTCAAAGTTACAAGCAACATTTTTTACTTAGAAAATATTGTTTGAGGATTTATAATCTGGATGCATGGTGCTGTGGCAAATGAAATAATCAATTTGTTGCCATACTCTATTCAAAGGGCCATCTCTTTGTAAAATTAAAAAAAAAATAGCTGTGGTATTGGATGTTGTTGAATATTTTAGTAAATGCATACTACCACTTCCTTCTAAAATACATGAAGGATTACTGGGTTTAGTATTTTGTTTGTTTGGAGACATAATAATGCTTCTTTATTATATAATGCATTCCTGACAGAGTCCTTAAATTTTATGGACAAGATAAACTTTTTTTTTTTACTTTGAAGTAGACAGTTTTTTATAATGATGTAACATTTGGAAAAAGAACAAATGCTCCAGAAAAGATACTGTATGTAACATTTGGTTTCAATATATGCAGTTTTCAGTGTTCTAATAGTTTAAATATTAAAATCATTGGTGTATGTATTTTATAAGAAAAGAAGAATTTTATTTTATAACGCTGAAAACAAAAAAAATTTCCACAGATGGTCAATAATACTCAAGTGTGGAACATGATGAATGGAGGAAAAAAAAACCACAAGAAAACTAATGAATATTCTCAGAAAATTTACTCAGAGTGATGCTTTTTCACAGCAGTTCCATGGTAGACAAGTGCTTGAACAACATAACTATTAAAATGTTGTACTCAGTGCAAATGGAGCAACCCTTCATATTAAGAATGGAATGGTCTATCACTTTCAGGCCTATGGAAGATAAAAGACATCGAGAAAAAATGTATCTTACAGTAAAATGTTTTATTTCAAAGGTGCTTTCTAACTGGAATTTCCTTCTAAAACAAATTGAAATAGCTGAACATTTCTATGTGTTGTAACATCACCTCAACTGAGAATTTCTTGTGGCTAAAATAATAAAGTATTTGATAGCCCTTAGGAATAAAGTATTATTATGCTGGTAAGGCACAGATATTTAAAGCCTATAACCTCAGGAGCATGGTAAAATCAGACTGCTATTAATATATCAGACAAGTGCAAAAAGGGTCTTATTTAAATTGCAAAACATTTTAATGTTTATTTAATCTATAGACTCTTGTAGGAAAATAAGTTAATGAACTGTGTTAATCTTACTGAGGTCTATAAAAGGAGTTCAGACTTTTCTCTTAGTAAAAGAAAAAAATCAGTCCCTTGGGTCTAGTTTGTCTCCTGTTGGGATGTTCAAGAAAAACAAATGGTGGTTTTAGCAGATTTAAATCTAAACACAGCATGAAACTGATTTCTTTGGCATGGCAATGATGTCTTCAAAAATCATTTTAAAACTTCACCTATAATTTACACCTGAATAATCTATAAATTAATGGCTAGGATATCATAAAGACACCTTAAAACATTGTGGACTAAGTACTTTCACCTAACATTTCCTCATTCTTAGGAAACTTTATTGGGATATACCCCAGGACAACTAGGAAATAAACCAGGTGCTGTTTATAGAATTTAGGCATAGACCAATCAGATTAAGTGCCAGCAGGTGTGCTATAGCACTTGTTAGATAATTAGCTCTGGATCTAATACAGAAGAGTGATATAAGGAAGGCAAGGAAATCATAGGTCAAGGATGTCATCAGGCCTATACTGTGAGTACTATGGATGAGAGCAGCCGAAGAGAGAGAATTCTAAGAAAGAGGTCTCTGGGTATAAGGTCAATGTGAATGATGAAGAGGATGTTAAAGATAAGATTATGTGATTATGTGATTTACAATCAGGTTAGCAGACTTCATTTAGTCATAAACACTGTCTCCTATGTTACATCTATCGATAGCTCTGTGCCCCTCAGTTTCTCTATAATTGGCATAGTAGCATTATTGTAAAATACAAATTATTGTAAATAAAGAAATAAGAAAAACGCATGGCACACACACACAAATATGTAAGAACTGAAGGAATGATGAGATGTGATAATAAAAACAAAGAATTTAGAAAAACTAATTACAAGAATCATTAATTTCCTGAAATGTGGCATGACTTAAAGAGAATAACAAAAGTTTAGACTTGACTTTGATCTTATGTACAATATCCTTTTAGAAGACCAGGCTCAGGATAGTTATCCATAAATTTTAAAAATATAATTCTTTTTATATTTAAAGAATATTCCAATATAATCACAATGTGGTATCACATAAAATTTTAAAAAATCATAATTGTATAAACGTAGTTTACAGGGAGCTAAATTTCAGACTAAACTTAGGAAAAAGTAAGTGATCTGAGACCAAAAAGTAAATAATTAGCACCATAATGATGTCAGCATAAATAGGTAGCTGAGAGAATGTGAATGGTGAAAAGGGAGAAAAAATTGTGTTGCTTACTTGTACATTTATTTGACAAAATGTAGAGCAAAAGGAAACTTTTCGAACATTGATGGAGGTTCAGGAATATCATTTACAATTATAAAGATAGCCAGTGGAAAAATGATGACATATATAGCAAAATCCTCATTTAAAGGTGGCAGCTCTCAAATAGAACATCTTCATCATTCCTATCAAAGAGTCAGTAGCTACCACCTTGAATTCTGCTTTATTAAAAAATAATGACACTATAACCTAAATGCAAACATTCTCATCCCCCAAAATTATACTCACATCCTCAGCATAACTATGAGATGGAGAGCACTATGAATTTTGAACTACTTGTACATATGAAAAATAAACACCCAAATGCATGAGAAACAACTCCAGACTCATACCAGGTGTGGGCTAACCTAGGCACAATCATCCTGGAAAGATAGATTCCATGATAAATGGGAAATATTGAGAACAAATCCAACGTCTGATATATTAGAATAATAGCTGTTGAGAAATCAAAAGGAAGAAGTTTGAAAAGTTGTAGTGCCTGTACTCAGAAGGCACCACTTCTTTTTTTTATTATTATTATAAGGATGTGGGGTACAATTCAGGGTTAGGTATACAAATGTTGATTATGCAGGTACCCTTGTTGGTGATGTGTGACCCTTACTCCCCTAGCAGTTTCCCTCAACTGCCAATCCCATGCCCCATTTCCCTGACATTTTCCGACTACTGCCAATCCCTTTCTTATAATATTATAATTGTTCAATATCTGCTTATGAATGAGAACATATGGTACTCTGTTCGTTTCTGTGATAGATCACTGAGTTTGATTGGCTCTAAATTCATCCAAGTTGCTGCGAAGTCCATATATTTGTCATTCTTTATGTCTGCATAATATTTCATTGTGTTTATGGACCACATTTTTTTGTCCAGTCCAGCTTCGATGGGCAGCATGGTTGAGTCCATGTTTTTGCTATTGTGAATAAAGCTGCAACAAACATTTGTGCCCAGGTACCTTTTTGGTAGAATGACTTGAGTTCCTCTGGGCATATTCCCAATAGGGGAATTGCTGGGTCATATGGATGGTCAATTTCTACTTCTTTCAGAAATCATCAAACTGTCTTCCAAAGAGGTTGCAATAGTTTGCATTCCCATCAGCAATGTAAAAGCATTTCTTTTTCTCAGCATCCTCGCCAGCATCTGTTGTTTGTTTGTTTGATTAATGATGGCCATTCTTACTGAGGTTAGGTGGTATCTCAATATGGTTTTAATTTGCATATCTCTGACGATGAGTGAGGCTCAGCACTTTTTCATGTGTCTGTCTGCTGCCTGTATATTGTCTTTTGAGAAGTGTCTATTCATGTCTTTTGCCCACTTTTTAATGGGGCTGTTTGTTTTTTCTTTTTGGTGCATTTGAGTTCCTTGTAGATCCTAGATGTTAGGCCTTCCAGATATACAGTTGGCAAATATTTTTTCCCATTCTGTGGGTTGTCTCCCTGCTCTCTTGATGGTTTCTTTTGTTTTTCAGAAGCTCGTCAGCTTAATGAGGCACCACTTGTCTATTTTATTTTTTATGGTTTGGACCCTTGGGTTCTGATCAGGAATTAGTTACCAGTTCCAATTTCCATAAGTGCGTCTCCTGTGTGTTCTAAGATTCTTATAGTTTGAGGCTTTACATCTAGGACTTTGACTCTCCATTTAGAGTTAATTTTTGTGTATGGTGATAGGTATGGGTCCTGTGTCAATCTTCTGCATGTGATCAACCAGTTTTCCCAGTGCCATTTACTGAATAGGTTCTCCTTTCCCCAGTTGTTGTTGTTGGAGGCTTTGTCGCAGATGAGTTGGTTGAGAAATTGAGACTTTGCTTCCAGAATCTCTATCCTGTTCCATTGGTCTATATGCCTGTTCTTGTACCAATATTATGCTGTTTTGATTATTGTAGCCTCATAGTAAAGTTTAAAGTCTGAAAGTATGATACCTCCTGCTTTGTTTCTTTTGCTAAGGATTGTT
The DNA here is from genome assembly GCA_027257055.1 of Cephalopachus bancanus. Lineage (NCBI taxonomy): Eukaryota > Metazoa > Chordata > Mammalia > Primates > Tarsiidae > Cephalopachus > Cephalopachus bancanus. The sequence continues at coordinate 6,624,478 of JAPVLO010000131.1, forward strand.
TTGGCTATTTGTGGTCATTTATGTTTCCATATGAATTTCTGTATTGTCATTTCCAGGTCTGAGAAGAATGATGCTGGTAAGTTAATGGGTATTGTGTTGAATCTGTAGATTGCCTTTGGTAGAATGGACATTTTGACAATGTTGATTCTTCCTACCGTGAGCATGGAGTATTTTTCCATTTGTTTGTGTCTTCTTGGATTCCTTTGAGCAGTGTTTTTGTAGTTCTCATTGTAAAGGTCTTTCACTTCTCTGGTTAGGAGGATGCCAAGGTATTTTATTTTTTTGGTGGCTATTGTGAATGGGATTGTGCTTTTAATTTGCGTCCCTGCCTGCTTGTTATTGTATAGGAATGCCATTGTCCTTTGCACATTTATTTTGAACCCTGAGACTTTGCCAAAGTCCTTTATCAGTGGAAGCAGATTTTTGACAGATTCTCTTGGATTTTCAAGGTATAGGATCATAGCATCAGCAAAGAGGTATAACTTGACTTCCTTTTTTCCTATTTGGATACCCCTGATTTCCTTCTCTTGCCTAATTGCCCTAGCTAGGACTTCCAACACAATGTTGAACAAGAGGGGTGAGAATGGGCAGTCTTGTCTTGTTCCAGTTTTCAGGGGCAATGTTTCCAGTTTCTGTCTATTTAGCAATATGTTAGCTGTGGGTTTATCGTAGATGGCACTTACTATTTTGAGGTATGTTCCTTCTATACCTAGGTGTTTGAGGGTTTTTAATCAAGAAGGGATGCTGGATTTTATCGAAAGCTTCTTCTGCATCTAATGTTATAATCATGTGGTTGTTGTTGGTTTTTGTTTGTTTGTTTTTTACATCTGTTGGTGAATTTAAATACATTTATGGTCTTGTGAATGTTGAACTAGCCCTGCATCCTGGGGATGAATCCTGCTTGGTCATGGTGTATGATTTTTGAGATGTGCTTTTGCTAGAATCTTGTTGAGGATTTTTACATCTATGTTCATAAGGGATATTGGCTTATAGTTCTCATTTTTTGTTGGATCTTTACCTGGTTTGGGTATCAGTGTGATGTTAATTTTGTAAAATGATTTGGGGAGAATTCCATCTGTCTCAATTGCCTGGAATACTTGATATAGGATTGGTATTAGTTTTCCTTGTATGTTTTGTAGAATTCTGCTGGAAACCATCTGGTCCAGGACTTTTCTTTCTTTTTTTTTTTTTGTAGGTAGTTTTTATATGACAGATTCAATTTCCTGGGTTGTTATTGGTCTATTTAGTGTCTCATTGTCATCTTCTTTCAAGCTGGGGTGGTTGTGTGATGTCAGAAATTCTTCCATTTCACATAGGTTATCAAGTTTGTGTCCATATAAGTGTACATAGTAATCTCTGATCATCTTTTTTATTTCTTTGTGGTCAGTTGTGATTTGAACTTTTGTATTTTGATTGTGTTCATTTGAGCTTTTTCTCTCTTCTTCTTGGTCATTCTGGTGAGGGGTCCATCAATCCTGTTAATTTTTTCTAGGACTAGTTTTTTGTTTTGTTGATGTTTTCTATGATATTTTTGTCTTCTATGTCTCATATTTGGACTCTTATTTTGGTGATTTGGATTCTTTTGCCAAAGTTGGGATTTTGATGGTCTTCTCTCTCCAGCTCCCTTAGGTGATTTGTTAGGCGCTCCACTTGTGATCTTTCCATTTTCTTGATGTGTGCTCATAGAGATATAAATTCCCCTCTTAGAACTTCTTTCCTGGCATTCCAGAGATTTTGGTAAGATTTTTCTTTTTTTCCTTTTTTTCTAATAATCTTTTAATTTCTGTTTTGATTTCAGTGTTGATCTAGTAGTTGTTCAGCATCATGCTGTTTAGTGTCCATGTCTTTGTGAACTTTGGGAAAATTTTGTTGGAGTTGATATTTTTATTCCATTGTGGTCTGAGAAGGTACATGGCAATATTTCATCCATACGAAATTTGTTTATGCTTGATTTATGGCCAAGGATGTAATCGATCTTGGAGTATATTCCATGTGTTGATGAGTAGAATATATATTCTGTGGTTGTTGGATGGAATAATCTGTAGGTATCTATTAAGTCCATTTGGTCGAGTGTCAAGTTTAGGTTCTGGATCTCCTTGTTGATTTTTTTGCCTCGATGATCTATCTAGGGCTGTTAGTGGGGTATTCAAGTCCCCTGCTATAACAGTGCTAGAGTCAACATCTTTTTAAAATTTACTTAGTAGTGCTTTATAAAATCTGGTGCTCCTGTGTTGGGTGCATATATGTTTAGAATGATATTTCTTATTGATGAATTGAAACTTTTAACATTATGTAGTGTCCTATTGCATCTTTTAAAATTTTTGATAGATTAAAGGTTGTTTTGTCTGATATTAAGATCATGACTCCTGCCTGCTTTTGTGATTCTTTTGCCTGTAAACTCATTTTTCATCCTTTAACTTTGAGTCTGTGTGTGTCCTTTGTGGTGAGATGAGTTTCCTGGATGTAGCAAATAATTGGGTAATGGTTTCTTATCCAGTTTTTCATTCTTTGTCTTTTCAGTGATGCATTTAGTTCATTCAAATTCAGGCTGATTATTGAAATATGATTGTTTATTCCTGTTATGGAGTTCTTATAAAGTATTTTCTTCTTTTGCTTGCTTTCTATGGCTTTGAGTTTGATGTATGTGTGCGTTTTCAAGTTTTATATTGCGCTGTATTCTCTGTTGTTTCTGTGCTCTGCTGTTCTTTTGGGAAGTGTGTGGTGATTCTTTTTTTTCTTTCTTCTGTGCTTAATACATTTTTAAGTGTCTCATGTAGAGCTGGTCTGGAATCTGCATAATCTCTTAGGGACGGAAGTTTGGGAAGGATTTTAATTCTCCATCACTGATGAAGCTGAACTTGACTGGGTAGGAAATTCTTGGTTGAAATTGTTTATCTTTGAGGACCTAGAATATAGGACTCCAGTCCCTTCTTGCTTGTAGTGTTTCTCCCAATAGGTCTGCTACTATCCTGATTGGTTTTCCTCAGTAGCTAGCCTGATCTTTCTTTCTTGCTGCCTTTAGAATTTTTTCTTTTGTGCCTATTTTGTGTAAGTGAATTATTATGTGTCTAGGGGTTGGTCTTCTTATTTGATGTCTTGTGGGAGTTCTCTGTATCTCTTGTGCTTGGGTGAGCACATCCCTGGTGAACTGGGAAAAGTTTTCTTGGATTACCTCCTGGAATTCTTGCTCCAAGTTGTTCTCCATTTCCCTTTCTTCCTCTGGGATACCAATCAGACATACGTTCGGCCTCTTGATATAATCACACATCTCTTGTAGGCTTTGTTCTTTCTTTCTGAGTCTTCTTTTTAAATTTTTTACAGACTGTGTTAATTCCATTTTCTGGTCTTCAAGTTCTGAGATTCTTTCTTCACCTAATTTAATTCTGTTTTCCATGCTTGTCATCTTGGTATTTATTTCCTGTATGAATTTTTTTATTGCCAAAATCTCTGTTACAAGTTCTTTCAGTGTTGCATCTTTTCTTTCTTGAGTCTTAATCACTCTTTCCATCCATTCCCTAATCCCTGTCTTATTCTGGAACCAGTCGTTTGTGACTTCCATTTTGGGGCACCAAGGTCTGATTTTTCAGGAGTTTTTCTTTGTTACATTTGAAATTGTCTGTGGTCTTCCTTTGTTTTTCCTCATTTGTGACAGATCTCTTGTTTTCTCTTTAGTTCTATTATTCAATGTCAGTGAGAGAGACTTTCCTTTCTGATGTTTGCTCAGTCCTCTATTCTTCCCTGATCCAGGCTTTGGATTTGTTCTATTTTGAAATTGGATGGTCGATGGGAAGCTTTGCTGTATCTTGTAGTTTTTGAAAGTTGAATAAAGTAGGGGATGGGGTGCTAGAATTCAGAAATTACTTGCAAATTACACTGTTTACCTATTGTGGTATGTATTCCCTGAGACCCACTCCCCACCACCACTCTATATGACGATGAAAAGCAGAAACCAAAGCAAAAAACATTTGAGCACACACACACACACACACACACACACACACACACTCCCCAAACAAACTGGAATAACAACAAAGTAAAACAAAACAAACAACAACAACAAAACAAAATCAAGAAAACTGAACACACCTACCTATTCTTAGCACAAAGTGAGTGGAGAATAAAAACTGAAAGACTCGGAAAAAAAAAAAAAAAAGGAATTCAGATTGAACCCTCACACATATATTGACACACTTTAAACTATAAAAAATGAAAATAAAAAAACCTAGAAGAACAAAAGAGCAAAGATAAACCAACCACAATTACAAAATTGATAGATGAACACTCAATGATTCACATACACACATAAATAGAAAACAGCAAATAAAAGCAGAAAGAAACAGAAAAATAAAAGAAAAAAAAATTGAGGGATGCAGATCAAACCCTTACATACACATTCGTGCTCAAAGGAAAAATATTTTAAAAATAGGTGAACTAACAAAGAGACAGGCAATTTTTTTTTAATTGACAATTTAAAAAACCCTGCCCCGGACTCGGTGGCTCAGCCTGTAATCCTGGCGCTTTGGGAGGCCGAGGTGAGTGGATTGTCTGAGCTCAAGAGTTCGAGACCCCCCCGGGCAACTTGGCAAGACCTCATCTCTACAATAAATCAAAAACTTAGCTGGGCGTGGTAGCACGCACCTGTAGTTTCAGCCACTTGGAAGGCTGAGGCGGACGGATCACTGGAGCCCAGCAGGTCGAGGCTGCAGTGGCCAGGAGCGGCCACTGCACTCCAGTCTGGGTGACAGAGTAAGAGTTCAATTCAAAAATAAATAAATAAAATAAAAAACCCTGCCCTCTTGTGGCAGACTCTGTAATTGTTCCGCTAATCTGCTCTCTCCTGCAGAACCATCTCTTTCACTCTTTTTCCTCAGTGTCTGGAGCAGGGAAGGAGGAGGGGCAGTGGAGGTAGGTGGGACTGGAGTCCTCCCTTCACACTCTTGTATGGTCAGGGAGATCTCTTCTGGTGGGGAGGTGCGGGAATGTCTCTTCCCCAGGTATGTATTCGTGGTGGATGCCCCAGCCAGGCCTATCCTGGAATGGAGTTCTATTGCTGCTGACATCCAGGCTCCACCTGGGTTTTCCCTCTCAGTCATGGCCCAGGTGTGTTGGTCTAAGGTTCAGAGGATTGCGGGGGTGGGGATGGGGGGGTTGGGTTAGCCCCAGACTTACCACTGATTTCTTTGGAGTCCTTCCTTGTCCTATTCTAGCCACACCCTTTGTTCAGTGACTGGATCAGGGTAGTGGAGTGTCTGGGACTCAGCACTAGTCAGGTCCTTACAAGTTTGCGCTTTTAGGATATTCCCTCTGGGTCATGATCATCCCTGAGTAGTTGATCTGTCAGTCACAGAGATCAGGTCTGTTGCTCCCTGGTGAGCAAGTCTGAGCACTTTCCTGTCCCACCTTCAGGTTGCTCTCTTGTCCTCTTCCATAGGACTCTGCATCTGGATTTTCTCTGCAGCCCTTGTTGCCAGTGCCCGCCAGATGCTGAAGTTGTAAGGAAAAACCTGGAGTCAGCAGTCTCTCCTGCTGTAGAGGGGAGGCAGAGCCTGAGGCAGCAGCCTCTTCTGGCCACTTCTTCACAGGAAAACTTTTGTCCATTAAAAAAAATGGTGCTCAACTACTATGACCTGGGAAGAGCTATGGACCAAGCATAGAAGCTGCAGCACCAGCTTTTGCACCAGGTCCCTGGTCATTTGCTCAAGAGCCCAATTTATCAGTCTCCCTCAGCATTTTCTTCCCACGAAGGGTTTTGTTGATTTAAAAAAAAAAAAGGTGGCATTCATTTTCTATGTGCAGGAATCACTAGGGTCCAAGCCCTGAAGCTGTGGCACTAGTCGCTGGACCGGGAGAGCCCTGGTCACTAGCTCCCTAGCCCTCACTCAGTCAGCCACTCACATGCCCACTCACTCACCAGCACATACAAAAAATTTTCCCTACACTCAGTCACTCACACCGGGACTCGCATGGTCGGACTGACTCGGCAGCCATCTTCTGGACCCGGCACCACTTCTTAAGGATAAGGAGGAAACTTGGAAGGAGGAATTATTTCTTGGAGATTTGGTGGTTTTAAAAAAAAATATCAGGAAAATAGCAAAATGATCTTTCTGAAATATAATCGAATTATAAATTCATAAGCCACATCCTTTATTAGTTTTCTATTTCTGTTTGCTGTTACAAATTGCCATAACTTGATGGCTTAAATAAGAAGTCTGAAATCACTTTCAAGGTGTCAGCAGGACTGTTTCCTTTTGAAAGCTCTGGAGGAGAGTCTGTTTCTGGCCTTTTAAAGCTTCTAGTGGTTGCCTGTGTGTTCCTTCCTTCATCTTCAAATTATATTTTTGCTTCTGTTATCATATTGCCTTCTGTCTCTGACTCTTCCTGCCTCTTACAAAGATTACATTAGACCCAAGGATCACATTAGTAATTGCATTAAACCCACCTGTAGAATCCAGGATAGTATTCCTATCTCATCTTTTGCCAATTTGATCACAAAAGTTTCTTTGACCATATTAAGTCACCCTCACAGGTTCTAGAGATTAAAACATGAACGTATTTGGGTTCCATTATTCAAAATTACCACATTACCTCCCTACCCAAATAGAAGAGACACAGATGAACTATGACAACAAACCCTCCACTTTTCTATGAATGGAAGAGGGCAGTCTTGAATTAAGAAACCTAGTTAGAGCCTCCTATATATATTCTCTTGTGAATGAGTACAACTGTTATGCTTGTCCCTGGGGAAATAAAATTAGAAAATAAATACAAAGTGGAAAACAATATCCATACAATGTTTCAGGAAAAAGCAAAGCAAAACAAACAAACAAACAAAATCAGAAAACCAGAATAAGAAAATTGCAAATTATAAAAATTCTTCTGTCGAAGACAAATTCAAGGCATCAAGACAGCAGCATTGCAAGACTCCAACCAGAATAACATAAGTATAAATAAAAAATTTCATATAATAAAAATATCTTACACTGAGAATTCAAAAAAATCAAGACAAATATATATTTAAAAACCCAGAAAGAGGCAAAACAAGAATTAATCAAACTCAGGAAAAAATCTTGAACAAAATACCACAACATCTTAAAATGAAGATAGAATTACAAAACTCCAAAGAAAAATATACTTAAATTTTAATAAAAGGCATTGAGGACATGCTAAAAAACAGATAAAAGCATGAAAACTATAAAAATAAATCAGAAAAAGAGACACTCATACAAAGCATGGAAAAATGAAAATTGATAATACAATTAGAATACCTGTAGGAAAAGTAAATAAACAGAGAAAGCAATGCAAAATAAATGACACATAATAATAAAGTCAATCTAAACATCAATCTACGTATCAAAAAGAATTTAAAGATGTTAAAAAGAAAGCAAAGGATCAGATCACATGAAGAAAGAAATACAATATATACATAATTAATATATATTCAATATATTGAAATAAAATAGCAGAATTGGAACAAAATATATCAGTCACATAAATAAATGTAAATAGATTTAATTCATTTAAGAAAATCTTTAAATTGTTTCACAAACAAAATTGAATTCTAAGCTATATACAAGAAGCCTGGCTAAATGAGAAAACTCAAACCTAATCATGAAAGGGCAAATGTATACTGAGCAAATGTTTAAATATCAAGAAAGTAGAAGTTGCTTTCCAAATATCACACAAGAAAATTCAGGACAAATAAGATACCTAAATATACCATATAAGATAATTTAAGATTCTGAGAGTTCCAATTCAAATGAAGTATAACTACTATCAATATCTATATTTAAAATAACACAATAATTTTCATAAACAGAAACTACAGAAGATACAAGAAGTAATAAACAAAAACACACAAATAGAAGACTTTAATATAACACTCACAGTTAAATGTAAGCTAAATGAATCAAACAAGCCAGGCTCGGTGGCTCAGCCTGTAATCCCGTGCCTTTGAGAGGCTGAGGTGAGTGGATTGCCTGAGCCCGCGGGTTCGAGACCCGCCTGGGCAGCGAGACCTCATCTCTACAGTAAATCAAAAAATCAGCCGGGCGTGGTAGCGCATGCCTGTAATTTGGCTACTTGGAAGGCTGAGGCAGAAGGATCGCCAGAGCCCAGCAGGTAAGGCTGTGGTGGCCGGGAGCGGCCACTGCATTCCAGTCTGGGCGACAGAGTGAGACTCCAACTCACAATAAATAAATAAATAAATAAATAATAAATAAATGAACCAAACAGTAAGAATTTATGTCATAAAGAGCATAATCCTTATAATAGATTTTGAGGAGATGTCTTTAACATTATACTCAGTAAGAAATAATATATTTTCTGCTTAAGCAGAGAACTTTCACCAAAAAATGTCCAAACATTACTTTTTAAAACAGCATTATTAACTTCTATGCCATACAGAAGTTCAAAGCACTCTCTGATTAAAATATAGAAGATTAGAAATTAATAAAAGTTCAAAAAGCCAATCCACTGGAAATGAAAAACTTTCTTTTTTTCTTAATTCTTTAAATTTTTTTATTTTAAAATTGTGGGGTACATTTCAGGGTTAGGTATACAGATATTCACTGTGCAGGTATCATTGTTAATGAGGTGTGCTCCCCTCTTCCCCGGGCAGATTTCCACTACTGTCAGTCCCACCTCCCTGCCCCCCTCCCCTCCGCAGTTTTTCGTTACAGTCAATCCTTTTCTTATAGTTTTGCTGTAGTTTTTCAAAGTCACTTATGAGTGAGAACATGTGATACTCAGTTCTTTGTTTCTGTGAAAGATCACTCAGTATTATAGACTCAAAGTCCATTCAGGTTGCTGCAAAGTTCATGATTTTGTTCTCCTTTATGGCTGTGTAATATTCCATCGTGTATATGTTCCACATTTTTTTGTCTAGTCATCTTTTGATGGGCAGCATGATTGGTTCCACATTCTTGCTATTGTGAACAATGCTTCAATAAACATACATGTGCAGGTATCTTTTTTGTAGAGTGCTTTGATTCTTCTGGGTATATTCCCAGTAGTGGAATTGCGCGTCATATGGAAGGTCGGTTTTTAGAACTTTTAGGAATTGCCACACTGTTTTCCACAGAGGTTGTACTAGTTTGCACTCCCACCAACAGTGTAGAAGTGTTCCCTTTTCACCACATCCTCTCCAGCATCTGTTACTTTTTGAGTTATTGATGGCCATTCTGACTGGAGTTAGGTGGTATCTCAGTGTAGTTTTAATTTGCATCTCCTTGATGACTAGTGAGGCTGAACATTTTTTCATGTATCAGTTAGCGGCTCATTTGTCTTCTTTTGAGAACTGTCTAATCATATCTTTTGCCCATTTTGTTATGAGGCTTTTTGTTTTTTTCTTTTTAGCACATTTGAGTTCCTTATAGATCCTAGAGTTAGGCCTTTGTCAGACATGGAGTTGGCAAATATTTTTTCCCAGTCTGTGGGCTGCCTCCCTGCTCTCTTGGTGGTTTCTTTTGCTTTGTAGAAGTCTGTCAGTTAGATGAGGTCTCACTTGTCTATCTTATCTCTTATGGCATGGGCATTTTGGGTTTTGATTAGGAATTACTTGCCAGTTCCAATTTCCATGAGTGTCTCCTGCATTTTCTAAGGTTCCTTTTTTTTTTTTGAGTTGGAGTCTCACTCTGTCACCCAGATTGGAGTGCAGTGGCTGTTTCCAGCCACCGCAGCCTCAACCTGCTGGGCTCCGGCAATCCTTCCACCTTAGCCTTCCAAGTAGCCGGAATTACAGGCATGCGCTACCACGCCCGGCTGATTTTTTTTTTTGAGTTGGAGTCTCACTCTGTCACCCAGACTGGAGTGCAGTGGCCGCACCCGGCCACCGCAGCCTCAACTTGCTGGGCTCCGGCGATCCTTCCGCCTCAGCCTTCCAAGTGGCCAGAATTACAGGCAAGTGCTACCACGCCCGGTTGATTTTTTGATTTATTGTAGAGATGAGGTCTTGCTGCCCAGGCGGGTCTCGAACCCGCAGGCTCAGGCAATCCACTCACCTCAGCCTCCCAAAGGCACGGGATTACAGGCTGAGCCACCGAGCCCGGCTTCGGTTGATTTTTTGATGTAGAGATGAAGTCTAGCTGCCCAGGCAGGTCTCGAACCCGCGGGCTCAGGCAATCCACTCATCTCAGCCTCCCAAAGGCGCGGGATTACAGGCTGAGCCACCGAGCCCGGCTTCTAAGGTTCTTATAGTTAGAGGTTTTACATTTAGGTCTCTGATCCATTTAGAGTTGATTTTTGTGTATGGGGATAGGTGAGGGTCCTGCTTCAATCTTTTGCATGTCAGTCAGTTTTCCCAGCACCATTTACTGAATAGGTTCTCATCTCCCCAGTGATAGGTGGTGGAGGCTTTGTTGAAGATGAGTTGGTTGAGAAATTGAGGTTTTGCTTCTGGAATCTTAATTCTGTTCCATTGGTCTATATGCCTGTTCTTGTACCAATACCAAGTTATTTTGATTATTGAAGTTTTTAATAAAGTTTAAAGTCTGGAAGTTTGATACCTCCTGCTTATATTTTTTTTATTTTTATTTTTATTTTTTTCTGAGGATTGTTTTGGCTATTCTTGGTCATTTATGTTTCCATATGAATTCCTGCATTGTTGTTTCTAGGTCTGAGAAGAATTTTTCTGGTAATTTGATGGATATTGAGTTAAATCTGTAGATTGCCTTAGGTAGAATGGACATCTTAGCAATGTTGATTCTTCCAATCCATGAGCATGGAAATAATTTTCCACTTGTTTGTGTCATTGATTTCTTTGAGCAGTGTTTTGTAGTTTTCATTGTAAAGGTCTTTCACATCTTTGGTTAGGAAGGTATTTCTGTTTTTTTTTTTTTGTGGCTATTGTGAATGGAATCATGCTTTTTATTTGGGTTTCTGTTTGTCTATTATTGGTGTATAGAAATATGATTGTCTTTTGCACATTTATTTTATATCCAGAGACTTTGCCAAAATTCTTCATTAGTTCAAAGAGGTTTTTGACAAGTGCTCCTGGGTTTTCAAGGTTTAGAATCATGTAATCTGCAAAGAGAGACAACTTGACTTCCTCTTTTCCTATTTGGATACACCTGATCACCTTCTCTTCTCTGATTGCTCTAGCTAGGACTTCCAAAACTATGTTGAATAGCAGGGATGAGAGTGGGCATCCTTGTCTTTTTCCAGTTTTCGGGGGATATGGTTCTAATTTCTGTCTTTTTAGCAGTATGGTGGCTATGGGTTTCTTGTAGATGGCTCTTCCTATTTTTAGGTATGTTCCCTGTATGCCTAGATGTTTGAGGGTTTTTAATAAAAAAGCGGTGCTGGATTTTATCAAAAGCTTTTCCTGCATCAAATGATATAATCATGTGGTTTTTGTTTTTATATCTGTTGGTGTATTTAATTACATTTATGATCCTACGAATGTTGAACCAGCCTTGCACCCCAGGGATGATGTCTACTTGTATGTGGTCAATGTTTTTGAGATGTGTTGTTGAATCTGGTTTGCTAGGATCGTGTTGAGAATTTTGGCATCTATGTTCAACAAGGATTTTGGCCTGTAGTTTTCTTTCTTTGTTGGGTTTTTACCTGGCTTGGGTATCAATGTGATGTTAGTTTCAAAAAAATGATTTGGGGAGAGTTCCATCTTTCTCAATCACTTGGAATACCTTTAATAGGATTGCTCTATAAGTTCCTCCTTGTATGTTTTATGGAATTCTACTAGAAAGCCACTTAGTCCAGGGCTCTTTTTTGTAGGTAGTTTTCTTATGACATAGTCAATTTCCTGGATTGTTATTCAACTATTTAGGATCTCAATTTCTTCTTGTTTCAACCTAGGGAGGTTCTGTGATGTCAGAAAGTCCTCCATTTCCTTTGCTTTTCAAGTTTGTTTCCATACAAGTGTACGAAGGTGGTCTCTGATAATCTTTTGTATTTTTTTAGGGCTAGATGTGACTTCATCTTTTGTGTTTCTGATTGTGTTTATTTGGACTTTTTCTCTCTTTTTCTTGATCAATCTAGCTAGGGGACCATCAATCTTGTTTATCCTTTCAAAGAACCAGTTTTTTGTTTTGTTGATTTTTTGTATTATGTTTTTGTCTTCTGTTTCCTGGATTTGGGCTTTTGTTTTGGTGATATGGATTCTTCTGCTAAAGTTAGGGTTTCGATGGTTTTACTTTTCCCATTTCCTTCGTGACTTGTTAGGCTGTTAACTTGTGATCTTTCCATTTTCTTCATGTGCGTTTGTAGAGAAATGAATTCCCCTCTTACTACTGCTTTCAAGACATCCCAGAGATTTTGGTAAGATGTTTCTTCATTTTTATTTGTTTCCAGGTATCTTTTAACCTCTGTTTTGATTTCTGTGTTGACCCAGGAGTTGCTTAGCAACATGCAGTTTAGTGTCCATGACTTTGTGGGTTTTGGGGGAAATTTGTTGGTGTTTGTATATATTTTTATTCCACTGTGATCTGAGATGGTACATGGTAAAATTTCAATCTTAGGAAATTTGTTTATGCTTGATTTATGGCCAAGGATGTTGTTGATCTTAGAGTACGTTCCATGTGGTGATGAGTAGAATGTACATTCTATGATCGTTGGGTGTGGTGGTCTGTAGGTATCAATTAAGTCCATTTGGTCAAGAGTCAGATTGAGGTTCCAGATCTCCTTGCTGATTTTTGTTGACGATCTGTCTAGCATTGTGAGTGGGATATTAAAGTCCCCAGCTATAATAGTGTTAGAGTCAAGATCTTTTTAAAATTTGCCTAGAAGCTGCTTTATGAAAGTTGGTACTCCTATATTGGGTGAATATATGTTTGGGATGGATATTTCTTGTTGATGGATTGAACTTTTATCATTATGTAGTGACCTTCTGTATCTTTTTAAATTTTTGATAGCGTAAAGGGTATTTTGTCTGATATTAAAATTGCAACACCACCTTTCTTTTGTGTTCTGTTAGCCTGAAAATTTGCTTCCCATCTTCTTACTTTGAGCCTGTGGGTGTCCTTTTTGGTGAGTTGAGTTTCTTGGAGACAATATATTGTTGCCTGATGATATTTTATCCATTTTGCCATTCTATGTCTTTTGAGTGGTGCATTTAATCTGTTCACATTCAGGCTAATTATTGAAATGTGAGAGCTTATCCCAGTCATAAGGTTCTTATAGAGTTGTTGTTGTTCCTGTGTATTGTCTTTCTCTTGATTTTTGGTTGATTCATGTGTGTTTTCAATCTGTTCCTTTTTCCTCTTCTTCTGGGTTTAATACTTTCTTAAGTGTTTCTGGCAGAGGTGGTCTCTAGGAGGCATAAGATCTTAGAGATTGTATGCCCGGGAAAGATTTTATTTCTCCTTCACTGATGAAGCTTAGCTCAGCTGGTGAGGTTATTCTTGGTTGAAATTGTTTATCTTTCAGAACTTTAAAGATTGGGCTCCATGCTCTCCTAGCCTGAAATGTTTCTGTAGATAAATCTGCTGCTATTCTAATTGGTCTTCCCAGTAGGTAGTCTGACCTTTTTCTCATGCTGCCTTTAGGATTTTTTTCTTTAATACCTACTTTGTTTAGGCAAATTATTATGTGTATGGGAGTTGGTCTTCTCATTTGTTGTCTTGCAGGAGTTCTCTGGATCTCTTGTGTTTGAATTTTTGCATCACTGATGAGATGAGGGAAGTTTTCTTGAATGATTTCATGAAATGTTTGTTCCAGGGTGATTCTGTCTCTCTTTCTGCCTCAGGAATTCCAATTTCTCTTATGTTCAATCTCTTGAAATAATCGCTCATCTCTTGAAGGTTTTTATTTTTATTTTTTTGAGCTGGAGTCTCACTCTGTCACCCAGACTGGAGTGCAGTGGCCGCTCCCGGCCACCACAGCCTCCACCTACTGGGTTCCGGTAATCCTTCTGCCTCAGCCTTCCAAGTAGTCAGAATTACAGGCATGTTTTACCACGCCTAGCTGATTTTTTGATTTATTGTAGAGATGAGGTCCTGCTGCCCAGGTGGGTCTTGAACCCATGGGCTCAGGCAATCCACTCACCTCAGCCTCCCAAAGGCATTGGATTACAGGCTGAGCCACCAAGCCCGGCAGTCTTGAAGGTTTTGTTCTGTCTATTTAAGCTTCTTTTCTATGTTTTTGACAGTTTTGGTTAGTTCTATATTTTGGTCCTCAAGCTCTGAGATTCTTTCTTCTTTTTGTCTAATTCTGCTTTCCATGCTTTTTAGTTTGTTATTTATTTCAATCACAGTATTCTTTACTGCTGTTATCTCAGTTATCAGCTCCTTCCTATTTTCTTCTTGCCACTCCTCAATTCTTTTTATTCTCTCTATTGATATCTTGATGTCTGGATTTGTAGTATGTGACCATCATTCTGGGGTCTCTTCATTGTTTGTGTTCCGAATTCTGTTTTCTCAGTGTCTGACTTCCCAGAGGTCTGTGTGAGACCCATATTTCTCTTTTGGGTTTTCTTCATTTGTGTAGATTTCCTTCCCACTTTTTTCTCCCTCTTCTTTAATTCTGTTGTTCAGGAATAGCAGAGTTGCTTTATTTCTGTTTGCTCAATCTCCTATTCTTCCTTATGTAAATCCACTAGCTTTGTTCAATTCTGAGGCTGGACTGTGGGTTGGAAGCTATACTTTTTTGCACTTTGAGATTTAATTGAGCAGAGAGCAGTGATTCATGACTTGTCTGAAGCTCCCAGTATCCACTGACAGGTGTATGGGTACCCTGGAACCTCCTTCCCAATACCTTTAATCTATCCATACAGTGGGGGTGTAAGTTTGATCTCTGCAAGCAAAATGAGGTAAGAAAATGGAAAAGAGAAATCAGTAAAATAATAGAAACAAGGCAAGTATGAAAACATTATCAAAAAGAGAGAGAAGACAGAAAAAAGAGGGGAAAAAAAGAAAAATGTAAAACATAAAGCAAACAAAAATATGCAAAACATACCAACAAAGAATAAATATTAAAAAAAGTAAAAACAGTGAATCAAGTTTGACCTGAGATAGTTCCTGTGAACTCAACATCCTTTCAGCTCTGATCTCTAGCTCTTATCCCATGCTGGTAGTGTTGCTCACAATTAGAGTCAGATGTCCCAGGGCTGCTGTGTAAGGATCAAATTTGGACACAGTTGGTTTGTTGCCTGTCAGTCTGCCACTCAGATCTGACCTGTCTGTGTCCAATCTGTCTCTCCCTGCTTGATGTGATTACCTTAGGTCCCAAGTTGAGACTGTGCAGAGCTGTGTGAAGCTGAGTGGGGGCAATGCAGGTCTCCGCCTGGTCCTGGGACAGAGAAAATGGCTGCTCTGGGCACCTCTTTACCGGTCATGAGCCGCCTCCTTGGCCTTCCTTGATCCTCTCTCTTCACTGATCCAACTCCATGCTCCAGCTGATCTCTGGTCCCGCCACTGTGGGACTCCTTGGGGCAGGAGAGTGAGC
Organism: Cephalopachus bancanus; assembly: GCA_027257055.1. Classification (NCBI taxonomy): domain Eukaryota; kingdom Metazoa; phylum Chordata; class Mammalia; order Primates; family Tarsiidae; genus Cephalopachus; species Cephalopachus bancanus. Next base: position 6,639,874 of record JAPVLO010000131.1, read on the forward strand.
CGGGAATTATGTGGGGCCAGAAGCTGAGAGCTGTGTTGGTGGTGCAGTGTGTGTGACTGGCTGCAGCAGCCACCTTTTGCAGAAGTGGCGGCAGTGGTGGTGGCAGCGTGTTGTGTGGGACTGGCTGCAAGAGCCACATTTTGCAGAGACGGTTCACAGTCTGACTTCTCCCGTCGCCATCTTGCTCCTCCCCCATGAAAAGCTTTCTAATGAAAAGCTTCTGAATAAAAGGGGGAAATACAAATTCAAATTGTAGAACTTATAAACGGTGATAATATAAACATTTCAAATCAATAGAATCCATTTAAAGAAATGGACATAGGAAAGTTAGTGATTTACTTTATCAATGAAAGTTAAGGAATGTATATGGGAACTGCCACTAACTCAAAACAGTAGAAAAGGCATAAAGTAAGTCAAAGGAAAACACAAGACAGGGTATAATAGATATGAAAAATCAGTTAATGAGGCAGATAAAATAAAAATATTATGAGCAATTAATAATTCATAATAATTATTAAAAATGTGTAAAACAGGCAAAGTGAAGTAAAAATTCAGAGAAAACAAATTTTAAAAAATAAAATATTACAGAGAAAACTAAGCATTGCAAAAGAAAATTAAGAAAAATTATATATTTTGTATAAATTTATTAAAAAATTTTTTTAAATGTAGATGAGATGGATAAATTTTTAGAAAAATACATGGATCAAATTTGACTGCTGCTGAGAAAAAATTAAACAGAAAGAGTTTCTATGGAAGAAGCAAGGAAAATTATTACAATAAACCATACAAAAAAGTGGCTAATAATACTTAAAAGGTGTTGCATTGCTACTTAAATTGTTCTAGGGTATATATAAAACTGATATCTAAGCTTAATGAGTAAAGCTCCCAAAGGAAAATTATACACCAAGCTTAGTAATGTATATTGATGCAAACATTCTAAATAAAATATTAGTAAACAGAACCTAATACCATATTCAGACAAGTATACATCATGATCATATCTATGGTCTTTCATTATATTTGTTTTTCTCAGGGTTGATCAGTGTCTTTTCTTCATAAACTAAAATGTGTCTTTGCACTCACTATTCCTACAAAGAATTCAGAAAAATGACTCAAAGACAAAAAACATGGTGAAGACATACTGAAAGATATTTGAGCTATAATATTATAGTGAATCTCTCTGCAAATAAAACCTTTCTTCGAGTGAAGATCTGGACCATCTCTGAAGAACCTTCTGCAGGTTTAACCCAGAGAAACACCAAAAGGAGGATGAAACAAAAAGAAAGAAGGAAAGAAAGAAGAAAAGGAAGGGAGAGAGAGAGAGGGAGAAGGAGAGAGAGAATATTTCCCACATTTCTTGGAAAATAGCTACTTCAGAATCCAACCAGATTTAAGGATTTTGGAGAGCATTTATTCTGAATTATGATGCCTAATGAGGAAAAGTGGCTTAACTTCTGCCTTCTGCCTTGTAAGTGTATTTATATTGGCTCAAAGGTAACATTGGATTAAAATTACCTATAGAATTTTGTTGACTAGAGTGAATCCACCACAGATTGGCTGACTTTCAAAACACGAGGCAGCTAACAATTGATTTGCTTTCAGAAGAATGCTCACTCTAGTAATCTGTCATTTGTTCAATTAAACATGAAAATCAGTTATGGTATTATTTGTCATGGTTAAATAACTGCCATTAATGTGAAGTTTCAAGCCTGTTTTAATATTCACTTATAATCATTGGTATACATGGTGTTTTCTAGAACTATGGGAATTTATTATTTTCAACACCTTGAACCTGCAGATCAAGAGATGACCTCTTTCTATTCCAGTGGAATTAGTTTAATAATTTGTGTTTTCCATTTAAAGGAACTATTTTCTCACCATCCAGATTGGCCTGTTGATACATTGAATTTTCTTAACAAACCCTCTTGTTTCCACTGCAACACTGGAGTAAAGCAAAATTTATCACTTAAGCACAATGTGGGTTATATTATGTGAATTTACTAAGCTCAAGTGCTATTCTGCTTTTAGTCGAATATAGACTCCAAAATATTTTGTCTGTCATGTACACTTTCCCAATTTCCTGTTCATACCTATTTTTTCCATTTCCTCACCCTTTAGCATCTACTCACAAGACAGTATGTTTTGTGTGTATTTCACCATTTATTCAGTGAAGTATAGTTAATCAAAGAATAAATGCTATGTGGGGGAGTGATGGAAAGGATGTATGCTTTGGCTTCTTTTTTACTCAATCAGATTGACCTATTTTGGATATATTAAATCACTTTGTACAGAATAACAGAACACTGTGGTGTGCAATTGGTAATTACCTACTCAATATTTGTTCTTTATTCTTGAAATCTGTATTTTTTCTTCTTGAAATGCAGAACTTCAATTTAGGGGGCAGTGCCCACTAAAAGCTATGTTACTTCCTTAGCATTTGTTGCCATGAGATGTAGTTCACTAGATATGACTTTAAAAACAAAAACAAAAAACATTTAAAAGTGAACTGTGTACTGTCTTATGAACACCTCCCTTTTCTATGTATTTTTCCTACAATGATGATGAGAGGTTAAAAGTGGAGAGTCATCTTCCAACATGCATACTTGAAAGACCCTGAATAGAAACAGTTGGAGGTAACTCGGATGATGATATCATAAAACCACTGTGTTAGCTCTGCACTGTCTTCCTTTGAGCTTATTAAATGAGAGAAAAAACTCAATAATTTATTTAAATGAATGTGTGTGTGCGTGTGTCTAATTATTAGCAGCTAAATGCATCCCTAACTTCTACAAATATCTTTGATTAAATACTATTACTGTATTCTGAAATGCCAATTTATACTAAGTATTTAGGGTAAAAATAAATTAATATTTCTTATGAGTACTTAGTATCACATACTGTGGTCATTAGCAAATATACTCAAAAGTATTATACTTGCAAAGGACACCTGGAAATGGATATTTGTAGGAGCATACCTTTATTGATATATGTTGCACAGAGCTTTATTTGTCAAGTGTTTGAATATTTGTGTGTCCAGGATGAAATCGTTATCATGGATCACTACAATCAAAGGGATAACATGTAATTAATATTGGTTGTTTGAAACATTCAGACTAAAAAGTCAATGAAACCTTCCACATTTTAAAATTATTTTGGCATCATGTAGATCTAGTGGGTATATATGACACTGTAGAAAAAATAATAAGATGTTTTTAATGATTCCCAATTGAAAGGATATTGGACTATGCAGTCATGAAAAAGTCAATTACCATTTGAAATCTCTCTATGACAAAAGATAGAGGTTGGCATTTATTATCCTTCTACCAAGAACAAAATTTACTCTTAAGTGCCTCTGTTTAATCAACCTTAAAATAATTTAATTTTGATCATTAATTCCTTATTAAAATACTAAATATAACAAAAGGGGGACAGATTTTATTGACTATTAAGGAAGCTTTGATTAATTCTGAGCTGAAAGTTTCCCGCCTCATCTTTTCTTTTGCATAAGAATGTTCTTCTATTGATAATGATTGCTACATTGGAGGGCAGAGTGAAACAAAATCTTTGTTTTTGAATCACTATACTGAGGTTTTCAGGCCTCATCTTACTTCTTCTCCAGAAATTCTACAAGTTTAATTTATTTATATTCTAGTGGTTATTATTAAATATCTATATAACCACTTAAGAAAATCTATCTCAAGAACACATGATTTGTTGCTAGGTCAAACTCCCCGTCACTCTAATGTTAATTCTAGGACCATTATATTAACAGATTCACATTTGCAATGACACAGGTAAGACATCACACTAAGTATCATATCTATATGGTTTTGAGGCATTTGGAGTAATTTTTGTGTTAGGTAAGCAGTGTTTTTAGCATTAAATCTGTGGGTATAGTAGCTTCTGGAACTCGAGAAAGACTCATACTTTCAGGGGTTACTTTATAAAAAGTAAGAGTATGCTGACACATACAGTGTTTAATATTTCCACCATATCTGAAATCCAGTCTATTTTCTGGAAGAATAGTAGGAAATATTGTTCTATTTTTAATATGTTTTCCTTCTAGGCCATGTCTGAACATCGTTAGCTACTATTTCACATTTCTGTATTGTAGCTTGAGCCAGTAGGAAGGGCATACAGAATGTTGGCTTTGGTATCAGCAGATCAGAAAAGAAGTGGACTGCATCATAGTTTTACTGCTTACTCCCTGTGCAACCTTTAACAAAGCAATTAACCTTCAGACACTCAGTTTCATCATCCACTAAATGGAGATCACTATTCCTTCACACGTAAATAGTGAGTGAGATAATTTTTGAAGGCATCTAATAAAGCAGCTAGTACTCTGTGTGCAGTCAATAAATATTAGGCTTATTATAATTTTGTTTTTAAAACATAGAGATGTACTCTGACATGGAATAGCAATTTATTATGATTTATTGGTAGTAGATTAAATAATTTTATCAGATTCCAGGAAAATAGTAATCATGTTTATTCATACGATGCCCAGCACCTTGAATTATGTTGTTCTTAATAATATTTACTTACTGAATTTGAATATTATTAACAAAATAACTGTACTCTAAAAAATAAATAGGCCAGTTCCTATATTTTGATGAAGGACAGTCTTAGTAAAAGTATGGATAATTTATGGATAATTTAGGGAGTACAGGAAGGGAGTTTCTAAAGGACAAGTCTATATTGGGACATTTTTTAAGAAGACCTGCGTATGCATACGTTGAAATGACATAGGCCAAAGAAGGAAATAAATCAAGTTAAGCAGAGTGCACTGAAAATAAAATTTTCTTGCTTTGTTTCTAGTTAGTCAAATGGGTTTGGTTTTCATTAATGGATAGGGAAGTTGTTTATTAGCATCTCTTGTTTTTTAAGTTCTAAATATAATTTTATAAATATAAAATGTAATTAAAGCACAGTTTAAAAAAAGTCCTCTAAAAATTGGGTGACATTCAATGCCATTTTAAAATTAGCCAATTTTTCTTCTGTAGTGTTGAAATTATCTCACTTTTTGATATTTTGCCATGATTGTCCATACAATAATATCTATGAGTTATTGAGGAGGAATATTTTTGGCCTTATGTTAATTCTATGCTCATTGTTATCAAATCTACTTCTTACTGGGTGACTTTGTATTTTAATACAGTTTACATATTAATTATTATAATTAGCTATGATTTGTAAACCAAATATAAGCCACTGTGAAAGGATATTTCTTGCTCCCTGGTCACCAAATATTAATGGAGTAAGACAACCAGTATTTTCCAAACTTACCTCTATGGTTTGGTTAAAATAATTTCAGATACTTGTCAATGAATCACAATAAACTACTGAATTCTCCATCAGAGTGGGTCTGTATGTCTTAATATCTGACTTAGCACTGATGAGTACTGGCCCAGTATCTTTTCCTCCTTCTGTTAGAGTTACTGTCTTCATTGTTATATCTCAAATGTTCAGTTATCTATTTTCAAATACTTTGGGATATATTTGAGGATTCATGATCTTATACAGGTCTAAAATAGAATTTTAGAATTGCTTGCATATTCAGCTGAAGTTAGATCATATACTGATACTGAGAAACTTATGCTTTATTTTTATGCATCGTTATGTTTATATATATACACAATAAAAGATTAGAAGAGGGCCTTTTCTGTGTATTATTCTATAGACTTAATAGTCATATCGATGACCATTAATCTCTATATTCTCAATTAAATGCTTGTGCGAGACTAAGTATACAAACAATGGCCAAAATATATATAAAAAACGCTATCCTGAACTATAGTCTTCAATAACCAACTCAGGAAGTCATCCTATTTCCTGTAAGTTACACTTGTACAACTTCAGGACACTGTCTTTAGAAAACAATTCAGACAGCCAAACAAAAGCCCTTATAACAATAGGACCCAAATTGCCAGAGTCCATTAGTAACTGATGGTTTCCCTAATGTTTGCCCTTATTTCCAACTTAGTGCAACTAGAAAAAGCCAAAAGTACACCGCTAGTCAAAGATGCGTTGTTTTTATTTAATCTGCCCACAACAGTCTCATGCCAACATTATCTTACTCGATCATACATATACCTTTTCCTTTTTTCCACCATAAAGCTTTCCTACTCCTCTGCCTGCCTCTGAGTTTCTGCCAAAACACAAACGATGGGGACTGTCTCCCTTGCAATAGCAAGCCCAGAATAAATAGTCTATATGTATTTACATTTGCTTGGTTTTTATTTCCACAATTGCCTTACCTACCTAAAATAGTTTAGTTTAATACATTCAGTGTGACCTTTTATGTTTTTGTGTCTGGCACTATAGTTATGACAATAAACCAGATAAGTGAAATTCATGCCTTCACTACACAGTTGGCAAAGAAAATGAGCAGGTAAATACAATATATTAGTATCATGGTTTAACTGTGAAGATAGAACTAGGTACAGATTGTTATGGGGACACAGGGTAAATTGCAAAGAGGAACAATTGTGTAGTGAAAAGAGAATAGTACATGTGTAATATGTTTTTACTATAAACATTTAGTGAATTATTTAATAAATAAATACAAACATCTTTTAAAATTTCCAATTAAATCTTTTATTTGTAAAGAAATTATGTTCATTATGGCTTACAACACTTGCAATATACATTTCTCAGATATGCCTTCAGATTTGTTTTTATATTGATATATATGCAACTCAGCATATCTTTTTCCTTTTGAGCTAACAAGATTAGACACTACCTTGATGAGTATTTAATAGATATTTCCTCACAGGTTCTCATATGTTGTTGGCATTATACATGAATCAAATGAAAACTTTTGCTAATTTGAATTTGGTAATTAAATTTTCAAATTGTCTCACATTTAAATAAGATCACCTAATTTTGGTTATAAAATAATCTCTACAAAATTTTAGTCATATTATTACACAGTAAATTGCTTCTCCTTTTGAGGTTAAAATAAGTTGTTTGACAGTCAGTGGATTGCTATATTGCTAAAATCTTTTTGAAATCCTAACACTATTCAAGTGTTCAATTATTGTTCATAATCTATACCTTAAAATTTTGATTTATATTTATGATTTTGAACTAATATAGAATCATGTCAAATTCATAAACTTTTTTTTCTTTGAGTTGGAGTCTCAGTCTGTCCCCCAGACTGGAGTGTAGTGGCAGGTTCCCAGCCACCACAGCCTCGACCTGCCGGGCTCCTGCAATCCTCCTGCCTCAACATTCCAAGTAGCCGGAACTACAGGCGCGCGCTACCACACCCTGCTAATTTTTTGATTTATTGTAGCGATGAAGTCTCACCAAGTTCCCAGGTGGGTCTCGAACCTGCGGGCTCAGGCAATCCACTCACCTCAGCCTCCCAAAGTGCAAGATTACAGGCTGAGCCACCGAGCCCGGCTCATAAACATTTTTTATAAAGTTGATTCAAAATGACTTTCAAAAGAGTTTAATGTTTGCTCTTCTTCAATATATTTCCCAGTTTTTTTAAAGATTTTCTTATTAGTACATGGGCAAATAAATTGTAGCTTCAACTGGATCATGAAAACTTTTTTTTTTTTTTAGTTGGAATCTCACTCTGTTGCCCAGACTGTATTACAGTGGCCACTCCTGGCCACCGCAGCCTCAACCTGCTGGACTCGGTGATTCTTCCGCCTCAGCCTTCCAAGGAGTAGCTGGAACTACAGGCGCGTGCTACACCTGGGTAATTTTTTTTATTTATTGCAGAGATGAGGTCTCGCCAACTTGCCCAGGTGGGTCTTAAACCCGCGGCTCAGGCAATCCACTCACCTCGGTCTCCCAGGTTGAGTCACCGAGCCTGGAGAAACACTTTTTTTAATAATCAATATTCTTTTATTATGATATTGTGGGGTACAGTTAAGGGTTAGGTATACAAATATGTTTCGTTCAGGCACCCTTGTTGATGAGAGGTGTTTCCCTGTCCCCAGACAGATATTAACTACCGTTAATCCCATCTCCCTCCCCTCCCATAGTTTCCCACTACTGTCAGTCATTTTCTTACAGTATTACATTGGATGTTCAAGGTCCACTATATGAATGAGAACATAGGATACTCAGATCTTTGTTTCTGTGAGAGGTCACTCAGTATTATAGACTCTAGTTCCATCCAGATTGCTGCGAAATTCATGATTTTGTTCTTTTTTATGGCTGCGTAGTATTCCATCATGTATATGTACCACATTTTTTAAATCCAGTCCTCTTTTGATGGACAGCATGGCTGCTTCCAGGATCTTGCTACTGTGAACAATGCTGCGATAAACATAGGTGTGCAGGTATCTTTTTTATAGAGTGATTTGAGTTCTTCAGGATATATTCCCAGTAGAGGGATTGCAGGGTCATATGGGAGGTTGATATTTAGAGCTTTTAGGAATTGCTACACTGCTTTCCACAGAGGTTGCACTAGTTTACACTCCCACCAACAGTGTAGAAGTGTTCCCTTTTCGCCACACCCTCTCCAGCAGCTGTTATTTTTTGAGTTGTTGATAATTGCCATTCTGACTGGAGTTAGGTGGTATCTCAGTGTGGTTTTGATTTGCATCTCCCTGATGATTAGTGAGGTTGAACATTTCTTCATGTGTCTGTTGGCTGCTCGGATGTCTTCCTTTGTGAAGTGTCTGTTCATATCTTTTGCCCATTTTATAATGGGGTTGTTTGTTTTTTTCTTTTCAGCACATTTGAGTTCCTTGTAGATTCAAGGTGTTAAGCCTTTGTCCGACCTGGTGTTGGCAAATACTTTTTCCCAGTCTGTAGGCTGTCTCCCTGTTCTCTTGATGGTTTCTTAAAAATGCTTCTTTCTTTTTAAAGTTATCTCTGATGATAGATTGCATTTCCTTACAATTGACTGGTGGTTGCTAAAATTTGGGGAATCACAATATGTCTTGAAAACAAAGAGGAATATGTGCATAACTCTAGTTGAGAGTTAAAGTGGGTTTAAAAAAACACAGTTGGACTTCGAATTTTAAGTGTGAGTTTTGCAAGACAGAAAACAAAACAAGAAAATTTCTTTTACAGAAATATAATATCAAAATGTCCTCTGATTATATTGTTATAAAACATATACTAGAATACACACACACATATATATGTATGCAAAATTATAGATATTTGTACATTTTAAATTAATGGTGAAGCCTACAGAAAGCAAAGAAAATCACTTAAAGAATAAGAACTAAACATAAATACTAAGCAAGGCAGATCACATGGTAATGAACCTTAGTACTTTTGGAGTGCATCTTTTGACTCAAGTAACTTAATAGCTTCCAAATATTAAGTTCTGACTGTGATTAGGGGAAAGCTAAAAAAAAAAAAAATCTGGACTATCAAGAGTATAGTTTCAAAAGCTATTTCTTACAAGGACTTACATATTTATAAAGTGAATATAATATAGACACAGATAAAATCGAAGGAAGAAAAAATACAATAGAAAATCAAGGTGTAAGATTTTAAAAACTCACAAATGTGGTTATTTCAAATGTTTAATAAATTGACAACTCTAAGGGGAGTCAAGAAAAAATAGCTTTGAGGATATAAGAAAATTATAACTTCAATGACAGAAGATATTAAAAGAAATTTTAAAAATGTAGATAATTTGTATACTTTCTAGGAAAAAAATATACATTACCAAAACTAGCTCAAGAAGAAGTCCAAATAGTTTCTATAATCAACAAAAATTGATTTAGAAATTGAAAATATTTCCAGATAGAAAACACAAGTTCTAGATGATTTGGAATTTGTAAGATACTCTATTAGACAATGAAGAAATAGTTTCTATGGTCTGAGTGCTTTTGGCTGCCCCAAGTTCATATGTTGAAATCTAATTCCCATTGTGAGGATATAAGAAACTAGGACCTTTGGGCGGTCATTAGGTCATAAGAACAGAACTTGCTGCCCTTACAGCATAGTTCTCTGCACAGGGTTTCTCACAACATAACCCAGAGAAAGGTAATTAAGACATATGTGCACATGGGAGCAACCAAGATAGAAGTCACCATATTTTTAGAACTTAGTACTGTAAAAGGCATCCTATCATTTCTGCAATATTCTATTCATTAACAGCAAGTGATCAAATTTAGTCCACAAACAGAAGGATACAATAAGTGTGTATACTGTGAGTCAGAAATTAATAGGAGACCATTTTAAAGGCTGCTGATCATATTAGATAAAGAAATTATTAGAAAATAAACATAGGCAAGTTTAAAAGCAAGGTAGAAAAATACCAAAATAATAGCAATTATATTCCATTTGTGTTTTAAAAAGTTTCTGTATCTTAACAAATTGAGCTTTTCCATGAATGTATGAGTGGTTTAATGTTAGAGAAAAAAAATGCTATGTTGTGTTTTACTACCTTGACATTTAAACCTGTAAAAAATTAAGTGAATAGATGCAGCAAAAAAATCTTATGATGAAATTTAATTTCCATTAATAAAAAATAAATAGCAGATCAAGATGAGACAAGTACTTCTACAACTTTATAAACAATGTGAATCAGAAATTCATAGCAAGCATTATATTAAATGGGAATGTATAAGAATCATTACCAGTAAAATAAAAAAATAGACAAAAATAACCCTTATCATTGTATTTAGCCACTTTTTTTGGAGGCCTTAGACAAGGTAAAAGTCTAGCAGATTTTTTAGATATAAAATCAATATAAAATTGAATTTTTATGCCAGAAAGAACTAATAAATATAATAAAAATAAGATATTCACCATTGAACAATACCTATAATAATTATGTAGGAATTACTTATTTTAAATAATGCATTGGAGCACTATAGAAAAAAACCTCAACTCATAAGAATTAGCTGTAAAATGCAAAGGTATTATATAAAAAATGAAGTGACAAAAATAACAAATGTTAAAGAAAAATAACATCAGATCATATGAAAGTATCACACTTTTCTCTCTCAGTTTATCTATTATCTCATAGCGGCAATATTAAGCAGTCTAGCTTAGTAAAATACCTCTTTAAAATATAGAGAGTAAAAACCTAATCCGTTAAAGAGATAAACCGGAATCACAAACACAATTGGAGACATTTTAATGAAAAAGAAGAACAGTTTTTAATGCTAATTTCGAATACAATGATGATAAAATATAGAAGAGAAAATCCTGATAGTTATAAACTTCTGAACAATCAAATCCTGTGCTATAAAACATAGTTTGAAGCCATCATGACAATCTATTAATAAATAGGTTAAATTAAAATAATGCAAGTTGATTTCATTTTTTCATTGATTTTAATTGCCACCAAATTTTCTTCTTTATGACATCTATTAAAAATAAAATTTAGCTTTAGATTTTTATACTGTTGGCTGCCATTCCACTAGAGAAGTTATCACCTCTTCTGAATCACTCATTATTTTGTACCCTCTACTTTTCTTTTTTTCCTTGGCATTACCTATAACACATTGTCATAGACAAAATAAAAAAGTCTTTTGTGATTTGACATGGAAGAGATTTACACTGTTAGAGGTTCAGAAGTTTGAACAAAATGATTTAGCTCTAAGGATTTGTGCAGAGATGTGTGATACATTGACCTCACTTTAAAGGAGGAGACAATTCACATCACTGAAAATGAAGTGCATTTTTGGATTTATAATACAACTATATGGAAAATTAGTTAATAAAAAATTAAATAAACTGAAATTTCTGTATTTATGCGCTTTAAGTTTTGATTTCTCCTCCCCCCACTTATGTGTGGATCTTTTTTTTCCTTAAGTAATAACTGAAAGGTACCAGTATTGTTTCAGCCCAGGTCTTACCACATATTAATGAAGCAGGAAGAGGGAACTTCTGAGAGACCCAGACATCACTTCAGAGAATTTTCTTGCAGGGGATAAGTGCCAGTTATGTTCTTTTCACAGTGATAATGAATTAAGATTATATGTTACTTCTCTTTGATTTTCCTTGCCATATTATGAAAATTGTTAGGATGCTAATTAGCAAATTGTGTGTTTGTTTAGCAGTTTAATTTGTTTTGGAGTTTTTAAAGTATAGGATCAAATTAGCATGGCATATGACACACACTTACCATGACAGAATAACAAATAAAACAGATGAATATGCACATGGCTGAAGTACTTAGAAGACAATTTTATTTTATTTTTTTTGAGAAGGAGGATAATGGTTTATCTATTCTTGGTAGAAACTTCCTTTAAAATAGACAATGTAGTAGATTCTTCTGATAGTTGAATTGAATGGACAATTACTAAGAGAAAGGTGAATTATTTTTATTTTATGAAGAGTTTCCTGTATTTTTGATTTATTGATGATATATGTCATATGCACATTTGTCAATGCTAATATTCTAGAAACTCTTAGCCTACTATTATGTAAAATGTGCCTGCAAAAATTATGTACTCAAATTAGATTAATCAAGAACTCAATTGGTGTTCTATGTGCAAGAATAAAGCTGTTAAAAGTCCTGTAGAATAAAATTTCTGTTATTCTACTAAAATTAAATTTTAAGAAAAATAAAACCAGTTTTTTCACATCCTTAAGTGTAGTCAAAGATAGTGGACTTTTAATTATTAAAAAATATATATAAGTAAATAAATGATGTCAGATAAGAATAATATTTTTCTATTGATTTGGTGTTGTTTTATCATACTTAAGCTCCAAATGCAGGTAGAACAGTCTTAGATTTGCTTTGAGGTAGAATGTGCTGAAAGGAAACTATAATCTCTGGGTGACCAGTCACACATTATAATAGAATAGCATAAAATGGTACATAGAAATAAAACAAGGGTATTGACAACCTGTCGGGCACATAATGTGCCAATTCTTTTCCCTTCAGGAAGTCTCTCTTTAGTGACTCTCCAATTGGGATTGGAGTTTGATTTGTGACTGATGAAGGCAGTTCATGTGTGGGTGCCAACAGCCACCTGGAAAGAAAGATCTGTTGTCATATAGACCCGTAACAAAATCTGTTGTTTACACAAAGACCCTTGGCACAGGGGCACCAATCCTTGGAGCCAAACAACCTCTGCAGTAAAATGGATTAAGAGAGGAAGACAGAATGAGATGCTTTGTATTCCTTTGTTGGGTTTGATCAAGCTTGTGTCTAAAAGAAAACTGATGCCCTTAGAAGAATAATTGTCCTCCTACTTTGAATTGAATTTAGGTTTTTGTTTCAAATATCAATATTCTGGAGACTCTATTCATTAAATAATGATTTTTCTTTTTTCCATTTCACATAGTAAGGGATTCTAGTTCTGGCTTCCAACATCCTTATATTTGGATCTCCTCCATGAAAGAGAAAACATAAATGTGACTTACATAAAGCCTGAAATATCTTTTTTTTGAAAAAAAGTTTAATGAGAATTAACCAGAGTTGCCTAAATCCTTTTACTGGGAAATTTAAAGATTTTAGAGACAGACTATTCCAGATAGAATTTTCATGGTTTTCTCAACACAGTTTTATTAACCTCTGTACTTAGTTGAGTAGTGCCCTGCAAAATTCACATCCATTTGGAAACTGTGAATGTGACCCTATTTGGAAATACAATGTTTGCAAATGTAGTCAAACTCACGTGACATTATACTGCATTAGAGTAGACCCTAAATTCATTATGACGTGTGTCCTTAAAAGAGAAAAAAAGTGAACACAGTGACATGGGTATACAGGGCAGATGGCCATGGAAAAACTGGAATATTAAAGTTTGCTAACAACCAACAGAAGCTAGGAGAAACATAGAAAGAATTCTCCCCCGTAGGCTTCTGAGGGATGATCAGAAGGATCCCTGAGGGATCAGGGATCTTTACAACTTGATTTTGAACTTCTAGTCTCTAGAACTGGGGGACAAAAATGTCTATTGTTTTAAGCCATCAAGTGTGTAGTAAATTGTTATGGTAGCCTTAGAAAACACATTCCAATTTTGGGTAATGCTATAACAACACAAATACCTAAAAATGGGAAAGTGACTATATTATACACATGAAGTGTTTTTTTTGTTTATACAAATAAATATGTTATATTAAAGATAATGGGTAAAGGCTGGAAGTATTTGGAGGCACATAATAAAAAACCTGAACTTCCTTGAAAGGGATATTGCTGGAAATAGAGACATTAAATTTGATTTTGGTGAAGGCTCTGAAAGAGAAAACTTCTGTTTCCTTAGAAGATACATATATTTTTATAAACAGAATGTTGCTAGAAATATGAACATAATAGATTGTCTGGTGAGATCGCAGATGGAAATAAGGAGCATGAAGTTTGAAAGTGAAGGAAAGACTCTCCTTGTTATACAGTGGCAGAAAACTTGACTGAATTGTGTTCTGCTGTAGAGTGGAAGGTAGAACTTGTAAGTGATTGACTTGGTTATTTAACTAGGAAATTTCTAAGTGAAATGTGGGAGATATAACCTGTTTTCTTTTTGCTGCTTTTTGTAATTACGAGAGTAAAGAAGTAAATTAAGAAATGAAGTGCTAAGTAAAACAGAATCACCCCTTGATGATTTGGAAGATTCTCAGCCCATCCAGACAGCTTGACCTGAAAATAAGGTCAAGGATGTGGTTGAAAAACTGTCTATTAAGGTAATGGTTAAGCATATGATTAGTCATGAGACTTATATTCTATTTCTTCCAGTTTGATATATTCATATTCACAGATAGCTGAAATGTCATTTTTCCTTTGTAGAAACCAGAAATAGAGATGGAATTATCCAGGAAGAATCTATAGAAAATTCTAATTTTGATGGCAGAAATACTCTCAATATTGACAGAAGACAAACAAGGTTTTTGAGAATTTTTTACCAGCAGAAACACTGACAGCCTGGGCTGAAAGAAACAGTGATGGGACAAATTTCTGAATTTTTTTTTTTTTAATTTGGAATTTCATTCCATCACCCACGCTGAAGTGCAGTGTCACACTCATGGCCACCCAGCATCGACCTGCTGAGCTCCAGTGATCCTGCCGCTGATGTTTTAAGACAATAATTTTGTCTTAATTTATTATGCAACCTCTAAAAAAAGAAAACTCGAGCAATCTAAGAAAGAAATATTGTCTTCTAGAATGGAGGAGAAATACCTGAAATTAGTTTTAAGCAACTCCTAGGTCTTTTGAAGTACCCCTAATGCCTTAATCATTAAGAGTTCAAATAGAGTTTATAAGTTACATCACAGGCAGACACAGTGATTGACAACTTTTATGCCTCTGGAAATATACAGGCAAATTAAATGAGTAAAACACTAGATACTTATATATAAAACATGTGGTGTTATTTTTCATTTACATAAAGAAATTCATTTTCTAACAATTATCTTGAGAAAATTATTTCAAAATGCTTTCTGGTTCCATCAAAAGTATCTCTTTCCATTTATGAAGAGACATTGGTATGGTCACATGGTTTCCATGACAACTACTCAACTCTGCCATTATAGAGTAAAAGCAGCCACAGAAAATACACAAATGAATAAACATGGCTGTGTTTTATTTAAAGAAGGAGGTGGTAGACTGGATTTGGTCCATGGGCCCTGGATTTGTCTCAAAGATTGATCCCAGCTCTAGATGAAACAAATTAATAAGACAGTTGTTTATATTAGACAAATGTGAACCAAGCATTGTGGTTTCTGCTCTTAAATTCAAATTTTAGGTGACATATAAGTGGAATATGGCAGTAGCCACTTTACTAGATGACTTCAGACATTCTCAACTCTGACCCTTTTTGCATACTGATGTCCCTGAAGTACATTTGAGTTTCCTCCACATACAACTCCATAGAGTTTCCCACTAATAATAAAAGAAAGTTCAATCCCCAGTTTCCTAGGCTCTAGAATTCCTTAATTACCTCCCATTATGCTGTTGGACACATTTTGCTAAATTTATATATTGCCTTCGTGTAGCCTCCCTTCCTTTGGTCATTCTATTCCTTCCCTTCAATTCTTTTGATATGTCCATATTTATAGCCAACTGAAATGCCATTTCCCTCATTTTTAAAAACAAACTTGCTCTTCCTCCCCCAAGTAGATGCCTTTCTTGTTAGAACTCCCACTGGATTTATTTTATTTATGCTTTTCTTATGGCATTTCATTATTACATTCTGTTCTTATCTCTGTGTAATACATTTCTTATTATAATAAGATTTTTTGAGGATAGAGCTGGTATCTGACTCATCCTTGTTTGTTCCCAAAGTATCTCATTAGAAGCCAAATACTTTCCTTTGAATTAATGCACAATGGGAAAATATAGTATAGTTTTATTTAGAAGATTAGATTCTATATATTTTTACTTATAGACATTCTAAATTACCCTATTTTGCATATAACTTAAATCATTTTTCTTGAGGAATTTTGCTTGCTGTAGCCATTTAATATGATATATATGTATATATATACATGTGTATATATATATATATGCATGTGTATTATTGTATATTCTTTTTAAAATATTTAAGTATAGACATCTTTAAAGAAAAAAGAATCAGCTTTGAATAAAATAAAGGCACATGAAAGAAAAGGAGGCCGGGCTCAGTGGCTCAGTCTGTAATCCCGCGCCTTTGGGAGGCTGAGGTGAGTGGATTGCCTGAGCCCGCGGGTTTGAGACCGCCTGGGCAGCGAGACCTCATCTTTACAATAAATCAAAAAATCAGCGGGCGTGGTAGCGCGCGTCTGTAATTCCGGCTACTTGGAAGGCTGAGGCGGAAGGATCGCCGAAGCCCAGCAGGTCGAGGCTGCGGTGGCCGGGAGCGGCCACTGCACTCACACTCCAGTCTGGGCGACAGAGTGAGACTCCAACTCAAAAAAAAAAAAAGAAGAAAGAAAGAAAAGAAGAGTAAGAGTCAATACCTGGGCTTTCTTCTTGACTTTTCCATTAGTCTGCTGGTTGACCATATATAGAAAATTACCAAAATTTTAAATTTCAGTCTTTTATTCTGTAAAACAAGGGTAATACAATTACCGACTTACATCATTTATTCATCAATTAATTTTGGTTTTTTGGTTATGTTAATCAATAGTAAGTGCAACCATATATACATGTATTTATATATATATATGTGTGTGTGTGTGTGTGTATGAAAAGAATGTTGTGTAAGATTCTAAATGTCATCGATATCACTCTAATACTTTTTACTTTCAATCGACTCAAGGCAAACATTAATTTGTATTGATTACTTTGCTCTGTTGCAACAGCTGTTAATATACTCTAGTAGTGCAGTCACAGCAGATACCACATATGGTTTCTATATGGAGTCAATGACAGCAACTTCTAAATACATTAATATGAATAGGGGAAATAGTTAACTGAGCAGTGTAAGAATAGCACAAGCTACAAGTCAGCATTCTTATTTCTGTTGAGTAAAACAATTTACACCAGAATACAATAATTATTTACATACTAAAAACTGATCAGAATCTGTTTTCAACAAAGACATATCATGATTTTTTGTCTTTTCTCTTTAAGTAAAACCATTTTCCTTTATATGCTTCTTTGCTTTTATCTTTTTATAAAGTGAATAAAAATATTTGATTTAATATATTTAGCAGATTGGAGTGATCTTACTTTGATTCACAAACATAAACCATTAATAAATAAAATATCATAGACCCCTACAATAAAAACATAGAATGTATTTAAAGTCTGGAAAATTATATTATTATTTTGCTATACTTAGGCACTTGATCATTGTTTTCTTTAGTAAATAACACATAATTTTCATTCTAATTGTGAACCCCAAATAATTATTCTTTTATAGTCGAGGTTGCTTCTGGTTTTTAAAGTCATTACACTTTTGCTACTCATTGCTACTTTAACCCACTAAATTTTGCTCTCAAAGTCTGAAAATGGGACATACTCATGTAGTATTTGAATATTTTAGTACTGGCTTAATACATACTAGTTTAATTGTAAATCAGATTCTCTACTATATGAAAATAAAAGAAATTTCTCTAAACATGATGCAAATAAGTATACAAATTTGTCATGATTTAGTCTTACTAGGTAGCAGAATTTAAATATACAAGTTTTGAAAATGATTACTCTTGAGTCAGCCAGCAATAGATGGTGCTGTTAGGATGCCTCAGTGTCTACGTTGGGGGAATAGCTAGATAAATGCAAAACAATAAATAGCATGGCAGAATACTCTAGATCAGGCACCCTAAAGCTAGGTAGTAGGCCCAAGATGAAGGAGTAGGGGTCTTTGTATTCCAAGGCCTAAATGATCGACCTTAAAAGATTACAGGAATGTGTTGTGAAATTGAATAAAATGTAAATTCATAAACATTCTTAGTATCTGTCATCTTATGAGTTAGAAGACTTCAAGTCAAAGATGAATGACTTTTATTATAGATATTATATTTTCACTTAAGCCAATAGAGCCATAATCTATCTGTCTACCTCTATCCTTTCTGGCTAGATGTTTAAATGGTTTCCAATTGCCTTTGATCAACCCAAAGGTCGGAATCTCCTGGAGATTAGGGGTTTGGTCTTGCAGAATTCTTACCTCTGTTGTCACTTTCAGTATGATTTTGTACTCTGGTAATCTTGATAAAATTCAAGAAAGGCAATTAAAAAACAATTATAAGATAATTTTTGTGTATGTGGGTAAACATCAAAGTTATAGAAAGCACCCTTATAACATCATTTGGTACAAAACAGCATTGTTTCACACTTCACCATCATCCCACTTATTGATTTTATCTTATACATATGATTACCAGGAGACTTTGTTGATGTCTTGCTGAAATTTTGAAATATTCTCTGTATTGGTCAGTTCACCTGATCTGTCATTCTAATATCTGAATCAATAAAGGAATTTATGTCAGTTGACATTCCTGTTACCTAGCCATCGCTGTTTGCCTTTCCAAATACTCACAGACACTTCTTTAAACAATTCACTTAAAGATTTGACCCAATTACGGTTCACTGGTCTACTTCTTTCCAACTTTCTTATCCTTTAAAAATTAGTGTAATTTGCCTATTTGTTTCCTTCACCACTTTCCAGTTAACCATGATTACTAAAAAATTATGATCAGTGTCTTTACAGTCTTTTTACAATCTTTCTCAGCAGTCTCATAGGAATTATTTCTACATCTGAAAGTTACATTTGCTGAAGAACGTATACATGTTCTTTTATAATTACTTCAATTATCTTTAGCTTCTGTTCAAGGTTATACATTTATTCCACCTTTCCTAGGCTGAAGATTCTGCTCCTTGGCAAAGAAAAGGAAAGCAGAATTCAGGCTTTATAACTACCTATGTCTGCAAAATTCACTTCCAAGATTTGTGAACATCCTTTCTTTGTTTTTACTCTGGTGTAGCTAGCAACATCTTATGCCCAACTTTTCAACTTTTAATTTTTATTAGAACCCAAACATTCTGAGAAGCCATTCTTGACTTTGGGAATACACCCTATTCCTTTCACAAAGGAGTCAATCCTTAAGCATGACCAGGGTGTGTGGAATCTAATTTTAACTATGATCTCAACTAAAATGCTTGTTCCCTGATGAATGTTGGAGATGTTGGTTATATTTTATGTCAAAGAATGTTGTTTGGACTTTTAAAAATATGCTTAGAAGAGAAGACTATGGAAAGAATTTGTAATGCACTTAAACTTTGATATTCAAATTTTTCAAAGTTTTCTCAGTCAAATTGTATGATGGTATATCCAAAATATTGTAAAAATTCTGAAAGTGAAAATAACCCCAGTCCAAGGTAAGATTCGCTGGGAAACAAACTCTGGGAAGGAGATTTGCATGCCTGTAGTTTATTAAGAAATGCACTAAGGATTACACTTATTATAGAATGAGGGAAGGAGGACTGGGATGAAGAAACATTATAATGCTGCCTAGAAATCATTCAATATGTAATGTCTTTATTTTAGGCAAAGGGGTTTGGATTACATACCCTTGCATTGACTGAATGAGAACTGCTTCTATGAATAGGACATAACCTCAGGTGAGGCAATTTTTTTTTTTTTTTTTTTTTTGTGGAGTGTGATCCGGGGGCAATTAAGAGCAATTCTAGGAGAATGAAAGCCTTAAGCCTTAATTTTAGTAGGTGTCTGGGAAACAACATGATAGCATAGCATCTGCTGCAGGTCACCTTTTGTGGCGACTAAGATACATTTATTTTGTATAGTGAAGTGATCCAAGCTTTGAACAGACCCTCAGAGATTTGGATCAGTCTCTATTCCTGGGAAAGCTTATAGGAGGAAGGTTAGTGGGACAAACTATGTCACCTTTCATAGATGGTGTAGAACTTCAACTGATACTTATTACCGTTCTCCTCCACCAACTATTCTAGATTTTCCTCATCACTTGGAAACTCTGATGGTTTAGATGCCTTACTCAGTAGGGTGACTCAGACCTTCGTCCCTACTAGGTCTGTACCTACAATCATTGTGCTCTTCTCAGGCTGTATCTTTATGCTAAAAGTTGGGCAGGGAAATACTGATAGATGTTCCAATGTATGACCTACATTCAAACACATTCCTCTTTGCCCCTATGGTATAACAGCAACCTATCTTCTTTTGACACTTCATGTCACTGAAAATAAATTTTGACTCAGTCTTCATGTCCAACAGTCCCTCTAATATTGGAATATCATCTCCAGCCTTCTTTCAGTGCACAGTTATATGAATAAATGACCCATAGGTCCCACTAAAAATGGAAAATTATTAACTTTCATGTTTATTGTGCTCTTGCATGATGCTTGTTCCTAGGGAATCTGGTCTCTCGGTCAGTGAAATCTAAGTCTAAAAATTGTCTCAGGATCCTTGATATTTTTGAGGGTCAACTTCTCTAAGCTCCTGGTTATTCAACCTGGATTTTATTTTTATTGTATAGAGTCACATCTTTGCTGTCCATCTATATTGTTCCCAGGGTTCATGTATTCTATTAACAATCTCCATAACTCTGTGTGTCTCAAATAACCCTGACTACCAACTGACTCAACCATTATTTTTGACTCCATTGGCTTCTATTTTTTAGGGGATTTAATTCTGAAACAGCATCTCCTACCTTCAGCTCTAGCCTACAGAGAACAGGTCCCATTAAGCTTTTTAAATCAAGCTGTCGTGTTCTCCCTGGAACATTTCTTATTTCTGCAGTAAAAGGAGTGCACACTGACCCTCTTATGGATATTAGTCAGCTGGTGGAATTTCTGGCCTTATGTTTTTATCTAGTCTAGCATGCCTGCTTTTTCAAAATTATGATCTCTTCTTCTACTCTCTGGTATTTCTATTTCCCATTATGTGGGCTACCAATCTCTCCTTGCTTCCAAGATCCTTCCAAGGTGGGGCCTTTCCAAGTTATTAAATTCTGTATCATGGGGAGAGTGCTCTCATATTGATACATTTTCATTTATCCAAATGTATATACCGCCCTCCTTGATTCAGAATTTTTGGAAGCCATATTCATGTCTTTACACTTGCTGGTACATGGACTAGAGTTCTTTTAGGGTATAGTTTCATTTTTCCTCTAAAAGACTTGACATTTTTTCTGACAAAATTACATAGCCACTTAATTCTACATATTGGTGTGGGGTTCAGGATGAAAGGTGAGGTATGTGAGGTGCTGTCTGTTCAGGCAAAGGCTTTTGCATCATCTTCAAGGAAGGTGTAATACTACCATAAACTCAGAAAGATGGATCACTTCTGTAATCCCAGAGGGTTCAGAAGAACTTGGAGTTTCAACATTTTTGAGTATGCTAATCTTGATGCCTCTACCCCAAATCTCAGGGTCCCATCCCATTTCAATCAGGGCTGTAGTTTTAATTTATTAGCTCCTTTACCTTATAAGAAAAGCTTGAACAAGATCTTTGAGTTTTCCTGCACTCTGGCTGCATTGCAAGAGATGATAGTTTCTTAACAAACACAGAAGGGAACATTGCCACTTTCATTATTTTACCTTAAGTTAAGGAATAATCACCCTCATTCTTTCATTGTTTTTATCCAAAGTGTACTTACGCATAGCTCTCCAAAATAATCGTCTGAATCCATAATCCTCATAGTACTTTTATCTCTAAAACCTCACAAACACAAAATATATTATACCTGCCAGTACAATCCTTTATGTTGGTATACGTAAATGAAACCAGTTACTCATCAGTAACAGATTTTTCAAAAGTGAAAGCTTCGACAATTTCACCACTGTGTGCCAAGGGCTATCAGTACTGTATCTGCTAGGGAGGTAGTCTTCATCATGAACCAACTGGCTGGAAATCCAGCTCCCAAATCTCATTTTGGAATCTGCTTTCTAGGATGATTCTTGGCACCAAATGTTACGGGTTGAATTTGCTAGGATTCAGAATCTGCAAATAAGTGAATTATTCTAGTGCGCTCTTGGGAACAACTCCCATGGGAAAGTTAGGGAAGTAGAAAAGAGAAAGAACTTGATCTTTGATACAAAGGCAACAGAAGCCTCAGTCGACCCCACAGGAGCACTCAAGTTGGTTCTTCAGAGACGTTCTGCATTCAATCGTGGATGCAAATGGCCTTCTAAGAACGGGGCATAGTTTGGAGGGGGCAGCTGCCCTTAGCCAAGGTGACGCTCAGCTGTGAGCTGCCAGCCTGCAGCAGTACTGACTCTTGGGGAATTGAGCGCCTCAGTCTGTGAAGGATTGTTTGGGCAGTATACAATACCACCCAATGCAATTTCTGATCTCATGAAATTTACAGCATAGCAGAATAAAACTTATTTCCCTGGGGGTGAGGAAAGATATGTGAATTAGTAGAGAAATATAGTGAAATTGTGCATTATCAATGATGTTTTTAGCCAACATAGCAATAGTACACTAAATGAAATATTTGGAATTCTCAAAAAATATACCTATGAAATTTTGATTTGTTAATACAAATTTTCTTTTCCATTCACCTGGTTTTTAAAGGATGCTGAAGTAATATCAATTATTATGCTTTCCACTGCAGGTAACAGACTACCCAAAATGTGACTTAAATAATGTAGGCATGCATGGCTCCCCTTAACAGTGAATTGTGAGGTAAGCATGCGCCAGAGTTCATTGAGAGACTCAACCATGTCAACAGGAGACGAGATTCTTCTATATTTTTATTCTGTTCTCCAAGAACTTCAAGAACTGCATCCTGACAAAACTATTTCACAAATAGAAAAAAAAGGAAGCAGAAGATAAAGGTTAATGCTTCTTTTCTTCATTTTTATCAGAGAAAAAACTTTTCCTAAGTTCCATTCCTGCCCAGAAATATCTCACTCGATGATTCCTAGAATTACAAAAATGTGTATTACTTCAGTTGTCTTAAACCAACTAATTCATAATGCCAAGGATGGGGCAGATTATCCCCCACCCAACTAAATTAGCACCTATGTACAAGAAAAGAGGGAAATGGTTATTGAATAGGCCACATGATTTATTTTGCCACATCTACTGCAGTGGGATTAGGCTATGTGTAAATCAAGATGTGGAGAATGAAATGTTCACATTTAAGGAATGATGGAAGAGTGGGTGTGATTGTATTAAATAAAATTTTATTAACTCACTCAGGAGAAATTTTTAAAACACTGAAGGAAACACTACTTTTGGAAAGTTTGAGCAAATGTAATGCCTCGGTAATCATTTTATGGCATAATATTTATTCTTTTGCATTAAATATACTCCTAAACTTGTCATCATTTCAATGTATGGCATATCAGTAAGTCAACTGGAAAGATGACAGGCAAATTTTCACTCCAGTATTGCCTTTCTACTTAAGTATTTAAAATATTCAGTTATTTCAGAAAAGTGATAGTGTAAACGGTTCTTTATTAAGCGCATACTGTTCTTGCTTTTGTCTGTTCAACAACACACACACATACACACACAGATTTTTACCAATGTCTCCAATGAGGTATAGCCCTCAGTTAGGACATATATATTTTATAGGAATTACAGTCTTGTGCCATGTAATGATGTTTCAAATTTAGAGTCAAAAAGCTAAAAAACAATATAAAGTTAGTTACAGCAAGATAAGTTAACTTATTATTGAAGAAAAAATATTGTATAAATTTAGAGCAGTCAAGTGGACAATGTTAAGTTCACAGTAGGATATGGTCATGTCCAAGGTTTTCACATTCACTCACCACTCACTCACTGACTCACCTAGAGCAATGTACCGTCCTGTAAGCTCCATTTATGGTGAGTGTACCCTTATTTTTCTTTTATACTGTATTTTTTCTATGTTTAGGTATGGTTATGTGCAAAAATACTTACTGTTATAATTGACTGCAGTATTCAGTACAGTAATACACTTTACAGGTATGTAGTCTAGTAGTGGCAGGTTTTGCCAAATAGCCCAGGTATGTAATAGGCTGTACCATCTTAATTTGTGTAACTGTATCTACTATGTTCACATACAACAAAACTGTCCAAAGGTATATTTCTCAGAGCCTATTTCTGTCCTTAAATGATACATGACTGTGCTTCTAAGTGTGTTATGAATGAATGAATCCACTGTCTGCTTTTGAAACTTTTCTCTCACCCTCTTGTTATGGCTCTCTGACATAGCTTAGTTTTGTGCTCTGTCAATGTCTTATAACATTTGACTTCTGTTTACTAATAACTCTCCACACTTTTAATATTGCTTGCTCTTATACTTCTTTCTTTGGCTCTAGGTCTTTTCTTCCATAACGAAAGCAGTGCTCCCTGGACTGTGACTGCAGGTTTCTCAGGTACGACCCTCTCTCATCTCAAGTTGCCAATCAAGAAGCCCAGAGGTTCAAGTTCAAACTTTTTTACTTTAAGATTTTAAGTTTTATTTCTCCACATTTAGTCTTTTGAACAAATATCATAAACCTCTAAAGATTAAATACTTCAATATTCAAAGAGATTTATTTTTTCCTAAGTCTAACAGAAACTTCTATATCTGCTTAAATTTCAATCTATTTCTTTTAAAATGAAAAGTAATTGTAATTATATGCTTTTCCCTTTTTTTCCTTCCCTGGTAAACTTTTTAATAGATACTCTGTAATGTGGCATTTTTATGAGAATGCTTAATAATTATATTTCAGTTCACAGTAGTAAGATTTAAATGTGCATATGGGTATATCACATATGATGTGAATACTGACTAATATAATTTTTAAAAATTTAAAATATGTCATGCTTTAATTCATTTGCTAGGTTATTCAACATCCATACATGATGTGAATATTTGGAATACAAAGAAAAATTTTAACACTAAATGCAAACTAATGTGGAAGCTTCTGTTTGTTGTATAGAATCATCTATTAATTGGCACTCTACCCGAGTAGGCTTCAAGTAATATAAGTTTATGAAATAATCAGTTACTTCCATGAAGACAGAATGTAGTTGCAATATATTTAGTAGTGTACTCTTGCAAAGAATTGTGATTATTTTAATTAGGTCAAATTGATTCTGGGTTGTTTTTCCTAAAGATCAATAGGAATCATTGAAGAACTTTAAGCAAAAATAACATAATCTGTTAAATTATTCCTGTGACATGGTAGAGGATGGATTAGAGAACAAGGGATGCTCATGGCAAAGAGAACAGTTAAAGAAGAACATGAGTCTAGCAATGGCTGGATAATCAAACTTAGGTATTGGAAGGTGTCTAAAACTTTCTTAAATTGTGCAATTTCAGACAAAGATGAACAAATAAAGGGAGATCAGTTATGATGTAGATGGATTGCAGTAGTTTGAGAGTAGTGATACATTAAACGATTAGCAGTATAGAGTCTGAAATCAGATAACTTGAGTTGCTACCTAGTTCTTCTGTTTACTAGATCTGTGACATTGGACAGGATATTTACTGTCTTCTAAGCCTCCATTTCCCCATATTTAAAAGGAGAACAATTGTAGTAGGCATAACATTAGCCATTACTCTCAAGGTAATGTTGAAAGTTAGATTAGATTAAGCCATAAATCCTTTTTTTCATTATAAAGATGTGGGGTACAATTCAGGGTATATGTATACAAACATTGATTATGTAGATACCCTTGTTGATGAGGTATGCCCCTCCCTCTCCTAACAGTTTCCCTCAACTGCTAATCCCAATTCCTTCCCCTAACAGTTTCCCACTACTGCCAATACCTTTCTTATAGTATTAGAATAATTGTTCAATGTCCATTTATGAGTGAAAACATGTGGTACTCTGTTCTTTGTTTCTGTGATAGATCACTGAGTATGATCGACTCTAAATCTATCCAAGTTGCTGTGAAGTCCATATGTTTACAAAAAAGATACCTGCACAAGTATGTTTGTTGCAGCTCTGTTCACAATAGCTAAAACATGGAACCAACCATGTTGCCCATTGAAGCTGGACTGGATTTAAAAATGCGGTACATATGCACAGTGGAATATTATGCAGCCATAAAGGACAAACATAAATCCTTTTAATGACATTAGGTAGAAGGTTCATTATTATAATTTAAAAAATGAGTTATTTGCCACCTTGTATAATTTTTCATGAAGTCTCTAACTGAAACAAATGCTACCACACTTTTAAATTTTTTACATTAAATCACTTTATTCTCATTTTTCTGCTACTTCTATTTTGTCTACAAAAGCACCTGTCTTTTCTTAAGTTATGAGTTCTGTTTATGACAACTGATATATTATGATAATTACTATAATTCTAAAAACTGACCTCTAACCTTGGAAGTGTAGATATGCAGGTGAATAATTATAACACGTTTAGGAGTACTTGAAAATTTATTCAATAGTCAGATTGTGATTTTTGCCTTTTAGTATACCTTGTAATTTTATGATGAACTCTGGATATGATATAAAAAGGAACTTTGGTGCATAGGTGCTTAGTGAGGTGGTAGTAGGGTGTTGATAGATAGGAAGCATTCTATAGTCCTATGATTAGGTCTCAGTCATTTAGTAAGCTGTAACCCTAGGCTGTGACCTTTCTAAGTGCTTCACAGACCACTACACCTTCCCCTCATAGATGGGACAATATGGCTGGGGAGCGGAGTTGGTTACTTCCGTTTTCCATGTTGGTAAGTCTTTGATAAAACACCAATAAGTTAGTCTCCAATAAAATAATTTTTCCTAAGGGCAGGTCTTGTTAAGAAGAACAGAATGCTCTGGCAAATTTCAAAATAATTTAGTCTTTCCATATGGAAAGCACAGAGAAATATACTTTAGTTTTCACTGGCAAAATCTGATCGAGCTCATGGAAATAAAAATTACAGAAGAGTCGGCTTCCACCATGACTGGGTCTTTCTAGATTTTAAAAATCTCATAGTTGGTCCACACTGAGCCCCCAGTAATTTGTCAATTACAGTTCAGGTTCTCCTATCCCTGCACTGGTTCTCATGGAGGTTTCTGTTTATCACTTCTTACTTTGTTATGATGTGATTCTCTGTATCCCAACCCCATTGCATTCCTTCCCAATTTGGGGAGAGGGGGTAGTGGTTTGTTCTGTGACCTCATTTCTCCGATGGATCTAAGATTTGCTGATTTAGTTTGTTCAGTTGAATTGAAAAACATAAAACCTAAATGATATTTGTCAGTTGACAATACAAAACAAAACAAAACAAAAATGAAGACACAAAGAATGTTCAGGGTAAGATTAGAAGGAATAAGAGGAAACATCAAATATGCAACATTATTCATGTTAAAAATAATCATTGCTTATCAAACTGTTTTGACTAATTACTAAGTTGTAACATATATATAATGGCTTTCCACCAGCATGTAAACAAACTTAGAAAAAAGAAAGAAAAGAAATTCATTGCAAGTAGTGAGTTTAAACGATATTTTGGAAACTTTTAGCTTTTGTTTTGTATATATATGATAATGTGTGTGAACAGGTGTGTGCATATGTGTGTACTGATTCAGGATATAAAATGCATTTCTTTATAGGATGTGATTAAGAAGCCTTAAAGTCACTAGAATAAGGTACATTTTTTTTTGTTTATTTCGCTTCCTGTTCAGAAATAAAGGCATTTTTATCATGTACGATCAGAATCATAAGTATGGAAGTAACTTCACATGGTCAACTTGAATCTACAAATCTGTTTTGAAAAAGTTTAAAATGTGTTAACTAAAACTGTGTAGAAAATCTAAAAATGATTTGAATTTGAATGACAGTCTGTAATAAAGATATTCTAACAACTATTATATTTAATTCTAAAATTATAATGGCTAGAAATCATCAATACTAGTATTATACAAATACAAATATATTAAGTTGGTGGCAGAACTAGGAATTAAACCAAAGACTTCTAATTTCTAGTCTCTGTTTTATTTAAAATTAGTACTATCAAATTTTTAAGAATATTTAAAAAATTATCTTTAAAATACAAAGTAATATTAAAACTGGATAATTTGTATCATTTCTATAAATCTACTAAAATATATGAACCTCATTTATTTGTTTTTTTCAAAGTTGAAATGATGTTAACTCTGCTTTAATTGTGACATTATAAATACATTTCTAATTAACAAATAGATATTAATCATCAATAGAATGTTCTTGACTACATATTTCAAAATATTTACATTGAATTTGCTAGATTAATTTTATGATTCCTTAAATGTATTTTGAGAGATTTAATTAAAAGTGTAAGAATTTGGCCTATATCAAATGAGTCAAGGAAAGAGCCATACGGAGTTAATTATATAATTTTTTTAAAATTTTATTTTAGACAATGACTCATCGCATGCAGCAATTTCAGCAGTCCCTGGCAACCAAAGAACTGTCATCATCAAAATGTCCATTTAATAAGAAGTCAGTGTGGAATAAAACAGGCATTTTTGTAAAGATTTTCATTTTTCTAATGTACAATGAGTAATGCTACCCATTAAAAGTTAATTTACTTTGTTATTTTAATGATCAAATATGTAATTACATTTACAAGTCAATAGATCTGAATTGAGTTGGTAGTGACACAGCTTGAAACAGTATGTACAGAAGACAAAACTAAATCCAGAAATAAGGCCCACCCATGCAACTGTATGGAATATGTGCCCCAATTTCCTATTATAGTGTGCTTTCATCCACTGAACATTCTGGCAGTTGCGTATACTCCAGATAGAATGCAAAGCACTAAAATTATGATTGCCAGTGCACATTTTGAAATAATAGATTTCCTTATTAGTCCTTTGCATCCAGCTGTGATGTCTGAAAAAAATTGAACAAGGTTTTTAATTGGGCTGGCTGAATACATGCACTTATGACCCTTTGGTGTCTGTAGCCAAGGGCATGTATCACTTTATAACAGCTGCTTATTCATGGTGTTTCTTGATAAAATTGCCTTTTAAAATGACATACAAAACTAAATTTCTATTGTGCTTAAACTTTTTCCTCTTTATTTCCAATAGACCTAGAATAGAGTATTTGAGCTTACATTTTCTTGAGATTTTGAAGACAATTCAGTGAATTTTTTTCTCATTAGTGATGGGAGAATGATGGCAACTAAGTTTTGGAAAACATGAGACCTGTAACTTAACATTACCCAGCAACATTTAAAAAAATCATTGCATAATTGATAAGATAAATAAGAAATTAATATAAATATAGGGATACCTTATAGTAAAACAAATTAAAATAAATCAATAGATATACGATGATGGAAGTTTTCTCAATGGAAAAAATATCTGCATAGTACTTTTACTTACAGATGTTGTACAAAGGTGAATTTGCCTAACAATCTTATATTAATTGGTACAATACAGTTTCACTATTTCTGTCAATTCTTTGTGCTGTCAAGGGATAAAAACATGGAATAGATGATTTTTGCATAACCGTGAATTTTAATAAAGTTTTATACACATATAGAGCAATCCAGAGCCTGCCTTTTTTTGCATGACATTGGCAAACTGGAATATTATACACAATGAAGAATGAGCAACATGTGTGCCATAAGCTGGTTTATC
Source organism: Cephalopachus bancanus (assembly GCA_027257055.1). NCBI lineage: Eukaryota > Metazoa > Chordata > Mammalia > Primates > Tarsiidae > Cephalopachus > Cephalopachus bancanus. Next base: position 6,669,702 of record JAPVLO010000131.1, read on the forward strand.
AGTTAGATTTTGCGTCATGAGCTGGTTTACCAGTTAGATTTTGCTGTATATTATGAAAACTCAGAATCTGGAGGCTTAAAATGATCATATCTTTAGTTTATAGTCTGCAAATTAGCAGTTAGTGTGTTGAGTTCACGTGGTCATGTTTTCTAACCTAGGCCAGGTTTGGCTGATCTTGCCTGAACTTGTCCATGTGTCATTGGCTGGCTGATGGGACTGACTGGATTTAGATAGGAAGACAAGGATGACTGAGAGACTAGTCCTGTGTATCAATGTGAAATGTTGTAGAGTTACTATAAACAAGCAGTAAGTCAAGTCCACATATGCAAGCCATTTATCGCCGCTTGCTTCATTTTCTATTTTCCAAGGCATGTCACATGGAACAACTTAGAGTTAATGTGAAAAGGCACTAACGAAAGATATAGTTACAAGAGATACTAGAGGCTGTTTGTGTAACCAGTTCACTTTAGCAGGCTACAATTCAGGATGAGAATAAGAGATTGGACATGACCTAAGCAAGCAGAGACTTAAGGAGAGACAGGCATATATATGTTTAGCATATAGGTAAAATGCATTTATTTTTGGAATAATATGTCTAAAATTGTTATTTGGGTTTCAGTTTACTATTTTGAAGCTCTATATCCTCACTTGGATTTTTCAAAATGGCACTTTGAAGTTTTTTTTCCCCTTTTCTTAACACAGAGACTTTTTGTTACTGGATACTCTCATGAAATGAATGAACTGCGATGTTATCCTTTATGAGATTAACTGGAGTGCATAAATGTTAAAGATGATAGAAGGCAATATGCAAAGGAGCCTGAAAATCATTAAAAGAAAAATGTTTGGCCAAAGGGTGCTTAGAAAAATCAGGATCTTCATAAAGCTTTTCGAGATGCTGAATCTCTTATTGAAAGTGGGATGGGCATTTAATAATATTAACAGATAATCTTTTTCAATGACTAAGACCTTAATTAATCCTTACAGTATTCTTATAACCTCTACACTGTTGTTATTTTCTTTCTACAAAAATAGAAACTGAAGTGCAGAATATGTGTGATCGCCACATGGTAGTATCTCCACAGAGCTGGTAGTTGATGGACCCATGAGATAAATGAAAATAGATTTCCTATTGATTGTAAATTCTCAGTTATTCAACTGTAAACTATGGGGATAAATGAAAATGAATGATTAAAATAATTAGGTCAAGGCTGATGCAGATTTTAATAATATTGCTGAGACTTAATCTACCCATTTAAAGCAAATATATGTTCAACACTTTCCTGTCCACTGTGTATTCCCCTATTGTCTACATATTTTATTTTATTTATTTATTTTATTTATTTATTTCTTAATTTTTGAGTTGGAGTCTCACTCTGTCACCCAGACTGGAGTGCAGTGGCTGCTCCCGGTCACCGCAGCCTCGACCTGCAGGGCTCCAGTGATCCTTCCACCTCAACCTTCCAAGCAGCCGAAATTACAGGCATGCGCTACCACGCCCGGTTGATTTTTTGATTTATTGTAGAGATGAGGTCTCGCTGCCCAGGCGGGTCTTGAACCCGCGGGCTCAGGCAATCCACTCACCTCAGCCTCCCAAAGGCACGGGATTACAGGCTGAGCCACCGAGCCCGGCTTGCATATTTTATTTTTATTGCTACAGAAACTTGGTTCTTTCCTCTCTTCTTTTTGTGAGTCTGTCACCCAGGCTGGAGTACAGTAGCACACTCACAGTCACCGCAGCCTCGACCTGCTGGGCTCTGGTGATCCTTCTGACCTGGCTAATTTTTTGATTTATTGTAGAGATGAGGTCTCAACAAGTCGTCCAGGCTGATCTCAAACCCATGGGATCAGTCAATCCTCTCACCTCGGCCTCCCAAAGTGCTGGGATTATAGGCGTGAGCCACTGCGCCGGGACAGCTCTCTTCTTTTTTTAACAAACTTATTGATGTATGTACCTCCACTTAGTTCATATACCACCACATGGATGGAGTACTTAAGCCATTCCATTTTAATATTAGATAAAGTACAATTGTAAAGATAACAATACTTAGTATCAGTATTTGGCTTTGAATTTTTATAAATTATAATTTTTCTGGTTCCTGTAAGCATTGATGAAATATTTACTTCTTATAAAAAATGTATTGATATATTTCCCTCATTTACTTGCTTTTTTATTATATAAAGAGACTATTTAAGTCATTCTACTTTACTATTAAATAAGAGATAACTGTAATAAAGAGATTGTAAATGTAGACAGCTTTAAACTATGGAACCTCTATTATTCTGCAGTCCAGCAGACACCACTTCCTGACATAGCATGAAACAGCTTTTGCCATTTGTGAAATCAAAGTAATAACCACTGTACTAGGCTGCCTGAGCTGACATAAAAAAAATACCACAGCCTGGGCGGCTTAAATAGTACAATTTTGTTCCTCAATGTTCTAAAGACTGGAAGCTCAAGATCAAGATGCCAGCATGTTTGTTTTCCCCTGAGGGCAATCTCCTTGGCTTTCAGATGGTCACTTTCTCATTGTTTCCCCATATTTCCATTCCTCTGTGTATGCACATTTCTGATGTCTCTTCTTCTTGTAAGGATATCAGTTATAGTGAATAAGGATCTTACCCTTATGACCTCATTTAACCTTACTTATTATCTTAAAACCCCATCTCCAAATACAATCACATTGAGGGTTAAGGCTTCAATCTATAAATGTTGGCAAGACAAAATTCATTTCATAACACAATATTTTGAGGACTAAATGAGAGAATACATAGGAAATCCATAGTGTAATAACTGAAACCTAGAAATGCTTAAATAGCTTACATTGTATAATTATTCTATCACAATCATCATTATTCTATCATTTAGAGTGACATTGAAAAAAATGAATGATAAAGGATATTACTTAACTCTCTATCAGAATGAATAATACAAACACACAGACATTTCTGCATGCATGCTTGGTTACCACGTAGAATAAAATATTTAGGAAAAAGGAAATAGAAAGTTATCCTGAAAATACTCGAGTTTGTTTTTTAAAATAGGGAGTTGTGTTTTTTCCACAGTTTGGATAATCTGGTAAAAGTATTAAGTAGAGTTGTTTCAGCTAAATAGAAGTAAGCACAAATTGCTAATCATAGGGTAAGTTTATTTAAGAAATGATGAGGTTCCCATACTAAAAATGTTTCAGTTGTGGTTGGAAGGTTCAAATGACTTCTAAGGTCAGTTTCTTCCAACTCTCTCTGATCTCAGTTGATTTACTTTTTGGTTTGCCTGGGAGCAGGTCATACTTGGTTCTAGACAGATCATACTTGGTTCTGTAATTTTAGCATAATGAAGGAAAAAACCATTAGAACTTGAAAGAATTGAGAGAGAACAAATTATTTTTAAGTGAAAATTGCTGTTGTTACTTGGATAGTTAAGGAATGTTCTTAAATGAAAGAAAGAAACTAAGTAGTAATTATAATGAGGTTCAGGTATAAGTAGTGCTGGGATGGAGGTGATATGCATGTGTAGAAACCTGAAGGGTAAGATTAGAGACCACAGAGTCATGTGAACGTGAGATCATTCAGAAAACTGTAGTACAGAGCAAGACTGAGATGTTTTTGAACTCAGTCTTAATTGAGTCAAGCTCAGAAATGTCTGTAATTTGTTTGAGAGACACTTTATCACATATTCTTTGAAATTGAATTTATTGTTAAAATTAACTATACATAATGGGTTTTTGATAGGATCTACAGAATAATTGGCTGAGAGAGTAATTTTGAGATATCAGTGATCAACTAGGTTCAGGAAATACACACACACACACACACACACACACACACACACACACACACACATATATGAACAATTAGAAACTAGGATTAAGTTTATACATATTAAGTGTCTCAATATAAGCTGAAATTCTTCAGAATGCTGAATATCCTTTGATTTCTCTAAGGAAAAATAATTGTAATGAATCTTTCAGTTTATTCAAATATGAGTTCACAGTTATACATGTGTAATTGTTTATATTTTTCATACTAATCATCACCAGTTTTGTGTTTCAAAGTTTAAATTTTATAGAGTTAAAAATAATTTTCAATCAGCCAAACAAAATGTTCTCCCTTTTTTCTCATGGGTATCATTATTCCAACCATGTTCATCTCTTGATTAATTTTCACATTTTATTAGTCACAAGTCGGATAGTCAATATTGAAATAACAAGTGAACCAAAATATCAGGGAATGATCACCATATTGATTTATCACTCATATTGTGCCCAGTGCAGGTTTGATGACTCTCTTTGGAATCTATCCTCCTATAAATATCCTCAATACCCTTAGTGTGCCTTCCATTCTATGATGTTGCCTTCTTAAATATTAATTCTTGGTGTCATGACAGAAAGGGAAGAGAAAGCATATATAGAAATTTTTAAACCCAAGCCTCTAAGTACTGTATATGTCCTACAAATGGTCATTTCCCAAACTAATCACATAGCTTTAACCTAACTGCAAACACCAATACTAAAACATCTGGTCTTCCTTTGTGTCCAGGAAGAGGGATATGAAATGGAAACTAATGAAAAGATGTAACATGGTCTCTGCTATGATACTAATATATACATAGTAAGGGAAACAAGGAAGGAATGAGTCAGAACTTTCAAAGTATGATCTAAGGGTGTAAAGTCTGATTAGGGACAAAGTTGTAGAGCAAAATAAAATTAGGGAAAGTCATTCTGATGAGAATCCAACAATAACCTCAGTCTAGTTAATCCAGAGAGGGCATAGTTAGTAAACTATTGAGGTACCAGACCACTCATCTAAGTGTAATTCAGGGCTCAAGTAATGGAGAGATAAGGTAAATATGTCCAAAGACATGCTGTGTAGGAGACAAAATGATAGGCTGCATTAATTTTTTCAAAGATATATTTGATGCTCTCCCTGAATTGAAAATACATTCCCAGTGTTTGAACTCTGGAAAGGAAAAATAACTTGTTCTAACCAATGATATATACATCCAAGTAGCAGGTGTCACTTCCAGACACAAGTATTAAAAGCCAGTGTATGGTTTTTCATGAAGTCTTGTTCTCATTCTTTGAACAGAAAATCTCATGTTATTTTAGCTTACTGAAATGAACAAATCCTCTTTACTGCTCAGTAAACATACAGTGTGAACTAGAAATAAACTGTAGTTTCAAGTCACTGAGATACTCAAGTTGTTTGTAACTTCTGAATAGTTTATTCCCACCTAACCGACATGGAAACTGAGACCGGGGTAGAGACATCATGTACCAAATAACTACATTATGTTTTGAAATTGAGTGCACAGGGAAGAGTCTATTATTGGAGACTGAAAAAATGTAACATGTTAAGCAAATTAAAACTTTCAGTTAAAAAAAACCAAAAAAAACTTTGGATAACTTGGAAGGCCAATGAAGTATTCAATATTGTGTACCTTTCAGGGAAGAGGGAAAAACAGACAAAATAAACTAAAGGTATGGATCTCTCACAAAAGTCTGACGCTTATAGCACCCAGCATTAATTACTGCATGCATGTACTATTATAGACAGACACAGTGGCTATGTAGGTATGGAAAAAAAATTCTTCAATAAGGTACACGTAGAAGATATACATAGATGTTCTAAGTATCTTTTTGACTAATATTCAAACATTTATCAAATGTCTAGGGCACAGTATTGCTTTAATAAAAATTGTACATTTTTCCAGTTTGTAATATTTTTTCTCTCTCTCTCCAATAGACTTCTCTGTCTCTCTTTCTCTCTCTCTTTCTCCCATCTCCCTCTGCTTGATTTCTCAGAGAGAGAATAAAAGAAAGAAATTATGCCACACATTATTAGTTGTTATGTTTGCTATTCATGTTTTTTTGTTTTTTTTCTCAATTTTTTTATTTTGCTCCCAGTATAAATAAAATAAAAAAGCTTTTCTTATGCAACTCTTGTGTCTTATGGAATCTAGAAACACTGTCCCCTTGAGTACGCTGCACACCACCCAAGCTTTGGCTTCTCCAGAATCGTGTCCTGGTAATAGCTGATGTCCTTGACTTGTTCTTCATTTATTTCTCTTTTTTTATGAAGCTCTTTCATATATAATTTTTGAATTTGCTCATTTTCCCCTGGAAATTAACTACTACTCTTCATTCTCTTTTTTATATTATGGAAAGTCTATCATTTATTAGAATTTCTGCACAGATTTCAATTTATCTCTTTTTGATATCCTTTCCCCTTTGTTCTTGAAAAACAATGTGGAGAAAGGAGACCACATTTGAGAAATGATGCTGGAAAAACTGACTGATCACACGCAGAAGAACGAAACTAGACCCCTACCTAATCAAAATCAACTCAAAATCGATCAAAGACATAAATATAAAACCGCAAACTATAAAAATCCTACACAAAAGCATAGGAAACACCCTTATGAACATCGAAGTAGGCAATTAATTCTTGACCAAGTCCGCAAAAGTGAATGACATAAAAGCCAAGATAAACAAGCAGAACCTCATCAAACTGACAAAGAAACCATCAAGTAAGTAAAGAGACAACCCACAGAGTTGGAAAAAAATATTTGCAAATTATGTATCTGACAAAGGTCCAACATCTGGGATTGACAAGGAACTCAAAGTGAGAGGAAACAAAACAACCCCATTAAAAAGTGGGCAAAGAACATGAACAGATACTTCTCAAGATGATATACAAGTAGTCAACAGACAAGTGAAAAAATGCTCAGGGTGACTAATCATCAGAGAAATGCAAATCAAAGCTACAATAAGGTAACACAACTCCGGTAAGGATGGCCATTATTAATGTCAAAAGACCAACAGATGCTGGAGTGGGTGCAAAGAAAAGGAAAGGTTTCTACACTGTTGGTGGGAGAGCAAACTAGTTCAAACTCTGTGGAAAGCAGTGTGACAATTCCTAAAAACTAAGACCTAAAAACTGAATCTGCATACAATCTGGCAATAACTCTCCTGGGAATATATCTGGAGGAACATATATCGTTCTAACAAAAGACACTTGCACACACATGTTTATTGCTGCACTATTTGCAATAGCAAAAACATGGAACCATTCCTGCTGACCATCAAAAGTGAACTGGCTAAAGAAAATGTGTTACATATATACAATGGAATATTACAAAGAACAAAATCATGGATTTTCAGTCAATTGGAGACCGTACTACTAAAAGAATTATCACAAAAACAACAAACTGAATACCGCACTTTCTCACTCAAAAGTGGGCCCTGAACATCAGTCACATTTGCACAAGGAAGGGATGGGCAGTAAGAAGAAGGGTGAGGGACATGTGACAACATAAAAATTACGTGATCCACTACCAGGGAGAGGACCAGTTGGAGGCCCAAACTTCACCCTCATGCAACCTATTTATGTAGTTAATCCTCACTTGTATACCACATCTCTATAACAAAATTAAAAAAGAAAGAAACTAAGGTATTTTAACCTTAAAAAAAAGTTTTCAGTTCATCTTCTGTTTTATATTTATTTTTCTGTTGCCTTAGTAAAAAGCTCTCTACCTTCCACTACTTAATAAAGAAAATGGAAAACTACCGTTGTTCAAAAATCTTGTTCTTGCTAACTTCTGTTCAAAAACATTGTTTTATATGTCTGTTGTAGTCCATTACTTTATACTTTCTGTTGCTTATCCCTTTAAAAAAAAATTGTTTCTTTTCTTCACACCCATGCCAGCATCTGTTGGTTTTTTGACTTACTAATGATAAGTCAAAAAACATCCTTACTGGAGTTAAGTGGTACCTCACTGTAGTTTTGATTTGCATTTCTGCGATGAGTAGTGAGACTGAGCATTTTTTCATGTGTCTGTTATCTGCTTATATGTCATATTTTGCAAGTGTCTGTTCAAGTCATTTGCCCATTTTTTTTTTTTTTTTTGAGTTGGAGTCTCACTCTGTCACCCAGACTGGAGTGCAGTGGCCGCTCTCTGCCACCGCAGCCTCGACCTGCTGGGCTCCGACGATTCTTCCGCCTCAGCCTTCCAAGTAGCCAGAAATACAGGCATGCGCCACCACGCCCGGCTGATTTTTTGATTTATTGTAGAGATGAGGTCTCGCTGCCCAGGCGGGTCTTGAACCCGCGGGCTCAGGCAATCCACTCACCTCAGCCTCTCAAAGGCGCGAGATTACAGGCTGAGCCACCGAGCCCGGCTCGAAATGTTTTGTTGTTTTTTTTTTTGAGCTGGAATCTCACTCTGTCGCCCAAACTGGAGTGCAGTGGCCGCTCCCGGCCACCGCAGACTCGACCTGCTGGGCTCCGGCAATCCTTCCGCCTCAGCCTTCCAAGTAGCCGGAATTACAGGCATGCACTACCACGCCTGGCTGATTTTTTTTGATTTATTGTAGAGATGAGGTCTTGCTACCCAGGTGGGTCTCGAACCCGCAGGCTCAGGCGATCCACTCACCTCAGCCTCCCAAAGGCACGGGCTTATAGGCTAAGCCACCGAGCCCGGCTTGCCCACTTTTTAATGGGGCTTTTTTTTTAATCCTTTCACTTTGAGCTCCTTGGGAACAAAAATTGTGCTCCTTTTCGATGTACTTTCTCTTGCTTATCCCTTTAAAAAGAAAAAAAAATTGTTCTCTTTCCAAATAATATGAAAATTTTCATGTATCATTTACTTATGTAGTGAGAAAAGTAGATATTTTAAAACTGTCTACAATATGATTTCAAAAGTTCTTCCATTTCAATTCTGCTGGTCCATTTATGTCTTTTGTTAGTACATTAAATTCAGGTAGAATATTTATTCAAATACATTTATTCAAATTTATTCCTATTGAATGGCTCTATTGTCTGATAAATTAAGCTTTTATTTATTTTTAACCTACTTTGTGTTATAGATTTACTTAAAATACCTTTCTAACTCTCATACAATGTTACACATAGAAATGGCATATCTATATTTTCTTCCACATCTGTTCTTGATGATATACAAATTTAGAACCTTAATATTTTTTCTATCCTGACTCTTGAAGTTTTATAAAATGTCAAATAAATTTTTAACATAGCCCAAACATCTATATACATACAGTAAAACTACTCTGGACTAAAAGCTACATTCACAATCATTGTCATAATTGTACAGAGCAGAGAGGCAACTCAAGGGAAAGGACACGGTCTGTATCTGTGTCTTTGAAGAGGTTAAAGAGACCCATGTACTTCCCCTCTTTGTCAGTTGATGCAATGATAATGACTTTTTTAAAAGTCTGTTTTCTCCTGTGAAACCCATGAAGGCAGGACCTTGTCTGTCTTGCTCTTCACTGTATCCTGAGTGCCTTGCACAATGTCTGTCACATACAAATTATCTTTTGATGAATGCAGGAGAATAGGAGTTATTCAGAAGTTGAAGCTGTGACCTTCCCGACAGAGCAAACCGCTTGTAGGTGGGCTCTGTATGGCACACAATTTCCCCTCTGTGAGTGAAGCTGCCAAACTCAAGATTTTTAATGTGACCTATTTCTTTTTTTCGACTATGGGTATAATACAATATTGTCTTTCTAGTCAGTTAAAACTCACACTTCACTGTTATATACAAACGCTTTAAGTTGTAATTATGGCTTTATTTTCTACGTGTTTTCCTAGTCCTTTTTCTTAGACGCCGTCTCCCTTAGAGAACTTACCTGCTTCCACCTCAATTGCTCCAAATGTCGTTGCCTCAAATCTATCTCTAATTCCCACTCTGTCCTGAGCTCCAAGCCCACAAATATAGCCAAATACTAAATATCATCCCCCAACTTCCCCACAGATCTCTAAAACTTGACCTGCCTCCCCGATTTGCTTTGTTTTATATTTCATTAAATTGTTCCATTTTTTTTTTTTTTTGAGTTGTAGTCTCACTCTTTCACCCAGACTGGAGTGCAGTGGCCGCTCCTGGCCACGGCAGCCTCGATCTGCAGGGCTCTGGTGATCCTTCCACCTCAGTCTTCTAAGAAGTTGGAACTACAGGTGCGCGCTACCATTCCCGGCTGGTTTTTTGATTTATTGTAGAGATGAAGTCTCGCCAAGTTGCCCAGGAGGGTCTCGAACCCGTGGGCTCAGGCAATCCACTCATCTCAGCCTCCCAAAGTGCAGGATTACAGGCTGAGCCACCGAGCCCAGCGAACTGTTCAATTTTTAAACAAGCAAACTGGACTTCATTTTGAGTTCTTACTCTTTGTTCTGCATTTGCAATCAATTAGGCCAAGTTTGCCTTAGCAGCATAGCATTTTATGCCTTCAATTTCATCCACCTCCACACTTCTGCCATAAGAATCTGTATAGAACACAAGCCTGATCTTGGCATTCCTTGGCTGGATTTTTTTTATGGCTTCCTGTACAAATTTTTTTATTATTATTCATTACCTACTTCATTCTTAAAAATAGAACCTCAGTTGTATTCAGGATAATTCTTATAAGGATATAGACTCAGAAGGAAGAGGTGCTCTTTTGCTGTTCCTCCTTTTTTGTTCCTGAAATCTGTCTATGATATTGGAGCTCAAGCATTCATTTTGAATTCTGAGACCATGAGGATTAGAGCCGTAAACTAAGATTGGTGGAGTGATTGCAAAGAAGAGTCCAAGGTGACTATTAAATAGCCACACCAGACTTGACCTGCTTTACTTCCACTTTTTTTTTTTATCAGAGAGAGAAGTGCATCTTTATCTTATATAACCATACACATGAAATTTTTCTTATATGCAGCCAAATAACGCTGATTGTAAGATAAATCTGTGGGGAAGAATACAAAATGAAAAGGCAGAACCTCTTGTTAAAAAAGTATGAAGGAAGCCGGGCTCGGTGGCTCAGCCTGTAATCCCGCGCCTTTGGGAGGCTGAGGTGAGTGGATTGCCTGAGTCCGCGGGTTCGAGACCCGCCTGGGCAACGAGACCTCATCTCTACAATAAATCAAAAAATCAGCCGGGTGTCGTAGCGCATGCCTGTAATTCCGGCTACTCGGAAGGCTGAGGCGGAAGGATCGCTGGAGCCCAGCAGACGAGGCTGCGGTGGCCGGAAGCGGCCACTGCACTCTAGTCTGGGCAACAGAGTGAGACTCCAACTCAAAAAAAAAACAAAAAAAAAATTAAATTAAAAAAGTATGAAGGAAGCAACATTAGAGCATAAAACCAAGCAGAGACCTTCTTTAAGCCAATATTCGTGTGAGACTACATAAATCCCAAATTGTATGAAGTCAGTCCTAGCTGATTGAGAGACCTCTGCTACTCTTTGGTAGATATCAAAATCCAAGCATGTTTTCAAAGTCCCTTAATAATCTGGCATTTGCTTGCCTTTCAAGATTTTTCCCTCACCACTTGTATCTATGCTGCAATCATACTGAACTATCATCATTTAAACAATATACATTCTTAGGATATGACTAACCAACCAACCTCATTTGGTGTTTTTTATCGAGTTAATGTCTATTCATCTTGAATGTTTCAACTTTGAGGTAACATTTTTCCGGGAGAAATCCTCAACTTTCCAAGTCTCACTTAGCTGGCTCTGATATGAACTTCCATTGAAATTTATACTACTTCTTACTTTACTCACAAAATGTACCATTATTATTTATTCTATATCTGACTGTACAGTCATCTTTATAGATGACATATGTCTTCATTGTTCAACTTCTTATTCTTAGCACCTAACACAGAATACGTTAGAAGCTGCTCAAATATTTACTATATGATGTTGAATGAAAGACATCCTTTAGGAAGTGGAAAATTCTGAGTTTTAGTGCTAAGAAATAGTTACGTTTTTTTTTTTTTGCAGACAAACCTAAATGTTGACGATGAAATGGTAAAGCAGACAGATAAAAATTGTTAGCCTTTGAAAGGTGGAGAGTTAAATGTCAGGACGTTCATACGAAGACCCTGTGTATTCCCAATTGTAGTACTCAATAACAGGGTCATAGCCCATGAGTATTTGAAAATTTTAAAAATGTGGCTTATAATTAAAAACAACGGACAAAGACTTCTTAAGTCCCATATTCATCTAAGAAATATTTTTAGCCCACGCAAGTGTTTTTTGTGCATAGATATGTAGCAAACTGTACAAAGTTGGAAGATCTTATGGATTACGTGAAAACTCTCACTGATATCAGTCGCAAAAACGAGTAATTATAGACTCAATGAAAACCAATGAAAGGGATCAATTACTTGTCATTTAAAAATGTATGAAAACATTTCTTTTTGTCCATGTATGTATGATTACTTTACAACTTTAAGTTGACTTTTAATAATACTAAAAATTTGATATCCTATTTGTTACTCATTAGATGTGTTACACCTATCCAAAAAGGTTGTTCTAGCTAGAAAACAGAGGACTTTTTTTCTGTTATTTAAACATAATAAATAGATTTCTGACTGCCTGGAATTCATAATAAAATTTCAAGTCTTTTCACAATAACTACTTAAATTATGTTTTTGACCATTCACAGAGTGATAATGCAGGCATGTGTTTACATGCCTCTGTACGTGGGTATGTGGTATGTGTTTTGGTTACAATTGGTTTTTCTTTGGTTTGAAACGCAGAACATATTTTCATTTTTAAAAAATTAGCTTCCATGAACTCATTTCCTTTGAGTTTTCTGTATCTTGCAATTGTCTAACTTAATTGGACAGGTTCTCTCTCTCTTCAAACTTATTTTATTTTTCTTCTATTTTTAACAAGGCTTTTACCTTCTTTCCCTCTGGTATTTCTCTCCATTTGTTCCTTTAGATATTTTATCTCATATCTATTTTTCCCCCATTGAGAATTCAGGAAAATGCATTTTTAAAAAAATATTATTTTGTTTTATTTTAAAGATGTGGGGTACAAGTCAGGATTAGGTACATAAGTGGTTTATGTACAGGTGACATTGGGGGCTCCCATTGGTCCTCACTTCACCTGGTTTAGGATCAGGTACTCTTTTTTTTTTTTGAATTGGAGTTTCACTCTGTCGCCCAGACTGGAGTGCAGTGGCTGCTCCCGGCCACCACAGCCTCGACCTACTGAGCTCCAGCGATCCTTCCACCTCAGCCTTCCGAGTAGCCGGAATTACAGGCGCACTCTACCACGCCTGGCTGATTTTTGATTTATTGTAGAGATGAGGTCTCGCCAAGTTGCCCAGGCGGGTCTCGAACCCGTGGGCTCAGGCAATCCACTCACCTCAGCCTCCCAAAGGCACGGGATTACAGGCTGAGTCACCGAGCCCGGCTGGATCAGGTACTCTTATCCATGTTATGTGCCCTCCCTCCCTCCATCAGTGTCTTGCTACTGCCAATCCCTTTCTCGTAGTAATATGATAAATGTTCTACTTATGAGTGAGAACATGTGGTTCTCACTTTTTGTTTCTGTGATCTATCACAGAATATGACAGACTCTGAAAATACACTTCTTCAGAATCAATATGCCACCTGTTTCCTTCCTTACTCATACTCTTTTAATTTGTTTTCCTTTTTATCTCATGTGCATTCCTTGCCAGCTTATTGTCTTCTGACTTTTTTCTAAACACTTTTTGAAATCTTCCTGCTATTTCACTTCTCTTATTTCTCCCTCCATCTTATTCCTTTTTTTTTTTTTTTGAGTTAGGGTCTCACTCTGTCACCCAGACTGAAGTGCAGTGGCACAATTATGGCTCACCTCAGCCTCTCATCAACCTCCTCGGCTGAGGCAATCTTTCCAGTTCAGACTTCTGAGTAGTTGGAACTATAGGCACGAAACACCACACCCAGCTAATTTTAAATTCTTTTTTCCTTTCAATTTCTTTTTTGTAGAAATGTGCTCTCGTTATGCTGCCTAGACTGGTCTGGAACTCCTGGGCTCAAGCAATCCTTTTGCTGGAATTACAGGTATGAACCACCGCTCCCAGTCTTGTTCCTTTTTTCTTTGTGAAAGTGATGCAGTGTCACATAGAAAGATTCTGAGACAGAGATCCAGAGCGAGCTAGGTTTAAACTTTCTTTTCTTACTACCTGTGTAGCCTTGAACAAGTAATTAGCCCTCTCTGGAACTCAGTTTCTTTCTTAATGAAATTGAGATCATATTCACCACCTTGAGAGATTGTTGCCAGGATTAGAGACAATGAAGATGAGGTACCGGGTTTTTAGTTGGCACTCTATTTTAGAAGGTCCTTCTTGTCATTTTCTTCCTTGTTACTTACTGTCACATTAGGATTACAGTCTTCGCTAGCTCAGACGTTAATAGTTTGTTGCTTCATTTTTCTTTCCAGTGTAGACTCTTGAAGCTGTGCAGTTGGGCTGGCTTCCATTTTAATTTGACATGTTTTGGGGCAGTTTGTGCAGAGAGGTTAAACCAAAGGTTACAGTTAATTGTCTTTTTATAAATAATTGCAAATATATATTTGTATTCCATGTAGAAAATGTTATGTCTGACTACATTTATATTTTTGAACTGTGTTTTTTGCTGCTAATACTCAGTTACATGCTTTTTCTGTCTTTAAATCTATTTATACAATTTGATTAACAGTGCTTTCTTGAAATAATGCATTACACTTTTATTCCACTTTTTAAACTAGAAGTAAATATACTTACCTTTCTTGCAACCATGATGACATTTATTTTTCAAACCAGTTACTATTTACTATGACTATAAATATTAGAAGTTTTGTGTTGTCTAAGGTCTAGGTTCTTAATATTGATAATTTAAAAACAGAAATACCCTCAATAAATTTTACAGACCTGCCTACCAAGTAAAGTTCTCTGGGACTATGTGAGCTGATTTACGACAACTAAATTCAGCAATCAAAGAAAATCTACTGTCTTTTTATGTTGCTCCCCTACGACTCCAAGAAAAGTCAATATTTTGTTGGATTCTTGGGTATCAAAGATATGTGGACTCATTCACTAATAGCATATTTTGAGTGGAGCCAAAACCAGTTAGCTACAGGGGAAGTATTTCTTTAAGTCATGGCACACCAAGGGGGCAAAAAATCTGAATGACCTAATGAAAGAACAGCTCTCTTTGATTGATACTTTTTCCAATTGGAGCCTTTGGAAAAAGTAGACAGCATCAAAGTGGAGATGATACCCTTAGAATTGTGGACTAATTATGTCCCCAGCAAATGTTATTTTTCATCAGATACATTTACTTGGAAAAGCAGTCATTAGCCTGTTCTGCCGTAATAAACAATCCCAGCCTGGATGGCATAATCAACAGAAATTTATTTTCACACAGATCTGGAGACTGAAAGTCCAAGATCAAGGATCCTCATGGTCACATTCTGGTGAGGGTTCTTCTTTCAGCTTGTAGATAGCCACCTTCTTGCTGTGTCCTCACACGGTAGAGAGAGAGTGAGCAAGTTCTCTGGTGCCTCTGCTTATAAGAGCACTAATTATATTGTGAGGGTCCTACCTTTACAATCTCATCTCACCCTAATGATTTCCCAAAGGTCCCATCTACAAACACTATAATACTGGGGGTTAGGGATTCAATGTATACATTTTAGAGGGATACAGACATATAGTCTATAACAGCCTGCAATTGGCCTCTCATCAAAAATGAACACCTGGCCCAATATTCTGTTAGTGGTTTGGAAAATGAGACAAGTCAGACTGACTGCTCCCAAGCAGTCCTTACAAAACAAGGACTAGATACAATTATCCCAGGAGTGTTGGAAACCCTAAGTCTGACCAGCTATCTAAGATGCCATGTGGAAGGCAGCTCAACCTGCATTAATTAAACAGTTGTAGGTCTCACATTGGAGGATGGTGATCAGTAATTGCAACAACATTTTATTTCCAGGGATCCACGTGTACATTTGGGACTGTGTATCTTGTGTAAAAGCCAAACATTAGCTTGTATGACAGGACTATGGGAGCTTTCACCCTGTGAGCAGTAATAAAATACCTCCAGGTGCTGAAGTGAACACTACCAGTAGATCATGCAGCTCTTTATAAATGAATCTTTGAAGCAATTCCACCCACTCTTAGTTACAAGAGGGACCCCCAAGAGATAACTAACTCATTGATTATGTACAATCAAAACATGGTTCCTCTCCATATCAGTCATTCAATTAGAAAAAAATGATATGAAATGTGTCCCTCACTGAGTTCCTGGAAGGAGTAGTCTTCACTGGCTGTCCACTAATATGTTCTCCTCACGTTTCCTTCTTTCTCTGCAGACAACATTATTCTTTTTTCTTTTGTTGAGTCCTCTTATCTTTCTCATCATTCCTACTTGGTTGCTCAGTATGTTTCAAAACTCTGTTTTCTCCCCATCACATCTTCTTACCTTTTCCTTCTTTCCTGTTTCTTTGTGTTGGAGGACTATATTTTTAGCCTAGTTTTTCTAAAATCCAGCACACATAGTCATCTGCTAGATACTTTATGTAAATATCCCAGTTAACCTTTACATTCACCCTAAAAGACAACTCTTTCATCTCCGTTGTACAGATTTTTTTTTTTTTTCTGAGTTGGAGTCTCACTCTGTCACCCTGACTGGAGTGCAGTGGCCGCTCCCGGTCACTGCAGCCTCGACCTGCTGGGCTCCGGTGATCCTTCCGCCTCAGCCTTCTGAGTAGCCAGAATTACAGGCACGTGCTACCCTGCCCGGCTGATTTTTTGATTTATTGTAGAGATGAGGTTTCACCAAGTTGCCCAGGCAGGTCTCGAACCCACAGGCTCAGGCAATTCACTCACCTCGGCCTCCCAAAGCGCGGGATTACAGGCTAAGCCACCAAGCCTGGCCTACAGATGTTAAAACTGAAGCCTAGAGTGGTTCTATAACAAAGTGGCAATGCCTAATTTTGAAGCTGTGAGTTAAAACACTATATTATGTTTTACTTCCCAGCTTATT
Source organism: Cephalopachus bancanus (assembly GCA_027257055.1). Classification (NCBI taxonomy): domain Eukaryota; kingdom Metazoa; phylum Chordata; class Mammalia; order Primates; family Tarsiidae; genus Cephalopachus; species Cephalopachus bancanus. The sequence goes on from JAPVLO010000131.1 coordinate 6,686,497, forward strand.
TGTGTTGTTTTAAAAAGTAAAACAGGATTATCATTTTTTAAGACCTATAATGAGCTTCCTACCTCTTGTAGAAGAAAGTTTGAGTTTGGAAACAAAAGGTTCTATGATAAGGGGCCCAGCCATTCCTCAGTACATAACTGGCTGAATCATACTGAACTACCAACATTTTGCTGAAACATAATAATAATAGTAAGTGCCTTTCTTTGCTTGTGTGCATTTTATGTTCTTTGTCTGAAATGTCTATCTATTCCTTATAAACCTAGCTACTTCCATTCAATCCATAATCCTATATTTTCTTCCTCAGTCCTGTTTCTGCTACCTAAATAGAGTACCTTCCAATACGTTCTCATATTCCAACATTTTTTTTTAATGGTGTTAAAGTGTTAATGTGTGTCTCTATCCTGTTTGATTTTGGACTCATTAAAGATAGGGACCTATTCATATTAATAGTCTTGATTTAAAACCCAGAAACTTATAAGACATTTTATTAAATAAATTAAATAATCATGTTTTGGCTTGTGGCTTTGGGAAGTACATTAACTGTAGTTTTGTTTATATGCTATTAAGCAAAGCTGTTATTTTTCTCTATGTATGTTGACTTGATAATGATGTTTATGCTGAAATTCCCTAAGTTTTCTTAGTTATTGAAATTCTTGATGTACATATAATCGTTTTCTTCCTTTCTTTTCCCATCTGTTCTGGTAGGAACTGAAAAGAGCAGACACTGAACTGAAGCTAGGATCTGTATCATAGTAACAGACTGAGTTTCAGACAGCTCTACTTCCCTCATTGCTCCTGGGCGTCTCGCTTTACAGAAACTAATGCAGAGATTTCACTTAATGTATAAGGGATCATGAGGTCATCCTAAGAGTGAAAGGAATTGGCAACCAAAATATTTCTCCTGGGCTAGAAGCCAATTATTACTGCACAGAAACAAATAAGATTCAGATTCAAAAATTTCATTAGTTTTTCTCTTGTTAATCTTCATTGCCTCTCCTTAATTGTGCATATTTTGTTAAAAAATTTTCCATGGTCCTGACACTAAAACATAATTGTCATATTTTTATAAAAGAAATTCAACGATGCTAATTCCTGGTAGTTCTTTCTACATTCCTTCCTGGGACAGACATTTCATGACAGTAGCAGGACAAATATGAAACATGGGCCCTTGACATCCAAGGATTGCATTTTGATCCATTGCATTCCAATGTTATTTATCTAGAGTATTTTTAACTCAGTCTTCCCAAACATGCTACTTTAACAAATATTCGTTCAGAAGAGACAGGCATTAAGTTCAATCTGGAAACTTTTCTGGATCTTTCTATTACAGTCCCCTGCTAACAGTTTGAAATCTTCTACCCACACATCTTTGCTATAGTAACATCTATACTAATGAGGTATAAGAATTTATATTTTAATAACTGGAGTTGAACCATAAAAGTCATATGATCATTTTATTTTATCATTATTGATAGAATATAATTTAGAATCTTCTAAAATAACTAGAAGACACTTAAGCTAATAATTAAAAATAAAGAAACTTTATTTGCAAAAATTTTCTCAGGAAAATAAAGAATCTTTTAGAGGTTTTCACGTGAAACTATTGCCTTTAGGAGTTGTTAAGTGTTCACTTATATATTGAGTCTTCAAGGATTTAAGTTAATGATGCTGTTATTTTAATTACCTAAATAAAATCTTGTGCTTAATAGCAATTTATTCTGATTATTTTGAGTAAATAAAATAAGGTATAATTTACAAATATGAATAAAAACCTACTGAAATATCAAAACATAATCGTTTATAATTAAAACTAAAAACTATCATAAACAAAATTTTACTTTAAAATTTGATGTAAAAATTAGCTACTGTGTAATTTTTTGTTTAGATAATATTGTGGCCCTAAAATATAATTTTTTTGTCTGCATTATTCATTGCTATAAATGTAAAGATCCTAGAAATAATGCTTGATATATAGTAGACACTCAAAATTCTTGTTGAAAAAACAAATGTAGTATTATTACCTGGTTACCAGGTAAATAAACAAAAAGGATATGACTATTAATCCTGTTATTCAACATATTTTTCTTTATTAATGATGTTGTACCCTAGGGAGTTAGAAGTTATTTTAATTCAGAAAGGAGAAAAAATAAAGACACATTTGACAAGGATTGCTTTTCTTGGGCTAAAACAATGAGAATATTTTTACAACATAAGGTAGGTTGATTTTGTTGAATTTGGGGATTAAGATTGTTGCTATTCTATTTTCTTATGTTATCACACAAAAATAAAATAAAACATAATTGGAATAAATATTCAGACATTCTAGATTATTTTATGTCTGAATTATTAATTATTTCTAGATTATTTTGATAGTAGAGTTTGAAAATCCAATCTTAAAAGCAAACTCGGAGAATTTCTCAATCAATCCTATTCTATTTATCTTTTTGATGCGTGCATTTTCTCTAGCCCTTAGACCTCCCCCTACTACCCTCACACCCACCAAAATGGTTAAAGACCTTGTGTAATACTGGATTCCTCAAGAACTACCTTTTAATTTTTTTTTTTTTTTTTTGAGTTGGAGTCTCACTCTGTCGCCCAGACTGGAGTGCAGTGGCCGCTCCCGGCCACTGCAGCCTTGACATGCTGGGCTCCGGTGATCCTTCTGCCTCAGCCTTCCAAGTAGCCGGAATTACAGGCATGTGCTACCACGCCCAGCTGATTTTTTTATTTATTGTAGAGAGGAGGTCTCGCTGCCCAGGTGGGTCTCGAACCCGTGGGCTCAGGCAATCCACTCACCTCATCCTCCCAAAGGCACGGGATTACAGGCTGAGCCACCGAGCCCGGCTCCTTTTAATTTTTAATCTGTAAATTTGTTCTATAGTTTAAATCTGTCTACATGCCAGAAATCCCTCTACTTCGACAAGTCTAAAAATCCTTGGAAAATTTTTTAAATAGCTCCTAATTAACATGACGTAGAATGTCAATAATTGGGGTACAAAAAAAAAAAAGGCAATGCAACCTAATTGATGTTTAGATAACTTTGAAAGTGACTTCCACTGACACTACTGACCAGCTTTAAAGGGGCTGTTTAGACATAGAGTGAGGGGGTCTCATCTCCTAGTAGCAATGAAACCGAAAATTCAGCAAAATCTTCTGTTATCTATTGCAGCATGTAACTTGACCAGCTGTCACAAATCATTATCTCTTTAGTCTGACAAGTAGTAAAACACCCTAAGGAATCCTGTTTTTTAGGGCTCTGGCAAAAGAATGATTAGAATAATGATAGTTTGTAGGAAGCAATGTAAGTGTAAACCTTTTTTGAATTCTGTAGTGTTCTATATATGTTAGCTGTTTTCATTACCCGTAATTGAAGTTGTCATGACTTATTGTTTTCAGTGCTGGGTGAGAAAGTCTTTATTTAACTCATGCTTCCTTTCGCATTGACTCAGAAAATATGTCTCATGGACATTAAATGCGACAGCTTTCTGGAAAGCTTTCTCTTGTTTGCAGTATCTTTGTGGAAGATTTCTTAAGGTTACATTGCTAGTTTCAAACTGTGGCATTTTGGTTGGTAAATGAATTATTTGTGAAAGAGAGCCACTGTGCAATGTATTATTGAAAATACTGAAGATGATGCAGTTTACTGACTTTTCCTGAAAAATAGTGATTCCTGCATATTTTAATATTAATTGAACCTGGAGTTTGTAATGGAAAGAGTTCAGAAACTGAAAGAAAATATTGGAGTCTAATGAGGAAATGCTAGAAGGCATGCTCATTAGGACCCATTGGAACTTTAACCCATAGGAGTACAAGTGCCTGTTCTCTATGTCAATACGAATTCACATATTCATACCTTGCCTTACAAAAGTACAAGAAAACGAAATCCTCTCCCTAGTCATCCTCATTTCACTTGCTCTCTGTGTGTATGTGTGCTCCTATGTGTACTGAGTAGTCCCTTAGTATTTCAATATGTATACTGACATTTTTAGATACAAAAATCAGCTTGTGGCATATTGGTAGTTGAGATTTTTTCCACACAATCCCTCAATCTCTGAGTATCAACTTCTTTTACTGCAATTTTCTGCTCCTTAAGCAGGTACTAATGAGAGGTGATCCCTCAGCAGGAAATAACTCAGGCAAGTAGGGAGAAATCCTGCTTTGTCATATCCTGCCTTTGACATATGCTTAAATAACTTAGCTCAACGAATTTCTGTTACCTGTTCAGCAGTAGAATTAATATCACTTTGTGTAATGAGTAGAGACCAAAAATTAAATTTCTATGGAGAAAATGATTTTTAACAGATATAGCAGTTATATTCCAGGTATATGTGTTAATGTATTAATATATATTTTTATCTAATTTCTGTGCTAACTTTAAGAAGTTACACCACACCCTTGATCTTTTTTGGAATAGTTCTATGTACAGTTATGTCTTCTCACCCTAAAATCATCTTGAAGTGTTAGGTCTGCAAATTGTGTTAGAGGACAGAGTATGTAGGGAAGCAAGCCAAGGCTTTTGTTCAGTATGAGATACATTTCTTTCAAATATGTGCTGCCAAAGGTGTGTTGTACAGTTTAGTAAATACACCTCACAGATTTGTAAAGATTACATCTCATCTCATTTTTAAGAGCCTGCCACATACTTTAAGAATAGAACACCCAAATGGAAAACTATGGCTTTGTTGTAAACCATTATTTCCATAAATTTCTATACTAGTACACACCTGCTTGTATGGACCATGTTCTGCAGCTAGCAAAAACATAAGTTTTCATTCAAAATTTAGACCATCAAGGAACCAGTCTCTCATCCTTCTGTTCCTTCATTGTTAGAAATGACTGCCCTACCTCCAGGTATCACACAGAAAGTTCAGGCATAAACAACTTGGCAGAAACAGCAGAGCTCTGTTTCATTTGCCAGGACTTGAACAGAGACATAGTAAAATTAAGTTTTGCTTTTACAATCTCTAAAAGTACCTGTGGGCTGATTTCTATCTTTCACAAATCAAAATGCCTCTTCTCTTTGCCTTTTAGATGCACCAACTCATCTGGAAAGAAGGCATTTGTCATTTAGTAGATATGCTCAGGAAAAGTCAAAGAAAAGATACTGAAAATAGCTAGTATGTCACAATTGAATTTATAAAAATAAAAAGTATTTTCAGGGATTTAACAAAAGAAAGAAATTATTCTGTAATGCCAACTGTTCATCACGGTGGAGCATAGAAGATCTGCATGTAATCTGGGACTCTTTCTTCCTAAAGAACCACGCCATGTGCAAGAGTCTCATTCTGTGCCCTTTCTTAGGCAAAACTCCAACAGTAGTCTAGGAGCTGAAGTATGTTCAAGTCAATGGAGTTTTATATTCATAAGAACCATAGAACAAGGCTCATTAATATACTTACAAGACCTAAAAAGGAGCCAACGATGTGTCTTTTATTTCCCCACTGAGAAATCCATCAGCTTTCTTTGTTCAAGAGCTCAATTGCCGAAAACCTTTCCTGTTTGTTTCTGAATGTTAGTTCTTCAGTAGTAATCAAAGAATAACAGTTGGAAACATTTTCCTAAAATATTTATCCTGTCGATTGTTATTGTCAGAGGCTTTAAACATTTCTTTGCTTCTGTGTTACTTTGAAAATAGTAGACTTTTATAGAAACTATGTCTGAGAAAACCAATGCAATTTAAAAACAAGAATTTCTGAAGCTAGAATAAATGTCAATATTATTTTTTCAAGTCCTCCTGTTTTGAGGTAGACAAAGTAATACTATGCTCATTCAAGGAAGATATCTTAAATCCAGAATGACTTTAATGAGTGATTTATGAAAGAAAAATTCAAAATAGTGTTGAGACGAAAGGATAGTGCTTGTGTTTAGGAAGTTAAATAAGCAAAGAGCTATCTACCAGCTATCTACCTTCAATGCAAGGGTTATGTAGGCAGATATTTTACGGTTTCCCCTTTAAAAGAGGTGTTGGGCAGGTGGTTATCAGTGAGGTCTGACAACAGATAAACTGGCACTGTGTACAGTACAAATATGAAAGACTGGACGAGTCACTGAATGAATGAATGTAGGGGGACTCCAATGAGCAGCAGAGTTTGATATAGTTTGGATGTTTTTCCCCTTCATATCTCATGTTAAAATGTGATTCCCCCATGTTGGGGATGAGGTTTAGTGGGAAATGACTGGATCGTGGGGATGGATCCATCACGAATGGCTGGGTGCCATTATCTTGGGAATGAGTGAGTTCTTGTTTTGTTAGTTCAAGGGAGAGTTGGTTGTTTAAAAGAGCCTTCTCTCCTTCTTGCTTCCACTCTCAACATATGACACATCTACTCCCCTTGTTTTCCACATGAGTGAAAGCTTCCTGAGATCTTACTAGAAGCTGAGCGGATGGCAGCTAGATGAAGAACTGTGGGCCAAATAAACTTTTCTTTTCCTTTATATATTACCCAGCCTCAGGGATTCCTTTATAGCAACACAAAACAGACTATACAGATTTAAGAGAAGATCCCCATTTCAAAGACCAGAAACAAGTCATTGCTGAGAGTTTATGTAGCTGGAGTGCAGATGAGCAGAAATAAGAGAGGGGCCTAGTTACTCAGACTATTCATCATTCTTAACCATGTATTTTAAGACTCCTGCTCAGAAAAGTGACACAGATACATGCTCTTAGGTCCAATCCAGGGTGCCAGAAATAAACGGATTGCTGTCTTGTTTCCAGATTTCTCTGCTGGAAAGAAAAAATTGGCCAAATTGCCAATACAAGATTTTGCAAGATCCATTTTGTCTGAAAAGGGCAACCAAAGATACTAGAATGGGGAACAGAACTGAAAAACTATTGGAAACCCAGTATTGATTGATTTTGCTGGTGAGGCCTAAGCCAGAGGCTCAGGCTTGGCCAAAACAATCCATAGAAATGCTTAGAAAACAGAGTTAGTTCAAATAAGTTTTACTTAACTTAGTCACCTAATTGACTAATTCTTTTTAAAAAGTCATTATTTTTTCAAATTATCCAATGCACTAAGTTATTAAAATACAAGAATTTTACAGGTTGATAACAGCAATGACAATATTCCACTCTGTCCCCCTTCACTTCTCGTTCTTTCTTCAGAGATACCTTTCTTTAAACATTTCTCCTAGTAATCATCTTCACATTTTTAAGTAGAATTCTTATATGATGTTCTGTGAGTTTTCAGTTGTAATTTTAGATATTATCTATTGACTTCCAACTAAAGAAGATGAGGATATAGCTTTCTACCTGCACAGCCTTCTCCCTATACCAATTTTACCTTTTCCTACCTACTCAAGAGTTAGTACGTAAAAGTTATCATTTGCATATATGATTAATATCTCTATGTAAATACCACTCAAAAATTGATTTTTAATATAGAAAAATTGCATTTCTTTTCTTGTGCACCTTTTATTTTTGCTGAAATTAAGACTCAAACTCAAAAGTGTAAATCAATGTGTGTGTGTGTGTTTTTTTTTTAAATTCTGTTTTCATTTTATCATTTTTTTGGAGCCTTCTATTTCTGCTCTCATAAACCCTGATTTTTTCTTGAGTTCTTTGCCATCACCCTAAGGATTTTTCTTTCTTCTCTCTTGGGTTTAATCTCTAGTGTTCTCATACCAATATCTTTTTTCCCTTGATTATCTGCCAATTTTTGTAGAACATATATTTGAATATATTATTCAGAAGAATTGAATAGGAGGTAAATACTTTGAAACCATGCATCGCTGAAATTTTATTTCTTTTATCCTTTATTGATAAGATGACAGGATAAAGACGTCTAGTTTGGAAATTAATTCTCCTTAGGATTGTCCAGAATTATTCAACTGCCTTCATTTTCAGGGTTGCCTTAATGAAGCATAACACTCTTCAGATTCCTAATATTTTGTAAGACCTGTTTTTCTGGAAGTTTCTGTGATTCTTATACTCTTATACTCTTGACTCTTGTGTTTTTAAATTTCACTATGGTGCACCATGGTGTGATTTTTTTTTTTTCTTCATCCTTTGGTGTATTAGTTTGCTAGAGCTGCTATAACAAAATACCACAGACTGCTTGGCTTAACCAATATAAATTTATTTTCTCAAAATTCTGGAGGTCAAAAGCCCAAGAAGTTTTTGACTGGTTTGGTTTCTTCTGAGACCTCCCCGCTTGGCTTGCAGATGGTCAAAGTCTTGCTGTGTCCTCATAGTCTCATTTTTCTGTGTGGGCATGCCCCTGTTATTACTTTGTGTTCAAATTTTCTCTTCTTATCAAGACACTGGTCAGATTGGGCTAGGGACCATGTAAACATAATCACCTCTTTAAAGGTTATATCTCCAAATACTGTCACATTTTGAGGTAGTAAGAATTAGACATTAACATACAAATTTTGGGCAAGTGGACACATGTCCAAAATATTTGAGGTAATCCCTTTCATTCTGAGATATTTTCTTTAATTTTTTTGATAGTTTACTCTCTTTTAAAAAAAATTTGATTCAGGGGGTATGTGTGTATTCATTACATGGACATATTGTGTAATGGTGGGGATTGTATCTCAGAAGGCTCATCATTTTTGCTGTTATTTATTTTTTGAGATTCTTACCATATGGATGCTGGATATTTTAATCATCTAATGACCTCATATTTTCTTTCCAGTGTTTCTCTCTTTGTATTTTCATTTGTCTTTCTAGTAGAGTTTATTATAATTCTTTTTATTCATATTTATTTCATTTCCACATGATAGTTTTGTTTTAACAAATTTTTTGTATTATCTGTTCTTATTTCATTTAGTTTAATCATTCCTATTATCTCTGCAATAACATGAGATATTAGTTTTTTTGGCATTTTATTTGCTATTTGCCTTTGTCCTCTTTTTTCTTATTTTATATCTTATATATAAGTTCAGATTAGCTCAGAAGAATGGTGATCTGGCTGTTGCTTCATATTTAAGAGTGAGGCAAGGTAAAATTGACTGGAAGTTTGGTTGGTTTCTACTAGTTGGTTTCACGGTGGGGTGCTCTTTTTTTTTTTTTTTAAGAGAAACCCAAGCTGTTGGTTCAATTGTCCATTTGTATATGTGGGGATTGGTTCTAGGCCCCCACCTATAGTAAACATCCAAAAATACTCAAATTCCCCAGTTGACCCCAAGAATCTGCTTATAGGAAAATTCAGACTCTACTACTTGCAGAATGTGAATGCTGGTGAATACCATATTTTGGATCTGCCTTTAGTTAAAAATCATCTGTGTTCAAGTGAACTCATGCAACTCAAACCCATGTTGTCTAAGGATAAATATTTACTGTGTTTGTAAATTTATTCTTTTTACATTTTCCAGAGATAATTCCTCCAATTTCTTACCCATGTGATATAAACGTGGGCAGCAGAATTCTCAGGAATTTGTGGAATAGGTGATGTACTCCCTAGTAACTAACTAGACTATCATTTCATCTTCCTTCTCTGTATTTGGGACTCTGTACTCTTTTGAAGGTTTATAAGACTGCTTCATATAAAGGTTTCAACCTATTCTGTCTTTTTTTTTCTCTGTTATTTTGTACTGTTAAATTAAGTTTTGCTTATGGTAGGCTAATCCTTGCATATTTGGGGTTCAACCTAGAGATTTTTCTAGAACCTTTCACATGGTGAACTGTAACCTAGCTGAATATGTAAATACACTGTAACCTACATTTGGACCAATCATATAGTTTTGGTTAATCAAGGGCAGTCAACTGCTCAAACAAGATACAACTAAGGTGAACTGAGCTGTAACCAATCTGGCCATTTTTGCACCTCACTCCATTTTCTGTATATCATTTTCTTCTTTATGGTCACAAATATTTTTCTACCATGTGACTGTGCTGGAGTATCTCTTAGCTTAGTTGGGTTCTGAAGGCTGCCTGATTTGCAAACTGCTCTTTGTTCAGTTGATTATGTTCAATTTAACTTCTTTTTTTAAATTATAAAAATGTGGGGTACAATTCAGGGTTAGGTATACAAACGTTGATAATGCAAGTACCCTTGTTGATGTGGTATACCCCTTCCTCCCCTAGCAGATTCCCTCAGCTGCCAATCCCTCCCACTTCCCTGACAGTTTTCCACTACTGTCAATCCCTTTCTTATAGTATTATAATTGTTCAAGGTCCGCTTATGAGTGAGAGCATATGGTACTCTGTTCTTTGTTTCTATGATAGATCACTGAGTATGATCGACTACAAATCCATTCAAGTTGCTGTGAACTCCATATGTTTGTCTTTCTTTATGGCTGCATAATATTCCATTGTGTATATGTACCACACTTTAAAAAAAATCCAGTCCAGCTTTGATGGGCAATACGGTTGGTTCCATGTTTTTGCTACTGTGAACAGTGCTGAAAAAAAATATGTGTGTATCTTTTTTGTAGAGTAATTTGAGTTTCTCTGGGCATATTTCTAGTAGGGAGAGTGCTGGCTCATATGGAAGGTGAATGTCTAGTTCTTTTAGAAATCATCCCCCTGTCTTCCAAAGAGGTTGCACTAGTTTGCATTCCCACCAGCATTGTAGAAGCATTCATTTTTCTCCGATTCTCACCAGCATCTGTTGTTTGCTTTATTAATGATGGCCATTCTTACCAGGGTTAGGTGGTATCTCAATGTGGTTTTGATTTGTCTTTCTCTGATGATTAGTGAGGCTGAACATTTTTTCATGTGTCTGTTGACTGCCTGTATATCTTCTTTTGAGATGTGTCTATTCATTTCTTTTGACCACATTTTAATGGGACTGTTTTTCTTCCTTTTGGCGTCTTTGAGTTCCTTGTAGATCCTAGATGTTAGGCCCTTGTCAATATACAGTTGGAAAATATTTTTTCCCATTCTGTGGGCTGTCTCCTTGCTCTCTTGATGATTTCTTTTGTTTTGCAGAAGCTCATTAGTGTGATGAGGTCACTTGTCTATCTTATTTCTTAGGTATTGGCCTTTAGGGTTCTGAATAGAAATTGGCTGCCAGTTCCAATTTCTACAAGGGCATCTCCTTCATTTTCTAAGATTCTGTTGTGGTTTTTTTTTGTTTTTTTTGAGTTGGAGTCTCACTCCGTCACCCGGACTGGAGTGCAGTGGCCGCTCCCGGCCACTGCAGCCTCAACCTGCTGGGCTCTGGCGATCCTTCTGCCTCAGCCTTCCAAGTAGCTGGAATTACAGACGCACGCTACCAGGCCCAGCTAATTTTTTGATTTATTGTAGAGATGAGGTCTCACCAAGTTGCCCAGGCAGGTCTCAAACCCGCGGCTCAGGCAATCCACTCACCTCAACCTCCCAAGGCGAGGGATTACAGGCTGAGCCACCGAGTCTGGCTTCTAGGATTCTTATAGTTTGAGGTTTTATGATTAGGTCTTTGATCCATTTAGAGTTAATTTTTGTGTATGATGATAGGTAGGGGTTCCATTTCAATCTTCTGCGTGTGGTCAGCCAGTTTTCCCAGCACCATTTACTGAATAGGTTCTTCTCTCCCCAGTGGTTGTTGTTGGAGGCATTGTGAAAGATGAGTTGGTTGAGGGATTGAGACGTTGCTTATGGAATCTCTATCCTGTTTGGTCTATGTGACTGTTTTTGTACCAATACTAGGCTGTTTTGATTACCATAGCCCTATATTAAAATTTGAAGTCTGGACGTGTGATACCTCCTGCTTTGTTTTGTTTGCTAAGGATTGTTTTGGCTATTTGTGGTTGTTTATGTTTCCATATGAATTTCTGTATTGTCATTTCCAGGTCTGAGAAGAGTGATGTTGGTAACTTAATGGGTATTGCGTTGAATCTGTAGATTGCCTTTGATGGGATGGACATTTTAACAATGTTGATTCTTCCTATCCATGAGCATGGAATATTTTTTCATTTGTTTATATCTTCTTGGATTTCTTTGAGCAGTGTTTTGTAGTTTTCGTTGTAAAGGTCATTCACATCTCTGGTTAGAAAGATGCCAAGGTATTCCAAATTTTTGTGTGTGTGACTATAGTGAATGGGATTGTGCTTTTGATTTGGGTTTCTGCCTGCCTGTTGTTGGTATGTAGGACTGAAACTGTCTTTTGCACATTTATTTCGTACCCCAAGACTTTGCCAAAGTTTTTTTTTAATCAATGCAAGCAGGTTTTTGACAGAATCTCTTGGATTTTCAAGGTATAGGATCATATCATCAACAAAAAGGGATAACTTGACTTCCTCTTTTCCTCTTTGGTTACCCCTGATTTCTTTCTCTTGCCTAATTGCCCTAGCTAGGACTTCCAACACAATGATGAACAAGAGGGGTGAGAGCGGGCAGCCTTGTCTTGTTCCAGTTTTCAGGGGAAATGTTTCCATTTTCTGCCCATTTAACAATATGTTAGCTGTGGGTTTGTCGTAGATGGCGCTTGTTATTTTGAGGTACGTTCCTTCTGTACCTAGGTTTTTAAGGGTTTTTATCAAGAAGGGATGCTGGATTTTATCAAAGGCTTTTTCTGCATCTAATGAGATAATCATGAGGTTCTTGTTTTTATATCTGTTGATGTATTTAATTACATTTATGGTTTTGTGAATGTTGAACCAGCCCTGAGCCCTGGGGATGAAGCCCACTTGGTCATGGTGGATGATTTTTGAGATGTGTTTTTGGATCCAATATGCTAGAATCTTGTTGAGAATTTTTACTTCTATATTCATAAGGGATCTTGGCCTGTAGTTTTCTTTTTTTGGTGGATCTTTACCCAATTTGGGTATCAGTGTGATGTTAGCCTTGTCAAATGATTTGGGGAGAATTCCATCTTTCTCAATTGCCCGGAATACTTTCAATAGGATTGGCATCAGCTACCTCCTTGCATGTTTTGTAGAATTCTGCTGGTAAGCCATTTGGTCCAGGACTTTTTTTTGTGGGTAATTTTCGTATGACAGAGTCAATTTCCTGGGTTGGTATTGGTCTATTTAGTGTCTCAATGTCTTCTTGCTTCAACCTGGGGAGGTTGAGTGGTGTCAGAAAGTCATTTAGGCTTTCAAGTTTTTCCATACAGGTGTACAAAGTAATCTCTGATAATCTTTTGTATTTCTTTGGGATCAGTTGTGATTTGTTCTTTTGTATTTCTGATTGTGTTTATTTGAGCTTTTTCTCTCTTTTTCTTGGTCATTCTGGTTAGTTCATCAATCTTGTTAATTCTTTCAAAGAATCAGCTTTTTGTTTTGTAGATGTTTTCTATGATATTATTGTCTTCTGTGTTCCATATTTGGGCTCTTATTTTGGTGATTTGAATTCTTCTGTTAAAGTTGGGGTTTTGGTGATCTTCTCTTTCCAACTCTCTTAGGTGATTTGTTAGGCTCTCCACTTGTGATCTTACCATTTCCTTGATGTGTGCTCGTAGAGATATAAATTCTCCTCTTAGAACTGATATCATGGCATCCCAGAGATTTCCATGAGATGTTTCTTCATTTTCATTTGTTTCCAGGAATCTTTTAATCTGCTTTGATTTCAGTGTTGCCCCAGTAGTAGTTCAGCATCTTGCTGTTTAGTGTCCATGTCCTTGTGGTCTTTGGGGAAATGTTGTTGGTGTTGATATTTATTTTTATTCTGCTGTGGTCTGAGAATGTGCATGGCAAAATTTCAACCTTATGGAATTTGTTTATGCTTGACTTATGGCCAAGGATGTGATTGATCTTGGAGTATGTTCTATGTGGTGATGAGTAGAATGTATATTCTGTGGTTGTTGGGTTGAATAATCTGTAGGTATCTTAAGTACATTTGGTTGAGTATCAAGTTTAGGTTCTGGGTCTCCTTGTTGATTTTTTGCATCAATGATCTATCGGGGGTTTTATTGGGGTATTCAAGTCCCCTACTATAATAGAGTTAGAGTCAATACCTTTTTTAGTTTATTTAGTATTTGCTTTATAAATGCAGGTGCTCCTGTTTTGGGTGCATATATGTTTAGGATGGATATTTCTTGCTGATGGATTGAACCTTTTATCATTATGTAGTGTCTTTTTGCATATTTTTAAATTTTTAATAGCTAAAGTTTGTTTGATCTGATATTAAGATTGCAACTCCTGCCTTCTTTTGTGATCCCTTTGACTGGAAACTTATTTTCCATCTTTTAATTTTGAGTCTTTGTGTGTCCCTTGTGGCGAGAAGAGTCTCCTGGATGCAGTAAATAATTGAGTCATAGTTTCTTATCCATTCTGTGTCTTTTCAGTGGTGCATTTAGTCCATTCACATTCAGGTTGATTATTGAAATATGATTGTTTATTGCTGTCATGAGGTTCTTATAAAGTTTTTTCTTTACTTGTTTTCTTTTGGCTTTAGGATTAATGTATATGTGTGTTTTCAAGTTTCTTGTGCTGTATTCTCTGTTGATTCTTTGCTCTGCTGTTCTCTTGGGAAGTGTGTGGTCATTCTTTTTTTTCTTTCTTCTGTGCTTAATACCTTTTTAAGTGTCTTCTGTAGAGATGGTCTGGAAGCTGAATAATCTCTTAGGGATTGGATGTCTGGGAAGGATTTTAATTCTCTACCACTGATGAAGCTGAACTTGACTGGGTAGGAAATTCTTGGTTGAAATTTTTTTTCTTTGAGGACTTTGAATATATGGCTCCAGTTCCTTCTTGCTTGTAGTATTTCTGCGGATAAGTCTGCTGCTATCCTGATTGTTTTTCCCCAGTAGGTAATCTGACCTTTCTCTCTTGCTTCAATTAGGATTTTTTCTTTTGTATCTACTTTGTGTAGGCAAATTACTATGTGTCTAGGGGTTGATCTTCTCATTTGATGTTCTGTGGCAGTTCTCTATATCTCTTGTGCCTCGCTGGTCACATGTCTGGTGAAATGGGGAAAGTTTCCTGGATTACCTCCCGGAATACTTGCTCCAAGTTGTTCTCCATTTCCCTTTCTTCTTCTGGGATACCAGTCAGGTGTAGGTTCAGCCTCTTGATATAATTGCACTTCTCTTATAGACTTTTTTCTATCTTTCTGAGTCTTCTTTCTATGTTTTTTACAGATCGGGTTAATTCCATGTTCTGGTTTTCAAGTTCTGAGATTCTTTCTTCAGCTAGATTAATTCTGCTTTCCATGCTTGTCATCTTGGTATTTATTTCCTGGATAAAATTTTTTTATTGCCAAAATCTCTGTTACACGTTATTTCAGTATTGCATGTTGTCTTTCTTGAGTCTTATTCACTCCATCCATTCCCTAATCCCTGTCGTATTTGGGGACAATCATTGGGGACTTCCATTGTTTGGGCACCAAGATCTAATTTTTCAGGAGTTTTGTCTTTGGTACACTTGAAATTGCCTGAGGCCTTCCTTTGGCTTTTCCTCATTTGTGACAAATCTCTTGTTTTTCTCTTTAACTCTGTTATTCAGTGTCAGTGGAGAGGCTTTCCTTTCTCATGCTTGCTCAGTCCTCTATTCTTTCCTGATCCAGTTTCTGGATTTGTTCTATTTTGAAATAGGATGGTGGATGGGAAGCTTTGCTGTCTCTTGTAGTTCTTGAAATTCAAATAAAGTAGGGGTTGGGCGCTAGGAATCAGAAACTACTTGCAAATTACAATGTTCACTTATTGTGGTATGTGTTCCTGAGGCCCACTCCCCACCACCACTCTATATGACGATGCAAAGCTGAAACCAATGCAAAAACAATTGAACACACCCCCCAAAAAAACCAAACTGGAATAACAACAAAGCAAAACAAAACAAACAACAAAAAAAAACCCAAGAAAACTAAACACATGCACACATGCCTAGTACAAAGTATATATACAAAAAACCAGAAAGACTGGAGGAAAATAAAATTTAAAAAAAGGGTGATTCAGGTCAAACCCTTGCACATATATTGACACACACCTTACACAATAAAAAATGAATATAAAAACCCCTAGAAGAACAAAGAGCAAAATTAACAACAACAAAATCGAAAGATGAAAACTTAATCATTCACATACACACATATACAGAAAACCACAAACAAAAGAAGAAAGAAAAAGAAAAAAAAATTGGGAGTGGAATGCAGATCAAACCCTCACACACACATTCATGCACAAAGAAAAATATTTAAAAAATAGATGAACTAAACAACAACCAAAAAATTTTTAAAAACTAAAAAATAATTGAAAATAATTAAAAAAAAACCCTGCTCTCTTGTTCAAGCTCTGTAATTGTTCCTCTAATCAAGTCTCTCCTGCAGAGCCATCTCTTTCACTCTCTCCTCAGGCAATGAAGCAGGGAAGGAGGAGGGGCAGTGGAGGTGGGTGGGGACACAGTCCTTCTCTCCCACTCTGTATGGTCAGGGAGATCTCCTCCTGTGGGGAGGTATGGGTTTGTCTCTTCTCCAGGTATGTACTCTCACCGGGGGTGCCCCAGTCAGGCCTACCCTGGAATGGAGTTCTATTGCAACTGACATCCAAGCTCCACCTGTGTTTGTCCCTCTCAGTTGTGGCCCAGCTGTGTGGGTCTGATGTTCAGAGGATTGCTGGGGAGGAGGGGGTTTGGGTCAGCCCTGGACTTGCCACTGATCTCTTTGGAGTTCTTCCTCATCCTTTTCTGGCCACTCCCTTTGTCCAGTGGCTGGTTCAGGGTAGGGGGTGGGGTGCCTGGAACCCAGCAGTCACCAGGTCCCTCTGAAGTTTGTGCTTTCAGGATATTCTCTCTTGGCCATGATCAATCCCTGAGTAGTTGATCTGCTACTCACAGATATTAAGTCTGTTGCTCCATGGTGAGCAAGATGGAGCACTTTCTTGCCCCACCTTCAAGATGGTGGTGGGGTGCCTCTCTTGTCCTCTTCTATGAGAATTTGCCTCTGTACTCCCTCCATAGCCCCTGCCAGAGTCCTGCCAGGTGCTGAAGTGGTGAGGCAAAGCCATGAGTCCGCAGTTGGTCTTCTGCTTCGATGGTGAGGGAGAACCTGGGGTGATTTCTCCTTGCAGTGTTTTCAAAGGAAAACTTCTGTCTGTTTTTAAAAGAATGGCACTCAGCTTCTGTGACCTGGGTAGACTCAGGGATGAAACAGAGAAGCTGTAGCACCAGCTGTTGCACCAGGGGCCTGGCCACCTGCTCACGAGCCCCACGTAGACAGTTTTTCCCAGCATTTTCTTCCCAGGGTTTGTTGATTTAAAAAAAAGAAAGAAAAAGAAAATGGTGCTTGGCCTCTGTGTCCCGAGAATCTCTAGGGTCCAAGCCCAGCCGCTGTGGCACCATCCACTGCACCAGGAGAGCCCTGGCCGCTAGCTCCCCAGCCCTCACTCAGTCACTCATGCCCACTTACTCACCAGCATGTACACAAAATTTTCCATACACTCACTCACTCACACGGGGACTCACGTAGTCTGACTGGCTCGGCTGCCATCTTCCTCTCACCCCAATTTAGCTTCTTAAGTCTTTTCCTTTAGCAGTGCCTTAATTATCTTTTATAGGTCATTTTATTGAGGTTTTCTTCTTCGGGTAGGAGTGAAAAACATGAATGTTCAATAAATCACAGTTAACTAGGATTATTTACTCAGGCCCTGATTAAAAACAGGAATAATTCTAGAGCAGTGTCTCTAACCAGGGACACCTGACAGTGTTTGAAACTACTTTTGATTACAACTAAAGAATGCTAAAATTCTAGTGATCAGAGACCAGGAATTCTGCTAAACATCCTATAATTTACTGGACAACCTCTTGCCACCTCCTTACCCCTGAAAAAAAAAAAAAAATCTGAAATGTCACCAGTACTGAAGTTGAGGAAATCTGTTCTAGAATAAATTTAAACTTTGCCTGTAGGTTGAATATAAAATTGATAAGAATTTCATGGATTTGTATTTGAGGAATAAATTAGATGTAAAGGCCATAGTAACCAATGGGAATATTTTATGCAAAAGATGGAAACAACTGCATTGTGAACATTTGTTTAAAAGTGCCTAATAAATATTTAGACTATCATTTATGTTGCAATAAAAATTTAAAGTCAATAGTGAAAATATGCATATTTTTTCATAGATAGGAAAATGAATCTTCTACTACAGTGGTTCTCAACTCTGTAAGTATATTAAAACCACCTTCATAGCTCTGAAGAAAATATAGTTATCTGTGCACGGACAAATCAGATGAAAATCTTTAGGCAATGGTCCCTAATAGCCTTGTTTTTAGAAAAGTCCCCAAATGATTTCAACCTACAGTCAAGTTTGAAAACCACTAATTTAGAACAATTATCTAAATACTTTTCAAGACTGCACAACAGTTAATTATTTCTTGCTGGATTGTGGGTTCCCTTCTGCTTTCTCTTGTATCCTAAGAAAGATTAAACCATTATACATGTATTTCAGTAAAGTCTTATGACCCTTTTCCTTTTTGCTAAAAAACCCCTCTCTTTTTAATCTATCCTTCATTTCAAAATGTTCCTTGCACTTTCATTACAAACTAAAGCCATTATCATAGTAAGGGAAGTTTTTAAAAAAATTTTACTTTATATATCTGTGGTGATTTATTTCCTGTTCTTTTAATAATGCTTACAAAGTGTTTCCTTAGCAGTGGGTCAAGTATCTCAATTTCTTTGACCTTCCATTTTGTTTTCCTCAAAGTGACCATATTCCTTTCTTAGCTAGATTAAATTTGATTTTTACCACTACAAATATGAATAACCTCAAAAGAACTTTTAAAAGTGAGCTAAAATAATTAACACATTTTGCTTTACTTATTATAATAATGCTGCAAAAATCATAGACTATAAGAATGTATTTTTACATTTTATATAATTATTAACATCAGCTTACTGTGTACTGTAGAATTACAGAAAAGTCCAAATGTATAACAACATATGAAATTTTTAAAAGTACACATTATGTTGCATATTATGTGAGGGTAACAATAATATTAACAATATATGGCTGACATTCAATGAAAACTACTATACACAAGGCATATTATATATCTATTAATTATTTAATCTAAATTAATCTAACTGTTTAACATAACATTTACATGTGATAGATATCATTTTAATAATAAGAAACCAAAGACATAGAATAAATAAACACATTGCCCAAAAACATGTAACTCACACTAGCAGAGCTCAGGAGTCTAACTCAAGAGACAATGTTCTTAACCTTAGTTATCACCTGGTTTATAAAAGCACCTAAAGGTGACCTACTGGTGCTTACCACAGGCTGTGTTCTTACACTGACTATATAGAAAAAGGAGGTAGAGTAAATCTAACCCATATGCACCTAAGTCCAGGCTCTGTGCCTGGTCTATATTGTGAATGGAGGTACACTGAGTTGAAAAAAAACATAAACTAAAAAAATAAAAATGTAAAAGTGCCTAAAGGCATAAGATAACATTACTGAAAAAAAAATACAGCCCAAAGCTGGCATTGTTTGCTTTAAATATTCTGTATTTTATATTTTTCTTTGCTGGGTATTTCATAATTTTATAATGTAAAATCATTAAGATTATTTTTCTTTTTTGATAAATTAAAAATTTTATAACACCTGTTTGTTTTTAAATATGTATATAATGCAATTACCTGCTTGAATATTTCTTCTTATAAAGGCTTATTTTCAGTAATTTTTCAATGTCTACTTATAGATATTAATGTATAAATATGCACATTTAAATTAATTAATTAATTTTGATGGACACATTTGTTGTTAAGATAGTCATATCTTTTTAATATTAACTGATCTCTAGCTGTTAAAAATTGTATAACTATTCATCACACTGCATGAAAAGTTCACAACTGTATTACAAATGTCTTTCATATGAAAACCCCAGTGTTCTTGGGCTATCTCATTTATCAAGATATGATAGAAAGAGAAGCTTGGGGGTCAGGCTTATCCAAGGTTTAGTTTAAGAAGAACATTTCTTAGCTCTATAATCTTTAGCAAGTTACTTAATGTCTTTGAAGTTCAGATGCCCTTGTCTTTAAATTGAGAACAGCACCTGAACTCAGTATTGTCCAGAAAACTAAACAACAATGGATACAAGTCCTAGTAGAGGATCTCACCAAATTTCATCTATCCCTGTACCCAGCCTCCTACTATTGCTGGCCAAATCATATTCATGGAGCAAAGAGGTCACCAGATTCTATTACTCTTTACATTTAAAAAAAAATTATTTTAAACATGTGGGGTACAATTCAGGGTTAGGTATACAAGTGAACACTGTACAGGTAAAGTTTGGGCCTCCCTTTGGCCCCTATTTTGCCTGATTTGAGATCAGGTGCCCTTATTGAGGTTGTGTCTACCCCCTACTCCCCCACCCCAACAATATCCCTCTACCGCCAATCCCTTTCTTATAGTATTATGGTAAATGTTCAGGGTCCACTTATGAGTGAGAACATGTGTACTCTGTTCTTTGTTTCTGTGATAGATCACTGAGTATGATAGACTCTAAATCCATCCAGTTTCTGCAAGGTCCATATGTTTGTCCATCTTCATGACTGTGTAATATTCTATTGTGTATACGTACCATAATCTTTTTGTCCAGTCCAGTTTCGATGGACAGCATGGTTGATTCCATGTTTTTGCTATTGTAAATAGTGCTGCAAAAAACATATGTGCATAAGTATCTTTTTGTAGAGTAATTTGAGTTCCTCCTGGTATATATCTAGTAGGGAGATTGCTGGCTCATATAAGGTGAATGTCTAGTTCTTTTAGAAATCACCACACTGTCTTCCAAAGAGGGTGCGCTAGTTAGCATTCCCACCAACATTGTGGAAACATTCCTTTTTTCCCACATCCTCGCCAGCTTTTGTTGTTGTTTGTTTTATTAATGATGGTCATTCTTACTGGGGTAAGGTGCTATCTCAATGTGGTTTTGATTTGCATTTCTCTGATGATGAGGGAGGTTGATCACTTTTTCATGTGTCTGTTGGCTACCTGTATATCTTCTTTTGAGAAATGTCTATTCATGTCTTTTGCCCACTTTTTAATGGGGCTGTTTGTTTTTCTTTCCTTTCAGCACGTTTGAGTACATTGTAGTTCCTAGATGTTAGGTCTTTGTCACATACACAGTTGGCAAATATTACTGTCCATTCTTTGGGTTGTCTCCTTCCTCTCTTGATTTCTTTTGCTTTCAGAAGCTTGTCAGTTGGATGAAGCCCCACTTGTCTATTTTAAGCCCTCCTCTTCCTACTATCTTATCCAAGAAAATACAAAATGTCCACTTTTCAGAAGACACCACAAGATGGGATCAAAGACTGCAGAATTTTCCTGAGGGACATGGGGGCAGGGGTGTTCAATCAGCAAATTTTATAGATGCTGCCATAGCAGTTTCCCATCTCTATTCCTATTTGTAAATTGAGAACAAAACTTAAAGTATGCTCAGAGGACCCAGATAACCTGACTAAGTTTTTTGCACTTTCTTCTTAAATTGGGAGTCTTTAGCATTACACCTGAGGGGAGTGTTTTTCTTTACCCAAAACTCCTCAGCTTATGCTCCCTGAAACCTCTATAGATTATCTTCCCAGAAGCTCAGGGCTTCATTTTTCCTCCTCAATCTGTCAATGGAATTAAATATACCATAATCACCCTGAAAACAGTCTAGTACTTTAAGGAATACTAAGGTCAGAATCAGGGATTGAAACTCTTGGAATTTAAACCTTAAACTATACATCTTATTCTGGCGATAAACCATTGGTAGAACCAAACAACTTTACCTGGCTAACTCGAAGTCTATGCATAAAATTGGCATATAGTTCCCTGAGCTTGAGTGTCAGTCTTATGTGTAGATATGTGTAGGCAGTCACATAATCCATTTGTGTTGCTGTAACGAAATATTGTATGCTGAGTGACAATTTATAAACAACAGCACTTTATTTCTCACAATTCCAGAGGCTTAGATGTTCAAGATCAAGATATATGCAATTTTTGTGTCTGATGAAATCCTCTTCTTCATAGTTAGCACATTTTAGGTGTCCTCATGTTGCATAAAGGATGGAAAGGAAAAAGGAATGAGCTAGCTCCTTAGAACTTTTTTATAAGGTACTAATCCATTCATAAAAGCTGAGCCCTGATTATCTACTCACTTTCTAAAGGCCCCACCTCTTAATACTATTGCACTGGGGGGATTTAGTTTCATCAAGAATTTTGAACAAACACAAGCATTCAAACCATAACATCTCTAGTCTATAACATTTACTTTACAGAAGAGAAACGTGGTTTTGTTTTTGTTTTTGTTTTTTGTTTTTTCAGCCTAAAACACGCGCCTGCATTTTATTTTAGGAAATAATACAAAACACCTTCAGAGAGCAGGATACATCAAGAAACATACAGAGTGGATCCATGTCACAAACCTGGGCCACGGCCATGTTCAAGGGGTGGAACCCACACGAAATCATCCTCTTCCCAGAAGAGCAAGGTGAACGTGCGCAGTGGAGCCCAGATGGCCGTGAGATTTACAACTATCTAAAGAGGGGCGGAATCCTTTCAAGGAATGAGTGACGAGGACCCCCCAGGTATGGACTCGTTGAGAGCACCAACCCCACTCAGCAGAGAGCTAGGGGATCAGAAGCAGCGGGGAGATGGTGGTGGTGGAAACAGCCATGCTGCCCATCAAAAGAGGACTGGATTACAAAAATGTGGTACATATACACGATGGAATACTACACAGCCATAAAAAAGAACAAAATCATGAATTTCGCAGCAACCTGGATGGAACTAGAGTCTATAATACTGAGTGACCTCTCACAGAAACAAAGATCCAAGTATCACATGTTCTCACTCGTATAATGGACCTTGAACATCCAATGCAATACTATACGAAAATGACTGACAGTACTGGGAAACTATGGTGGGGGGAGGGAGATGGGATTAACAGTAGCAAATATCTGTCTGGGAAGGAGAAAAATGTTTTTAAAATACTTCATCCGGGCTCGGTTGGCTCAGCCTGTAATCCCGCACTTTGGGAGGCTGAGGTGAGTGGATTGCCTGGGCCTGTGGGTTCGAGACCCACCTGGGCAACTTGGCGAGACCTCATCTCTACAATAAATCAGAAATTAGCCGGGCGTGGAAGCGCGCGTTTGTAGTTGCAGCTACTTGGAAGGCTGAGACGGAAGGATCGCCAGAGCCCAGCAGGTCGAGGCTGCGGTGGCCGGGAGCGGCCACTGCACTCCAGTCTGGGCGACCGAGTGAGACTCCAACTCAAAAAAAAAAAAAAAAACGGTGTTTCACTTAAATTTTACTTAGATCAATAAATATTTGCTAAAAATATAAAAATACAAAATAGTTAACCCTAGATTTTTCCTTCTTCTCAATAAATCTCATAATAGTGATACAATATGGTTTTTACATCAAGTTGGCAGTATATACTGATAATTCTGGTAATTCAATAACTATTTCCTTGTATTTAAGCAAATGTAAAAAAAAATGAATAGAAGTTAACACTTTAGAAAACAAGAAACATTGCCCTGCTCTCTTTGGCAATTATTTTAAATAAAGTAATATAAGGTTGTAGATACCTTGGAACTGGATTACATTATATAATTATGCTTTGAAGTATTTGGTTAAACTATTATTGTAGTCTTTTGCACTATTGCTTGTAGCTTTCAAAATTATAGAATATTATTTAAAATATGTCAAATTATGAGACCAAATTAACAGGGAATTGCTGAATTCAAATTTTAATGCATGATTTCTTTAATGTTTGAAACAATAACAATATTCTCTATGTGAAAAAATCAATTTATAAAATAGAAATAAGCAACAACTATGCAAGTTAACCAGAGCATAGCTTCAGGAATTTCTTATTTTGTAATACAGATTAAGTCTTAGGAGAATCCTAGTTTGATGACCATCTCACTAGTCTAGATTTACCTATTATTTATGTCAGAACTTTTTAATCATATCGACATTTATTTCACTGTTTTATATATTTTAGAAATAATTTTTTGTCAACAACACTTACTGTTAATTAGCAAAGTTTAAATCTGCCAATTTGACAAATGGACCACATATGGAATTTTCTTGACCAAAACTATAATCCCTTCCTAGTCTATCCACAATATTTATTCACAACTAATACTAGGGTTTCTGTAGATAAACTTGGAGATTAATAGAACACACACACACACACACACACACACACACACACACACACACACATTGGGGTGCCAAAAAGGCATACACATTTTAAGAGATGATAAGAGATGTTCACGGTATTCAGAAATGTCTGGGCACTGACAGTAACCACTTTGAACACCTCTTGTAATTGCAGAAGTCAAACTTGACTTGTATTCATCTTGAGTATTACAATTTTAATACATTTATTTCCTTTCTTAAAACATGTATACATTTTTTGGCATCCCCCTCCATCTCTCTGTCTCTGTCTCTCTCTGTCTCTCTCTGTCTCTGTCTCTGTCTCTCTCTCTCTCTCGGTCTTGCTGTGTTGCTCAGGCTAGTCTCAAACTCCTGATCTCAAGTGATCCTCTCACATATAGCATATTCAGGAGATAAAATTTTCCTCTATAAAAATTAAGAATTGCAATTCTCTGTTATGCTAAAATACTTTAAACTTGAGTTAGCATATCGGTGAATGTTAGGAGAGGATATACTTTCCCCTACTTACTGTCATTTCTGTCTGTGGGGAAAGTAGCTTTGACTTACACATTTCAAAATTTTGCTTGATTAGCGGGAAATCTTATCTGCATTCTTGGCATTTGAATACTTAAAAAGTAAATGACAAAGAATATAATTGAAAATACCCATGTTTTACTTTCATAAATTTTCTTATCTTCTTAATGAAAAGATACTTATCTTAAAATTAAGGAACAGACCAGTATCCAAGTGTTTGGGGTAGAGTATAAAGAATTAACCTATGTATTTAGAAGTAAAATACCCCTCAGTGATATTAAAATAAAGTAGGAGGGAGGATAAAAGAGGATATATTAGATGAACACAGTGAAAAATACTTTCATTTGAAAAATTTAAAGACAAAGAAACTATAAAACTGCTGTAAAAGAAAATATATATGTTACAAAGTGTCTTTTTTTCCTTTGTGACTGGTACATGGGAATCAAAGCACTAATAATTACGTATAAAGTCACTATTCTCTGAGGGGTAACAACGAACATTTAGTAATGAAAACTAGTAAACACAGGGAGAGAGAGAGGAAGAGGAATACCAAGCTTTAAAAGGCCAAGTTCCATACTTTCATTGATATAAATGTCTTGTTTGAAGCTCTTTTCCTTTTGTGAGTCTTCCAGAGTACATGTCTACTGCATCTTGATTAGGGAGATTTTATTTGTGAGGCAACTATTAAAAATCAATGACATGTAGCAACTTACTTTTAATATACTTTAGCTTTTGATTGAATTTTGCTCAGTATGGAGATGGATGGTGATTGGCTTACTAGCTTAACTTTTCTCAGGGATGCTGCTCCCATTTGTAAAACTTAAGTCAGTTTCCACTTATTTTCCCTGTCCTCACACTCTCAGGCTTTTACAATAACTATATATCTTGGTATATTTGTGTTCTTTAAAAAAAAACTGAAAAAACTTCCTCAGTCAGATATACCAGCAGTCAAATCCTCCCCAAGGTGAGCTCCAGTTTTCTGTGGTGAAGGGACATCAGTGGACATACATCACCTCAAACCTGCTTTCAAATTTGCTGTCAGAATAATATATACATAGGTTTGAAACTGGTATTTTACATATCCATTTCTTGTGTAGAAATAATCAGGTCTCCTTGTATCTTGAATTGTCTTATGCCCCTTGACTTTTTATAACCATAGCAATGTTTTTAGGATTTTTTTTGCCTAAAATTTTAAAAAGATAGCACATTATAAGGTTCTTATCTATGTCTTCTTCTGTTTCTCTCTCCTTTCCCCAGACTGTCTTCTCTACAATTGCAAAATGGTTGTGGGCTAGAGAAACATAAAATATTGAGATGTGGACAGATCTAATTAGCTTTAGAACCCTAGTCAACCTCCTTATTTGAGAGTCATAATTGCAAATACAAGCCTGCTTCAAACCACTCTCTCATTTGAGAGCAATCATTACAAGTACCATCTGCCAAAAGGGAGAGAGAAGGCTGCTCTGAGCAGTTGGTTTGGAGGAAGAGATACTCATTGTGCCATTGTGTTCTGGCTCTTTGTTTCAAGAAAGTATGTTTGATTTGACAATGAGCTCTTATGTTTTCTTTTAAATATTGTTTATATGGGAGATAAACATCAAATAAACAACATGCAATGATGTTCAGAAATTCAGAGCTGATTTCTTTTACATTCCTCTTTCAACGAGTAGAGGATTATGCTCTATTGTTTCTATTTGCATTCAAATCGTTTGTATATGTTGTAATTAAAATCTTTGAAGTTTGTTGATTACCAAAATGTGTAGAGCAAGGTATCATTTTTAATCTATATAAGTTGTACAGATAAATAATAAGTATATCAAATGCTGTTAGACACTGATGGTGTTCATGTACTACAATTATTGGATATATTTTTCTATTATTAAGAGCTTTATTGCCAAGTTCCAAGACAGGATACATACATAATAATGACAGCAGCTAAAATTTTGGTATGCATTCTAATTCAGGTACCTGCTCATTTAGTTACATTGTTTTTTTTTTTAACCACACAATAACATTTCATTGCAATTCAAGACTTGATATGATTCAATGGCAATGCATGTTTCTAAAGCAGGTGCTGCTATTGTTGAAGAATGGAAAGTATAATGTTGATCAAAGTAAACACAAAATATATTTAAAAAGAGAATATATAAGATTATTAGTGATAGATTGGTAGAAATGAATTAAGGAAGAGAAAAATATAGGACGGCAGATAGGGATCAATTTTATAAAAACAAAATTCTGACTTTATTTTGGTGCATAGCCTGTTTCAAATAACAGTGGTTGATAAAAAAGATGAAAAAAATGTCCACAGAGGTTGGATTAAAACCCAAGTGCCAATTTAGACAAGAGAGTAATCAGTCACAATGAGCCTGTGCTAGTTGTGATCTGACAGTTAAAGTGTATGTGAACTTAAAGTCAAGGCCATGGTTGGAGTGGGAATATAGGTCGATCCTCTGGGTCATATTGAGGTAAGTTAAGATTAAAATGTAGAACAAAATGGATGCTAGAATTTCAAGCATAATAGGACATTTTATAAATAAAAAAGAGTGAAGAAATAGGAGGGTAGTTAGAAGGATCAACATAATCAACTAAGTTAGTCACCAACAAATAATGGTTATTGCTCAACAATTAGCATACAGTTCTAACGCCTTTATGTTAGAACTGCCCAATGGAACATTCTGAAATAATGGAAATGTTCTACATTTGCACTGACCAACACAGCAAACTTTAGTGTTATGTGCTTACTGAGCACTTAAAATATGACCAGTGAAACTAAGAAACTAAATTTTAAATTTTATTTAATTTTAAATTATATAGTCACATGTGACTAATAGTCACTGTATTGGATAGTAGATCTAGATAGTACTGATATAAACAGGAGCAAAATAGGTTATCACTTTCTTTTGAAATTGAACTATGATTAATATATAATAAAATGCATTAATCAAGTGTGCAATTTGATGAGTTTTGAGAATTGAATATAAATAAAAATACCACCTGAAACAAGATATAACATGTCCCATCAATCCCAATGTTTCTTCATGCCCTTTACAAATTATTTACCTTCATTTTTTTATTTTTAAAATAGATTCTCACAGTATTTTATCTTTTCTCTCTGAGTTTTTTCACTAATATAAAGCATTTGATGTTGATGTATGACACACACACACACACACACACACACACACACACACACACAGTTAATTCTGTTTATTCCTGAGTAGTATTCCATTATAAGGATAGGTCATAATTTATTTCTCTGCTTTCCTATTGATGGACATGTATGTATATATGTTGTTTCCTGATTGGAACATCTTTTATACATCTATTGTTAATAACCTAGAGGAAAATGTACCAGTTATAACCATTTCTACTCTAGTTGCAGGATATCTAAAATGACCCAGCTCATGATTGAAATATCTGGGGGAAGATTTGGCCTTAAATGCAGCTTGATGCAGGCATTCACATAGTACCATTAAGATCTAATTATTTTTTGTCCATCTTTTACTCAGGGTTCAACTTTATGGTTACAAAATCACTGCAATCACTTCAGCCTCACATCGTTCAAAATATCAGTCTGTTGAATAATACACAAATAATGTATTTATTAAATAATATGTATGAATAATATAATAATATACATATAATTCAGAGATCATTGTTTAATAGCCTTTGTGAAGATCAAATCTATCTTCCAAATAGAATAAAACAATCCAGATTGCACCAGTATAATATGATGGGGAATTTCATTGTCAAGAGTATTTCTTTTGAAGGAAAATTTGAGGAAGATGAATAATAAAAGATATATAATCTATTGATTAAGATTCTGGATTTTGGACAATAATTTGAAATATTATATGTACAATTCTGATACAGTTAGTTAACTTTTCTTTTTCTTTATATATAGAATGGCAATAATTTATAGAATTTATAACATTGGTAGGTTGTGAAGGTTAGGTGAGATGTTTGTAAAATTCTTGATATAGTACCTGACACCAAATATGTTAAGAAACATGAATAATAGTATTATTATCATTAAACATCCTCAATGAGGTTCTTTTTTGAGTACAGAATTTGAGATCATAGGGAATTTTTATTTTATAGTTGAGGAAATTAAGATGTCTACAGCTAACTGACTTTTTAAAACTATGTATTAGTCAATTACTCCAGAGCTAGGATGATCCCTCCATTTTTTTTTCCCACTGCAACAGTCCATTAGTATTTGTATCTTTACTAATACATTTTTATCTCAGGAATAAAAAAAAATCATATTTACAAGCAGGCAAGCTGAATTATAAGTATATCATGTTTTATTATGCTTTGTTGTATTTGGCCTCACAGATATTGCAATTTTTTACAAATTAAACATCAGTGGCCATCCTACATTGATCAAGTCTATCAGCCCCATTTTTCAAACAGTATGTGCTCACCACCTGTCTTTGTATCACATTTTGGTAGTTCTTGCAATTCTTTGAACTTTTTCATTATTATTGTATCTGTTTTGGTGATCTGCGGTCAGTGACCTTTGATGTTACTTTTGTAATTGTCTTGGGGCTTCATGAACTGCACTCATAATAAGATGGTGAACCTAATCAATAAATGTGTGTGTTCAGACTGCTCCACTGACCAGATGTTTTACCCATCTTTCTCCTTCCCCTCAGGTGTCCCTATTCCCTGAGGCACAACAATATTGAAATTAGGCAAATTAGTAATTCTACAATGGCTTCTAAGTGTTCAAGTAAATGGAAGAGCTATAAGTCTCTTACTAAATCAAAGGTTAGAAAGCATTAAGTCTAGTAAGGAAGGAATATCAAAAGCTCAGACAGGTTGGAAGCTACGACTCTTATACCAAACAGTCAAGTGGTAAATTCAAAGGAAGAGATCTTGAAAAAAGTTAAAAGTGCTACCCCAGGGAACTCTACAAAAAAAAAAAGATGCAACTCACTGAAGGCTCAAATGATCATTAACATTTTTTACTAATAAAATATTTTTAAGTTATGGCATGTACATTGCTTTTTGACATAATGCTATTGCACATTTAATAGACTACACTGTAGTGTAAACATAACTTTTATATGCACTGGGAAACCAAAAATTGTGTGTGACTTGCTTTACTGCAATATTTGCTTCATTGCAGTAGTCTGGAATTGAACTTGCACTATCTCTGAGTAATGCCTATACCTCTTCTTGAGTGATCTCATTGCCAATTAATTCACAAGATATAGTGTTGGTAATTAGGGAACAGTCCAGTCTTAAGAAAATGACCAGGAAACTTGACATTTCATTTTTTTCATTGTTTCATCTGCTTCCCTTTCTCTCTCTTATCCCCTCCCATCACCCACCATTTATGTCCCCATTGATTCCGAATTTCCTGTATAAAGCAGTCCTAATAAAGATTTTAACTTATGCTTCTTAAGTTTATCTAGCAGTCTGCTATGTAACCAGGAAGTTGTACCTGACCCATCATAGATTTCAGTAACCGTCAACCACATCAGTACTATTGAGGGGTTTACCAATCCTGTCCAGAGGTTAACTATACTGGCATTATCTTTCTTATCACTACCACCTTCTCCTTTCCCACCCCCTCCTACGATTAAAACAGGGTACATGATCCTGTGTCAATGTATTCTTAAAGCTTGTTATCAGAGAGAATGTCAAGGAGAATTTAAGATAAAAATAGATTAAAGAGCAGAAATATAAAAGAATAATTGCTATGCTTCAAATAACGCTGAACTCAATTTCTGCTGTTCCTTGAGGCTGCCACGTTTGATATGTGGCTTTTATTCTATTGGGGGTTGCTTTAAACTGAAGAAACAGGAAACAGTATAGAAGATTTGTTTTGATTCTTAGCAAGAATTGCCCTCCTGGTGGCAATAACCAGTCTCTTTTTCTTCTCAAAGTTCTGTGATGGAGGTTTTCTGAAAGGGAGATAAATGGTCCTTCCCACCAAGCTGAGAGGAAGGGCACCATCTGAAAGAACGTGAGCAGACAGCACAGAGTTCTTGAAACATGAAAGGGGCTGGAGACAGGAAAAGTGGCCAGGAGGGAAGTTGCATACGAAAGAGAGGACCAGAGATAGAGTGTTAACAGATGAGTCTAAAGAAAATCGGGTGAAAGAAAAAAGTCATGGCAGAAAAGTGGAGAGAGAAAAGAACAGCTGAGAGCAGAGGACAAACCAGAGTTGTAGGATCTAGAAGAGGAAGGCCTATTTATGAGAATAACAAGGGGAAGTACTGTTACTTGTAGTGGAAGTCTCTTTGATCCTGCAATGGCTCTATAACTTTAACTGAAAGAATAATCAATCAAGACCGAAGATGCTGGTAAGTGGACTGAAATATAGAGCTAGCATTCTAGACTAGCAACCTATTAGAAGTCTCTCATTTGCAGGCAGAGAAAATTTGGTTTATATATATACATATATATTTCTTTATTTTTGAGTTGGCTGGAGTGCAGTGTCGCACTCATGGCCACCCCAGTGTCGACCTGCTGGGGTCCTGCGATCCTTCCGCCTCAGCCTTCCAAGTAGCTGGAACTACAGGCGCGCGCCACCATGCCCAGCTACATTTTTTTTAATTGGTTTACATTTATAACATTTACCTGGCAGTATCTGTAATTAGCTTATGCTTTTAATTTAACTGATCAATAAATCTGGTTACAATTTTGCCTACACTGTGCTGATTGAGTTATCTTAAAATCATCCTTTGACTCTGATGTATGAATTTGAGTATCTGAGTATTCCAACCAGGACTGTTTAAAATGAATCCGTTCACACTGTTCTGACACTTTGGTTATTATATTTCTGTCTTATTGATGAATAGAAAAAATAATTATCTAAATTTCTACCATAATTTTTTGCTACATTATGGAAGGTGAGTAGATTACACCATGCAAAGAAAAGCCACCTACTTTTACACTAATAATAATGCAATTTGGAGACATTGTTCAGGAAAACAAAATATATGGCAGTGTAGAGCAACATCACTGAGAAATATTATTTCCAGATTTTCCCTATGTGAAAAAAAAGTTTTACACTGTTTTTAAATATTTGACACATACCTTAGGTAGAGATAGTTATAGATTTTGGTAATAAGTATTTTTCCCATATTACTGTTTGCATTAATTGTATGCAACTAATGTCTGGATATGTGCTATTGTTGATAAAATGTCATCTCAATATTTTAATGTCTATTATTTTCTGCTCTGAAGCTTTCTAGAAAAAAGCTGCATCCAATCTCCCTCTGCCTTCCATTTTAGTGTCTTTTAAGTTTTGAGTTTATTTCTTTTTTTGGAATGTTGTTTGTATATTTAAGTATGTATCAATATCTTTTACATAATGGCATTCAATCAACCTCAGTTTAAAATTTTACTAAAAACTACTGATATCAGGATTTATCAGAATGCTCCATACAGAGCCACATTTTTCCTTGTCAAATGTTGATTTAGTTTTATTCCTCCTCGTTATCTCGTAAGGTATTTTTAGGCTGGTCAGCTGTTTCCTTGTTTCATTGTTGAAGTAGCTCTTCCAGACTTCTTAACCAAACATGGAAGTTTTCTAGCCCCAAACAGAAAACTGATGAGTCATGATGTGTATTTCATATACACATTTTCACCACAGACTTACTTTAGGGGGTCTCCAATTAACCCGTTTGCGGTATTTCCCACAGAGTCATCATAACGAAAGTCAGACCATTCGGTCCTGTTTAATACAGAACCCATGCTATAAGGAAGAGTACAAAAAGCACTGATAGAAGCATTATAAATTACTTTAATGAGTTATAAAATAGTTTTCTACACATTTAAAAACAGAGAAAATAGAGGCATGTGAGTGATCATAAAATTTCTACTTAAAAACGGGAACTTTTTATACATTTCTTTTCCAAGTGAGAAAAATTGTAATATTAAAAACTATTAGTCAATGGGAGGCACCCATCTATGACAAAATAGTTCTTAGTTTCATGCTTCATTTTCTACTGAACTTTCATCTGCTTTCTTAAAATAAGTGTTGTATAATAGCCGTTGCTTTAGGTATGACGAGACATCAGTTAAAAACCCACTCTGAGTCTCCACAGTCCAAAGACCACATGATTAGAACTTTTCTCTTTTTTCATAAATGTTACTTTGAGGAATTATATTTAGGTGATACCTAACAAGTGAGTACACTGCATAAATAAATACATATTCAGTTAATATGGCTAAAAGGCAAAATGCTACATTATTTCTACGGTTGGCATATTAAGCTTTCGTGTTCCTACCTTTTGGAAAATTGTCACCCTATTTACATAGCTGTATATCTGGAAGAGCCTTTCACTGACATTCTCTGACCATGCTGGCTTCTGTCGAGGCATTCTGTCGAGGCTTCTGTCAAACGGAAGGCTTTATTAGTTGTCAGAAATCTAAATGCCTACTATTTAGTAAATGAGCTCAGTGGGTTATTCTTTTACAGTCTTGGTTTGTTCATCTTAATGTTCATTCATATCTATGTTTTTTCTTCTATTTTCTATTGACTTCTCTCATATCTATTGACTTCCAGAACTCGTGCCATCTCCTCCTTCCCTCTCAGTTCTAACAGCCTGTAGAATTAGAATAGCACTTTCATAGGAAGTGCTACATTCTCATTAATTTCAGATCATATTCATCAGTATCTTTTTACAAAGTGCTGCAAATAAAAACAACACTTGCTTTCACCAGTTTTATGTGCAAGTGCTTATGACAACATTTTTATAGAAAGATAGCTTAACAAAATATTTTTATATAGAATTTCTTACTTGGTTTTTACAGTTTTATGTGATAATAGTATTACCATTATGTAAAGAATATAGAGTTTGTATCACTTGACCAAAATCAATGAACTAATATCCAATGAATGGGGCTTTATACTAACTCTAGTCCAAAGCTTTTATACTCCATTAGGCCAATACTTTGACCAAAAATTATTTTTGAGATGTTATTGTTACCAATATTTATATATATTATATGTCAATTCCTAATGAGTCTGTGATTTTAGCTATGTGCATTCTCAGATGTGCTGCCTTGTATAAAATTTTATGACCCAAGCCAAATACTGATGGAATTTTTTTCCACTTAAATAAAAAGATTATCTTTTAAGTGACTTCCCTATTTGATGTTGTGAGGAGTTGAAAAGAAGTAAGACTGAAATCACACATAGAGCCAAAAAGTGAAGAGAACGAACACAGCATCTATAAATGTGGCATACACTCACCAAAGAAATGATGGATGATTAAGTTAGTGGAAAATACAGGAAATTCTTAGTAACTATTTTAGGTACAATTTTCTGAATATTTTCTATGTTTGAACAGGGAACCATGTCATATACACACAAACAAACACATGTACCCACACATCTTTAAACCAGCCTTTACAGAACCATGTGAGGTATCTATCTCATTTTAATAATTAAAAATATAAAAATTTCATGTTGGTAAGTAACCAAATCATAATTTGGCACGCAGGTTTTTCTGTTATCAAAGCCCACTGTGATTTAATGTCTCAGTAGGAAGAGGAAACTATCATAGGTTAACATACTCAGAAAAAACTTCCCAAAATGGGTAAAATGTATGTAGAGTTTTTGAGTACTAATAAGATTAGAGTTTGTGTACAGATAGCAAAGAGATTATTAAAATTTGCACAGGGTACTTCCAAAATGGAAATCGGCATAAAATATGTAAAATGTAATGAGAATACCAACTTGCTTGAAATGATGATGACACATTACAAAGGCAGGTACAGATGGCATAACAAGCACATTATTCAGCAATTATATTTCGATTGCTAAGTGAAAAACCAAGAGGATGTATTAAGTGACCATTGAACATTTTTGAGAATGAAAATATCCTAACAAAATTTTGTTTTAGAAAGATTAGTCTGATATTGATATTCTCTGTTGATATGAAGAAACAAATAATAGGAATAAGATTTTTTTCTTAGTTGTCATTTGATATAATATGTTCAAGCAGTGAATATAAAGGGAGGATCTCAAGAAAGAAAAACTGTAACAAGCTGAAAACTCATTCTATGCAGAGTAAGAATCTGGCATCAAAAATAACAGTTTTCAGTATGAGTAGAAGCAAAAAAGTGATCTACTTCGTTCTACATTTTCTAAATACCAACTATGGGTGAGATTTTGTATTAAGTATTAATTTAATACTGTCCCAAAAGGTAGGGGAACAGAAAGAGAAAGCACATTTTAGACAGCAGAAGAATTTGACTTAAGGAATGAAAGGAATCATTTAATTTGAAAGCTTGTCTAAGGTAGGCAATAGAGGTCAGTATTGGAAAACTTGTGAGTGCTCTCATGAAGAGATCAAGTATAGAGTTTAAAGAACTGATGACCAAGACTTAGACTTGCAGTCTTTCAGAGAGAAGAAAGAGAAACCAGTGGGGAGGACAAAGAACAAAGAGGAAAGCAAAAGTGAGAATGCTGTATTTTCACAAAGAAAATATAGCTTATAAACTGTGGCAAATGTGATACTGAAGAATCATTTTTAAGAACTTTGGAAAATAAACTTGCTTGTTATTATGCATATTTTTATTTTGTTTTAAAGAGACTGTTGTGATTTTTGTTTGCTTTTCATGTGCATATTTTCCCTCTATAAACTGTAGCCTTCAAAAGAAAGCTCAAATTCCTGTTCAGGATTTCTTCCAAAATGTTTCTATGGTGTTCTTACAAAAACAAAGGGGAAAAGGGGGAGAGAGAAAGAGAGACAGAAAGAGAGAGAGAAGAGGGAGAGACTTTGATGTTAAAAAGGAAATGGTAAAAAAAGCAAAAAATCTTTTACAAAAAATAGTTTCTAAGACAGTTTTTATTAAAATGTAATCTACTTTTTTAATATAAAAGATTGCAAAAGTGTGCAATTTCTAATCTGTCAGAAATGACACAATAAAAATTATGATACCTTGTATGAAATGTACAGTTCTCATTAATTTTGGTAATTCATGTTGCCTGCCAGAACAAACTTATTTAACTTTAAAGTGCTATTATGTAAACAAGTCTTGTCTAAGTTGCCATAATTTTCATATACAATGGTTTGTATTAGTCTGATATAATATAGCCAAGATTTACAAAGAAGTGGAAGGTCACAAAACTGATTTGGACCCTACCTTTACTTAAGAAATGTCAGGACTCTTATTGTGATTCTAAGATACTAATAGAATTTCACAGCACACAGAAGTAATACTGAATTTTATAATTTGAAGTTCATCGAAGTATTTCTAAGCTCAAATTGTCTTCGTGGAAATTGGTACACACATTGTTTTACATTATTTTAATTGTACAAGACACTTTTTAAAATCACAAAGAATACTATATTATTCTTATCAGTGTAACTCATAATAGGTTCCCATTCTCTTGGTAGTTGTTGCTTAGGGAATTTTACACTGTTAGGTTACATATATTCATTAGGTTTCATGTTTTATTCAATAACAGTTTGATCCTCTATTTCAAAGATCTCCTTTCAGAATTATTTAAAAATTTGAGAAGTTGAAAAAAAAACTAAACTTTTCTATTGTTCAAGAATATTATAAAATAAATTTATGGTGTAGGCATACCACAGTAATGGCAAAGTTGAAGAAACATGGGCGATGCTGGGCTACCATGAAATCAAAAGTTAGTAAGTGATTGGATTAAAATGGAGGCACCATTTGGTGTAATACACAATATGAAGGCAGTGTTTAGTAGAATCCCAGATCTATATTGAGTAGAACTCCATCTTTTTCTTATATCACAGGATGATTGTATGAATTACATTCAAAACTCAAGGGCAGGAGACTAATGCCTATTTTTAGATAAAAAATACATATATTTGAAAAATATAGTCAACATATATGAACAATATTTGTTGAAAGTGTTGTTCAAAGATGGAGTGAACTTAAGGACTAAAACATGCTTAGAGATGACTTTGGATTTCAGTTCCTACAAACTCAGGAGTAATTGAAATTGGAGAAATGACATGTCCACAGATAAATGTTTCTGTAATTTTAAAAAAGGCAATGGTTCCATGGAATGTGGGAAAGTTGTGGGATACATGATGGTTTTCTCTATGAAAATCTAGAGATAAAACATTTTCATCCAATGCCCTACCCAACATACTGAGAGGACAGGCCAACAGCTGAACAACCACAGCAGATGAAAAGATGTTGTCATGATTGAATATGGGATTCCTTCTATTCTGACAAGTATCATGGTCAGTTTAAGCCAGGACAGAGAGAGATCAATGTGCAACAACTGAGTAGTGCAGTTATAAAGTCCGCAAAGAAAAACAGTATAGTCCAGGGGTCCCAAACCCCCAGCCTGTACCATTACCAGTCCCTGGCCCATTAGGAACCTGGCCGCCCAGCAGGAGGTGAGCGGCAGGCAAACAAACTAAGTTTTATATGTACTTATGACCACTTCCCATCTCTCACATTACTGCCTGATTACTGCATTAATTTTTTTATCTTCAAATCCCAAGGTATACAAGGTATATAATATAGTATAGCTACTAATTAAATGTTTGGCAGTGAATGAATGACACCCTTGGGATTAAAGTACTAAGAAAGACATGAAATCTTAGAGTTTATAATATGCACAACACAAAATAGGGACAATGATATAAACTGAGTTCAATATAGAATCATGTGATACAAGCATTTGCAGAGGATAGGAGGTGAAAGTTCAGTGAGTCAACTTTTCAGAGTCATGAACGTTTTGGGAGACTCAAGAATAATGAATATATATGCACACAGTCACAATAAAACGCACACACATTTTTTTGCTTTTAGTTTACGATTAATTAAGAGTCATCCAAAACCCTCCTTTGATCCAATGAATGTTTGTTTTTTTAAAAATATAGAATAATCAGGTTGATCCAGCCCTTCTTGAACAGTCCTAGTTTATTTCTGTGTTCTAGTGTTACTAATAACTGCTTACATTTTTGTTCTTTATAGTATTATCACATTAGTGGCGATGCATTATATACACATTCTATTAATACCGCTTAGTGTGTGTGTGTGTGTGTGTGTGTGTGTGTGTGTGTGTGTGTGTGTGTGTTGTAAACCTGTGTACATATATATTTGTGGACATGCATTTAGTTTATATAGTTGTATCAGTTGGGTCCAACCAGAGAAACAGAACCAGCAGGATATAGATAATAAGATATATATTGCAAGTATTTGGCTTACATAATTATGAGGTCTGGCTTGGTAAGTTCAAAATTCACAAGGAAGGCCAGCAGGAAAGACAGGCTAGAACTTTTCTGGTCATGGCTGAAGCTACTATCCACAGGTGGGATTTCTTCTTCATCAGGAAAATCTCATCTTTGCTTTTAAGTTGTTTCAGACTCTTATTAAATCATGTCCATCCAGATTACCTAGGAAAATCTCTTATTTAAAAATCAACGGATTACATACTTTAATTGTATCTACAAAATTCCTTCAAAGCAACATGTAGACTTGTATTTGATTGAATAACTGAGGACTATAGCTTAGCAAAGTTCACACATCAAAAAACCACCAAAACAGTATATATGGGACATGGGCTTAGGTGTCAACATTATTTTATGATTCTATATATCACATCTCTCTTTCCCAATATTGTGAGCATTTCATGCCCAGGATTGTACTTTTGGATCCTTTGTTACTAAAATATTACAAATTTTAATGAATATTATCAGATTTATATTGCATACATATAAGAATCATTGACATAGGCAATCACCTGTTCTATGTAATTAAAGTAGTTATCCAAATATATTTGCCCATATATTTTGAAGCTTTGATTCTGAATATAAGCATAACCTACATTTCCAACATCCTGAGAAAAAGATTTTATTATAATGCTATTTTTTTCTCTGAAACATTTATTATGTGGCACATATATATGTTCTCTCTATATACATGTATATGTTCTCTATATTTGTGCCAACCTATCGACTTATGCTATTAATATGCATTTATTCCATCATATATGCTCAGCTAATGAAAGTGAATGACACTGTTCTTTATAGGTATGGTCAAGAATTTTCTTGCATCACACAATCCACACTCAGACAATAAGTACTAGATTGAGCAAGATATGTAGTCTCTGCAGTTTATTTCATTGTGGCTTTACTTTAATATTTTCCAGTTAATTTAAAAACCTTTGTACCAAAATGCCTGAAAAAAATATGTGCAAGTAATAGCATAATAGCACTGCTGGATGCATCCAAAAAGTGAATTCTACAGTGATTCAAGAAGATTCAAGGGATATATAGCACACAGAGCTAAAGTAGAATTGGAAATGAGAGATTTATGGAGGTCCCTGTGCATGTTAGGCATTTAAGAAATATCACTTTACCTGGGAACATTTTTCAACAATTACAGAAAATGTAGCTGGAAGCAATTATTGTCTAAGGCATGTTATTACCTAAGAGGATTCAAAGAAATGAAAAGAGTGATCACCAATACGTAATTCAAGAAAATAGAGCTGATTCCTTGGGGGTGTCTTTGGTAAAGATGCAAAGACTTTTTTTTTTTGCTTCTTTGTTTTAACCCATCCTCTTCTTCCAAGCAAAATATAAATGTGTAAATACTGAAATGTTTTAGAAATGTAAACACTTATCTCTCTGCCTGATGCTACCCCTTGGGTAGATATGACAAACTATAGCAGAGTAGTTTATATCCTTATGTCATGTAAAAAAACAAATTAGAGAATCAAAGAATACTCACCTGAGAAAGGAGCCTAATGTTACCTGCTAAGTAACAGCACAAGTAAAGACAACAACAAAAACGTCCTCATCAGCAGAACATATGCACAAAGGAGAGGTGCAGATAAGAAGAAGGGAAACACTTCATGAAAGAGGAAGGGTTGGATCTGATCATGCAAGAAGGGTAAAGTTTGATGAAACAAAGAGGTAGTGAAGCCTTCTGGCTGGAAAAAGAAATATTCGGCAGGCAACAGTATGCTTAACAGACCTTAGAACTATGACCAGGGCAGCCGCATTGTTGTGGAAGATTTATGTTCAGGATGAGTGGGTGATGAGGTTGGAAAAGTAGTCTGTGATCAAACTATGGAGGAAAATAAGGACCAGGAAACAAAGTCAGAAATTTAGCCTTATAGGTAATGATTGCTAAGAGAGTCATCAGTGTAGTGAGTGGTGACAAGAATAATTGAACAAGAGAATTTGAAAGAACACTTTAACTGAATGAATGTATCAGATGTATCACTTACCGTAATGGATAGAATAAAAATGATTTATTTTAGTGCTGGTAGTAACACATGAGGCCAGTGTTCTAATGAAAATGATTTGGTCTAATGAATTAACTTGTAAACCTACTGGGCAAGATATCTAATGCTATGTCAGGTGGCCAGCTTAGCATACTGCCACTGCTCAAAAAGTGAAATGTAATCATGGGACTTGTCAAGACTCTGAAGTAATAAATGTCATTAAACCCAAGAGAAAAAGAGATTGCTTTCATTTACCCAGGGACATACAGTCCCAGTTTTATCAGGAAAACCAAAAAAGACTGTTACTAAATTTACATTGAAAAGAAAGAATACATTATTTAAAGCCTGGATAAGGACTTCCCATCTCAAAGGGCAGTGAATTCTTATCTGTGCTGATTGTTCTCTTAAAAGATGTATAAGAAAACACCCTTCTCCTAACCACTGAATTAAATGGAATTTGCTAGCCTTGGTTTAATCAGTGCCTTGTAATCAAATCAGGCGTGAAATCAAGTTTTTATTATATATTATTCTCTCTATTACTAACAAATTGCCAAATCATTGGAAACGCCCCTAAGCATGGGGGAGGATGGTGAACAACTGTGGAAGCAAATGTTTTATTTAGTAAAACTGAGAAATACAATTAGATTTAACAAAGTCTGAAGAGCTTTTCAGCCTTATCATTTTTAGCTAAGCTAAAAGTTTTTAGATTCCCAACATCCTGCCTATAACACATCTTAAGCCACCCTAAAGGGTTGCAGTAAGTAGATAGATAAAACTACTTGTTTTACCTAAAATCTCCTTTAACAATGCTTAAAAATATAGAAGGTTTTAAAAATGGAATACAAAGGTTTTCTAGTTTTTTGAAAAAAATGACTATTTAAATTTAATATTCAAATTATCAGTGTTTTACAAATAAAAAGTTAATTTGATGATACGATTTCTACTTTTTACAGGTAAAGATGTGTTTATGGCCAACCCCCATGCCATGCCAATACATTTACTTATGTTTTCATATACCATTCTAACCAGAACTCTATGAGGATGATATCTCCATTTTCAGACAGGAAATATAATATTAACATTCTTTGTCATACAACTACTAAGTATTACATTTGAAATGGAGATATATTAGATTATAAATACCTGTTTTTCATATTATCATTATAAAAACATTTTTTTCATTAAAAAATTTATGTATTTTATCAGTTCAAAATACAAGCTATGTATCAGAAATAGGAAAAGACACATTCTCAGGCTACCAGGGCTCTAATAAATTAAATATTTTCAAACATGAAAACTAAACAAGGATTTTGATTGCAAGCCAAGTTATTTAATTAAAAAGATTAGTTGATGGACTATTGTTTTTCAGCATCAATTCAGCAACATAAAATATATTATTCAGCATAACCAAATATATTTTATTATTGACTGCTTAGTGTCAAAAATATTAAAAGATATATCCATTACTAATTTTATTTTAGTTTTATAAATAATAGGAACATAAAAGGCAAATGATTGACAAACTACTGTTCAATTGTTTATTGATTCATTGCAGAAATTTGTATTGAACGATAATTATATTCAGAGCACTAACTTGAATATATTTTTAATTCAGAAAGAAAACTTACACACACAGTCCTGAACCCTCAACAATCATATTTTTACAGGGAATTTATTCTATGTAGAACTACATAGTAAAGAAAAATTTAAAATTTGTTTACCAATGACTATGGTTGAAGAATGTGACTGAAATAATTTTTTTTTTTTTTTTTTGAGTTTGAGTCTTACTCTTGTTGCCCAGACTGGAGAGTCAGTGGTATGCCCACAGCCACTGCAGCCTCAACATGCTGGGCTTAGGCGATCCTTCTGCCTCAGCCTTCCAAGTAGCTGGAACTACAGACTCACACCACCATGCCTGGCTAGTTTCTGTGATTTATTGTAGAGATGAGATCTCACCATGTTGCCGAACCTAGTCTCAAACTCCTGGGCTCTGGCAGTCCTCATGCCTCGGTCGTCCAAAATGCTGGGATTGCAGGCTGAGCCACTGCGCCCAATCAACTGGAATAATTTAATAAGAAAATCACAGAAAGGATCAATGGACAGAGAGTAATATCATAGAAAACTCTGACCAAATAAATGGCAATAATATAATATTTGGGTTGAAAAGTAACACTTTAAAAAGAAAATAATATTGCCTGAAAGTGGCAAGAGCTATGTTTGGATTATAATTTCTTCTGGTTTTCAGAAAAAAGATATTAGTATATCTATAATTTTGAAAGAAAAAAGTGTAACCCTAGAATTGTATGAGCAGCTATGCAAAATAAATAAGTTCCAGAGACCTGCTGTACAGCATCTAAATAAATGAAGATATGCAATCTATAGATAATAACCACTTAAAAATCTATTAACAAAGTAGATCTCATGTTAGGTGTTCTTACCAAATACAACTTAAAAAAGTAAGAAACAATAAAAAATTAAGTTTATCTTCTTTAATTTATTGCCCTGAATCCATGTGCACTAAGCCCTGCACTAGGTGCAAGGTATACAAAGATGATCAAGATTAAATTGTTTTTCACAAAGAGCTCAGCAAAAATAGCACAGTAGCAAATAACAATACATTATGACAAGGGCTATAATAGAGGTATAATTACAATTTAAATGAGGTGCATTTTTGGAATAATTGGTTCTGGTAAGTAGAAGAATTAGGAGGCAAAGGAGCTAAGGAAGTTATAAAAAAAATCACCTTTAAAAATCAGTAGAAATTTACTCGATGGAAATGGGGAGTGGATAAATGGGGGAGGAATAGAAGACAGAATAGTAGGTGCAAGGAAGAGCATAAAGAAAGGCAAAACTGAATAAAATGCTTTGAATTTGAGAACCGGTGAATTGGTTAAATAATTGGGTATGCAAGTTGAGAGAGATGAAACTAGGAATGCTGTCTGGAGATGGACATTATATGCTGTACTAATTAATTGTGTTGTTTATTCTGAACTATCTGGAATAAAACAAAACTTAGAGAATGTGTAGAAGTTATTTACCTGTAAATGCTGTGTTTTACCAAATGCAGTTTTCATTCGATTTTTCAAATTCTTTAAGCCTCGTGCTACCACCAGGACATCATGTAACAGGTTTTATCTTTTCTTCTTTTTGACTAGAGATTTTCAGTTAAGATTTAAAGTTTTTTTGTTTAATGATAGTACCTAGAATATATTTCTTACAGGAAGACAAAGGCTATTTACAGTATATTTTATATTTTGACTTAAAGGAACAAATAAAAAAATTCCACAATCAGGATCACTAGAAAACCCTGTGTCAAAGAAGTAATTAATCATGGACTTGATATCAATTCTCTGCATCCCATGACAGATTAAGCAAATAATATTTTTCAAAATGAGTATATAAGTATCCATTGACCATTCTGATATCGGTTATACTGCTACTTACTTTCTCTCACTGGCCTACCAGGCTTCAGCATTCAAATGACACCAGTGATTGTAAAAATACACAAATAATTTTTAAAATCCCTTTGCTTATTGAAATATATTTTAAAAGTATACTAGTACTATAAAGAGAAACATTGTGCTAACATATTTATTTTTAATTTTATATAGAAGACTTTATATTATTTATATTACTTTGAAAAATGATGAGTAGCTTGAAATCCTATTGATCTATGCGTTTAAAAGTTTGTTACCCATTTTGAAGTCTTTATTAACATCTAGAGATGAACTTCATTTCTTTTATCTTCCTGGAACACTCCATGTAGATGACAGTGAGCAGTCTGCTAGCCAGGTCCCATCCCACACCTACACTTTGCTAAATTTTTTTTTTCTGCCACATGAGGCTAGAATTGCTGAAATACAACTCTTCCCTGTGCACAGAAAATTCTTTTGAAGTGTATCATGACATCAAATTCAATGTCATTTTCAAGCAGATTATGGTACCTTCGGGGTGCCAATATTGATAAACAAGCCACTCTTTCTGAGATGATAAATTTTCTACTTAAAAAATAACAAGCAACCAGTGTGAATATTTGGACACAATGAACACCTACCTTTCTATATTGAACTTTCAAAAGACTCCACAGGATCTCTTGCTTCATGGGCTCTGCGCTAGCAGGCCCATTTTCCCCCACTGTGGCAAGCATATGTCTCCAATACTCTTGTACAGTTTATGGCTTTGTCAGGCATCAATTGCAACAAATGTCTGCTTTTCTGTATTTGATTATACCTTTGGTTCATGCTTTTCCTCAAAGTCTTTAAGTCAGAGGTTCTCAAGGACTAATACAGAAAAGGGCAAAAAGGAAGATAGATATGGACGTGGCTCATGTTCTCAGACCCTGTCTAGGACATCAACATATGGCTCACAGGATCAGGCATCACTGGATTTTCTATCCTTTGAACCTATTCCAAATATATTTGGAATAAAATATCCCTCTAAATTGGTTACTTAATATAAACACATTACTAGCTTTACTTTTCTTAGCCAACAGCTATTAAGATTTTTCTTTACCTCTGCACCAGCTATGCATAGAATAATAAGGGTACATAAAGAAATTCTTGAGATTTTCACTGTAGCATCCTATCGAATCTTTATGAAACATTGGTGCAAAGTGGCTAAATATTCTACTTTGACAATAATAAAATTTTTGTTACTGTTGGTTACACAGTATTATTTATTTGTTTAAATCATATGTTCTTCTGGCAGATTAATGTTGGTATATCCACTCTATTTAAACCTTGATCCCTAGAAAACAAAACCTGAGACAAGGATTACTGCTCATCTTTGTTTGAGAAGGTACAGTCCCAGGCAACAAGAATGAGGAAAAATGTAGGTAGGGCAGTTAAGGATGGAAAGCAATGCAAACTCATTTTAGCAAACTCACCAACAGCTGCAAATCGACATAGCTAGTTGTTCAGCAGGTTTCTCACTCTGCAACATAGAACATCTATCAGCATCATACAAAAGTCAATGAGAGGGAAGAAATAGCAAATTTATTTGCCCAACTGCCTAGATTTCTTTCTGAATGATCAACGCTTCTCTACTGAGAAAAAAATTCTCTTTCACTTCTAATATGTGTTCTGTCCCTTCGTTAGTTACTTAGGAAGTCAGACCACATGCTTTATGGTGTGTGACTCATTTAGTTTGGAAGTGATGGAAAAAGGAAAGA
The DNA here is from genome assembly GCA_027257055.1 of Cephalopachus bancanus. Lineage (NCBI taxonomy): Eukaryota > Metazoa > Chordata > Mammalia > Primates > Tarsiidae > Cephalopachus > Cephalopachus bancanus. The sequence continues at coordinate 6,731,357 of JAPVLO010000131.1, forward strand.
AGTAAGAATATGTGGCATACTGTTCTGATTGTATAGAGATAGCAAACAAAGGCCTAGCCTGTCTGAACAAACATCCAGTATGCCGCAGGCAGCAAAACCACATGAACTCATGCTGTGCTCAGTGGCAGCCAAGGCAGAGTGTGTGGCTCAGGATCTAACAAATAATAGCCCTGAGAGAAGGAAGGAGGCATATGAAATATGTTCCATATTCAACAAACTCCACATTTACTGCATTGCTCCTCTTTGATCTTTTGATGATGTCCATTAATAAGGAGGTAAGTGACTATTATCATGATTATCAAAACATAACACTTTATATTGAAAATTGAAATTAATAATTTATATTCATTAGGCATCAATTAATATATAATAATAAACTTTATATAGGTGTTAAGTCTGTCAAAACCAGAACCAAATTACCCAATATTATCTGTTGCAGGTCTATTATCTTCTAGAAATTGACCCGATTTCTGTGGATACAAAATTGATTAAGACTAAAGCCTCACGATGAAGAGCTTCACAGTCCAGTAGGAGACACACAAAAGTATAGAAAAAGAATACAATCTTGTTAAATGCTAAGTGGAAGTAACCTCAGAGTACTATTGGAGTATAGAAAGTAGAAAGTCAAATAAGACTTGGGTAGCACAAATTTCTTTAAGGAGAATTTAGTTAATTTAGTCTCAAAGGATAAGAAAAGATTTAAGCAGGTGGATAAAGCAGACAAACTCATTAAATAAAATGACAAAAGATTGTTCAAATAATTGAACAAATGAGAGTGAAAGTTGTATCATGGATCAGCAAGACGGTTTACATGAGAAAGTGATAAGAATTAAGGTTGAAAACATCTGAGGGAGGCTTGTGTCCTTAGCTTAGGAATTTGAGCTCAGTCACCGAGGCAATGGGGAGTACTGAAAATTAAGTAGATCCATGATGGTACCTACAGGTTCTGAGTTTTGGACTATCACTATAGTTGGATAGTGAAATGGATTGGAAGTATCCAGATTAAGGGCAGAGACTAGTGGAATTGTGTTGTGTAGAAATAAACAAAAACAATCAAATGAGAGCAAACAAAAGCTATTTAGTCAGAGTTTACCACAACAGGGAGTCAACAATTTCACTGGTGTTTTGACAGAGACTCAAAAGGCGGGAAGAGGAGTAAAAGAGCTTTAGAGTGGGGGAAAAAAAGGCTCATGTATTTAGAAATGGAGTACCCCACACAATTGGTTGGGGGTACATATTTGACTTTCCCTGGTGCATCCTAAATTGAAATTGAAGAAGAAATTAGGGAAGCTATCAGTTACTCATAAAGTCCTTACCGTTGGGATCACCTGCTACAGGGTCTATTGCTTAGCTTCCCGGCTTGATACCAGAGAAGGCAGTATGACTTCCTACAACTCGGATCACAGTAGGCTGGCAGTTATTGATACAGGTTATGGGTTGGAGTTATATATTTATATGAAGACTGGCCATTGTGTATTTGTATATTGAGTCTCTCAGTTGGTATCGTCCTATGCACAGTGACAGTAAGGATGAAATTAGACATTTCAAAAGAAGTAGTAGAGTTTTGGTAATAAATCACACATAAGGAAAAAGATACACAGACTTGAATTTGGAGCAAGAGTATGCTTGGTGCAGCCGTAATCAGAGCAAGAGGATATTTGATTGCTTGGTTGTAGTAGAGGAAAGATAATATGATAAATTCCATTAGGGACACATTAAGTTTCAAATGTCACTGGTATCTAAGTGCGTAAGTTTTATGTTATAGGTATAGTGTCTCTAACAACTTAAGCAGTGCCAGGAAAATCAGAGTGTCCTCAAAACTTTTATTAACTATATACATTAAATATATTGATCTAGCACTCAGGAGAAAAAAAAAAAGACTGGGCCATTATTGATGTTACAAGTCATGGCCACGAATGAAATTGCATCGGTTAAATGTCTAGGGTCAAAATGAAGGCCAGAGGGTCAATCCCTGGGAGAAACCTAATGTGTGAAGGGTATAAAAGTGGAAACTAAAAAGATTAATGATGAGTGATAGTGCAAGTAATATTTCATGAAAATATCTATTATTTTGAGCACAGGGTCTTAACATTTCATTAGGGTATTTGTTAAAATCAGTTGTGATGGTTTCTTTTCAAAATGTACAGGTCAATCTTCCCTTCCTGATCTTCTTGATTCTGCTATCTCTTGAAACTACAGTTACTACATATTAAAGATTTTTCACAAATTGGTTCCAAGGTATTTCTCCAATATGCTCAAAGGAGGAGAGCATTTAAAGTTCAGTAATGTCAAAAACTTCACGAAAGACTTAAAAAAAAAAGTTTTGAAATGTGAAAATTTGGCAAGTAAATGGGGCATCTGGCAGGTAAATGGTAACTTTGTTGAAAGTGCTTGACAATTTCTAATACTATCAATCAAATATAGTAGTAACACACACAGAATTTATAAAGTTGTCACTCAGTATACAATGGTGATCAGTTCTGAGAAGTCTGCATGTACTCGAATCTACTTATACTCTAGTCCTGCAGTCAGCCCTGCAGATGCATATAGCAAAGATCAGCCCTGCTTATATGCAGGCTTCACATCTCACATGTACTGTATTTTCCATTATCCTTTGGTTGAAAAAAAAAAACGCATATAAGTGAACTCATACAGTACAAACCCATGTTATTCTAGGGTCAATTGTATTAAAACCAATTACTGTAATTTTTACCTTAAATAACACAAAAAAATCTGGTAATACAAATAGGAACTATCTTGTTTATTTGTGATTTGCCTGAAGAAAGAAATAAAATCTTAAAATATTAGTACCTTAGGGATTTAAGGACTATTCTGGGTATATATATATATATATGTATGTGTGTATATATATATATATACACACATACATATATATATATATATATATATATAGCAGTTTTAGGGATTATAAACTTTTTTGACTGTAAACTAGAGTAGTTGTAAACTTATAAGGTGATTACAACACATAAAAATGTTAAAATAATTGGTTGACAGCTAAAGGTGGGAATACTGTGTGCTTTCTTTCATTTAGCAATATTTGTCGAATACTTATTTTTCACCTGGTGGTAAGAAAGCAACAGCAATGCAATGTAAGGACAAAAGGACACATGGTCCCTGGCTGTGGAATCTCACTACCATGTGGATAAAACACATAGTAGTAAAATAATCTCATAAATAATTAACATAGTAAAATTGAAATGTATTAAGTGCTGAAACTAAAAGGTGCAAAGTACATGAGAACTTTTAATAAGAAGAGTTGACCTTTTTAGAAAGGTGAGAAAAAGGTTCTTGAGAAGGTGGGTTTGAGCTCACATCAAAAGGATGTATTAACCGAATGGAAGGGAAGAATGAGTCAGGGGAGGAATATGGAAGTGTGGAGGGGGGAATGGCCATTAAAACAGCCCAGATAGAGGGTACTAAACATGTAATGCCCTGAGGTGAATGGGGACTTGAGGAAATGAAGAAAAGTGAAATAAAACACAAAGGACAAGGGGAATAAGGTATGTGGCAGTCAATGCATGGCAGCACCACAAAATTTTATCAATAAATTTGATTCATTATTCTAAAAATAATGGAAATAAAATTCATATAGGGTTTTAAACACATAATCAAAATTGCATTTCAAAAGTATCACTCTGGATTTAGTAGAGGGAAAAAAGAAAACAAAAATGGGAGTGAGACAGTCCAACAGGAGGCTCCTGATGTAGGCGCTGAAGCCTCAGGCCAAAACTCCCATACGAAATTCAGTCGGTTACAGGGATACCATCCTACATATAGACACATGTAAATTATTTGGAGCAGAGAATCTTAATATTTCATGAGTGTGTGTATTAGACTCAACTGTATATTTTCCCAAGATACACAGTTCACCTTCCCTTCTTGACTTTCTTGATTTTGATAACTCATTAAGCTGGAGTGAGTCACTACAGACTGATGGTTTTTCCCAAGTAATTCCAATATACTTTTCTGATATGCTCGCCACTGATAACCAATCACCTGATAATAGTCAAAAAAAATTTCTCAAAGATGGAATGTGGATGATTGTATTACATTCATTTAAAATATTTGATTAAAAAAAAGATTTCCAGCACCAACCCCAGACCTATGAAATCAAATTCTCTAGAATCAGTGTGTCTGATAGTCTGCATATTTAATAGACTTATTCCATGTGATTATTGTAGGTGTTAAAACTTGAGAGTGACCATTTGTATACCAAAACCTGAATTGTACTCCATATCTTTAAAATAAAGTAAAAAATAAAATGAAAAAAACAACTTGAGAATGTCCAGTGTTGATGGAAGAATGAATGCCATGTTCTAAAATACTTCATAGATATTGCTTTTCTAACATGTTTTTGGTGAGTAATGTGACTTGCAGAAAGTTTGAGGTTATATTGTATAATGATAATCAGGAATGTAAGTACTATGTTTTATTGATTGGCAAGGGTTCCATGTACATCAGAAATCAAATAGCCAGATGGCAGAACTAACACAGGGTTTGTGATGTTTTTAAAAACTTTCATCAATACAGATGGTCATCCCAAGACTAGTCTGATTGTTCCCAGACACAATTTTTTTTTTCATTTTTACAACCAACTTATACAAAAATATTCTTATCTACATTACTGAGATTGGGATTAGAATTACAGTCTTATTAAATATGTAACTTAAGAGTTTTCACTATAAATGGATCCTGATTTTAAAAGTATGAACTTAAATATGTCAATGTAAATATAAAACATTTTTTATCTCATAATAAAACTGAAATAAAAGTAGAAGCATATGCCTCCAATGCTCATGTACAGTTTATGGCTTTGTCAGGCATCAATTGCAACAAATGTCTGCTTTTATGTATTTGATTATACCTTTTGTATATGCTTTTCCTCAAAGTCTTTAAGTCAAAGGTTCTCAAAGACTAATACAGAAAAGGGCAAGAAGGAAGTGAGATATGCATGTGGCTCATGTTCTCAGACTCTGTCTAGGACACCAAAATATGGTTCACAGGATCAGGCATCCCCACACACTGCTGTACCACCACCCCCACCACCAGCCACGCTTGCTAGTGGGCTTGAGGCCCTTAGTCCCATGCACTGTTCTGCTGACACAGCCACTGCCGCCACCTATGCCGCCACAGCTGCCCTGCCTAGGGCGGCCCTCAGCTCCCAGCCCCTTGGAGTTCCAGGTTCCCACGCTGGCTGCACTGCCCTGCCCCAACACCTGCCGCCCCATGCTATGTCAACCTGCAGTGCCCAGCTATCTTACACTTCACCTCCCCTGGGTTGGCCTCTGGCTCAGTCCCCGACTGCGGTTGGACCTGAAGCCCTGAGACCAGGTAGAGACCTGCATTGCCCCACCCAGCTCTGCCCAGCCTCCAACCTGGGACCTAAGGTAAGCACATCAAACTGAGATAGACAGAAGTCCCTCCCCCATGCTGGAACAGACACAGGTCAGATCTGAGTGGCACACTTGACAGACAGCAAGCCAATTGAGTCCAGATCTGATCCACCTTCCTTCCACAGTAGGACTGGGGCAACTGACCCTAGCTGTGAGCACCCCTGCCAGCCTGCAATGAGAGCTAGAGATTAGAGCTGCAAGGACGTTGGACTTAGAGAAATGACCTCAAAGCATGCTTGGTTCCCTTGTTTTTATTTTTTTATATGTTTCCTTTGATTTATTCATTTTTTTTCTATTTTCTCTCTCTTCTTACTGTTACTGATAACGTTTTCATACTTGTTTTGTTTCTGTTATTTTATTGATTTTTTTATAGACTTCATGTTTGTTTTCTCTCTTACTCTTCTCTCTCTCCATCTTCCTCTTCCCTCTCCTTCCCTGTTCCACTCTTTTTCTTTTTCTTACTTCATTTTGCTTTCAGAGAGCAAATCTACACCCCCACTGCATGAAAAGATTACAAGGCAGTGGGAAGTGTGTTCCAGGGTATCCATATACCTGTTGATGGATACTGAAATTTGCAGATAGATTTTGAATCACACCTTCCTCCTCAATTAAATCTCAAAACTGCAAAAAAGTATAGCCCCCAACCCACAGTCCAACTTCAGAATTGAACAAAGCTAGAGGATTCACATAAAGAAGAAGAGGAGATTGAACAAACAGAAGTAAAAGCATCCCTTCCATCCATGTACAACACAATTAAAGAAGAAGGGGAACAAAGGGAAAAGTGGGGAGAAAAATAGATACAAATGAACAAAAACCAAAAGAAGAATACAGAAGAATATAGGTCTCACACAGACATGTGGGAGGTCAGACACTGAGAAAACAGACTTAGGAAATCAAACAATGAAGACCCCCCAGAATGACTGGTCACATACTACAAACCCAGACATTAAGACATTAATAGAGAGAATAAAATAATTGAAAGACAAGAGGAAAATAGGAAGGAGTTGATAACTCAGATAACAGCAGTAAAGAATACTGTGATTGAAATAAATAGTAAACTAATAAGCATGGAAAGCAGAATTAGTCAAGCAGAAGAAAGAATATCAGAGGTTGAGGACCAAAATAGAGAACTAACCCAAAATGTCAAAAGCATAGAAAAGAAGGTTAAAAAGATAGAACAAAACCTAGAGTGAGTGATTACTTCAAGAGACCAAACCTAAGAATAGTTGGACTTCCTGAGGCAAAAAGAGAGACAGAGACAACCCTAGAAAACACATTCCATGAAATTATTCAAGAAAACTTCCCTCATCTCATCAGTGATGGCAAAATTCAAACACAAGAGATCCAATGAACCCCTGAAGACAACAAATGAGAAGACTAACTCTCAGACACAAAATAATTCACCTAAACAAAGTAGATAAAAAAGAAAAAATACTAAAGGCAGCAAGAGTAAAAGGTCAGACTACCTAGCAGGGAAGACCAATTAGAATAGCAGCAGATTTATCTATAGAAACACTTCAGAGCCGGACTCAGTGGCTTAGCCTGTAATCCCATGCTTTGGGAGGCTGAGGTGAGTGAATTGCCTGAGCCCGCGGGTTCAAGACACGCCTGGGCAACTTGGTGAGACCTCATCTCTACAATAAATCAAAAATTAGCAGCCGGGCTCGGTGGCTCAGCCTGTAATCCCGCTCCTTTGGGAGGCTGAGGTGAGTGGATTGCCTGAGCCTGTGGGTTCGAGACCCGTCTGGGCAGTGAGACCTCATCTCTACAATAAATCAAAAAATCAGCCGGGTGTAGTGGCGCGCGCCTGTAATTCAGGCTACATGGAAGACTGAGGCGGAAGGATCGCCGGAGCTCAGCGGGTCGAGGCTGCGGTGGCCGGGAGCGGCCACTGCACTCCAGTCTGGGCGACAGAGTAAGACTCCAACTCAAAAAAAAAAAAATTAGCCGAGCGTGGTAGTGCACGCCTGTAGTTCCAGCTGCTTGGAAGTCTGAGGCAGAAGGATCGCCAGAGCCCAGCAGGTCGAGGCTGTGGTGGCCGAGAGCGGCCACTGCACTCCAGTCTGGGTGACAGAGTGAGACTCTAACTCAAAAAAAAAAGAGAAACACCTCAGGCTAGGAGACCTTGGAGCCCAATCTTCAATGTTCTCAAAGATTAAACTATTTCAACCAAGAATAACCTGCCCAGCTAAGCTATGCTTCATCAATGAGGGAGAATTAAAATCTTTCCTAAACATCCAATCCCTAAGAACTTATGCTGTTTCCAGACTACCTCTACAAGAAACATTTAAGAAAGTATTAAACACATAAGTAAAGGAAAAAAGAATGACAACTTTCTTCACAAGAGTACGGATTGAAAACACACATGAATCAACCCAAAACCCAAAAGAAAGACAACAAACAAACAGGAGCATCAACAACTCTTCAAGAACCTCATGACAGTGATAAACTCTCACATTTCAATAATTAACCTGAATATGAATGGACTAAATTCACCACTGAAAAGACACAGAATGGCAAAATGGATAACATATCATCAGGCAACAATATATTGTCTCCAAGAGACTTATGTCACCAGAAAGGGCAATCACAGACTCAAAATAGGAGGATGGGAAGCAAAATTTCAGACAAACTAAACACAAAAGAAAGCAGGAGTTGTGATCTTAATTTCAGACAGAATACCCTTTAAACTATCAAAAATTAAAAAAAAATACAGAAGGTCACTACATAATAATAAAAGGTTCAATCCATCCACAAGAAATATCCTCTTAAGCATATATGCACCCAACATAGGAACACCAACTTTCATAAAGCAGCTTCTAGGTAAACTTAAAAAAGATATTGACTCTAACACTATCATAACTGGAGACTTTAATACCCAACTCACAACCCTACACAGATCATCAGGCCAGCAATCAGTAAGGAGATCTGGAACCTCAATCTGACTCTTGACCAAACGAACTTAATTGATACCTACAGAACACTCCACCCAATGACCATAGAATATACATTCTACTCATCACCACATGGAATCGACTACATCCTTGGTAATAAATAAAGCATAAACAATTTTCATAAGATTGAAATTTTGTGATGCACCTTCTCAGCCCACAGTGGAATAAAAATAAATATGAAAACCAACAAGGTTCCCCCCAAACCCAGAAGACATGGACACTAAACTGCATGATGCAAAGCAATTCCTAGGTCAACACGGAAATCAAAGCAGAGATAAAAAGATACCTGGAAACAAATGAAAATGAAGAAACATCTTACCAAAATCTCTGGGTTATCATAAAAACAGTAGTAAGAGGGGAATTCATAATCTACAAATGCACATGAAGAAAATAGAATGATCACAAGTTAACAGTCTAACAAGTCACTTAAAGAAGCTGGAAAACAAGACCACTAAAACCCTAACTTCAGTAGAAGAATCCAGATAGCTAAAATAAAAGCCCAAATCCAGGACATAGAAGACAAAAAGATAATACAAAAAATCAATGAAACAAAAGGCTGATTCTTTGAAAGGATAAAACAGATTGATGGTCCCCTAGCTATACTGACCAAGAAAAAGAGAAAAAGAGTCCAAATAAACTATATCAGAAACAAAAAAATGAAGTCACATCTGACCCTGAAGAAATACAAAAGATTATCAGAGACTACTATGTACACTTGTATGGAAACAACTTAAAGCCTAAAGGAAATGGATGATTTTCTGACATCACATAACCTCTCTAGGTTGAAACAAGCAGAAATTTAAACCCTAAATCGACAAATAACAATCCAGGAAATTGACTATATCATAAGAAAACAACCTACCAAAAAACAAAACAAAACAAAACAAACCCTGGACCAGATGACTTTCCAGCAGAATTCTACAAAGCATACAAGGATGAATAGATAACAAGCCTATTGATAGTATTCCAGGCAATTGAGAAAGATGGAACTCTCCCAAAATCATTTATGAAGCTAACATCACTTTGATACCCAAGCCAGGTAAAGACCCAACAAAGAAAGAGAACTACAGTCCAATATATTTGATGAACAGAGATGCTAAAATTCTCAACAAGATCCTAGCAAACCAGATTCAATAATACACCTCAAAAATCATCCATCATGACCAAGTAGACTTCACCCCTGGGATGCAAGACTGATTCAACATTCGTAAGACCATAAACGTAATTAAATACATCAACAGACGTAAAAACAAAAACCACATCATAATATCATTAGATGCAGATAAAGCTTTTGATAAAAACCCTTGGACATTTTGGCATAGGTGGAATATACCTCAAAATAGTAAGAGCTATCTATGAGAAATCCAAAGCCAGCATACTGCTAAACAGACATCACATAACCTGGAACCATTTCCCCCCAAAACTGGAACAATACAGGGATGCCCACTCTCACCTGTTCTGTTCAACATAGTTTTGGAGGTCCTATCTAGAATGTTCAGAGAAGAGAAGGCAATCAAGAGTATCCAAATAGGAAAAGAGGAAGTCAAGTTATCTTGCTTTGCAGACATGATTCTATACTCCGAAAATCCAAGAGAATGTGTCAAAAACCCCCTTGCACTGATAAAGGACTTTGGCATAGTCTCAGGGTATAAAATAAATGTGCAAGATACAATCACATTTCTATACACCAATAATAAACAAACAGAAACCCAAATAAAAAGCACAATTCCATTCATAATAGACACACAAAAAATGAAATACCTTGGCATCTTTCTAACCAGAGATGCGAACAACCTTTACAATGAAAACTAAACAAACACTGCTCAAAGAAATCAAAGATGACACAAACAAGTGGAAAAGTATTACATGCTCATGGATTGGAAGAATCAACATTGTTAAGATGTCCATTCTACCAAAGACAATCTACAGATTTAATGCAATACCCATCAAATTACCAGCGACAATCTTCTCAACCTAGGAAAAATAATACAGGAATTCATATGGAAATATAAACACAAAACAGGAGCTATCACATTCTCAGACTTTAAACTTTATTATAAAGCTACAATAATCAAAACAGTCTGGTATTGGTACAAGAACAGGCATATAGAGCAATGGAATAGAATTGAGATTTCAGAAGAACCTCAATTTCTCAACCAACTCATCTTCAACAAAACCTCCACCACCAACCACTGGGGAGACGAGAACCTATTCAATAAATGGTGCTGGGAAAACTGGCTGACCACATGCAGAAGATTGAAAGAGGACCCTGGCCGGGCTCGGTGACTCAGACTGTAATCCCAGCACTTTGGGAGGCCGAGGTGAGTGGATTGCCTGAGCCCTCGGGTTCGAGACCTGCCTGGGCAACCTGGCAAGACCTCATCTCTACGATAAATAAAAAAAAGTAGCCAGGCATGGTAGTGCACGCATGTAGTTCCAGCTACTTGGAAGGCTGAGGTGGAAGGATCACCAGAGCCCAAGGCTGCGGTGGCCGGGAGCGGCCACTGCACTCCAATCTGTGTGACAGAGTGAGACTCCAACTCAAAAAAAAAAAAAAAAAGAAAGAAAGAAAGAGGACCCCTACCTATCTCCATACACAAAAATTAACTCTAAATGGATCAGAGACCTAAATGTAAAACCTCAAACTATAAGAACCTTAGAAAATGCAGGAGACACTCTTATGGAATTTAGAACTAGCAACAATTCCTCATCAAAACTTGAAGTGCACGTGACATAAGAGATAAGATAGACAAGTGGGACCTCATCAAACTGACAAACTTTTGCAAAGCCAAAGAAACCGTCAAGAGAGCAGGGAGATAGCCCACAGACTGGGAAAAAATATTTGCCAACTTCAGTCTGACAAAGGCCTAACACCTAGGATCTACAAGGAACTCAAATGTGATGAAATGAAAAAAAATAAAAAAATAAAAAACAGTCCCATTACAAAGTGGGCATAAGATATGAATAGACAGTTCTCAAAAGAACACATACTAGCAACCAACCAATACATGGAAAAATGTTCAGTCTCACTAGTCATCAAGGAAATGGAAATTAAAACTATACTGAGATACTACCTAACTCCCGTCAGAATGCCCTCCATCAATAACTCAAAAAATAACAGATGCTGGAGAGGATGTGGCGAAAAGGGAACACTTCTACGCTGTTGGTGGGAGTGTAAGCTAGTACAGCCTCTGTGGAGAACAGTGTAGGAATCACTCTAAAAAAGCTCTAAAATTCAACCTTCCATTAACCCCGCAATCCCCCTACTTGGAATATACCCGGAAGAACTCAAATAACTTTGTAAAAAAGATACCTGCACACATACGTTTATCTCAGCATTATTCACAATAGTAGGAACATGGAACCAATTGTGCTGCCCATCATAAGAATACTGCATAAGAAAAATATGGTACATATACACAATGGAATATTATGCAGTGATAAAGAAGAACAAAATCATGAACTTCGCAGAAATCTGGATAGAATTAAAGTCTGTAATACTGAGTGATCTTTCACAGAAACAAAGAACTGAGTATCACATGTTCTCATTCCTAAATTGACCTTGACCAACTACTGTAATACTATAAGGAAAGGATTGACAGTAACGGGAAACTGTGTGGTGGGAGGGGTGGTGGGGAGGTGGGATTAACAGTTGGAAATCTGCCTGGGGAAGGGGGAGCACATCTCATCAGTAAGGGTACCTGCACAATGAATATTTGTATACCTACCCTTGAATTGTACCCCACAATTTTAAAATAAAAAAATTTTAAAAATCTCAGCCTCTACAAGTTTTAATATTTTCACCAGTAATTTTATAATTATAAAATTATAATTTTACAATCATAAAGCTCACCTATTTGATATTAAATTTATACAAATAAGTTTCTTTTAAAATTCTTATTAAAATTAATTAAAATAATAAAATGAGGATTGAGATAGATTGTTGTATGGGGCTTTCCAAAATATTGAATAATATTCTTCTTTCGAGGACATGTGTTCCTATGAGCAGATCTTTAGTTGATTATTAATGAAACTTGCTATTTGGCTGAAAGAAAATGTATACAAATCATTTTAGAATGATAAACTCAAGTTCTGGAACTTAGGGAGACAAACTATAGCGAAAGAGAAGTCAGTAACAAAGAGAAGTTTAAGAAGTTTGAGGGAAATTATTGAGCTATTCTTTCAGTAGTTTTTCTCAAAAGGAATTAAAAAAATCCTGTGGAAATATTTGGTAGATAATAGGAAGTAATTGAAATTCTACAAGCTGATGTATTCCTCTAGGAAAAGTAATATGTAGTAACAATGTGAAAGACATAATATATTGTAGTATTCAACAAAGCCAATGGGAAATTGTATTGAGTACATTAGCCTATGCTTAAATCACAAAATTGATGAAGATTTGCCTCTGTATGGGAAGGCCTTCAGAAGATAAATTTCAGGGTACCAATACTAAATAATCATTTTTTATCTACTGTATTGTAAAAAGAAAACAAATTTGCACATAGTACAGAAAACATCGTTCTTTCAATGCTGAATGCCTACTTGGAATATTTAGAATTCATCATCGTGGACAAACATTTGTTAAATATCTACTGTGTATGTAACACTGTGCTAGCTTCCTTAATATGTGCCTTTATTTTTTGGTTTTCACATGGTAATTTGCACTTTACAAATATAAACCCCAAAGATATAATTGAGTTATAATCTTTTTAACTCTTCTTTTAGGTTACATTTTTTTCTTTCTTACTTTCTATAATGTTTAAATACATGATTACATAATTCATTTTTTCTTGCATAAAATGGATTTGTCCTGAAGTTTAAATTTTGTGTTACTCATGCTGGTAGATAATCTTTAAAATGCAATATGCATTCCCAGATAAAAGATAAGAAAGCGAACCATTTGCAGTCACTCTAAAAAAAAATCCAAGAGTTTATTTCGTGAGTACAGACCAATCACAAGGCAATGTTGAGTGAATTAAGATACAGTTCAAGATGACTGTGATAAGTGCTTATTTCAAACATGCATTTAGTATCAGCCCTAAATGCTATTATAATATCTTACTGTGCAATGCTGAGATTTGTACACATTCAATCATTTGGAGGATACCAAAAAATTCTACCAACATATTATGGAAAAGATTAAGGAATACATGGACACAAAATTAGTTGAGATCTAAGACACTGAGATTACTGCTGAGATCTAAGACAATGAGAAAGAAAATAAAAGAACTTGGCCACTGAGTCCATTTCTCCTCTTAACAGTGCTTGCACATGCATAGGTCAAACATATATACTCTAATACATAGAACAAACTAATACAAATGATAACAAAAAAGAAAGAAAAATAAGATGCGAGAGAGATGAGATTAGGTCTAGAAATTATCACAATAAATACAAAAATACCACCCAACATTTAAAAACAATTTTTTCTTCTTTAATTAGGTAACATGTCATTTATTTTGGAACATGTTATTTATTTTGGAACATGTTATTTATTTTGGAAAAGTTTAAGTTTAGCACAGTAGTACCATAAGATCAACGTCATTCAGGAGCAATGACAATTAAATATGAAATTAGATAATACCAGCAGTTACTAGGCCAAGTAAAATTACATTTCCCCATTTTCTTTTTAATTAGTTGCAAAGGAATAGTGTTAGGCTACTACAGAGTCTCTATGCACCACATCAACATTTCGTATTTTTAGATTTCATTACATTTGTCTTGAGAATATTTATACACTATGTTGCAAAACGCACAGTCTTGGCCATGGATTATATATATACCCATTTCATTCTAAGTTATTTTTAATTTAACCAATCATCATAAGTGGGCATGGCTAATTTACTCATTTGTTTTACAAGTTTCATTTCATTTGAACTGTATACAGCTTGTGGTCTGTTTTATCTTTTTTTTGATGCAATATACTTAGTAAGTCTTTGATATGAGATGTTTAGGAAGGTATAATATTTTTCTTTAGAACAACATAACGTACTTTCAGGTGATTATACATCACTTCAATAGCATTAGGTAGTTGGAAGTAGAGTTTAAAGTCTGTCATTAATAATTTTAAAAGATAATAATTAAAATAATTATCAGCCATACTACTATGCTAAAAAACTACAGTATTTATCAAATCATATATTACATTTTTGTAAAGAGATACAGCATCTAGCCACAGTGGTCCTATGAATACTGAATGTAGTTGCCTGGAGTTCCTGGAGTTCACCGTAACTTCTCTATTTTTTTAAATACTCTATGTCAGTGTTTCTTTTCCTCAATCATCCACTTATTCTAATAATGACATCTGTAAATGTGCTGATGTATATTGTCCTCTCAGAATATGCCTTAACATGATTGTATGTGTTTTTTCAACATGATTTACTATGTAAAAGAAAGAATAGAAATATTTGTTGATAGATCAAGAAAGCATTCTTTTATTTATGATGCCAGTTTCCAAGAAATGTTTTTGCCATCCCAACCAACTACTTAGGGACGTATCTTCTTAGGCAATTTGCACATATTCAGGCCTCTCATCCTGAAGTGTTTTCAATCAGCCTCTGCATAGCTGCATTTTTTTTAAGACTATTATAGCAACATTTTAGTGTGCCTATCTTGCAGTATCACAGGTAAAAGTTACAATGTATGAATGTAGTTTTTACCTATCCGAAGACTGGAAAAAATATACATAATGGAATATCAAATTTTAAGAATCTGCTAATTAATGAAAGTGAATGACTTAGTCAGAAAAACAAGAAGTTACCATCCAATGATCAACCAGGTAAGATAATAACTGATGTTTTGTTGTTGTCTGATTTGTAAATGGCATTGTATTAGATCTTACGAATAATATTAAGAGTAACTGAAATTTGCACGAGTGGAAAATGCAGGAAAAATGCATATTAAAACATAGGACATAAAATTTGCCAAATGCCTGTGAAAGTATGTACTTAAGTTCGGAAAAAGGCATTGAGTTAACCCTCTGTCCCAAAGTCTAATATAATAATTGTTGAAGACCAGTGAACCAACCAAAGTGTTTTTAATGTGTATACTAACATTTGCAGAAGAGAATGGTGGGGTGGGGCAGGAAGTTGATTTTAGTCTATAGCATAGATTTACACAAAAGTTAGGAACACATACTCAAAATTTGTCAACAGAAAATGACCACAATAGTGGGTCAGGAAGGAACTTCTGAGCCGACAGCAATGAAAGATAAGCAGAAGTAAATGAGGGAGAGTAATAATGTACAGATGGCTACACTCAGAAGTGATATAAAAGTACTGAAGTTTGAAAATAATGGCAAGAATATGCCACATTTTATAAAGAAAAAAATAAATTTTACAAAGTGAACTTGGATAACAAATCTGATGTTCTGTTGCAGTGTTTCCAATTAAGCCATTCTGTAGTTGATGCCCACTGTGCTTGGGCAGTCAAGACTGCAAGGTGCTCTCTAAATGCCAAAGAACTCCCTGGAATGGGAATTTGGGAGTTCCAGGGGTGCCAATGCTGATTTTTTAAAAAGATTATGAAATGTAGGTATGGCAATTTTCCTTGAGGAGATAAATGAACCATAGATCTATTCTTTAATGTATTTTATTAATACAATTAAGGTTCATTGATTTGACTAATGATTTCCAATAAGGTAATACTTTATGCCTAATTCAAGGAGCTTTATGGACTCTAGAGCATTGTTTGGCTGAACATCACATTGAAGAGAAGAAATTACTATTAGCATTTGGATAGAGAAATACATTAACGTCATCTGAACCTCAATATAATTATGATTATTTCAGACATCATTATCCCTTATTACAAACAGGAAAGGGCATTTTGTTTGTTTCTGTGTTTTTGTAGCTTTGTATATCCACTTAAATACATCTCCTATGACTCTTTAAAAGTCAACATTTCAATTTGATTTACAGTTTCAAAAAAACATTGGTGTCTCTTTCTCTGCCTAATTCCAAATTGCCCCTCCCCAAGACAGATAATGCTGTTGCTGTGTTCTTCCATATGTGGTTTAACCCTTCTGGAACCACTGTGCTTTGTCTCCTTGAACGTGTGGAGACTATATGCTTTTCTTAATACAACGTTAAGACCTCTTCTTCTCTTTCATTTATGTCTCTGCTCACTATAACCTTTTTTAGAGTTTAGAATCCTTAAATCTAAGATGGCATACTTCTCTATTCTTGCATCTTATGGTTATTTACTTTTCTTTACAGCATTGTATCTTATTTATTTATTTATTTGGTTGGTTGGTTGTTTTCTGGCTCCTCCACTGGAATGTAAGCTTCAGGAATGTCCAAAGCAGATATATGATAACATAGTAAGTCTTTAGTAAACACTAGTTGAATAAATTTTTTAAAAGTCAAGCAAAATTATGATTTTTATGATCAAATTATTGTTGCTTAAGCTATCTTTCAGACTTCCTTTACATATAACTTTAAAAAATGTTACTGAGTACTGTTGGCAACTATTACTGCTCTTTAGAAAAATTAGAGATGAGATGGGCACCCAAAAATTTATAAAGAAATTTTATTCTCCTAGGAAGGGAAAGTTAGTTCGCAAAGCTGAATTCAAATTTTCAACTCACTCACAGGAAAGATTCTTTATTGAATGTTATAGTTCCTCAATGCTCAGTCCTAAACTAATTCCTTTTCATTTCACATTCTTTCCTGGGGGTGGCTCAGCAATGCCCATGATTTCAATAACCATTTTATAGACACAGGGATCATATATTTTATTTTCAACCCAAGCATCTCCTATGAGTTTTGGATCCTTGGGTACAAATGGGTATTTGACATTTACACCCAGATCTTTCAAAGGTATTTAAAGCACAACAGATCTGATAACAAATCCATAATCTTCCCCAAACTCATCACTTTTTCTCTTATATTATCTTTACTTCTTACCAAAGGGCAATGGTATTTGTTAAGAAGGATGATACCCAGGTTCTTGGATTATTTCTCACATCTGTAACTTCCATTACAAAGTACTATAATCCTCCAAGAGACTAGGACTTTTTGCTTAGGATCAATTCTCTTATGTCTTAATGGATGCTTTAGAATTTCCTTTTTTCAGTTTTTGTTAGTTTTTAAATGTTCTATTTGTTTAAAATATTATGTTGTCTCAATATTTGAAAGGTATTTTGAATTCATATAACATCTGAGGTTCACATTCATTTTCCCTTAGTGCACTGAAGATGTTCCACTGTACTCTGGCTTCTAATATTTCTATTATGAAGTTCAGGAGTCACCCTATTATTAATTATAATTATTATTAATTTTGATTCTGTATATTTTAATTTGTTATGTCTAGATATTTCTCTTTACCTTTTGGGGGAGTTCAGCATCCTCCTCAAATCTGTGGAATGTTATAATTATCATTGATGAAAAATTATCATCCATTTCTTGTTCGATATTGTGTTCCTTCCATTTTTTTTCTTGTGGCTTTCTAGATTCCTAATTAGATCTATCTTGGATAGTCTAACTCTGATATTTATGTCTTTAATCGATTTATGCATATTTTAAGCCTCTTTATTTTTTTGTGTTGCATTTTTGGCAATGTCCTTACAACGAGGTTTCAGGACACTAATCTTCTTCAGCTGTGCTTAGACTACTGTTAAACACAGTTGAATTTTTATATAAATATTATATCATTTCAGGATTTTTATACGCATTTTACATTCCATGAATGGCTACCTGCCAACATTTAATCCCTTGTCCTTTACACATAACTTAATTTCCTTCTTATTGCTTTAAACATTTTCAGCATCATGTTTAATAATTTCAATATTTGAAATCCTTCTGTATCGAAGCCTTGTTGGGGTTTCTTCTGTCCCTCATGGTAGCCTATATATTGTTTGTTTGTTGTTTTTGTTTTACACTGTGATATTATTTTTGGAGCTTTATCTCTAGACATTTCTTGAAATTTGAGGACAAGAAGAAGAAAGGGAGGAAGAAAAGGAGGAGGAAGAGAAAGAAGAGGAGGAGAAGCGGAAGAGGAAGAAGGAAGAGGAGGTAGAGGAGAAAAATGTGCAAGAGGAGGATAAAAAGGCAGATGAGGAGGAAGAAGAAGAAAAAGAAGGAAATCTGGATTTGTTTTTTGAAAGCATATGGAAGTGCTACCACCTTTTGTTATTTAACGAAAATTCTCACTTTGAGGTAGTATGAGCTCACATTTAGGATTTTTCAAGGAAACATTCTTCCCCGTCTTCAGTAAATGAATCTCAGTAACCTTGCTTATCTGAATAGCTAAACATAATAATTAACACATATTTCGGATGATGTGCATTTTTATTAAAAACATTTGTTTCAAACTGTAAAAATTAAAGAGATTTAGTCACGCTAAAAGTGGTATGTCTGAAATATTTAACTGAGAGCATCGGATGACAAAGAGAATGCAAACTTCCTCTCACCTGCCTTTCTTTTTTTGTTGTTGTTGAGCCGGAGTCTTACTCTGTTGTCCAGGCTGGAGTACAATGGCATGCTCACAGCCACCACAGCCTCGACCTACTGGGCTCAGGTGGTCCTTCCACTTCAGCCTTCCAAAGTAGCTGGAACCACAGGCATGTGCCACTATGCTTGACTAATTTTTTGATTTATTATAAAGACAAGGTCTCATCATGTTGCCCAGGCTGGTCTCAAACACCTGAGTTCAGGCAATTTTCAGGCCTCTACCTCCCAAAGTGCTGGGATTACAGGTTTGAGCCACTGCTCTTGGGACCTGCCTTTCTTAATGGAAGAACTATAATGGTGTGCTTCACCTCCCAGTGTTTTTAGTTAATTTAGTTAAGCAATTTGGTGTGAGAACAATAATCTCATCATATGCAAATGAAAACATAAATATAAATAAAGTTAAAGCACATAAACTGATAAGCAAAATGAATGTCAAAGCATTTATAGAATGCTGTTCTTCAAATTTGATATGAAAATAACTTGACACCAAAAGGACTTTTCCCAAATTCTTTTGTGGTCAACAGTTGTAAAAATTTCTTATACTGCTCAGACTCTTATTTTAGTCTACAGTGAACAACATTTTTGAAGTGTCTGCAGGGTCTGCTCATCTATTATACACGCAGCATCATATTCAAGAACTCTTACCGTAAGTTGGCAAAACAGTATCCTGTGTTTTTTCAAAATTTATTATTTTAGAAAATGTTTTCCAAAGAACATCTTATATTTAACAGAACTAATGTTGTGGTTAATAATTTACAAATCAATCTCTTTCACAAGTAAAACAAATTATATTTGCCAAAATTTCTAACATAAAGTCAATAGTAAATGAACAAAAATAGAAAACGTTTGTTTCTGTCTTTTAAGTTGCTGTAAATTATTTTATTATGCTAGATTAAATGTGCTCATTTTCATAAATCAATTGCCAGCTTTCTTCTATTTATGTTGAGTAGCAAATTCTGCACAATTGACTGAGAAGCTTTTATTAAAAATATTTAAAGCATTTTTATATTTAATGAGTCATTTTGCTGAATTTAGAATGCAAAGGAGATTGAGAAAAACTCATAAAAAGTAAACAAAAAGAGCTTAAAATACCAATATCCAAGAAGAAACATCTCTTTGGAGTGAATCTTTTAAATCTCGTGCCTATGTCTATGACATATAGGTATATAGATGAGTTATATAAAACATGAAACACATATACATGGATATCAGGTATATACACAAGCATATCTTACAAAATATCACACAGGGCATGTAATTATTTGTAACTTTAAACATATATATATGTACTGGATATGCAGCTAATATTACTGTTCTTTTAATATTTTAATGAGCAATGGTGAATAAGTGCATGTCATAGATCCTTTAATTTTGTATGTTTTAAACTACTTAATTTTGACTGTCTATAATATCTTCTTACATTGTCTTTTTCCCCCCAGATTTCACACTGTCATCATATTGCTATAAATAATTCAATTATTTGAAAACCACTATACCTTGTAGAGATAATTTTATTTTATACTTTAAACTTGAGTGCTGATAAATATCCATTTTATATACACAAGTCTTGAATGATTAGGGCACAATAAATACCAATAACAGCTACTAATTTTATATCATTTTACATTTTTTAAAAATTCACAATCAAGGATAATATCTCTGAGGTAGATATTATTAATAGCAGAACTGTGTGGATTTAGGATTGAAGCAGATTAGTGGAAATCAGCACTGCCACAGTCTAGTTGCACTATTTCGGTTAAGTTTATTAATATCTCAGAACTCTAGTTTCTCTTTCTTTAAAAACAGATAATATTATATATTCCCTGTATTCACCAGTATGTACTAAATGAAAAATACAGACGTGAATTGCTTAGCACTATGTTAGCTCATGGTAAGTACTCAGTGAATGTTGTCTTCTGTTACAATCTGCTTTCTTTTTAGTTGAGGAAAGATCACATAACCAAATTCACTCAGGAGTGGTCCAAGCAGAGTTGGACCTTGAATCTCAGTGCTTCACACTCAGTACCATTTAAAAAATATTGCCCTCCAAATGTTAAATGTTGAGCACGCTCTACTGACAAGAGGTGTGAAGCAGAGATGACAGATCTAATTTTGGCTCTTAGCTCAGAACTGTAGAATGAAGGGAGAGTTGGGTGTTTTCTCTGTGCCTGACACAGTTTTCAAGAATATAAGGAATGTAGCAAAAATCTTCAGTGTCATAAATATTCATAAAATATAAGAAGAGATTAACAGAGTGGAGTAAAAACAAAAAATAGAATTAATTCTGCTTTGATGCTAATTTCAAACATATTGTCCTTAAAACATAGCAAGAGCAGAACAGCTTTGTATATCATTACCCAATACTAGAATGATTATGCACAACTTTATTCATAATATGCATTTTATAGAAATCTATATTAGATAATTTTACTATGCAATATTATAGTTTTAAAAAGTTCTTTTCTGTATTACTGTGACCAAATTAGCATAAATATTGAACATAAATTTAATGTGAGCTAATAATATGTGAAATGTAGAGAAACACTTTTAATGCTTGGGTTAAATGTATTAATGGAGTCTCCACTAAATTTGATAATGCACTCTCTTTTCTCTCTCAGAAGGTGTTGACTGATCTTATCATTTAATGGCAAAAATTACTTTAAATAATGAGATTAAATATAAGGACTTTAGAATAGTCATACGTGGGTTAAAAGTATTTGTCAGTACTAAAGGTAAAACTAGAACAAACTACTAAATAAATAAGTCTTCTGTGGTCTTTAGCCTGTCTAAGATCTAAAAATCTATTTAAAGGTCAAAATAAGGATATACACTCCTCAGAAAATGTTACCTACCCTAAATGCTTATGTCAGATGAATTAGAAAACTAGATTGTCTTGTCTTTACTGGAAAATCACAATATCTTGAAAATTACTTATAACCTCCATATGACTATACCTATTCTTAACTTTATTAAATGCAGAAGTAGCAGAAAAATCAGAGAGAATGACTGAGAATTCAGGTTAGACAAAGCATGACAATATGTAATAATATTGTGGAATTGCCACTAGCCAAGATCTGGTCCTCAATGCTTTAAGGTTTGAAATTGGGTTTGTGGGGTGTGGCCAGAATGGAACTGGGCTGAGAAGACTGAATCATGATGATTAAAGAACAAGCTAATGATTTATAAAGCAGATTTCAATTCATTACTTCACCGTGTAAGAATCTTCATGCCTAGAATCTTCATGTCCTTTTATCTCCCATGACTCTTTATGTTATCAAGATCACAGGAAAATAAATTCATAATCACAATCTCAGAGTCTGTCAATTTTGCCTGAGTGTAGCACCATAGTAAAGGGATACAGACTGCTGTGAACAGAGGGTAGCAAATGGAACTGATTTGGGGATGGATCAATTTTCAGATTCACCTGGAGAGATAATATGTTCGCTTCATTCTTGCCCTAAGTCTAACACTTGATACAAATTCAGAGGTAATAAGACACACATAGTTTTTTAAAATAATATACCCTAAGAAGCATGCGAAGTTTGAAAAAATGATGCTCAGGTGATTCTGATACTACTGTTTTTGAGAGATATTTCTTCCACACTGTGGGACTGGACAAATTTTCCTACTGTGCTAGAGAATATTCCTTTCTAGTACAATAATTCTCATACCAGCCATATAGTCAAGTCAACTTTACTTGGGCAGTATTAAATAAATCTATTTCACTTATCTAGGAACAGAGAATGTTGTAATAGTATAGTTTCATTGTAATAAATTAGTACAATATTATAGCTATTGACTATTAAGCAGACATTTTATTTCAGGCACTGTGTTAGTTCTTTTTTATTGATTATCTCTTATCCCTATTTTATAGATAAAGGACTTAGAATGACCTATGTTCAATAACTTGGTCACTTTACATAAATATTAAGTGCCATTACTAGGGCTCAGACATTAGTCTGCTTAAAATTTAAATCCTTATAACTCCCTGGTCTTTACTAGGAATAATTCTGTAAAATAAACTATCTGGTACTTAGAGCATTATTCTGTACCTGACAAAAAATACTCTCCAATTATATATGTACATATATATATTTTCTAGATATCAGTGCTTATTTTTATATAACAATATAATTGATATTGTGGTTTTATTTTAATTCTGATAATAAAGCTTATTTGGGTTCTAGTGAGTCCTAATGTGTCATTACATTATAAGCAGTTTAAGAGGGGTTACTATGCTTATACTCAAAACTAAAAACATACCCACCTAGGGTTAGCCATCACTAAAGCAATATATTTAATACGTTGACAACTAGACATCATAGTATTGGGGGTGGACTTGAAGAATAAATTACTTGAAGACACTTCAAAGTACATTATTGGCCTTAATCTTAGAAATCCCAAAGCCTGTCCTCCTAAGTGAACAACATTCTTACCTAATTGTCACTTTCTGAGAGCACAAGAGAAACAGCAATGTGGAATCTAGCTCTTTGCAGCATTTTGACTTCAAAAGACAATTTTGACAGGCCTTTTTTTCCCCCTCTGAATTACCTATATATATTGTTAATCTCTGGAAAACAATTTACATTTACACAGCTAGATTCTCTATCTTGTGAAATTATAGATATATTAATGTCATCAGGGAATAAGTTGGAAGCAAATTTTTTTTTTGAGACCTAGAAAAAGGTAGTTTAATGCCACTCTCATGTAAAATAAACTCTTGATCTCTAGCAAGAATAGATTATTTGAAAACATCTGTGGGCTATGTGAATTTACATTATGAAGGCTGCATTCTGGTTTGTAATAAAATCCAGTGTTAGCAGTAACCTGACAGTGTCAGAATTCTCTCTGGAAAGGACTCTGAAGTTCGTGAGAAGGTAAAGTACAGAGCATTCTCTCTTAAGGGCTTCAGTATCCATTGTCTCTGACAGCCCCGCCATGACCGGATACATTCTTTCTTATGGCATTTGAATGCAGCACAATATCAATTTCACATAATTTAAATGAGAACCATGTTCTATTGCATTTGTGCTTATGCTGTAAAATCAAGATTCATGAGGGCTCAAGGAGAATCAGACTATGAATGCGTTATAAGTGAAATTGCTAAAGGCTGTAAAACTAAGGAAGTCATGTTATGACAAATTGGGACTCCCACTACAAACACAAATCTGAAAAAAATATATGCCATGTTGTAAGAGATTATAATGAATAAATATAAAAAAATTATACTCATTTAATTAGATTTTTCTAGCATTTGAAAGAGCAACATTATTTCAGAAACCTCCTGAGAATGATTGCCAAACATCAGAATGCATGTGATGACTTAATAGCTGAGATATATTTGGTTTTCACAATGGAACTTGCCTGGGTTTTACTTGACATTCTTATGTAATTTATCTAAAACAGACATTTCTCAGCTAGATGGTAGTTGCCTCAAGGTAGAGCTTTTTGAATTAATACAGACACAAAATAAAGGTTTCTGTCTTTACATACACGTCCAGAGTTTAAGATGCTAACTCTCTTTGATTTTGTTAAATTTTTACACTTAAACCTCATTTCCTCTGCCTTATTTTCTACTTGTCTTTGTATGACTGAATCGACATTTATTTAGACTGTCAATAACATAAATAATAATTATCACCAAAACTGCATTTGCTTTATTAGGACCGGTCCCAAAGGAACTCTGAGATATTTCAAGTCCTATTATTTGATTAATTTTGTATATGTATAATCACATGCATGAGTGTTAGAAAATAATAAGTCAACATACATAAGCAGAACATTAAATGTTGTGGTTATCTTTCCCTTTAAGATATGTATAATGTATTTTTTCATATTTAAAATCAATTTCACTACAAATGTTTATTGGCAACATATACTTAACTTAGGGAGTGCTTAAGTACTTAGTCTGATAATAGCCTTTGACTTTTTAACTGCCCATTTTGAAACAGTGTGATGACTGCTAACTAAAAATAACCTGATGATCTTCCTTCTTCATTATGGCTTGAATATCAAACATCTCTGTATCTCTTATTAGGTGCTTTCCATTCTGTCTTCCACCACCTTATCTTTAAGTTTGGTTGCTGTATTTAAGTATCTCACCTCAAGTGATAATTACATTTGTTCTTCTCTCCCATCTTTCAATCTCTACACCTGGTAAACTCTCCCCATCAAGATGATCTAATTTGTGGTTCTTTGCTTCTTCTTCTTCTTTTTAAACTTGTTTAATAGGCCAAATTTTTTCAAACTCGTGGATTTCACAATCATTTTTTCCCTCTCTCAAGACTCCTCTTATCCACTCTCCCCTCAGATCTGTCCCTGTTTTCCACTGAACAATTTATTAAATGCCACTTGTTAAGAAGTGACTTTCCATGTGTTATTAATCTGAATTAAGTTTCCCTTGTTATTCCTTCTCCAATTAACCTGTTTTTAAAAATATATATATATATCACTTATACTACTTTTAGTTACATATCTATTTAATTATTGGTTGCTAACTATTTCTTTCACTAAAAAACAAAAGCCAAACAACAAATGTTTCATGAGGGCAAATCCCATTTTTTTTTACTTTATACATTATACTGAATACTCACTACAGAGACAATATTCTGAATAAAAGAATGTATTGTCGGTTTAAACGTTACCTTGATGTCAAAAACAATGATCTGTGAAATATCTAGAAAAGTTATTTTATAAATTATACCCAAACAAGATCCATAGTAAAGGCATATGAGTTGTAGTATTGCAGAACTCCCAAAATTAGGTTCAAATACCAAATGCACAGAGAGCCAAACACGGACAAATCAGCACTAAGGAGCAGAGCAAGTTTTATTCAATTTGGCCAATGTGTGAAGGTAGAAGAGGCAAACTCAGATCCTACCTGTCTTTGAACAAAACTGGGGGCTTTTATGGGTAAGGTAAGTATGCTGGAGGTGAGATTCCATGTGGTCACATACCCTGGATGATCAAACTTCTGAATGTCAGCATGACATAAAGATAACAGAAGGTCTTTATGACCTGAAAATCATTGTTCTTTAAAAGAAAACAAGTTAATTATTCTTGCAGGTAAACCTCAGGAATTAAGATATAAAGATAATATATTATTAGTTACTACCGTGTACCAAAATAACTATAAGTAAGAAATAACGCATGAAGGAAGAAAAGGACAAAGAGAAAGAAAAGTAAGTAAAACAAGCATCATGACTTTTCTAATACAGGCACAATTACAGTAGCTAAAATTTATTTATAGTTATTTAATTCCTGTTTGTGGAACTTACTAGCTATAACATGACCAAATTATTGTACATACTTCATTCTACTTTCCTCATTTGTACAATGGGAAAGATTTAGCACAGTGCCTAAAATATAATATACGTACACTCAGCAGCTATTTTTGTATTACAATGGAACTATCCTATTAAGCCTTTCTCTTCTTTTAGATTTAACATTAATAAAGAAATAGACTCAAAATGTTCACAATTGTTTCTTATGCTGTGTGGGACGTAGTTATTTTGCCTTTTGTTCCTTGATCATTAATGCTTCAAGCAAGGTCATTTAGGGATATTATCTTACTTGTAACTGATATGCCAAAATGAAGATCTTGACTACAATTCAACGCTTTGTCAGATTCAAGCAGCACTCTGTTTCACAGATAGGCTTATAGGTCAGGTTTTCGGAATCTGTAGAGCCTATTGAAATACAAGTCATGCCGGGCTCGGTGGCTCAGCCTGTAATCCCGCGCCTTTTGGGAGGCTGAGGTGAGTGGATTGCCTGAGCCTGAGGGTTCGAGACCCGCCTGGGCAGCGAGACCTCATCTCTACAATAAATCAAAAAATCAGATGGGCTATGGTAGCGCCTGCCTGTAATTCCGGCTACTTGGAAGGCTGAGGCGGAAGGATCGCCGGAGCCCAGCAGGTTGAGGCTGCGGTGGCCGCGAGTGGCCACTGCACTCCAGTCTGGGCGACAGAGTGAGACTCCAACTCAAAAAAAAAAAAAAAAAAAGAAATACAAGTCATTAAACAAAAACCATATCTTCCACAACCACCACCCTCTTAAATTGTGTGAGCCTCTAGTGTGTGTATGCAGGTTGATGTGTGTGTGTGTCAATGGCCTGGGGCACATCTGTAGCAACATGGATGTGCTTCCACAAGTAAGCAAAGATATTTCCCTTTAAGCTAGGCTTCTTTCTAAGCATTTGGTCATAAATGAAGTTCTCCAGATTTCTTGGGTGGGAAACGTGATTCAGCAGAGGTAAAATGATAAAGCAACCTGTTCTATCTTCTATTCTCAGAAGACTTTCATGTTCATACTAGTATTTATGAAAAGAAAATATAATGACAGAAAAGCAGACTTTAAGTAACTAAATGAGACTTCCTTTTATGCTCCTGAGGGTGATAGGCATGAACTGATGCTCTATTTTTACTAAGTAGCAAAAATTCTGAAATTTTCTTATTTCGGTTTGTTGAGAGTTAGCTCAAAAAATAATGAAGCTGATTTAAATATATTTTGACAATGAAGTTTGAGGAAAACTTCATGGTCTTAATTAATGCTATATAGCTTAATTAAAATGGTAAATAAAATATTTAGCATGTGTGTACTTCAGTGGATCTTATTGTTTGTCTTAACACGTTTCTATAGTTGTTTGGTGAATAATTTGCTTTAGTTTCAGACATTCAATAACAGACAAATAGCAACTTTTCTTTCTTCTTTTCCCCAATCAACATCCTTATTTTCATTTGAAGCATAATCATAGATAGATATAAAGAAGACAGCAACTTATATAAATGGCTAAAGTAATATATGCTGAGATAGTAAATCCTTTCTTATCCAGGGTAATGCATTTCAAAAGAGGAAATAAATGAAACTGATTTAAAAAGGATCCGGGAGAATTTGCTCGTGGAAATTAACTGATTTACTTTATTATTCTTGGTCCCTCACTAACTTCTCAAGATAAAATTGAGCATCTAATGGGGCATTGCACTTCTGAGAGGTTTCTGAGACTAGTACTTAATTTTATGTAAAATTTTAATTACAACATTTATGTGAACTTTAACCTAAAACTAAAGGAAGATTATTTTGCAATTCCTTTAGAAAGAAACCCTTTCAAACCCCAGATGCAGTGACACTTGTCTACTGTCCCAGCTATGAAGGAAGTTGATGCTCGAGAATCTCTTGAGCTCAGGAGTTTGAGTCCAGCCTATGAGACTCCACCTATTAAAAAAATACATTTTAAAAAGCAACACTTATTTTATTTTTTAGCATTATGCAATCTTTATTTATCAGCAAGTCTATGCCATTAGAAGGTGCACAGGATGTCACCTGAACTATTTTCTCTCCTCTGAACAGTTGACAAATTGAATGTTTTTGGAGAGTAAGACCCGTCAGCACTAACTGATCTTTTTTCTTTGTTACTCTTATCAGACAGTAACAATGATTAAAAGTGATGAATAGCAGATGCATTTGAATCTATAATTGAACATCTTTAAGCATAATGACATTTTTCTCTCATGTTGAATTGGCTGTAGAACCCTGATGTTCAGGGAGAGCAAACATTCATACTAGAGTGACTTATCTATAGTCTCAGGTTGGTACCTCTAAATATTCTTGTTGCAGCTGGCAGCCTTTAAATCAGAGACTAAAGCCAAATCCTAAGAGAGCTGAAACTTGTGTCATATTGAAATGCAAGATATGTACCAGCCTTGGAGTACATATTATGAATTTGCTTTTCAGAGGATTATGTTTTTTCCTGCATTGATGGGACCAGATGTTGCTGTTAATACATCTGGGAAACACATTTTTCTTTGTTTTGGTGTCAGATGAGAGGCTGCTGTCAACTCTGGCAAAGTGCATCTTGATGTTTCTCAAGTTGCAGGGGGCACTAGGAAAGTAGATCGTGGTTAATGACAGAACAGAATGCAGTGTTTGGGGTTATCGGAACTTTGACTGACCAAGCATTACATTACTGCATTCTGTATTATTCAGGGAATCCATAATCTTTGGCAATTTTAAATAAGTACTGGGTGCTATGTCTTTTATCTGACATTGCTAGTGTATTGCCTAGTGTAGGTTTTGAAAGTCAGTTATTTGAATTGATGACTGAATGGGATGCAACTACTAGCCATTATCTCTTTTCTTTCCACACACTGGGACAAAATGTATTATTTACTTGTCTCTGTAAGACAATATGGTACATTGGAAAAAATAAAATTGACCATCTGAATATCAGAGTGTTAGATCTTATTTCTCAAAGTCTTAGTTTCTTGAATTATAAAAGAAGGGAGGGTGATATAATAATCCCTGAGACTCTTTGATTTCTAAGAGCCTATGAATTACTTTGCCTTTAACACGAGCACAAAATAGCACATAACTCACATATTTTGAACAGAGAACTACATTTAGATGTCTCATTGCAGTCCACCTCAGTTTCCCATTCCTTTCTTTGTTCCATTCATTTTGTATTACACATTGAAATGTGGTTTTCATTCCACAAAACTTTTTCTTATGCATTTGCTTATTTTCTTACAGCAAAGTCTACAGAAGGGATATGTAGTAAATATTAATCTCATCACACTATTTCTGTTATTATTTAATCATTCCTCTTTTAGAGATAAAGTAATTAAGAAACTAATTGAATTGTCTGAAGTTTTCTAGTTAATAGGAGAAACAGAACCCAGTATAGAATCTAGATCACTTGTTTTAAATATTCAAAGTACATGAGTCTATTCTTTCTCTAAACATGTAGCTATACAACATTTTTCTACTCTGTACAACCCGTCTTCTGGAAATCTGCAGTCTGAGACTCACAATGCCACTGTTGATATATGTAAAACATGCACACACACAAACTCAAGAAACACTGGAAAAATAGATACAGACAGCATAAATATAGGTAAACACCAATTGCAAAATAAAATACTAGGGAAATTATGAGCTATATAAGTTACAATATTAGTTATATAAGTTATTTTTACTTTCTATAGAAGCAATGGAGTCTTCAAGTAAGAATTCAAACCTCAGAAACCATTTTATGACAATGTAAAATAGTAGTAATAATAGCAGTCCTGTGTTATAGGTGTTTTGCATTTAGCAGGTGGCCCCGGGTAAATCAAAGCCATCCTAGGCCTTGGTATTCTCATCTGTACAATAAGGATTGAACTAGAGAAACATTAAATCTTCTTAGTTCCAAAGTTTACAGAGGTGAATTTTTTTTAACCTCAGTAAACTCTTCAAAGAATATATCAGAAAAGCAGCAGAAACCTAGACATTAAAAATTTAAGTTCTAATTCCTAAATACCTCTTCTATAAATTATTGGACTATACTGTTACTAAAAAGTCAACTTTGCCTCCCAAATGAGGTTCTTTGTTGTCCAGTGTTGTGAAACGAATATATACAAGACCTAATATGGGTGTCAAATGGGGAAGGTTTTTATTATATGGCCATAGAATGAGGAAGTAGAAACTTGGTTCACAAATCAACTTTTCACCCCGGGGGCGGGGTGTGAAAGGGTTAAAATGTGAAATGTGAGGTTTCTTTAATAAAGGTGTTAAACATTAAAAGCAAAAGCAAGGGCTTATGTTTTTTCTGGGAATGAACAGAGATTCCCCAGAATGTGGACCATGTATTTTTTCTTTCCTTTTTTGGTCCAATGTTTCCTGTCATTCCTGCTGAAGTGTGTGTAATTTATTATGGAAAGTGTGTTATAACAAGGTTAGAGGTTCTTCAAAGATAGAGTGGACTGCCATCTTGAATTTCACCAGTTTAACTGGACGGGTCAGAAGGGAGTTTCTGTCTACAGGTCTTTCTGTTTCTTGAAGATAATCAGAGTTAGGCTGGGTAGAAATTCAGCTATGCATGTTGGCATTACACTAGGTAGCACTACTAATCTCTCCAAATCTCAGTTTACTTATCAATGAAATTGGGATGATAGTAATGGTCTCTCTAGAGAGTTTTTGTAATAACTAAATGAGGTAAAATATGGAATACCTAAAAAAAATGCCTACAAGATATTTAACAGTTATTGAATATTCACTAAAGATAATTATCCTTCAGAAAGTTAGCTATTATGTTTACTAGAAGTAGAGTAATTGTATAGATCTATCCACAGTTGATATATAAAAACACAAAGACTCCCTGCCCAAAAATGATTTATATTAAGGGTGAGTCCCTTGTAGCACTAGATACTACTTCCTCACTGGGTAAGTGTTCTAGGAACCCATCTGCATCAGTATACCAGCTAGCATTGTTGTGAGAGGCTGCATTCTGCTTCAGCGAATTTTTTCTGGAGATTCTTCCAGTGTGTTAGCCCATTTCACCATGATTGATTTATGAATGCACCTGCCCACACCAGGCTGAGTGTTCAGCAGTTTTGGACCAAAAACAAATGACTCCTGTGTCCCACCCTTTCTACTCATTCCATCTCACCCTTAGCAATTTTTTTTTTGTTACCCCATATGACAGAAGTCCTCAAAGGGAAACGTTTTGCTCAAAGGGATGAGATGAAACAAGAAACGGCAGAAGCACTAGAAGATATCAACATTGATGAGTACAAAAATTGTTTTGAGCAGCGGAAAAAGCTTCTTGGTAGGTATACTGATAGGGGAGTATTTTCAGGGTGACTGAACTATAAACATGTAAGAATAAATGCAAACTTTTTTTATAAATAAATTCCGGTTTCTTGGGTCTCCTCCCTTATATAGGAAAAAAATCTTATCTCATACTATTCTTTTTTTATTATTATTTTTTATTTTTTTAAATAATTAATCAGTATTTTTTATTATCGTTTTGTGGGGTACAGTTAAGGGTTAGGTGTACAATTACGTTTCATTCAGGCACCCTATTGATAAGAGGTGTTTTCCCAGTCCCAGATAGATATTAGCTACTGTTAATCCATTCCCCTCCCCCCCAATAATTTCCCAATACCATCAGTCATTTTCTTATAGTATTACATTGGATGTTCAAAGTCCATTATATGAATGAGAACATGTGATATTCTGATCTTTGTTTCTGTGAGAGGTCACTCAGTATTATAGACTGTAGTTCCATCCAGGTTGCTGCGAAATTCATGATTTTGTTCTTTTTCAAGGCTGCGTAGTATTCCATCGTGTATATGTACCACATTTTTTAATCCAGTCCTCTTTTGTTGGGCAGCATGGTTGTTTCCAGGTTCTTGCTATTGTGAACAATGCTGCGATAAACATACACTCTCATTCTATTCTTATTCTTAGACCATTCTCTCTGTCAATCTTCCCTAGATTCTCCCTTTTCTTCCTTCAATCAATTCTTTAAAACATTACTGAACTTATGATTTTTTCTGTGGTTTTTAGCAATAGAAAAAGTGATTTCTTCCTCTGTCAGTTTTGCTTTGCACTTTCAAAGTTTAGTTACTCTCCTTTAAGTATATTCCTTAATTTTATGCTGAGATTAGCCTCTAAAATTCCTTTAAAAAATCTGTTAAAATTGTATGGCTACTTTTAAGTTTTAATTTTTTGTTTGTTTTTAATTTTTTATTTTAAATATATGGGGTACAGATCAGGGTTAGGTATACACTTATTTATTATGCAGGTACCCTTGTTGATGAAGTGTGCCCTCCCCCCGGCAGTTTCCCACTTCTCCCAATCCCTTTCTTATAATATTACTACAGTTTTTGATGGTCCATTTATGAGTGAGAACATGTGATACTTGGTTCTCTGTTTCTGTGATAGATTACTCAGTATTATACACCCTAGGACCATCCAAGTTGCTGCAACGTGTGACAATTACTAAATGATCTAAAAAACAACCTCCCACATGACCTTACAATCCCTCTACTGGGAATATATCTGGAGGAACTCAAATCACCTTATGAAAAATATACCTGCATATGCATGTTATTGTAGCATTATTCACAATAGCAAAAACATAGAACCAACGATGCTGCCCATCAAAAGAGGACTGGATAAAAAATTGTGGTACATATACATGAAGAAATATTACATAGCCATAAAGAAGGACAAAATAAGTTTTAATTTTTAATCTACTTTCTGTACTAAGCTACTTCTTGACATATTTTTCCCTCTTGGTTTCTGTAATGCTGGACTCTCTTGGCTCTCCAGTTTGTACTCTATTTCAGTCTTTTCCAACTTTTTAAATGTAGACTTCCCTCCATTTGCAAGTTCTTTTAGTTCTAAGACTTCAGATATAACCTTAAGATAGCTAGTGCCAAAAATCTATGCCTCTAGTCTTTGCTTCATATCTGAACTGACGACCTGCATTTCTGAAATCCTATTAAACATTTTACCATAGTTGTCTTCAATTTTTCTAATTCAATTTATCTAAATATATCTCAGTTTATTTTTCAATCTACCTTCCACCTCAAGTATTATTCTATGCTCTAATTTTTGATGTTATTTAATGGCATTTTATTTAACTCTACCTGCAGGCTCTAAAATCTTGGATTCTTTCTCCCTGCCCCACTCTTAATTCTCTATGCCAAGTAAAGTTCAAATTCGGTAAATTTTTATCTTCTCAAACTCTCTCCATTTTCTGTCCTTTAGGGTGTGTGTGTGTGTGTGTGTGTGTGTGTGTGTGTGTGTGTGTAGAGAGAGAGAGAGAGAGAGAGAGAGAGAGAGAGACAGGATTCTTCACTAAATCTTGAATACATGAAGGTCATAAACAAAGGTTTAATAAAACTGTGAGTATCATGCTATGTAGAATCATGCTTTATAAATAGGAATCTTTAATACAGAATATGTGTCTAGTATGATTTTTTTAGTTCTTCTCTTTTAAGGAAAGATGTGCAGTTTATTTTACTTGCTTTTAAAAAGCACAGCTGTTTATATCTGTGTAAAGTCCCTACCATTTGATTAGTCAAGAAATCATAATAACCATAAAGGTTTATTTAGATATCATCTGATTATTCTAAACATATTTTAAAGTGATCTAATATGTGCCTATGAAAAAATAATATTAATTAAATTTTTAAAGAAAATGAATCAGTATATCATGCTGCTTTGAACCATATACAAATGGTACTAATCTCATTTCAGTTCTAATTTTGTTACAAAAATGCCATTATAACCACAAGTTAGATCTATTGGTTAATTCTAAATTATAACTAAGGACACTTTAGTTTTAATTAGAAATAAGTTACATATAATTATCAATAAATGAAAAATGTCAATAGAGTTCATGTAATAGGTGGGCTCTAATGATATGGCAACCTGCTATTGTCTGTCTATATTGCCACAACCCGTAGAGAAGGACATGGCAAGTGTTGGAGCACTCCTATACACACTCTCATTCCTGAATGTTAACAAAAAGGTGCCCTTCCCCTTATCTTCTATGTACTTCTAGTAAATAACTTCAAAGAATCCTTAGCTTCCCTGCAGACTTGCCTAATTAACTGAGAGATGTAAATTCCCATTTGTTCCCTTTTCTTAGTAGTCACAGGTTTGAATAATATAGTATCAAGGTAATTGTAAGTCTTGTGATTCGTATAACTTTTGAGTATAAAAATAAGTAGTGTTGTATAACTTTGGAGTAAAACAATATGTAGCAATGTGTGATGCCTTGGCCTTGTTAACTCCCTTCTACCTTATGTATGACTAACTTGATGAACACCTCTGCCTGGTACCTCTGGTAACTGATGCCAGGAGATGTGGACCATAAATGTCAATATTTACATTATTGACAAAATGTGACTGTGATTTAAGTTCTATACAATGCTCTGCTAGTCACATAGTCAAAGTACAGGTACTAACTACCTTGAACTTATAAAAGCAAACTGTAAAACTTGAAGGGTGAGCAGAAAGATTTCAA
Organism: Cephalopachus bancanus; assembly: GCA_027257055.1. NCBI lineage: Eukaryota > Metazoa > Chordata > Mammalia > Primates > Tarsiidae > Cephalopachus > Cephalopachus bancanus. The sequence goes on from JAPVLO010000131.1 coordinate 6,765,972, forward strand.
AAAGGCCAGAAGCCTGGCTGTGCTTTCTGGATTTGAATTCAGAAATAAACCTCTTTCTACTGGTTCCTTGTTCCTTGAATTATTGGTATTGAGGGAGAGTAGCCAAGTGTTACTGGGACTATAACTCTAACACATATTCTATAATATTTATTTTTTTATTCAAATAGCAATAATTTACTTTAAATAGTTTTGTCTCATATTATAAACATAAAAATATTTTTCTTCTGCACTTTTGACACAGGATTTGAGTTTGTGGAGACGAAAGCTCTTGACCTCCTAAAAGTTTGCTGAAAATCACCAACACAGGGCAGATTGATTAACAGGAGAAAAGGCATACAAATATACTTAACATATATACATGATGACATTCAGTATTAAAACCCAAAGATAAAGGGGAAATTGTCCATTTTTATGCTAAGGTTCAACACAGTGTGAACAGTCATGTAGAAATACGATTGGACAAAAAGGATATGAACTAATGCCAAAAGAGTGAGAAAATCCAGCAAGGCCTCTCTGTCTAGATTCCTCTTGGTCTGTCTAAACAGCATTCCTTCCCTCTGTGTGTGTGTACAGCAGGACCCTATCTGTCATAGGGATCTCATGATCTTTGTTCAAATAGGACAGGTCAGTTTTTTATTACCAGTTTTTGCATAGAATACTTTTAGTTCTTAAAGCTAGTTTTCAAGAAAAGAGGTTCTGGTTTCTGTGATCCACCTTGGGAAAGAGGAATTTTAGTTCCTATGGCTAGACTCAGGGAGAATGAGACTGAGAGACAGGGGGACAGGAGAAGTGAGAGAAAAACTTTGCTTCCGAGGCTGCCGTTGAGGCCTTTATTTGGGGGGTATTATTTTCTAAGCCTCCAAAAGTCTTAAAATACTACTCTTGTCTTTCCTGAAAGGCATTTTGGTATTTTATTAATAATAATATCTCTAAAAATATTTAATATTTTGTTAGTTCTTAACGATTTTCAAATCACTTTCAGAGTCTTATTTGTTATTTGGAATCATCTTTTGAAGAGCATACATTTTTATCTGAAATTAGAAATATAAAATCTTTAGATTTGTAATTAACAGATTCATAATTTGGCTAAAGCCACACAATTGTAAGTGACAGAATTAGTATTTAATCTATATCTTTAGATTTCTAATTTATCACTCCTACTTTTTATATCAAAATATTTTGAGATATCTTGTCTCTGATCCATTTATTTTTTTAATTTATCAATTACCATATATATCTGACACCAATGACAAAATAATTTTATTGTTAAATTAAGTTTAGCCTAAAGCTGCCTCCTTATCTATTTTAAGTTCAGCCTAAAGGTTTCTCTGTATGTAGTGAACTGTAACCTAGCTGGATGTTACTGCAGACTGAAATCTACTTTTGTGCCGATTGCTGAGTTTCAACCAATCAGAAGTGGACAACTGCTCAAGCTATGTTCAAAGAAAGCAAATGCTGAACTGTAACCAATTCGGCTGTTTGTACCACACAACCATTTTTTTGTACTTCACTTTCTTTATTCTGTCTCTTCATCTTTCACCACGTGACTGCACTGGAGTTTATCTGAGTCTACTCTGGTTTGAGAAACTGCCCCATTCGTGAATTGTTCTTTGCTTAAAGTCTGTTAAATTTAATTTGTTAAAATTTTTCTTTTAATATGACTCAGTCACTTCACTGCTTGGTCTGTCTTTGCCCTCAGAAGTCCAACTTCTGTAGCATGGAGTTCCAGATCATTTCTTCGGCTTCCTCTCTGACACAACATTCCCAAAGAGAGAGTACTCTTGCATAGTAAATGTTTTATTTTCTTTTCTTTACTAACCTACATGCTGTTCTAGCATTCAGACTTTTCCATATATTGTGTTCTTCAGGGAGAGGGATGGTATTTATTCACTTCCGTGGCTGGATTCTACAAGTCTTACATATATGTATATTTCTTCTGAGAATCCTTTCTTGTCCATCATCTCTGACTGCTAACTGAAGGCCAGCCTGGACATTTCTCCAATGCATTTCCTTATGAATTTACTTGCTTAAAATGGCATTTTTCTCATTGTTCAATTCCCCATTCACATTAATGAATCTTCTCCTAGACCTTATTAAATTATATCCTTACTATCTGGCAATGTCAAAAGTAGATGTTGAATTGATGTTATTTGATGAAATGAATTATAGCTTTCTTAATCTGTCCTAATTTTATCTCTTTCAGAGATAAAATTATTTGTGAACTTGATGAATTTGTCAACCTGAAATAACCAAAAGAATCAGAATTCAGTTTTAAAGAGTTTATTCAAGCCAAAGTTGGAAAACCCATATAGAAAATAGACTATAGAGAAATGGAATCAGTGTTCAAAAGTTAAAAGTTCTGGCTTATATAGGCAGAAAACTAAGAAGTTCAGTAGGATTGTAATTTTTTTTTTAATACAAGGCTGGTTTGAGGTCTAATAATTTAATTAGTTACAGTCTTTTTTTTTTTTTTTTTTTGGAGTCTCACTCTTGTTGCTCAGACTGGAGAGCAGTGGCATGCTCATAGCCACGCAGCTTCGAACTGCTGGGCTCAGGAGATCCTGCCAGCCTCAGCCTCCCAAGTAGTTGGAACTACAGATGCATGCCAACACACCCTGCTAGTTTTTGTGATTTATAGTAGAGACGATGTCTTACCAAGTTGCTCAGACTGGTCTCGAATTCCAGGGCTCAAGCAATCCTCTCACCTTGGCCTCCCAAAGTGCTGGGATGACAGGCTGAGCCACTGCACCTGGCCTAGTCTTTTCTTTTCTATACAGCAAGTTTCATTTTCTTTTCAATTGAAAAAATATATTTAACATTTCATCTTAAGACAATGTGATAGCCATTAAGTCTTTGTGTGAGAAAGGTAAGAAAGAAGTTAATCTGTAATGAAGATTAACAATAGAGAGGGGTCTTTCCTGGTGCCCTCTAGGTAGGTAATTAATAAATTTAACTTATAATCAGAGAAACAAAGGTTACAGCTGCCTGACATGTGACTCAACCCCTATAATCACATTCCTTTAAGGATCCAAATAATTTAGGTTTCCAACAGCTTAAATGTTGAATTGCTTATTTTCACAAATACTTATAGTTTTTAGATTGTTTTCATACTTACAATTGACAGTTTTAGGGGTCCATGATCTGTGAGCCAGAAATGTGTCATATAAGTTAGGTATTAAATCATATTTTGAACCCAATATAGCAGAATCTTGATATTAATGGGTTTAACATTGGCGACTTCTACCAAGATTTTCTGATCTACCAGAAGGTTAATGAAATATAGTAATATATGCATAGGTTGAGAAATATATTGGAAGTAAATTCAATTTTAGGCCGATTTGAAGAAAGAAGTCATTTAACCGGCTTTTGAGCCTACTTGACCTCATGGCTTCTGCATCTCAATGTGATTTATTTTTCTACAACAGAATCATCTTTTTTTTTCTTTTGAAAAAATGGTATTGAAGAAAAGTCCAGCTCTCAGAGTTGGTGATGAATGAAGCAAAATATAAGAAGTCCAGTTCTTAGCTTAAATAATTTTATGAAGAAAATCATTAAGGTATATACTTACCTCCAAATATTTCTCAAACAAGTTGACTAGAAAAAAGAATGAAAAAAGACAATAAGAATATCTGCAGAATTAATTTTCACAAAGCTATCCAGATGTATCAGCCACAAATGTCAAAATTTTATTTTATCTTAGTATCATTGGTATTGGTTTTACTATAGACCAATACATTGCTATAAAGAGGGAAAAACAATGTATTGAATTATGGTCATTTGTTTGAGAACTTCCTTTAAAGTATTGTTGGACTGGTATAAAAAGCATTATAAATTAAAGAGTTTTTAATTTTTAATTTTAAAGACGTGAACTACAATTCAGGGTTAGCTATACAAATGTTCATTATGCAGGTACTCTTGTTGATGAGGTGTGCCGCCCCCTGGCAGATTCCCACTACTGGTTAGCCCACCCCTCCACCCCCTGGCAGTTTCCCACGACTGCCAATCCTTTTCTTATAGTATTATTATAATTGTTCAAGGTCCACTTATGAGTGTAAATTGTATATTAACTTAGTTGAGGCTTTTGGTATTCACAGTTTCCTAACACAGTTTTCTCACACTGTTTACTTGCAGAACATTTTATTTTATTTCACTTTTACAGTGATACATTCTTCTTTCTTCACTTTGGCTGTGAAAGTCCAACAGCATTCAGGTTTTGAGTTCCTTTCTCCTTCCTGCCAAGACCTTCATAATTAAATAAGAACTATATTCCCTTTAATGAAATTCCAAATCCTAGAGTAAAATTATATTGACTTAAGTACACAAAACTTTGAAGCAATTTTTCAACTCCATATTAGTTTAATTGGTTCTCTCCTTTATTTATCCTTTCATATGAGATTAGGTACTGAACTTCTCTATATCAACAGGCTGGCACAAAACCATTTCCACATGGGAAGACTGTAATACTTCCTGCAAGATCTACACTCTGAATTGAGGAGGAAAAATAAGAAAATAATAGATTGCTAGAGAGATTTATTTTGGAATCAAATCATTGTAATAATGAATTATTATAAATTACCACTTAAATAGAAACTAGAAAACAATAACTTCAACAAAATTTTAAAAGGTAAATTATTTTTCTAAATATATAATACCTACATACTATATAATGAAATTATTTTCAAAAATTGGGCAATTTTGAATTTGATAAATTATATCATGTAAAATGTAGATTATATAAAATTTATACCAGAAGTATATTCTGAAATTAAACTGCCATAATCAGAAAATGTTTAAGGTGATATGGCAGAAATATTCACACATAATAAACTCATTCTCTGTGTAAAGATTGAAGTACTTACATTATCTTGGTGAATGTTTTTCTACTAGAAAAGCAGACACATACTGCAAATAGCACCCTATGGTCATGTTGTACTTTAACTCAACACAATACATTTTTTATCATAGTTACTGACAAAGTCAGCTATGCCTTCTCCCCAAAATGGAGTTCTTCGTTGTCTGGTGTCACAAAGTCAATATACAAAACTGAAAGTGAGGGTCAAGTAAAGCAAGCTTTAATTCTCTGGCCAGAAAATGGGGACGTGGGAACATGGTTCACAAAGTAAATAAACTTCTCACCTGGTGGGAGGTGAGTGGGTTAAAATGTAGTATTTCTTTAATGAAGGGGTTGGTTATTTTTAAAAAGGGAAGGAATAGTCACGTTTTTTCTACGCATGGGAGATTTCTCGGAATATAAATCACACCACTTTTTTCTCGTTGTTTGGTCCCGCATTTCCTGTCATGGCTGCTCAAGGATCTGTTACTGAGTATGGAAAGTATGGAAGTATTCTAATGAGGTTAGAAGTTCTTCAGTGTCCAAGTGGGCTGCCGTCTTGGATCTTACTGATGTGCCTAGAAGGGGAATTTCTGTGTGCAGGTCCTTTGTATCTTAGAAAAAAAGCATAATTAGGCCTGGGTAAAAATTCGGTTATGTCATGTAGGTATTACACTGTGTAACAAATGCACCCAGTTTTATTTATATTCACTCCTTATTCTTGAGGGGTGTTGAAAGGTGAAGGTCCATTTTCTGTGTCTTCTTTAAGTTGTTTTTGTGTGTTGATATGGGACTCACTAAAGGAGTTAAATCTTTCCCTAACTAGTCTTAGGTAGGCCTGGTTATCTCCTGGGTGTAAGTCTAGATGTTCATACACCTGAGTAAATATCACTTAAAGTCTTTTTGCCTCTAATCTTCTTGTGAGAAATTTGGTAATGCAGTTCCAAAGAAAAGGAACAAAGATAAAAGGACTAATCTTGTGACTACTACAGAGAGGACTTAACTATGACCCCAGTCATCCCAGTCAGTTATTTACTATTTTGGCTAAGACAGGTGTCTAAGGCATAATTATATTTTCTCTAATATATCTAGTTTTTTGAACTCCTAGGAATTCTTTCATCTTGCCTGAGGTGTTAACGTAAAAATTAAATTTCTCCTCCAATATAGCACATGTGCCCTCCACTTTAGCAGTAATTAAATCTAAAACTCTTCATTTTGTAGCTAAAAAATTCAGAACTGTTGCTGTTTGTTGGCCTTCCAAGACAGTTACTGTGACTTTCCATGAATCCTAGATGAGGAACAAAATGTTCCTGATGGACTTTTCAAACTCAGCTATTTCTATAAAGCAAAAAAGTCCTAGGTATATAGTATGTCCTGTGTCATTCTTATAAATTATTGGATTATTGTTGCTCAAGATTCCAAAGCTGAGTTTTTTGGGATTGTATACATCTTTTTTCCTTGGTCTTGGATTTTAGAATGTTCAGGGCACTGGAGAGAGATGAACTGGGATTAGATATCTTTCTCAAGGGCTCTAGGTGGGTAATATTATAAGTCTCGGCACCACCCTTACCATAGGACAGGTTCACAGTCAGCTTGGGACAGCGTAAGGAGGAGATTTGTTCCATATATCCAGAAGTTTCCAGTTTCCTTCAAGGAAACTGTAGCTGTGGGCCACTGTAACCAAGCATGTATATGGGAGGTGTTCAACACTACTGACTCTGGTTTTATTGCAAGGTTCCACAGACCCCAAGGATTAAAGTTTAAGAGTCTATGGCCCAAAAAGTAATCATCAATGCACATAAGATGGTATAAAGGAAAGGGTTCCTTGGAGTTATGGGTGTGGTTGAGTTCAGATATTGCAGCAAGGGACCATGGGAACTTGGAATCTCTGGGTTTCACTGGTCAGGCTACTGTTTAACTGACCATTAACTGGTTTCCATGGAACCTCAGAATATTGTTCCAGCCCAAAGCTCTCATCTCCCATGATTTCTCCCTCGCATTCATTGAATTCTAGGTTATTATTACATAAGTGGGATGCAACCTGCCCTAGGTATGGCTCATTCCCATGGAGATTCTGAATACATATGAAGGTGAGTCACCAGAGTAGGTATTTGGCCTAAAACCTTGAGCAAAACCACCCCATCTTTTTACCCAGGGGATCAGTTCAGCAGTTTTGAGTCCTCCTCCTATTCCTCTTCTGACAGTGGTGGTACATAAGTTATAGTCAAAACCCGAATATGCTCCATTGGACACTAAGAAGGAGGCTAAGCTCAAGAGAGTATAGCCATGAGGGCTGGCTCATCTCCTGCCTGGCTTCTCCTTATTCATACCCAACAGTTCTTCACGTCAGAGACCTTGGCTATCTTTGGAATGTTTGGGGTTCAAGGATGTTGTAACTTGTCAACAAGGTAGGGAGGTAAGAAGATCATAAAATTATTGAGTGGTTCATTATAGTGAGTTGTGAGGTGAAAGGAAATCCTCCTAGTGTCTTTAGAACAGGCAATGTAAATGTTCTACTTTACATAAGATGGCAATTAAATGCTAATATCCCTAAGGTTGCAATTATGAGGGCTATTATTAATTAAATATAGGTATTCATTTGTCCCAGTTAACTGTCAGGTATCATGGAGCAGGCTCACCCATCAGAGGCTTTGTCTTTTTGGAAAGAAATTTTAGGTCTGTGACTGGTTCAGCGTGGTAAGTCTCCTCTAACAGGAGTTTTCTTGCTTCACTCTAGTGTGGTGGACTCCCTGTAACTGAAGAGCAGAGTTAGTTGTGAGAATCACCAGACATGGTCCCTTTCATTTAGGTTATAAATGATCTTGTAGTCCTCCCTGAATTCAGATTCTTAAGTAAGTCCAGTCCCTGAGTTGGAAGGAATGGAGTATGAGGTTAGAGGGTGAAGGCAACTCTTGATTTTCATATGCCTCAAGGGCCAATGTAGATGGCATATCTTACTTTCTTTTTATCTCTGAGAAACTCCTGGTTATTGACCAGGCCAGGATTGGTTGAACATACATCATCTCATAGGGGTTCAGTTTGATCTCTCCTTTTAGAGCAATTATCATTCTTAATAGGGCCATGGGTAACAATGAAATCCATGGAAGACAGGTTTCTTGGCATAATTTGGTCAGTGTTTTTTTCAGGATATTTTTGTGGTGTGTTTTACCTTATCTGAAGATTGTGGTCTCCAGGAAGCAGGTAGGTGCCAACTTATTCCTAGGCCTAATAATATATGGCCATAGTGACAGACAACATAAAGGATTGACTGAGACAGTCCAAGTCCCAAATTTATTTCAATAAAACTTTTGCCATCTCATGTGTCATTTCAGTCTGAGAGGCAAAGTCTTCTATTCATCCAGAGAGGGTGTCAGTGAGGACTAGGAAAAACCTAAAGTTTACTGAAGCTCTGGGCATCACTGAAAAATCAATCTGCCAATCTACTCCTGGGTGTGTTCCTCCATACTGGACTAATTGGACTTCCCCTTTCTGGATCCCCACAGGGTGAATGTTAGGATTATTTAAGTAACATGCGGAATCGGACTTGACTATCTCTGTGATCAGTTCTTGGATATTTGGAACTGTCATAGTATTACAGAGACAATTATAAAGGGACTCTGGCCAACATTGTGCTGGAATGGGTTTTTCTAATAGCTCGTAAGACAATTGCCCTTGGGAAAACCAGCTATTCATGGGACTTACCAACCATCCTGGGTGGTCAGTGCTTTTAGTGTACCCACATTTGAAGACTTTTTCCCTTTATTTTTGGGAATAGACCAGGACATGTAAGGTGGGATGCAGAAGAAAAAGTAGAAGGAGGATCTGGAAGGTGGACTTTCCCAAAACTACCCGTTTGGACACGAGGTCAGTCTTATTAGTTCCTTTAATTATCTAGCATAATTTTTCTGATGACCATAGCAATAAATCACAGTCATCCAGATTGACATCTATCCTGCCTCTAACAATCAAAGGATAGTGGTTCCATGTTTAACCTGTTTGCTGTCAGAGGTCACCATACCCCTTTCTTTCCAAATAGCTCCATGTGTGTGCAGGATAAAGTATGCATACTTGGAATCAGTATAAACATGGAGGATTTTTCCTTTCTCCAAATCTGGCACCCAAGTAGTTTAGAGCAGTAAATTCTCTTCCTGTGAAGAATGACCTGGTGGGACAGAACAAGCTTCTATAATCTCAGTAGGGAGACTATGATATTCTGTTTTCCTCTGTCCCTCTCACATACAGCTATCTGATTGGTGATCTATTAGTCTTCTATATTTTCAATGGGCTCAGTTTTAAGGTCCGGCCTTCTGGAGTACACTTTCTTTATTACCTCTAAGCTATTATGAGGTAAGTGACCATCTTCAGATGGAAGAATGGTGGCCAAGCTGTTGGATACTTCAAGGTTATGTACAGGTTATCAATAAGCATCATTTGTAACTGGAGAGTTCTGCCTGGAGAAAGTCATTACACGCCCCCTTTCTTTTATGAGAGTCTAGGTATGGTGAGGGGTCCAGATGGTTAGGAGCTACCTAAAAGTTAAATTCTCTGTCTCTTTCCAGAGAAGGACTGTGACCACCACTGAGTGGATAGCCACTGATTCCAGCTGCTTAGAGAAGTAGGCTACTATCTGGATTAGTGGTCAACTTTTGAGTTAGCACTGATATGGTAATCTCTCTCCTCTCTTGAACATAAAGATGGAAGGGTCTTCTTAAGTCTAGTAGGGCTAATACCAGGTCCACCATGAGCTGAGTTTTAAGCTCTTGGAATGCTTTGTTACCTTCCATAATTCATTCAAAAGAGTTTGTGTCTTTCCTTCTTAATTGTTCATACAGGGGATAGGCAATGAGGCCAAAATGGGAATCCAGAGGTGACAGAACCACTGCTATCCCTAGAAACCCTCATAATTTCTCCCAGGTTCTTGGTGCCTATAGTTGGCATATTACCCGTTGTCCCCCTTCTAGGAGTAATCCCAGATAAGTAACATATCTCTATGAGATTTGTTCTTTTTCCTGAGAAAACTTATAAACCTTCTTTGCCTAGAAGTTAAGGACTAGTGTGGTATTATGATTTGATGTTTCTCTAGAAGGGCTGGTAATAAGAATACTGTCCACATACTGGAGGAGGTTTCTTGCTCAAGGATCAGGTCCTCCAAATCTTTGGATGAGATCTCTGCAATATTGTGGGAAAATTCTTGAACACTTGGAAAAATACAGTCTATGTTAGCTGCTTTTTTCTGCCTGTCTAAGGATCCTGCCATTTGAAAGCAAATTTCAAGACTGAGAGTATGTAGCTGGTGGGATTCGAAAAATGAATCCTTTAGGCCAAGGACTGAGTATGCTGTTCAATTTGGAGGAAGGGCAGACGGCAGGTTGTATGGGTTAGGTACCACTGGATGTGTGTCCTTGCGACCTCATTAACTGTCCTTAAATCTTGTATTAATTGATATTTTTCATTTGGTTTTTTTGAAATGGATGATGGGGATTTGTAAGGGGATTGACAGGGCTTGAACAGGCCCCAATTTAGTAAACCGTCTACAGCAGGTTTGACTCTTGAAAGGCCCTTTCCTGGATTAAGAGGTATTGTCTTCTATTTGGGTGGAGACACCCTGACTTAAGCTTAATAGCAACAGGGGGATTAGTCTTGTACCCTTTTACCTCCTGTGTTGCCCATACATGGGGGTCTACCCAAAGTAGGTTTGGTTTCCCAACTGGCTTTCGACCCATGGAGGTACAAAGGCCAGGGCTAGTAGGTGGCTTTTGTCTTCAGGACTTCAAAACTAACTTTCTCCTTTAAGTATATTGTTGCCCCCAGCTTATGTAACAAATCTCATCCCAATAGTGTACAGGGCAAGCAGGCATATAGAGGAAAGAATGTGCCCACACTAATCCATCTAAATCACATTTTAAATGTTCCTTAAAAGAACTTCTCTGTGATTTGCTTTCCACTACCATAATAGTACACTTAGTTTTGGTTAGATTTCCCTGTTGGGTGTTCAAGACCGCATAACTTGTCCCTATATTGACCAAAAAGTCAAACTTTTTGCCACTTACTTTTAGGGTAAGTCAAGGTTCCTACAGGGAAACTTGAGGGCAGCTTCAACAGTCTATCCCAGCTAGCTGTCCACATGTCTGGGTGGGTCTTACACTTGTTACAGCTGCAGCAGCTTTCTCTCTTTTTTTTTTTTTTTTGAGTTGGAGTCTCACTCTGTCACTCAGACTGGAGTGCAGTGGTCGTTCTCGGCCACTGCAGCCTCGACCTGCAGGGCTCCGGAGATCCTTCCGCCTCAGCCTTCCTAGTAGTTGGAACTACAGGCGTATGCTATCACACCAGCTAATTTTTTTGATTTTATTGCCCAGGCAGGTGTCGAACCCGCGGGCTCAGGCAATCCACTCACCTCAGCCTCCCAAAGCACTGGAATTACAGGCTGAGCCACCAAGCCCGGCTGCAGTTTCTAACAATTTCACTGGGGCTACTCCCTTTTCCAGTAACCCATTTCCCTGAATATGGTACACAGATTAGGGCTTAGCTTCTGGGACCTCCAAGATCCCCCTGATTGGAAGTTTGGGTGATTTACTGGAGTTGCAGGGTCTTTTCTTGGTCAGACTCATTGTCTTCAGGATGGGTACGTACCTTGGAGGCCAAGAGCCTAAATGTTGACTGTCTTCTCTGCTCTCTTATTTTCCTTGATGTTGGCCTCTGCATCTTGATTGTTGAACACCCAGAAGGCAGATTCCACCAACATGGAGAAAAGAGTTGTTGGCCTTATGTCTAGCTTTTGTAAATATTTTCTAATATATTAGTGCCTCTAATATAAAACAGAGGCACTATGGAATACAAAATGGGACTTTCAGACAGCCCCTTCTCCAACTGAATTGGGATCAGTACTAGTGAATACAGGAAGACATTCTCTCAACCTTTTCATGAAAGCTGATTGGTTCTCCTTTGGGCCCTGAGTATTCCCCTGGATTTTGTTTCATTTGATGAGCATTGTCCTCACTACTTGTATTTCTCTTAAAATAATGGTCCCCAAATGAGTGAGGTTTTGCTTTCCCCTCTCTATGATTCTGGTTTGGGGCACTATCACAGGCTAGTATATTATGTGTCCAGCATTATTACAATTTATTTTAACAGCTTTTCTCCTAACTTTGACAACAACCAAGGCCTTTTCTTCTCCTGAAGGGGAGCCATTGAGAAGAGTTTGTGTATCTGCCCAGGTGGGGTGGTGATTTTGAAAGAGTCCTCTGATTAATTGAGAAAACCTTCAGGGTCTTCTTTCAGTCTCTTTTAAGGGGTCCTTCCAATTGCATAAATCAGATTAGGAAAAGAAACATAAATGGTGACTAGATGGTTTCCATCTCCATTGTGTAATTCCCTGAGGAGGAAGAGTCCTGATCCTGTTATTTGGCTGACAGCTGGTGATCCCTGCAGATACTTGCAGATTTAGTGCCAGCAGTGGGCAAAAAAATAGCACAGGTTTGGAGGTGAAGGGCTGAGGTATGGAGGAGGAGCCGACGACTTGCTTAAGGAAGGGGCAGAAGCAGAGGATGAAGGAGTTAATGAATTTGAGGAAGAAGTGGGAGATGACTGTGGAAGGTGAGCAGTCAATCATAGACAAAGGAATGAGGCTAATGGGAGATTCTAAAACTGAAAGCAAAGGCTTGATCTTCTGGGTTACTGAAGGTCCCCCAGTGGGATCAAGATGGCACTTTATCTGCAATCTCATATTTTGGTAGAGGACCATGAAAAACTAGATCTAAGGCACTTCATTCCCTTTCTTGAATTTTTGACAATATAGGTCCAATTAGAGGAAAGTATTATAATGACTAGACCTGTTTTCAGGTCAAACCTCTCTGTCCACCAAATTATACTGGGGCTATGTGGCATTATAAAAGAAAATTAGCTGCTTCCTGGTCAGTGTGTAATACCTAAAAGTTTTCCAATGGTCAAGAACACATCTTAGTGGGGTACCCTCCAGAACCAATGTTTGCTTTCCCATACTCTAGATTTCTTATCTAAAATTTCTTTCCAACACCTCAAGGGGTTTCTCCAGGGTTTATGGAGACACAAATTCCACACAAACATCCCCAGATGAGGGAGAAGAACTGATACGTGAGAAATATACACCACTTAGATATCTTAATTGTAATAAAATAGTGATATAATCACTAAGATACCAGAGTACATAGCCAAAAATTGCCTCAGATGTGGGGGCATTTTTAGGAGATATGAACATCTTCACAGGCACAATAGAATTCTGGCACTTCTATCACCAAGAAGCTTCTCTTCATGACTCTTTCAACTTAACATTTGACACTAACTACCATTCCTTAATTACACAGACATTCTTGACTTCAGGGGCACCACATTTTTTATATTTCTTAACATAAGTTTGAATTTTTTTCAAATTTTGCTTCCCTGGTTTTTCTAACTTTGTCTCTAATTATATTGATAACCCCTATGAACTGTTCACAGTTTCTTCTTGTAGTTACTCAACATATATTTATTAAGCTGCCATTATGTGTCTGAAATTGCTTAAGGCAGAAATATAAACAAAATACACATCATCCATATTGTTATGCATGCAGTTGACATTCTAATGGAGAAAAACTAACAAAAAGTAAATTTATACTAAGTCAATATCATAGGTTGACTTGTGTCCCCTTATTCTTCTTAAATTATGTTTCTCATCTGGATACCTGGTATCTGTGAATGTGATCTTATTTAGAGAAGGGGTCTTTGCAAATGTAATTAAGTTTAAAATCTTTAGAGGAGATCGTCCTGGATTTTTTTTTCTTTTTTTGAGGGGAAGGAAGCTCTAAATCCAGTGATGTTTGTCTTTATAAAAAGATGGGAAAACATAGAATTACAGAAAGGACACATTAAAATGACAGAGAAAGAAGTTGTGTAGTCCAATGCCAGTGGTGGCCAACAGCCACCAGAAGCTAAGAGATAGGCATGAACACATTCTCTCTCATAGCCTCCAGAGGAAACTTCTTCTGACAACAACTTGATTTGGGACTTCTGGTCTCCAGAATTATGAAAGAATAATTATCTGTTCATTCAAACTGCCATGCTAGGGGTAATTTGCTACAGGAACTCTAGAAAACTGATAAGTCAAGATGTTGAGATGTACTATTGAATAAAATGGAGAAAGTTTTAAGGATTGTGAAGATATGGTAAAAATTTGCCAATTTAACTATGTGAATGTAGGACATTTGGTGACTATCTGACAGATGTAAAGAATTAAACCATGTAGAAATCAAGCAGAAGACATGTTCTTATGTATGTATGTATGTATTTAGTCAATGGTTCTAAGGTTGAGAAACCCTGATTTTTTTTTTATTTAGGCATTTTCAAATGCAAAAAAAGGAGTCAGCGCATGACTAAGCATTACAGAAACAGTAAGGAAGGCAAGGTGAGTGAGCCAGTGTGAGTGTTGACAGACAGAGATAAGTAGCATAACTTGAGGTTGCTTCATAAAGCGTCTTGTAGGTAATTTATATAAAATGAGATCTAGGTTTTTGGATGCTAATTCACAGAGAGGTGAATGTGTTACCAAATTAGGTACTTGGTTGAGAATACTTTGGTTTGAAGGAGGTAAATACAGCAGTAGAGAACATAGTTAACAGGTTATTACACTCATCTAAGTAGAAATAATAGTTCCTTGGGTAGGATGATGTGACCAATATATTAGTAGTGAAGATGATGAGAAGGGGTCAATTTTGAGATATACTTTAAAAGTAGAACCAAAAAGAGCTCCTAACAGATTGACTATAAAATGTGATAAAACAGAGTCAAAAATAATCTCTATTTGTGGTCACATTAACTGGAAGAATAGAGTTATCATTTAATGAAGGGGGAAGAAATCAGAAGTTTGTTTGGAGAGAACTGGCAATCTATTTTAAGTAAGTTAAGATTGAATCAGGCAGCTCTTCATTCCTCATTCCATGTACTATTCTTTCAACATCATTTCAACCAGTGCATCTTCAGATCTGGGATTTCTCTGCTATCTGATGTTCAGAAAGATAATCATATGTTCCAAAAAAATCAGCCATTTTCTTCTCTACCATCCAAATATATTACATATCCTTATTTCTTCCTTTGGCTGATAGCATTGCCATTTATCTAGTTTCTCAGATTATACACTCTGGCACTATCCACGCTAGTTAATTTTATGTGTCAACTTGACTGGATTATGTGGTTTCTAGATATTGGCTAAATATTATTTCTGGATATATCTGTGAGAGTGCATCAATTTAGCATCTAAATTGATAGTCTCTGGGTAAAGCAAATTGACATTATCTGTTGAGGGATCAAACAGAACAAAAATGTGGAAGGAAAATTCTTTCTTTCTTTTTCTGCCTGATTAATTGGACAGGGAATTTAGTCTTTTCCTGTCTTTCAACTAAGACACCATTGGTACTCCTGATTCTCAGGCCTTTGACTGTTATTTATACGATTGGTTCTCTGATTGTCAGGACATTAAACTTGGACTAGAACTTACATCATCAGTTCTTCAGATTCTCAAGCCTTCAGAGTAAGGATATGTTCTACAGTTTGCAAATGACTGATCATGGGGCATCTCAGCCTCCATAATTGGATAAGCCTATTGCATATAATAAAAGATATTTCAAAACACAAAGGTGGAGACAAAGGGCATTTCTTATACCATCTCTGTTGGCAAACTTTGAGCCATATTTAAGAATAAGCAAAAGCAAAACAAAACAAAGTAGATGTTGTCAGTGAAAAAGGCAGAGTAAGAAACTACAAATGTCTCTCTCTCTATAGAAGCAATGAAATAATAGCAAAATCTGCCAAAATCAACATTTTTGGAATTCCAGAACTAGCCAAAACTTGCAGCATTCCGGAAAACACTTATTTTTTTTTAAAAAGATGTAATCTCTGCAAGAACAGTAATACCTATGCGACTTTAACTATTTTTTTTTTTTTTGAGTTGGAGTCTTACTCTATCGCCCAGACTGGAGTGCAGTGGCTGCTCCCAGCCACCGCAGCCTCGACCTCCAGCGATCCTTCCACCTCAGCCTTCCAAGTAGCCGGAATTACAGGCGCACGCTACCACGCCCAGCTGATTTTTTGATTTATTGTAGAGATGAGGTCTCGCCAAGTTGCCCAGGAGGGTCTCGAACCCGTGGGCTCAGGCAATCCACTCACCTCAGCCTCCCAAAGCTGTGGGATTACAGACTGAGCCACCCAGCCCTGCCACTTTAACTATTTGAACTACACTAATCCCTCTCCCAGCTTAGCGGTAGACTTGAAAATAACAGAAAATTTTCTGTTATCATCAGTGGAAGGAGCAGAATGAGCTTCATTTTTGAATAATTGTCCTTATTTGATCTGTCTAGTGACTTTCAGGAAATTTCACTCATTTGCTTCATTTTATCTTTATTTGACAAAATTCAGAATTCACCCTAAAGTCATTTTCTGGGGGAGAAGGAGAGAGGCATTTGTTAAATGCATTTGCAGGTGAATGGTTTAGATATGAAGGCAGAGGATATCGACTGTGGCAAACAATAGACTAACTAAAAAGCTTGGGAGAAGAGACTGAAGAATAAGATGCTTTGGGAAATAAGAATTTTTTTCAAAGTACTTATTTCTATTTCTAACATACTTCTGGTAATCTAGTAGATGATGTACATACCCAATGCCGTCTGCATGTTGAGGAAAAACATAAGAAGGAAAACAAAATTCAATAACATCTGGCTGATCTTGAGGCACTGTGTGAACAGAAATATGATTAACTTAGAGTTATAACTACTTGTCCGTGTTTTTTTAAAAGGTGTGCCCCAACACATACAGAATTATCTGGAAAGACTGGAAAATTTTTAGTCATGTGAGAAAATCTCAGTCTAATCATTAATCAACCAATAAGCTTTAGTGTCCACACATGACAAAATATACAGACATACAAAATTAGTTCAAAAAAGGAGTTAAGAATACAAAAAATAGAAACATGCACAAGAAAAAAATCCTGAGGAAGAATTTCATTTCCAAATTTGCCACATTATAATACTCAAAATGTACATTTTCAAGATAAAATTATGAGGCATGTAAAGAAACAAGAACATATGGCCCATGTACAAGGAAAAAACAACCAATAGGAAATTCATCTCAGGAAGCCCAGATCTTAAAGTAGATTAAGATTTTTAATACTCTATTTTAAATAAGCTAATGGAATCCATGTCTAAAGAACTCTATAAGTGCATGACTGTATATAAAACATAAATCTTAAAATGCTACACTTAAATTTATGTGTGCATGCATGCACATGTGGGCATACATGCGCATGCATGCGTACACACACACACACACACACACACACTATCTGCAAAGTAGATATTTTTCATCTCATTCTAATTTAATTCTTAATACTGTTTCTCATTCAATATCATAGATTTCAGTCTATTTACTTAAATATAAGTGAGAAAATACTCCCAACACACAGGTCAGGGTATAGCCAATATAATACATACCAGATTTTTAGGGTCCCAGAACAATGTTCTGCCAATAATATCACAGTGCTTCTTGTGACTTGTATATGTTATCGCCAATCCTAGCTGCTACAGAACAATTTTTAATTCTCCAATTCATTTCTACTTGTGCTTTTCTGAAAATATCATACTACAGCAGAATTTTGGTGCTGACAACTTAGAGACTATCTCAACTTCCTTTGACCTTCTATGGTTTCACTGAGATCATTCAGCTATCAAACTGGATTCCTAAGGTAAAATATCCTTCCTATTGTTGTTTTATATTTTTAACAATCTAAGTCTCAATAACTTTTTAATTATCACTATATTAACTCACTATTTTATGGATTACATTTGTCAATACTGCATATTCTATAGTTGCAAACATATTATCAATCCACATTGCTATAATATTGTAAGCTTGAATTATGTATGATATAATTAATAAGTAACAACTTTAATACTCAGTGGTGGAATCAATACAAAGAGATAGAGACCCCACTAACACTTTGAAAAGAAAAATAAATTCATATATAGTATTTTAGATTACCATATTTTAGAATTTTCTCTGGAATAGTTTGAAAAGTAGGCTTTATAAATGTTGCATATGTCTCAAGTTATTCCCATTTGCCAAGATGAATAGCACCCAGCAGCAACAAAGTAAGATTCATCACCTAAATTTCATGGAACTATAATTTCTATAAAAGATTAAATACTGTAAAACAAAAATTCTAAAACTTAGACTTTTTTGTTTCAATGGGGAAATTTGTCTTTCTTTGTTATGCATTTTTTTGTTTTAATTTCATTTGATATTTTAAAGGAAGAGTTTACATTCACTTCTGAAGAAATTACTTTTCCACACATTGGATGTACAGGTTTTCTTTTCTGAATAACAAAAAACTCTTAAATTATTACTGTTACTTAGTTATACACTGGGATGAAATTTTCTCATAGGTATCCAAGGTGAGAGATGAACATTTTCTATTTGTTCTTTAAGTCGCAAAAGCATAAGAGAGGATACACCAATATCATTTTATTGATATTTTCATTGGTTTTCTATCCATAAATTTGCCTACTTAGTAATTTTAGAATGTACACTGCATCTAATCTCCAGAGAAAATTTTGAAGATTAAATGTACATTTAATTAAAATGTACTGGATAGCATAATACTATTAATTATATAGGTGGTATACATTAGATGTTACCTTTCTATTAATGTATGAAAATGTTCATGATATATATAATAAATAAAAACTTTATGTCAATCAAAACCTAACTTGCTGAAGTTAATTTTCCTTATGTTTAATACTGTTTTGCCTATAACTTTCAGGTAATATTTTAAAGGAAACTGCACAAGTACCAAACAATAGTAAGCTAATATTTTCTTAACTCATGACTGTTTTTTTCTCACAGTAATCAACAGTAAATGTCACTATTATATTATGCTACAAGTGCGTATTTGTATATAAAGATAGCATAATTTTATGAAATTGATTAGGCAAAGTTTGAATTCTATATGCACTGAAAGTTCAAAAGTATTAGCTGAGTTAAATATTGAACATTCTAGACAGGAAATAATAGAAGAAAATGATGAAAAGAGAGTGTTCCAACTTTAACAAGGAACTAAGACTTCAGACAGGACCTATTTTTTTTTTTAATCTTGGACTAGAGAAGCTGTGAATTCTAGTGTACCAATGCAGAGATCAGTTGTTAAGTTGTCATTATCTCAGGTCTTTGCCTATATTCCAATCTTATGCAAGAACACAAGTCTATTATCAATACTTACACTATAGATTTGGCAAGTCCCAATATATCCCCCTTGAACAAATCAACTTATAAACCTTGTGATGACATGCTCACCTTTCATCAAGGTTCCTGTCTTCTCCACATTTCCCACCAGATGTAATTTCAGGGTCATGTTTGAGTCTACATTAATAGTTTTAGTCTAAATATATCAATTGTCTGCAAATTTATTTCTCTGTTAATTTTTTAAAGTGGGTAATAGATTCACTGCAAACAAGATAAGTGATAAAATAGTACCAATGTCCGCTAAAAATATCAACAAAACAACAACTTAACAAAACAGAAAAGATGATAAGGCAAACCTGGCTTTTTCAGTTGCAGCCATATGACTAGATAAGTTACTTATTTACTCTAAACCTCATTTTTCTTATCTGGGAAAATATGGAGAGGGGTTATTTGTACATTTTTGAAAGTTTGCTGTGATATTAAATTAGACAATAACACACACAATGAGTATTTTCTAAAGGTATTTATTTAAAAATGTATATAAATCAGAAACATATGGAAAAAGTGTAGGATTTTTCTGTATTTCTATGTCTGTTTTATTCTATGAAGGAATTCCTAATGTGTATTTTCCTCATAGTATGTGGTCCAGCATATACTGCTGAGTAGGGAGGAAATCTTTTATGGCTACATTAACATCATGTGGCCAGTAAGGGTTATTTTGTTCACTCTGGAGTCATAATTTATTGCACAGCTTTTTATTAGTTTGAAGGAGTCAATACCAGCATTCCCTCAGCACTAATATGGCCAGGCTTATTGTTGGAAAACTGCTATGAAGTTCTCAGTGAATAATATTCTATAAACATAATTTGATGATGGTTTAATAGCAAAGGGTTGGTAATAATTATGCTTTCCAATGTGCTGAGTAGAAATGCTCTTTAATGTCTTGAGCTCTTGAGGTCTTAACTCTGCAAGATGACTCTTGCTCAATATCTGGCAATGAGTTGCCAGGAAGTTAACTTATATTTTCTATTTGTGTGTGTATGTATTTTCCAAACATTGAAACATCTTGTCTTATTTCTACTTGATGCAGCGGTCTCACTATCTAATTACATGCTTTTCAGGGTTGAATATGACAGCAACTTCAATAGACACAACAGTGATAGTAGATAATTTCCTGTGACTTTTTTTGCCAGCCATTAAAATAGAAACTATCCAAAAATAAAATGGAAGAAAATGTATTGTTCCTTGGTAAACAAAACTTCTAGGACCTCAACTAACAAAGAAAGTTGTTGAATCCAATAATAATTAAATCCTTATATTTATTTTCTTTACTCCCTTAGCACAAAGGCCTGATTTTATGAATACAGCATGGTAGTAAGTCCATATTTTATTCATATATTAATGCAGTATTTTGTCTGATATAAATTTGAAAACTGTTGAAAAATAGGAAAAATAGATTAGACTTTCATGGACTTATATTAATCATTAAGACCTTTTTATAAGGCAAATTTGAGATCAGCAAAGGCAGGCGGGGAACATTTCCATGATGCTAGGAAATTAAGTAGAATTTTTAAAACAAGGTACTATCATTTCTCCTTACTCCTTGCTTAAACAACATGGAAAAGAATGTTGATCCATAGACTAATAAGCATTTTTTTAAAAAATTTCAACTGGTTTAGCATAGCCTACACATAAAATTTTTTTAAAAGTACATTATCAAGCTTCTTGGTTCTGTAAAAAAAACTATGTCATTTCTCTTTGACTCCAAAAAAACCCGACATTTATTTTTAAAAGTGTATTTATTCTTACATGTTTAAACTTCAGTCACCTTTCAAGTACTGTCCGTTTGATGCAATACACCTATAGAGACATTTTTTCCACTGTCAAAACAGTTTTTGAACTTGCCAATGCCGATGCCTCTTAGTGCTTCTGCTGTTTTTTGTTTCATCTCTTCCACGCTGGCAAAACGTTTCTCTTTGTGGACTTTCTACACCTGGAAAAAAAAAAAAAAGCTGCTCAGGGTGAGGTGGGGTGAATAAAGAGGGTGGAGCACAGGGGTCATGCCATCTTGGGTCAAAAACTGCTGAACATTCAGCCCAGTGTAGCCAGGTGCGTTGATAAATCCCCCATCAAAAAATCAGCAAAAGTGTTGAAAGAACCTCCCCCCCAAAAAAAGTTCACTGAAGCCAAACGCAGCCTCTCAAAACAACATGAGCTGGTACACTGATGCTGGTGGCTTCCTACAACACTTACTTAGTAGGGAAGCTTGTGCTACAAGTGGTCCGCCCTCCAAAATATAATTCAGTTTTCTCTTTTTCTTCTCATACTTTCTTATAATCTGATCCTTATTGACGGAAATTGAAAGCTTTTACTGTTCAAAGTAAAAGAAAAAAGTAACTTAGAAAGAAATTAATTTTATTGAATTGAGGGAAAAATTAGAAAATATGACTAATAAAACTCTTCATAATTTGGGAGAAAATTCATTATATAAGAATTCACTTTTACTCATTAAGATTCTAGAATAATTTAAAAAATAAGCTGTTCGTGTAAAATATTTTTAAAACCTAGCTACTGAAGTCACAAAACTAACTATTTATAAAATCTGATGCTTAATATTACTTTGGAACTCTAAGAAAAAGTCTTAAACTTTAAAATTTTATTTTCCTATCTCTATATGCACACATATATTTAAAATGTTACATTAATATGCATTTATATGCATGCATATATGTAAAATTAATGTAACAATTTAAATTTAAATGCCTTTAATCACTTTATTGTACATCACTCAGTTAATTATTCTCATAAAACTATGTGAGATTAACAGGATAATTTTTATAGATAAAGAAATTGATATTCAGAGAAGTTGTGATTTTGTCATTTTATTTATTTTATAGAATACTTAGAAATAGACTTACAAAATAACACAAAGCAATCTCGACTCACCACTGATACAACCAAGTATTACACTTGTGCTCTTCCCAACCCCAAGCCATTCCTTCCTCTCCAGACAACTATTATCACAAATGTGGTATTTTTAAATATATGCTTTTCTTTGTACTATTTACATATGCAATCTAAAGCAAAATGCCACATTATTTATATATATATACTATATGTTATTAATATACATTAATTTAGCATTATATAAATGATACAAACACTGTATTTCTTTTTTCAACTTGATTTTGCTTAATATTATGTTCTTGCTACTTATCTATAGTCATGCACACTGTTATTTGAGGTATTGATTATATCTATTCTATGCTATTAAACTGATGAATATACACCAATATATTTAACTTTTCTCCTCCCCTTGAACTTTAGTGGGTTTTTTTCTTTTTTTTTTTTTTGAGTTGGATTCTCACTCTCGCCCAGACTGGAGTGCAGTGGCCGCTCCCGGCCACCGCAGCCTCAACCTGCTGGGCTCTGGCGATCCTTCCACCTCAGCCTTCCAAGTAGCTGGAACTACATGCATGCACTACCATGCCTGGCTACTTTTTTTTTTATTCATCGTAGAGATGAGGTCTCGCCAAGTTGCCCAGGCGGGTCTCGAACTTGAGGGCTCAGGCAATCCATCACCTCAGCCTCCCAAGACACGAGATTACAGGCTGAGCCACCGTGCCCGGCTGGTTTTTTCTTTTTTAAGCCATGGAAAATAATGTGTGTGTGTGTGTGTGTGTGTGTGTGTGTGTGTGTGTGTGTGTGTGTATGTATTACATGCAAATAGGAGAGTTTCTTTAGCAATTGCATTGTTTGATGGTAGGCATGTGCATTTTTAGCTACATTACAAAATTCCACTTCAAAGCAGTTTATTTATATATGCTCCCACAACAATGTATATGGAGTCACTGACAATTCCACATTGAACCTCTCTGTTCCCAAAAACTTAAGATGGAATCTGATGAATACTTGAATGGAGCTCAGTTCATTTTTCACAATGCTTCATAAATATAACTCAGATTCATTTAAATATTAGCATAACATTTTGCATTGAAGAAACAGCTTTTATACATTTGCCTCTTTAAAAACTTTACCTTAATAATTCTGCTTACATTATTAAATTACATAATAAATCATCTCTTCGGTCAGACTTGGTGGCTCAGCCTATAATCCTGGTGCTTTAGGAGGCCAGGGTGAGTGGATTGCCTGAACCCGTGGGTTCGAGACCCACCTGGGCAACTTGGTAAGACTCCATCTCTAAAATAAATCAAAAATTAGCTGGGCGTGGTAGCGCATGCCTGTAGTTTCAGCTACTTGGCAAGCTGAAACGAAAGGATCCCGGAGCCCAGCAAGTCGAGGCTGCGGTGGATGGGAGCGGCCACTGCACTCTAGTCTGAGTGACAGAGTGAGACTCCGACTCAAAAAAATAAAAAATAAAAAATAAATAAATAAATAAATAATCTCTTCATAATCAGTAAAAGAAAAAGTTCAACATAACCAATTTACAAGAATAAAGTATTCTGAAATAGTTGGATGAGATTAAGTTTTTATTTGGATATACTTTTATGAGCTTCTTACAAGTCAATCTATTCATTTAGTAAAATGAATACTTTTGCAATAGACAAAAAGTGTAACATACAAATATGAGTAACTATTGTCTTGGCCTCCTTGAGTACATTATTTATTGAGTATCTTAATTTCTATAATCTGTTAAGATGTTGCATTATTAATCTATCAACACCAGCATTTAGAACACCACCTAGTATGTGATATGTGCTTAGTAACATGGAATAAACAAATAAATAAATGAAAGGAATATGTAAATAAGTGAAAACTGGTAATAATAAGCTAGGATGCAAATCAATCTCCTTGGAGAATGAAACAAAAATTCAAATTTACATATTAAATTGATGAAGTAAAAATAGTGTTTTAACTTCAACATGTAAAAAGCACAAGTATTATCACACACATTCTTAAAACCACAAAAGGTAGAACAAATTTTTAAAAATCACTTACTTTCTTAAAGCTAGTAGAGAGTGAGATTGTGGGGTAAACTTTCAGCCTGAAATCCAAAGAACCAATTTAACCAAGAGTCACAGCCCAGATCTTCTTACCTGGAGCAGAAGACCTATGAATCATAAGCTGGTAGGAATATTTACATAATTTTAATAAATGACTGGATGCTGAGTGTGGAGTAACAAGAGAATGAGAAACTCCTGGGGTCATAATCATAAACAAACTACAGCATTTTTATGGGTTTTACCTCCACAAACTCTATCAGATTCTTAAAGTGATGATTCAAGAAAAATGCCCTTGTGGCTCTGTCAGGAGGAAAGGAGGAACAATTATTGTGAAATATGTTTAGAGTCATGTACATTAAAAAGGAATACTCTCCAGGGGAAAGGTCTTTACTTATCACACTTTTTTTTTTTTTTGAGTTGGAGTCTCACTCCATCGCCCAGACTGGAGTGCAGTAGCCGCTCCAGACCACCACAGCCTCGACCTGCTGGGCTCCGGCGATCCTTCCGCCTCAGCCTTCCTAGTAGCCAGAATAACAGGCATGCGCTACCACGCCCAGGTGATTTTTTGATTTATTGTAGAGATGAGGTCTCGCTGCCCAGGCGGGTCTCGAACCCACGGGCTCAGGCAATCCACTCACCTCATCCTCCCAAAGGCGCGGGACTACAGGCTGAGCCACCGAGCCCGACTTTACTTATCACACTTTTAAGGAAGGCATTCCTTCCATTGCAGCACACTCTAGCTTCTCTGTCTCACAGAGACATAGAAGGTTGAATATCCTTTTTCTGAAATTCTTGCAACCAGAAGTACTGTGGATATGAATTTTTTTTTAATTTTTAATTTTCAGATGAAAGATACTCAACTTGTATACCACTGGAACAACACTTGTGGAATTTATGACCAAGAGTAACAGACCACTAAAAGACTGAGATTTGATTATAAGACTGTAGAATGCCCCCACCCAACATCTAACCACCACACCAATAGAGGTCATGTTACCGACAAAAAGAAACTGAATACTCATCAGTAGATTTGGTCTGAAACAAATACTAAAAAAATTCTTTTGAGAGAAGGAAAATGGTTTAGCCAGAAATTTGTCTCTACATAAAGAAAGGAAAAGTGTCAGAAAAAATAAATAAAGGTAGCACTTAATATTCTCTTTCCCCTACTTTTAATTGCTCTAAAAATAACTTTAAATCAATAATACTAGCAATATATTGGGTGTTTACAGCAGGTGCATAAGAGAGTGAATAAAGCATTTTCACAAGGGTTCTAGCTTAAATACTTGCAAGCTGTGGATATTTTCTGAGAATACTTTAAAAAGATCAAAGTTTAAAAATAGAAGAAAACAATAAATCAAAAAGAAATTTGAAGCTTCTGGCATCTTCATACATAGCAAACACTAAACTCCTAGCCAAGTTGACATAAATTCTAACACTAAAGGCTTACATACGTTTGTACGTTTGGCTCAATACAGGTCTGATTTTCAACAACAGAATACAGAGTATGCTGAAGGGCAAGTTAAACATAATCTGAAAAGACAAAGCATCTTAACCAGAATCAGATATGACACAGATAGCAAATTAGCAGACAGTGAATTTATAATAACTACAATTAATGTGTTACATAGATCTAATGGAGAAAGTAGATAGCATGCTTGAAGAAATATATAAAGGAATGCTAGAAATGTAAAATTTCATAGCAGAAATGAAGAATACCTTCAGAAGATTCATCAGTAGGTTGCACTTGGCTAAGGAAAATCACTAAGATGGAAAACTAGGTGAACAAAAACTTTCCAAATTTAAATACAAAGAGAACAATGAATATTAATGAAAAAGAACATCAAAGAACTGTAGAACTATTTCAAAAAGCATGAAATATACCTGGTTAGAATGCCAGAAAAAGAAGAATGGAGAAGAAACAATTGAAGTAATAATGGTCAAGAACTTCCGAAATCAATGACTGGGGAAAAAACAAAACAAAACAAACAAACAAAAAACAGATTCAGAAAACTGAGAACACCAAGCAGAAAAAAAGCAAATAAACAAAAACCAAAGAACAACAACAACAAGGAATACTAAGCTAGGCATGCAATTTCCATTATTTAAGAAACCAAAAACCAGATAAAACTTTGAAAAAGCTAGAGGTTGGGGCAAGAGAATAATACTTTACCTTTAGAAGATAAATAATAAGAATTTTAGTAGACTTGTCAGAAATCCTACAAGCAGAATATAATTGTATAAAATATTTAAGACATTGAAAGAAAAAAATAACCACCAATCCAGAATTCTATATTCAGTGAAATTATCTTCAGAAAAGAAGGAGAAATAACAACTTTCTCAGACAAAAAGAAACTGAATACTCATCAGCAGATCTGCTCTGAAACAAATACTAAAAAAATTCTTTTGAGGAATGAAAATGGTTTAGCCAGAAATTTGACTCTACATAAAGAAAGGAAAAGTGTCAGAAAAAAATAAATGAAGGTAGCACTTAATATTCTCTTTTCCCTACTTTTAATTGCTCTAACAATAACTTTAAATCAATAATACTAGCAATATATTGGGTGTTTATAGCAGGTGCATAAGTGAGTGAATAAAGCATTTTCACAAAGGTTGGGAGGAGGAATTGGGAATGCTCTATTATCAAGTACTGTCACTACAGGAAGTAGCATGGAATTATATGAAGGTTGGTGTATTAGTTAAAAATATGGGCTAAGTTCAGCGACTCATGCCTGTAATTTCAGCACTTTGGGAAGCTGAGAAGGGAAGATCACTTGAGCCCAGGAGTTCAAGACCAGCCTTGGCAACATAGCAAGACCTCATTTGTACAATCAAACAAAGAAAAAAAAATCACAAAAATTAGCCAGGAGTAGTGGCATTAAGTGTTGTTCCAGCTACTCAAGAGGCTAACCTGAAAGGATCACCTGAGCTCAGGACATCATGGTTGCAGTAAACCATAATCATGCCACTGCACTTCAACCTGAGTGAGACCCTGATTCAAAAAATAAAATAAGGCCAGGCATGGTGGCTCAGCCTGCAATCCCAGCACTTTGGGAAGCTGAGGCGAGAGTATTGCCTGAGCTTGGGGATTCGTGACTAGCCTGGGTAACTTGGTGAGACCTCTTCTCTACAATAAATCACAAAAACTAGCTGGTCATGGTGGCATGCAACTGTTGTTCCCGCTGCTACTTGAAAGGCTGAGGTGGAAGAATCACCTAAGCCCAGCAAGTCAAGGCTGCAGTGGCTGGGAGCAGCCACTGCACTCCAGTATGGAGGACAGAGTAAGAGTCCAACTCGAAAAAATAAATAAAATAAAAGGGCCACCTGTATTAAATTCACTGTGAATATAAAAACTTGTATTTCTTTTTAAATGGATTTGAAGTAAAGGAATAGAAAATAAGTATATTTTAAACTTATAAAAAAGGAGGAATAGTTATATTAATTTTGAACAGTTAGATTTTCAAACAAGTAAAATTATCAAGACTAAAGAAAAGTATTTAAGAATTATAAAATGGTCTATTCTTCAAGAAGACATAATTCTAAATGTGTTTGCACCTGAAAACAGAGCATTTGTATATGTGAAACATAAACTGATAGAACTGAAATAGAAAAATCTGCAACTTTACTTTGGAGACTTCAACACCTCTCTTTCAGTAGTTGCTATCCTAAGCATAAAAAAGCATAAAAAAGCATTAGTTGATTGAACAGCATGATCAAATTGACATGTATAGAACACTTTCAACAACAGCAGAATACACATGCTTCTTCAACTCACATAAAATAACCACCAGGATAGGACCATATTCTGTGCCATATATCACATGGAGAAGACCTTCATTTATGCAAATTCTAAAAACTATTTAGGAGGTCAGAGGATCCCAGGATAAAATGCAGAATGTGACATAACAATCTAACTGCATTACAAATATATGAAACATACTCATTGAAAGGTGGAGGGGAAAAGTGCTGACCCAGATACTGTACAAACAAGTATTTACACCCTGGTCCTCTTCACATTATCCTGTAAGAATTTGGACTTTGGTTACTGCTATTGCTATGACTAATAAACTGTCCTTTGTCTCTAACTCAGAAGATTTATGTATTCTGCTAACAATCATGAAACTGTAGAAGATTAATTAGTTAGCTAAGAAATAGGAAAATATTTCATACACTTAAGATTTTTCATATGCATACTTAGAAAAATGTCATTATAAGTTTAGCTGACTTGAACTTATATCAATACATTATAGTTTTAGAAAAGAACTTGAGCATCTACTGTGGGTTCCATCCAGTAGTTCCTGTGAGTTAGGTTCAACTAACTTAAACTTCAACTAGTGTTATTAAGGATCGTAGTAGTAGACTGGTAAATACCATTTGTTGATTAGGTCCTAATAGTTGTCTTAGTTCTCTATCACCCTAACAAATCACCACATATTGTTCTGCTTCAAACAACACAGTTTTTTAATTTCAAAGTTCTACATGTCAGAAGCCCTGTAGGAGCATCTTATTTCTTTGTTCAGGGACCCACATGGCCAAAATCAACCTGCTGACCAGCTTGAGCTACCTGGAGGAATTAGGCAGTGTTCACTTTCAGGTCATTGGCAGACCTGTTTCCCTCATGGTTGTTGGCTGAGGGTTACTCTCAACATCTAGAGGCTGCCCATCTTTTCCTATCTGTGGTCTTCTTTCTTTAAATTAAAAGCCAGCAATAGGTGATTGAATCCTTCTCATAAATTTCTCAGAGATTTATTTCTCTCAGAGGCTTATTTCTTCTAATCATTCTATTACATGTCTTTGATGAACAATTCTGCCTTTCTCTTTTTAATTCAAGGGTCTCTGTTATTACACTGAGCCACTTCAATAAATGAGGCCAATTTTTTCTACCTAGAAGTCAAATATTTAGCCACCTTGATTCTACCTACAAACTCCCTTTGCCGTGCACATACCATATTCATATATGTAACACAATGGGGTAGAGATCGTGGGGGCCACAATTCTGTCTGTCACACTCTGGCATGAAGCACAGGCCTAATCTCTAGGCTTAAAATGTATTGGAATCTTGGAAATTATCTATAGATGAAACATAAAGCTAAGTTCAGCTTGGGTAAAGAGATCTAAGAAGAGATGACTAAGAAACAGGATTATTTAATCTGGAGAGGAGGATAAGATATTAGCCCTTTGGTATGTAGCGTTATCACACACATATAATACGGAACATATGCTCTCCATTAATGGCAAAACCAGAGATATTTTATGCTATTGCATGAGAGATTTAGACTTAGGATATATATTAAAAAGTTATTAAAAGTTATTAAATATTAGTATGGGTTATTGGGTGATACAGTCTGGGAACTTCTGAGGAAAGGACTAGCTACTTGTCTTCCAGGATGACACTGACGGCAGTTTCCACAACAATTGGCAATAGTTTAAATTTTCTACCAAAGTTAGGATTTTAGAGGTTAATCAAAGCTTATCAATCAATAGAAAAAATTGATGATTTTTTCTTTTACAAAAATTATTAACAGTAATTTCTTAACACTCACATATTTATATAAAATAATTCAGGAAAAAAAGTTGTTCTGGAAGGTGATGTCTACAAGATGGCACAACAGAAAGCCTTGTACTCTCCTTTCCCCCCATAGGCACACCAATTCAACAATAATACATAGAAAATTTATCTCTATTAGAAATCAAGAAACTTATTAGAAGGCTCATGAAAGTAGGAGAGCGTGAAACCAGTCACACTGAAACTGGTGGGAAAATTTGGGACAAATTTTCCAAAATCCCTATGCCCAGAACAGTATCATACAATCAGAAGGAAAGTCCTAACTTTAGATTCCCCATGGGGTGGAAAAGAGTTGAACTCACATCCAACAATTCCATTTTTCAGAGCCTCTTTGAGGGTCTGGCTTCTTTTGTGGCTCGGAGTGCAAACAGAACCTGACATACACCAGATACCTGGGAGCCACTGACAACTAAGTAGTTTAGACTAATGTGCAAGTACTCACCATAACCTCTCTTTCTGAGTCAGTGCAGTGGATGGGGGAAAAAATCACATATTTCAGCTTCTCTCTGGACTAGGGAAGGGTTGTGCCATGTATTTCCAACTTTTCCAGGGGTTTCCTGAGGAACTCTTTTTGTCCTACCTATCTGAAAGTGCTGGATGGAACCCAAAACACTCTGGATGTTTTAGAACCTCGAGAAAAAGAAGACAGTTTCAGCTAGCATGGACTTTAAGGCATCACGGATGTGTGGCAGAGCTGATTGGTGAGTGTGGTTTAGCCTGTAATCCCGCGCCTTTGGGAGGCTGAGGTGAGTGGATTGCCTGAGCCTGCGGGTTCGAGACCCGCCTGGGCAGGCGAGACCTCGTCTCTATAATAAAATCAAAAAATTAGCCGGGCGTGGTAGCGCATGCCTGTAATTCCGGCTACCTGGAAGGCTGAGGCAGAAGGATCGCCAGAGCCCAGCAGGTGAGGCTGCGGTGGCCGGGAGTGGCCACTGTACTCCAGTCTGGGCGACAGAGCGAGACTCCAACTCAAAAAAAAAAAAAAAAAAAAGGGATTTTCTTTATAAGGTCAGTTTTTGAAGACTGGGGAAGATGGCTCTTTTTAATGCACAGATACCAAAACAAATAGTCAAATAAATGAAGAAACAGAGAAAAATGTCCTAAACAAATGAAAAAGATGAATCTCCAGAAGCTGACTCTAATGAAAAGCAGTTACATGATTTATCTGACAACTAATTTAAAATAAAATCATAAAGAGGCAATAAAATCAAGAAAAAATGCACAAATAAATGAGAATTTAAAAAAAGGATAATATTAAAGAGTACCAAATAGAAACGTCAGAACTAAAGAATAAAAAGATTGAATTGAAAAATTACCTAGAGGAATTCAATAGCAGGCTAGATCCAGCAGACACAGGATCAACAAATTTAAAGATCGGTCATTGGAAATTATTCAGTAAGAATAGCAAAAAAGAGAAAAAGAAAAAAGAAAAAAAAAAAACCGAAAACTTAAGGAACTTAAAGAATGCCAGTAAGCAGACCAATTATATAGACATTTTTGAATTCTCAGAAGCAAAAGACAAAGAGGACAAAATTTTGTTTAAAGAAATAATGTCAAAAAGTCTAAAATTTGGGGAAGAAAATTAGTATCTATATCTAGACTGTGAAGTCTAGACTTTGAAGTGTAGATATGGATCCAAATAAGATGGATACAAAGAAATCCACACTGAGACACATTGTAATCAATTTGTCAAAAGTCAAGGGCAAAAAAAAAAAAAAAATTGAAAACAACAAAAGAAAAGTAACTTATGTGTAAGGGAAGCTCCATAATACTATTAGTAGATTTCTCAGCAAAAATCTTGTAAGTTAGAAGGGAATAAAATAATATATTAAAAGTGCTGAAAAAGCTGGGCTCAGTGGCTCAGCCTGTAATCCCACGACTTGGGAGGCTGAGGTGAGTGAATTGCCTGAGCCCGTGGGCTCGAGACCTGCCTGGGCAACTTGGCGAGACCTCATCTCTACATAAATCAAAAAATTAGCCGGACGTGGTAGTGCGTGCCTGTAGTTCCAGCTACCTGGAAGGCTGAGGTGGAAGGATCTCTGGAGCCCGCTCCCGGCCACAGCACTCCAGTTTGGGCGACAGAGTGATACTCCAACTCAAAAAAAAAAAAAAGTGCTGAAAGAAGAAAATTGTCAACAAAGAATACAATACATAGAAAAGGTTTCTTCAAAAGTGAAGGGAAGAGAAAAAAGTCTCCCAAAACAAACAAAAGGTGATATTACATGTTAGGTCACAAGACAAGCGTGAACAAATTTGAGAAGATTAAAATCATACAAGTATTTTTTTTCTGACCTCAATGGAAATGAAGCTAGAAACCAATAACCAATAGAAACCAAGAGCGACAACTGAAGAGAATTAAAAACATGTGGAAATTAATTAACATTCTCAACTTCATGAAGTCAAAGAAAAAACTTTAAAAGGTTATTAGGAAATAACACTTGATAAAATGAAAACACAATACACCAAAATTTCTGGGATTTAGCAAAAGTGGGAAAAAAAAAGGAAGTTTGTGGTGATAAATGTTCACTTTATAAAGAAGGAAGATTTCAAATAAAAAGAGTTGATAATTTGGTTTGTTTTCCTCAGAAATTTTTGTCTATTTGTCTATACAAGTATGTACATATTCAATTGTTTATTTTTCTTTTGTGTAGTGTGGATAAAAATTTTGCTGATCTTTTTCCCTAAAGCATTAATCAAAAACCCCATCTTGACTTAGTTAAATTGAATTGTTGCAGTTAACAACATGTGTTATAATTTTTTGAAAAAAGAATAGTTGCAATGAAGAGAGATATCTTTCCATTGTCTTGGAATTTAATAAGAATATTTTTAGCATTGAGTATAATAGTTATATATTTGATATTTAGGAAATAGCTGATATGCCTGTAATGACTTCTGTTCTACTTTTAGCTTGCTAAAGTGTATGATGAATGAATACTGTGTTTATCAATTGTGTTTATCAAGACTATCATATTCAAGATAATTACATTTATTTTGCATTTTATTTCTATTATTATTACATTATATTCTATAATAACATAATTATACAATTCACCATAAATCAGAATCAGTGAGAGTCTTAAGTTTGTTTTTTTGCAAATAGAGGGTCTCATCTGGGGGTGATGGGAGGCAGTGACACACAAGTTGTGTTGCTTATGTGCAGTCTACTCCATAATCTCATTTTGATTGCCATCACAGCAGAAAACTCTCATTCACAAAGCAGGATGTTGAAAATGGAAGTAGGCTTTTCAGTGCTTTTATGGCAATCTCAGGATATTCTGCCTTGACTTTAATCCAGAACGTATGGAGATTTGAAGTTGTCTCAAACATACTTTTAAAGACACTATTATTTGTGATCTCAAGCAGTTGATCCTCTTCTAGCACAAGGTTGATTCACCTGGCTTATTCACAAATGGGTCGCGAATCCATTCATTACCAGTTCAGGGGTCATTTGTCATTGAGACGCAATGCTTTTGAAAGCTGAGACATGTGGTGGTGCACTAGCAACAAGAAAGAAGTTCCTGGCTCAATCTCTTTCAAAATCTCTGCTAATGTTTGAAACATGTTACAAATCCTAATATTCACTTGTCTCCCCCATAATTCCAGTTTGACTTTGAATGTAGT
Organism: Cephalopachus bancanus; assembly: GCA_027257055.1. NCBI lineage: Eukaryota > Metazoa > Chordata > Mammalia > Primates > Tarsiidae > Cephalopachus > Cephalopachus bancanus. Next base: position 6,799,189 of record JAPVLO010000131.1, read on the forward strand.
CACTTTATCTGCCGAGTTGAACAAGGTTGCCCTTCTTACTTAAAGTGCCAGATTGAGTTCATCGAGCAGGTTAAACATGTCACACATGTAAACAAGTTTGTGATCCATTCTGTGTCACTGGAAAGTGCTGCCAGTGGTGACTATTTTTCTAAAGAAATCTCTGGAGCAGCTCTCATAACTCAATAACTAGCTAGTGATCTACCTTTATAAAAGGCATCTCACTTCTGTGTAAGAGAAGATGGGTGCTCTGCATCCATCTCCTCACAGAGCTGCACTAACAGACATAAGTTAAGGGCATGTACTTGAACATGGTTGGTAACTTTAATAACATCCTGCAAAATGTTCCTAATTTCAGGTGACATTTTTTAGTTGGCCAGAATTTCTTTATGAATGACTAGTGTGAAGACTCACATTCAGAAATGACCTCTTCAATCTGAGTGAAACCAGGAAGCTGTTCAGTTATGGCAGCCACGCTGTCCTTGCATATACTGACACAAAATGACCGGTTCGGTTTTCCTGATATATAATCAAAGGCTTGGATAGTTCTGCAGCTGTGGTATTGATTGGCAACAAAAGTGCATATTACGTATCCTCACACACTTCCTCCTGAAAAATATATCATAGAAACAAGCATTGTTGCCTTGTTGTCAACATTGGTAGACTTATTAACCTGGATTGCATACCACGACTCATTAATCCTGTCTTAAAATTGTTGCCTCAATATTCTCTACTATTTCATCAATCCATATAGCTTAGGTGCTAGCTGAAAGAGAAACATGTGGCACCTTCTGAACTGCAGAACTTTTTAGGCTTTCTAAAAGTTTATGATAAATGCCTTTAGCAGCAGGCAGGATCAACTCTTCACCAATAGTAACAGGTTTCTTACCTTTAACAATGTGGTTAGCTACGAAGAGTGATGCTCTCAGTGCAGACACATTTGATGAAGAGATGGCCTTCAATAATTGTTTCTGTTCAGTTTTTTTTTTTTTTTTTGTCTTTTGAAAAACTCCAAAGGCTTGTTTCTTAATGCAAGGCATTTGGTCTCTATGTGACAGAGCAGTTTGTAAGGTTCCATGGCTTTGTTGGGTAGCCATTCACCACATACTATACAAAGTGGGCTTGGAGAAGGTGAATCACCTGCTGCAATGAATCCATAATTTAAGTAGGATTCTTGGTATTTTCTTTTAAATGCAGCTCTCTTTTTGTTCATAGTCTGCTGTTTCATCATTGGATCATTCCCCCTTCTCAAAGAAGCTGCCCAGTAATGTTTATTTTTTACTCATTTTCGCTGGGTTTAGCTTGTGAGTTTACCAAAACTGTGACTGAGACAAGTGTGTTGTGCAAGAAAGAAGCACAGATGGAAATGGTAAATAAAATAATGAACGGGTCACTCGTGAACTAAAATAAGTGTTGAATTCTGACTTAAAGCTTGCCACCAGACGCAGCTGTACAATTAAAATACCTCAACTAGCCTGTCACTCCCTGATAAGGTTTTGCTATGAGTCTACAAACAATCGATTTATTATAGTCTCTGTGTAATCAAACTCACTGCTAATGTTAATCTGTATTTGCAGCTGCTCCCCAGTGCTAGCATCACTGCCTCAGCTCCACCTCAGATCATCAGGCATTAGATTTTCATAAGGAGTGTGCAACCTAGATCCCTCACATGCGCAGTTCACAATAGGGTTTGTGCTCCTGTGAGAATTGACTGTTTCCACTGATCTGACAGCAGGTGAAGCTCAGACAGTAATTCAAGCAATGAGGAGTGGTTATAAATATACAAGAAGCTTTTCAGACTTACCTGTTACTCACCTGTTGGTATGCTGCCGAGTTCCTAATAGGCCATGGACTGGTACTGGTCTGTGGCCCAGGGTTTAGGAGGCTCTGGTACAGGGAATAGATTTTCTAATGTAGACCTAATCTTGCATTTTGAATTCCAAATAAGTAGTAGGATCTTTTAAAATACTGATAAATTTCATTTGAAAGTGTTTTATGTAGTACAGTGTTTCTATTCATATTAAAAAATTCAAACTATGATTTTGTTTCATGTTCCACTTTCCTGTTATTTTTCATCAAAGTTTTAAAAACGATTTGGAAATTTCTCTCTAGCAATTATGTTAAACAATTTCTACTCACAATCTATTGCCTATAAATACTTAAATAAAAGTAAAAAGAAAAAATAGATAACTCCTATATTTTGTTCTATAATTAATTGTTTCTTTAATTACTTTTAAAAGTTTGGGTTTAAAATGGTTTCAGCATACATATAATGAATGTAAGATTACTTTTTTATGTAATTAATCTGCCCTTTTATGCTGGAAACCTTTAGAATTTTCTCTGTCTCCCTGGAGTTTTTATATTTAAAAGGACATATCCAAATTAAAGTAATTTCTATTAATTCTACTCATATTTGTTGAACTCTTTAAATATAAATGCCAAGCTTTTTCTACAGTTGCAGTAAATTATCTTTATTATTTCACTGATCTGGTATTTTTCTCAGTCTTTTATTTCTCTCTATTTAGAAATCAAAAGAGATAACTTTGAACATTTTTTATTTACTATCTTTCTAAAATTTTCTTTTTCACATTTCATTTGTATGTAAATTTCATATGTATTCTCAGCAACTTTAGCAGGTGATCTTCCAGTTCAAAATTTGTATCATATATTCTTTATCGCAAAAACTATCATGAATTTAAATATATATAGCGGTCAACTTATTTTATAGATATATCTCTTAAAAGGCACTAATTAAAGAAAAATAATTATATTTCTGTAAACTTTTTTGACTGTGTGTTTTTTTTTTTTGAGTTGGAGTCTCATTCTGTCACCCAGACTGGAGTGCAGTGGTTACTCCCAGCCACTGCATCCTCGACTTGCTGGGCTCCAGTGATCCTTCCACCTCAGCCTTCCTAGTAGCTGGAACTACAGGTGCGCCCTCCCACACCCGGCTAAATTTTGATTTATTGTAGAGATGTGGTCTCGTCAAGTTGCCCAGGTGGGTCTCGAACCCACGGGCTCAGGCAATCCACTCACCTCAGCCTCCCAAAGCGCTGGGATTACAGGCAGTGCCACCAAGCCCGGTTTGATTGTGTTTTTAAGAAAATGTAAATTATAAAAATTGGCTTAAAATCTAGTGTATACTAGATTAGACTACACACCCGCCAAAAAACCCCCACAAAACAACAAGATAGTCAAAACTTCATAATAAAAAAAATCTCAAATATGGTTTTATGAGTTTTTAGCTATATTTACATTTTAAAAAATATATAATTCTATGCTTTTAAAACTAACACTGCATAGAGTAAAAGAGTGTTTATTTGCCGGGCTTGGTGGCTCAGCCTGTAATCCCGCGCCTTTCGGAGGCTGAGGTGAGTGGATTGCCTGAGCCCGCGGGTTCGGGACCCGCCTGGGCAGCGAGACCTCATCTCTACAATAAATCAAAAAATCAGCCGGGCGTGGTAGTGCACTCCTGTAATTCCGGCTACCTGGAAGGCTGAGGCGTAAGGATCGCCAGATCCCAGCAGGTCGAGGCTGCGGTGTCCAGGAGCGGCCATTGAACTCCAGTCTGGGCAACTGAGTGAGACTCCAACTCAAAAAAAAACAAGAAAAAAAAAAAGTGTTTATTCAATTATTTTTTAAAAGCGAGCAATATCTATTATTAAAATCTTATATAACATATAAGAAAATATAGATTTAAATCCATGTATAAGGATGTCAAATTTTAGTGACGCAGTAGCAAAATAAATACAAGTATGATTTGGAAAAATAAAATGCCATGAGCAAGTAAAATTTGTCTATCTTTAATCCACAAAGGTAAGATTGTTCAAGATTAGGACAATTTTCTATAATCTTTTTCATTAAGGACCTTCAAGCAGAAAAACAATGTAATCAATACATTTACACAAATAGTTGTTTCTCCTCAATAGTATTTTAAAATTTCTTTTATATTAAGACAATTTTCTTAATACAATTACACAATAAGGAGAGACTGCCAGGATCAGTCCTCAAACATTAAACTAAAGAGCAAACCTTATTGGATTAAAATATCTCTTCACCCCTTCCTAGTCTTAGTACTTTGGACAAGTCATTTAGTATTTTGTGTCTCAGTTTCCTCTTGGTATTCTAGAGATAATTCAAAGTAACATATATGAAATTCTTGCAACACCCTGGCACATATTCAAACAGCTGTTGTTACCATTATTGTTTTTACCACTAATGAGAGTACACGTTAGTGATGTCTGTCATCAATATTTTATCCAACATCATTATGAATATTTTAGCTAATGTAATAATAGCACGAGAATAAAAGATGCACATACTGGAAAAAGAGATAGTTAAAGACAATTTACTTATTACGACTGTTACAAGAGACTCTCTCTTACATCTGATGTGATCAGTTGAAAAATGTAATAATGAAGAAAATTTCTCTCACAGAAGAAATAGTAATTATTTTAATCCTAGATATAAACACAATAATCAATATACAAGATCTGTATGCAAAACTCAGAAAAAATTACTGATCTATATAAAATAGAACCCAAATAATTAAAAAATACTAATTCTATATGAGACTTAATAATTTGACTATATCACTACTGCCAAAATAAATATGTTTATTTAGTGCAATTTTAATCAGAATCCCAATTAATATGTCACAAAGACCCCAAATTCATGATTTTCACCCTGTGGAATAAACGTGAAAATTGTCAAGAATGCTTTGAACTGTGGGGAGAACAATAGGGAGAAATTCACTTTTACCAGAAAAGCAAGTGTGTGTCTAAGTTTCATAGTAGTAGATAAGATTGTGTTTTCTCGAATCAGGGAAGACTATGGAGAATTGTAAGTGCTAGAAAATTAGCTTTGATATTAAATTAGTCAAGCATTAAATACTCATTATTAATTCTTGAATATGCCATTGACATGCTTAGATTTTCAGATTAAGAAATTAAGAAATTAAATTAAATTAAGTGAATTAAACAACCTTCCAAATATGGAGTCAATTATGAAAGTTAAGGATGCCCAAATATCATACTTTAGACACACTACACTCGGTTTTATATTTATTGGCTTAACCCCAATCTCTTGCGTTAGAATATCCTAGACTGAGATGTGGCAATCTGCTTCCTAAGGAGTCCTCCTGGAGACTCTAATGAGCAGAGTTTGGAACTCTTATCTTAGCTCTCAAAGGTTGTCATTCATAAGATCCACCTGAAGAACTGGTTGAAAAATGCAGAACTTTCAGTTTCCTTTCCCAGAGATTCTGCCTCAACAGATATAAACAAGAAAATAGGAGTCAATACTTACAAATATGCATTCTACATTAGAGCACTAAACTCTTAAGAGAAACATTTGTTATATCATTATTTGACTAATAGCCATTTTAATTTTAAATTTTATCTCCAGGCTGAATAGTATTGCTATGTGTAAATAGAATTATCTCAGGGGACCATTACAGGTATGTTTAGGAGATACTACTAATAATAAGAGTCTAAGATTATTAGGAATGGGTGGCTTATTATAGATTAACATTAATGGATACTGTTTGGATAGAATTTATAGTATTTATTAAGTAATTAGGGGACCAGTTTAAAGGAGGGAATCAAACTTGGCTACAGGCAATTAAGCCAGATGAAGAAGCAAGTTTGTGGTAGGTGAAGATATATTTGTGTCAGGTTTATAAGCCTTATCAGGTAATGAAGATAAATGCGCCTAAAAGTTCTTGGGAAATAAAAGACTGCATTTAAAATAATAGAAATAACATTTGAAATTCTAGAAAGAAAACAAGACTGATAAAGGGGAAAGGTTAGAATGAATTTTTTGTGAATATAGACCTTTCAAGAAGTAAGAAGTGAACACTACAGGTTTATAAAATGAATGCGAATGCAAAGTACTTGAGAATTAATTAAATGCATATTGCCTTAATCCCTCAGAGAAAAGCTAAATGTAGTGGCCTTTAACCTAATGTTTTTTTCTCACCCATGTACAAAGAATATGCCTATTGTACCAATTCCCCACTTGTAATACAAACCTTGGTAACCTTTAACTCAACTACTCATTGATTCTTAAGTGTTTTTACTTCCCCATTAACTATATTTGCAATCCAAATATGGTGTGGAAACACTTGAATAACCATTGTTTAGCCCCAGACAGATATTGTTACAAATCACGTGTCCGATATCAATCAATTTTAGTTCTTTAAAATATCCTCTTATAGCCACCAACTTTACCTCAGATCACTTTTGATCTTTGTTCAGAAAAGATCTTTATTATGTAGAAAACTCATATGAAATATACGTGTTCCAAAAGTTCTCTCTGGGAGTCTCATTTTATTTATTGTAATATATTTTTAGAGACTAGAAAGTGAAATGAAATTTTCCAGTGAATCAAACTGTCGGTGAAAGCATTTCACAGTCTACCCTTTTTTACCTGTTTTTTTAAGTTATACGTTTTATATTTGAAGTTTCCTTATATTACTAATTCACAAAATCATAAAATAACATATCTTAATCAAATCTATATAATGACAAACTTCCATAAATTAACAAGTCACATCGCCAAGCGATCTCTTTTGTATATCAATATGGAAATGTACCTCAAATAAAATAATTGACTTATTTTTTTAATACTAATTTTTTAACCTTAATAAATATACTTAGATATTGTCTATCATTTTATGATAGATATAGTGCATTTTTAAATTTTATGCTACATGTTTTATTGAAAACTCCTTGAATATTTTGCTATTAACTTCTCTGAAGCATACAAAGTCAATTTAATTAAAACTTCAAAATTAACATTTTTCTACTGAATTGTTCTTTTCTTTTCAACCAGTACATTGCATTACACATATATTATTATTATTAGCATTATTATTATTTTGATACAGATTTTCACCCTGTTGCCTAAGCTGGAGTGCAGTGATACCTCAAGGGCACCCCAGCATCATCAGCTGGGCTCTGGTGTTCCTTCCTCCTCAGCCTTCCAAGTAGCTGTAACTACAGGCACACACTACCATGCCCAACTAATTTTTAAAAATTTATTGTAGAGAAGAAGTCTCACTACATTACTACATTGCCCAGGCGAACCTGAGGATCAGGCAATCTTCTCTTCTCAGCCTCACAAAGTGCTGGGATTACAGGCTTGAGCAACCACGCCCAGGCTTACATTATCAATATTAATTCACTTGAAGGTTCCGCTCTTGCTTCTATATTCATTGGGAATATCAGTGGTAGTTAGTTGCTCTTTATTTGGGCTTATCTGTGGGTAGGCCACCCTAGAGTGTTGTGAACCACTGGGACCTGATTATTCCTGTCTCAGACTCACCCACTTTTATCCAAGAAAACAATCTTTTCCAGAATTTATCCTATTTAAGCCTGAAAGTCAATAAGAACTAGTCTTGGTATCCTTTGGAGGCTTCTTTTCTTATCCTGTGTGTGCTAACTAACCTCTGCAAGAGAGTGTAGACATGTTTCCATAAATACTCTCACCATGTGAAAAGAACAATCTGTCTGTGGCACCTTCTACTCTAGCTTATAGTTTTTAATTGAATTTCCCTCTGAAAGTGGATCTTGGCTCCTGTGGCCAAATTATCACTGAATATGGACACTAAACTTTAACCAATTCTTATTTTCTTTATCTTCATAGGCAAGACTACCCACTAGATCAAATTTCTTTACCATATCTAAGATGTCCAACAATAAATTCATGTTCACTAGATTTCAGGCAATTTCATGCTGAATTACTGATTGCTCCTCAGGAGAAAAGTACACTCCCACTTCCCATTAATAGCTTGTTACCCTCCCTACCACCTGAATTTCTATTTATTTGATGTTTATTTGATTCCCTACCTTCATAATACCAGCAGGTTTTAAAACTATTGGAGTAATTCAAGAACTTGAATAATGATTTTCCTCTTGGAACAGAAATCTCTGTAGGAAATATTAATTCATCTTATTTCATCATCTTATTAGTAATAATTATTTTTCATTTTTTGTAATTGAGCTAATTGCTTGCTGGAGTCCAGCTCCAGGAGAGAGTCAGGGCTTGAGACAGGAGAATCGGGAAGTGGCGAAAAAGAAAAGACAAAAATGACAGGAATCCTCTTCCTGGGGAGAGCTCAAGACTCTGACAGTTTTTATTTATTTTTTGCAAGCTTATATAGGTTTTCCACTCAGCCCTGTACCCACAAATGTATCTTATGTTGCTAACCAAAAGCCCATATACATCCTTTTTGCCCTCACAATAAGGTTGACCTTTAACAATTTCAACCACAGATGGTGTTTTTCTTAAGTCAAACATTATGAACGTCCTGGTTTTCTTCCTAATTTTCTCATAACTATTTACTATCATAGGCCTACAATATCCTTATCCTATAAAGCTAAACCTTAACCCTAAGTCTTATTTAACTTACTGCTATATATTTATTTCTATTAATCTTATTTCTATCCTTATATCTCTATATTTTCTTAACTATCACTTACACTATTATATATCTCTTATCTTACTAATTTATCTTATCTTACTATCTTATTATTAATATTCTAAATTATATTTTCATTAAACTACTTATTTAATCCTAAAATATCTTAACCTATTTTTTATCTCAAACGGTTGTTTTCACCAGCTCTCAGCTGGGGTCTGTTGTTTATGAGGAAGTGGTCGACTCGTTTTCCTCGGCCTCCTGCTGTTACCGAAAAACATCCTTACACACCCTAAGGGTGTGTAAGGGGCACTCTTTTTGCTGCAATCTCACCTCCATTATGCCTATGTATAATTTTTGCTGTCAAATGCCATCATCCATTTGCGCATCTATTATCCCAATTAAAGAGGGAACTTTCTCAAGCCTATGCACGCAATCCTTCAAAGTTAGGGAAGGTCCATCAACAGGATCCATGGGGCTTTGCCTCCGTCATGGCTGCATTTTACTGGGGCCTTGCTCCCAGCCGGCATTTTTCCTGCTTTCAGGTCCCTTTTACCTTACTTTTACTAGTGATTGCAGCTCCTGACAATTGCTTAACTAGAAATTTCTTTTTTAAAATTGCTTTCTTTTTGTCAACAGTCTATGAGGTTGAAGTTACATATAATTTAGTCCAATTCCCACCTTTCCTTTACATCAATAGCCATTCAATAACACTGATTTTGAGAGTAAAACTGAAAAATGAAGTTTATTCATTTTCTGAAATAATTAATATATGGCAGATATAAATAAAAACATAAATATAATATAAAATAACAGGAACAATTATTTAGATAAAATTAACAATTGCATTTTAGCATATAAGTAGTTTGCCTCACTAGTTTGAATTATACAATTCAAACTAGAAATGAAATATTTTCTTCCCAACTTTTTCCTTAAAATGAGAAATTTAGTTGAAATAGTCTCATTTTTTTTTATTTTTTTGCAATTTTCAAGCATAAAAAAGAATAAGGTGGTAACTAAACTCAGAACTTAGGCTTACAAAGAGTTTAGAAAAAGTTAACTAATCTATTGACTTACGCCTTTTGATATGCTTAATCTTTGATTTCTTATGGTATTTTATATTAAAATGTTCTATAATTTTACTATTTAGTATAAATTGATTGATATATGAAAATATGTAAATACCTCCTGATTTGTTTCCTTGTTTATTATTGTTTCCCACAATAATAAACTTAAAACTTTTTCCCACAATTTTACATTTCAATATTATCAATTTCTTTCTAAATTATACAATTAGTTTAATATATTAAATATCAGGCCTGTGTTTTCCTCAGTGAACTATTGATGCTTAAAAATACCCTTGATTTGATGAATGTTCTACATCAGTTGTTATAGACATCATAGTATTTTTTAATTATATGAGTGAATACAACTTTTTAAAGTTCAAATAACTTTCAAGAAACATCGCTATGCCTACTGAAACACTGTTAAAAGTGAAATTAAATTATGATGAATTTTAGTTGAGTGGTGGATGAAAAATTGAAAAATGTATTACCTGATTTTAACCTTTTATTCATTTCTTTCATCTCTATGTAGTTTTTATAATATGACCCTTTAATCTGGATGCTATTTATAATCAATGCAGAAAACAATAGAAATTCAGTTTTTCTTACAGAATAAATAAAGTAACAAATCAGATATATGAAGATGTAAATAACTTTATACGTTTGTGGAGGTTTTATTGTTTGATATCTATTGGTCTTTAGATATTTATTTTAATGTCAGACTCAGACATCTGAAATAATTATGCTCCTCAGATGTGGCATACTTTTATAATCAGTCCATTTATGGGCCCTATCTTGTTTAATTTATTAACACATCTGAATTCTACCACTTTCTTTAACCACAAAATCTATCACCCTGGCTTGAACTGTCATAATTTCTCACATGGGCTATTGAGTTATAAAGTATACTTTAGGGTTCTATACTGACCATGCCCTTTGACTAGAATGTTCTCTCATATATGCCCATGGAAAACTCATTTAATTTCTTCAAGATTTTGCTCAAAAATTTAGCTCTCAATTTCTTAATTTTTACCCAGTAATCTATCCCAGTCAGAACTCTTAAAACTTTTTGCTTTGCTCTTAAAAAAAATACTATAAAACTCTTAAACTGTATAACTTATATTGTTTATGTTTACTATCTGTTGCCTCTCAGCCCAGCGACATTTCTTGTCTCTTATTGCTTTGATTGTGTTAAATTGCGTAGATAATGTATGGGCCCCAATAGTCTCCCTAGAGTTAATGAATGAAGCATTTACCTTATGTTGAACATGTAGCTTACCCTGGCTTCTGAGGGGGGCACTAAATGCTTTTTTGTCTACAGATGTATCATCAGTGTGACACCATCAGTGTGGTGGATACATATGAACAGACTTCACCTTTTCCTAAAGTTATTCTATTATGCCCCATTTTGAGGAAAGTGAGTTTTTCATATTATTTTACTTCTAATTTAATATTCAGTCTCTTTGTCTTAATACCTAGCCCTCCTACAATAACACTGTTTTACCTTAAGCTTTTTTCAGAGAGAAACTATTTATATTTCCATAATTAACAAACTCTTTTCAATTACTGATTCTCTTCATCAGAGTCTGGTGTAAGGTTATATAAGATATCACTTCTTCTTCATTCCACAGTATATCTTCCAGATCATTGCTTCTTCAACAATAAGAAAAGCCCTGTTTTCCAAAGGTATATGTTTTTATTGAAGTCATACCTATGCAATAAATTTTCAGTATGGAGTATTATGACCAAAATTATATATACACTGTAGTTCATGAAACACATATACTGTACACTATACCCCATTTTCTCTCCACTTTCATTTACTAAACTTCCATTCATTTTCCATCATTTTCTGAAGTTGAAACAAATCTATAAATCTGCTAATTATTCGGAGTAACCTTCAAAATCATAAACAAATAACTCAACACCCTGACTTTGCTTGCCTGTTTCTTTTCTGCTTGGGACTAAATGTTTATGCATTTGTTAAAACCTGATCCCATGTAGTAGTATTTGGAATTGGGACATTTGGAAGGTGATTAGGTCATAAGTGTAGATCTCATATGAATAGGATTTATTCCTTATTAAAAAAAAAAAAAAAGACTTTCAAAGAGTTCCTGGCACCTTCTATTATGTACTATGAGGACATAGCAAGAAGACGGAAGTCAATACTGGTGCCTTGATCTTGGACTTCCTAGCCTCTAGAATTATTAAAAATAACTGTCTGTTGTTTATAAACCACTCAGTTTATGGTATGTGTTCATAACAGTTCAAATGGACCAAAACAGAAATTGGTACTGGGAAGTGTTGATTCTACTGTAACAAATACAAAAAAACATGGCAGTGGTTTTGGAATTAGGCAACGGGTAGAGGCTATAAGAGTTTTGAGTTTCATGCTAGAAATATTTACATTAGCATAGGTGAATTTTTTTTTTTTTTTTGAGTTGGAATCTCACTCTGTCGCCCAGACTGGAGTGCAGTGGCCGCTCCCGGCCACGGCGGCCTCGACCGGTGATCCTTCCGCCTCAGCCTTCCGAGTAGCCGGAACTACAGTCACGAGCTACCATGCCTGGCTGATTTTTTGATTTATTGTAGAGATGAGGTCTCGCTGCCCAGGCGGGTCTCGAACCCGTGGGCTCAGGCAATCCACTCACCCCAGCCTCGCAAAGGCGCGGGATTACAGGCTGAGCCACCAAGCCTGGCTCATAGGTGGATCTTTAAGGCACTTCTAGAGAGATCTCACAAAGCAAAGAGGTCAATTATAGAGGAAACCTCAATCTTAGAGAATACCTAAGTAATCTTAAAAAGATGTTGGTAGAAAAATGAATGATAACAGCTATACTGATGAGATCTCAGAAGGAAATAAGGAACATGCTCTTGAAAATTAAAGGAAAGATCACCTTTGTTATAATATAACAAATAACTTGACTGAATTGTGTTTATACTCTACTTGTTTTATGGAGAGTAGATCTTGTGAGCAATGAAATTGAATATTTGGCTAAGAAAATTTGTTAGCCAAAGAAAGGAGCAGCATGGTTCATTGTGATTGCTTATAATAAAATGAAAGAAGGGAGAGGTGACATAAATAAGCAGAACTTAAAGATTTGGGAAATTCTCAGCATGTTTATATTGTAAAAGAATTAGAAAGCCTGTTTGGATAGAACACTAAGGGTGTGGTCAAGTGACTGTTTAATAAGGAGATTAGTGTGGATGACCCATCTGAACAGAAACCAGGAGCTATTATCCAAGACAATGAAATAATTAACCCAGCAAAATTTAAAGATTATTAGGACTGCTCTCTTGTTCCAGGTCTAAGGTGCAAGAGTTCCCCAGGCAGAGTAGCTTCAAAAGAAGGACCACCAGAACCTGTGAGACGATTAGTGTACACTGCTGGGTACTGTTTCAAATTGTATGCTCAGTTCCTGGCCCTGTGGTACTACAATTCTCAGCTGCCCCAGATGCAGCTCAGTCAGGCCCTGATGTGGCACAGCCTACATTGGTTCCCTCTCTAAAAGACAGAAATAGTTAACTTTGGTAGAGTCTGCATGACACTGACTCCACTTGCTCACAGAGCACAAGAGCCCTGGAGGCATATTTGCGACCACCTCAATTTTAAGGAATGGGACTGAAGTCCCATGGAGCCAGTGTGTGAAGACATTGGGGCCTTCACTTCAATGGGCCAAGAAGACACAGAAACATTGGGATAGAAAGGATAATGCTTGAACCTTCAAGTCTAATGAAATCTGGCCCATTTGGTTTTAGACTTACCTAATACTTGTCACTCATTTGTTATTTCTTTTGAAATGATAATTTTTAGCTTATGCCTTACTCACCATTGCATTTTGGAAGCACATAACGTATTTGATTTCACAGATTCATAGCTGGGAGAAATTGCTACAGGATGAATCATACCTTAGGTCTCACTCACATTTAATTTACATGATGTTTAGATTAGATGTAGGACATTATACTTTTGAGTTGATGCTGCCAAGAGTTAAGACTTTTGGGTTGAAATGAGTTTATTTTGCTTGTAAGAAGGACACAAAATTTGGTAAGCCAAAGTTATAATGCTATAGACTGAAATGTTTGTAGCCCACCAAAATTCATGTGTTGAAATCAAATTCCTAATGTGATGGTATTCGACACTGGGACCTTTGGGAAGTGCTTGGGTGATGAGAGAAGAACCTCCATAAATGACATTAGTGCCCTTATGAAAGACACCCACAAAGCTCTCTTGCCCCTTCTGCCTTGTGAAATTTCTGTGAGGAGAAGAAAGTTTAGTAATCAGGATGTGTGCCCTCACCAGACATCAAACCTGCTTGTGCCTTGATCTTGGACACCCAAAGCCCTCATAATTGTGAGAAATAAATTAGTTTGTTTTTTAAGACACCAGGTTTCTGGTATTTTATTAGTAGCTTGAAGAGATTAACTTGTATAATGTGTGATTATTTATCTTCTCATTTGCTCCACAGTGCAAATCACCATCTTGTATTTCTCTTTTAGTCTTTTTCTGCTCTTACATTCTACTTACCCAGCAGAGATTCTCCCATCCTTTGTTTTAACCGATCTATAGTCAATTTTCTAAACTTATGTCTTTCCATTGTAGCACAACCAGATTCGACAAATTTTGTATTAGCATGTCCTTTTCCTGCACAGATGCAACTAAGAGCTGCTGAGAAATATAATAGTAATAAGTGATGATTGGGCACAGTGGCTCATGCCAGTAATCACAACACTTTGGGAGGCCACGGTGGGAGAATTGTTTGAGCCCAGGAGTTTGAGACCAGCCTAGGTGACATAGCGAGACCTTGTCTCTACAGAAAAACCAAAATACTAGCCAAGTGTGCTGGTGTATGCCTGTAGTTCCAGCTATTTGGGAGGCTGAGGCAAAAGGATGCCCTGAGCCCAGGATACAGGCTGTGGTGAGCTGTGATGGTGTCACTGTACTCCAGCCAGAGCGACAGAGTGAGACTCTGACTCAAAATAATAATAACGATAATAATAATAATAATAATAATAGATAACATTAGTAGAATGCTTACCATTTACTATTCTAAGTGTTAACATATACCGATTTTATAATCTTCACAATAATATAAACACTATAATCAGTCCATTTTAAAATATGAGTCAATGAAGATAAAAAGAGCTTAAAAAAAGCCGGGCTCGGTGGCTCAGCCTGTAATCCCGCGCCTTTGGGAGGCTGAGGTGAGTGGATTGCCTGAGGCCGCGGGTTCAAGACCCGCCTGGGCAGCAAGACATCATCTCTACAATAAATCAAAAAATCAGCCGGGCATGGTAGCGCATGCCTGTAATTCCAGCTACTTGGAAGGCTGAGGCGGAAGGATCGCCGGAGCCCAGCAGGTCGAGGCTGCGGTGGCCGGGAGCGGCCACTGCACTCCAGTCTGGGCGACAGAGTGAGACTCCTACTCAAAAAAAAAAAAAAGCTTAAAAAAGATCATTTGGCTATTAAGTGGTACAACTATGATTGAAATCCAGGCAGCCTGGCCCAATCATCTGTACTCTTACCTGCTACAACCTACCAACTTCTACTGAGGAAAAAAAACCACACAGGCAGACTGACCATAGATACTGTAATTTCTTAAACTTTAATTTCAACAGGTTCTTTCACACTGCCAGGCAGTCCATCTCTTCTTAACCAATTTTTTTTTTTTGTCTTTTATTTTTTTTTTTATTTTAAAGACATGGGGTACAATTCAGGGTTAGGTAAACAAATGTTCATTATGCAGGTACCCATGTTAATGACCAATTTTTCAAAAAAGAGAAACATGATAGGGAGATTTTCAAAAGTTGAGATTTTATTTTTTCATCAATTTTCTTTCAAACCAAACTTGGTGGAATGAGTTACCTAGATCAAAGAAATTTTAAATCAAGCTCATGAAATACAAAGTTTTCTGTGAACTGTAGTTACAAATAATAATTTATATCAGTAAATAATAATGCAGGCCCACACAGAATAAAAAATTCTCATAATAATTTTAAACTTTTCCTTCCCTCATTTCTGGTTTATATCTAGGTGGAAGTCTAAAGTTAAAAATGGGTTTTAAAAATCTCCTCTCTATTTCACTGTTTTTTTCTCATTCTTTTTCTCTGTAAATTTTCAGTTGTAATTTGTAGAAGTTTTTGTTCACAGATGGTGTAAAGAGAAAAGGCATAGTAGTAAAGAAATGCCTGATATGACTTTTATATCTTGATATGGCATTGATGCTCTCTTGTTTTAGAAGATGTTTGAAAAACTGGATACTTTATGGTAATCTGTTGGTTTTTTAGAAATACCCTAATCCTAGGTGTTTCTTACCTACCTTCCTTAATATGAGTAAAACCGTCTTTGGCATCTTTTGCCTTATAAGATGCCTTATAAGATATCTCAGCTTTTGGTTTATGGTGGTCCACCCAAATACTCTATAGAGATCCCTTTGATCCTTTAGAAAGGCTTTTTAGGCCAAGTTTCTTCAAGATGTCTACCGAATGACTCACTCCCACTAAGGCCATTTCTATTCCACAGGAAATACATATGTGTCTATTGCCCTAACATGTTCTGGGAGTCCAGAACAACTCTAAAGTAGGCTTTTTTTCCTCCACTATCAGAGAAGGAAGGCAGGCATTGTTGTTCTTATGTAATAAATAAATCAAGCAGTGTCTCCCACTGTCCCTCACTTTAAAAGACAAACAGTAACCTCTTCAATGTATCTTAATGAAACTCATCTCTAAGCCTATTTAGCTTTGTTTCACTTATATGCTTAAGATAGTGTAAGAACTAAAGACCACAACATTCTTTCAACAATTTTTCCTTGCAATACCTACATATGTTTTCATTGCAATACCTACAGATGTGTCCAAATAAAATGTGAGATAAACTGACTGTTATTATTTTGTGCTTGCTTGGACTTTTCGGTCTTTAAACAAAATAAATCATAAAGGTTGTCCTTTTGATATCTTTTTCATATATATTTCACTTAGTGCCTTGGAATCCTCAAGAGCTAATTTTAATAACAACTCTAGTGAGGTCTTTTAAAAACATATCATTAAATTCACCCATTACAAGCATGAAGTTCAGTGATTTTTAGTAACTTTACTAAGTGGTTCAGCTTCACCATAGGTCAATTTTAAAATACTTTTTTTCCCTCAGTGATATCCTTTATCCTACATACATACAGTTAATTCTAATTTCTACCCCTAGCTTCAGGCAACAACTAGTTTATTTCCTATACATTTGCTTTCTGGAGATTTCATATAAACAAGATTACACAATATATGGGCTCTTGTGTCAGATTTCTTGTATTAAGGTTTATCCATGACATAGCATGCACCTGCAGTTTATTTTTTCTGTATTATTGAATAGTATTCCAATTTGTGATGAAATACTATCTATCTATTCATCTGTTGATGGACTTTTAGGTGTCTTTCAGAGTTTTGATATAATGAATGATACTACTATGAATATTCCTGTGCAAGTCTTTGTGTGAATGTAAGTTTTCCTTTACCTTGTGTACATACGTATCTTCCTATATGATAGTTTTATGCTTAATTTTTTGAGAATCTGCTAAATTGTGTTCCAGTGTAGCTTCTCCATTTTACAATTTTACCAACAATGTATGAAGGTTCCTATTTCTTCACATTCTTGCCATGTTTTGTTTTTGTCTATTTTTTGAAATTATAGCCATCATAGAAGGTGTGAGATGTTATTTTCTTATGATTTTTTATTTGCATTAACCTGATGACTAATGATGTTAAATATTGTTTCATGTGCTCATTAGATACATGTATATCTTCTTTGTAAAATTTTTGTCTATATTTTTGCTTATTTTTTAATTGGATTGTTTGTCTTCTTATTGAGTCATAACAATATTTTTGTTTACCAGAAAGATACCTGCACATGCATGTTTATTGCAACACTATTCACAGTAGCAAAAACATGGAAACAACTGTGTTGCCCACCGAAACTGGACTGGATTTTTTTTTTAAATGTGGTGCAAGTAAAAAATGGAGTATTATGCAGCCATAAAGAAGGACAAACATATGGACTTCACAGCAACTTCGTTGAATTTAGAGTCTATCATACTAGGTGATCTATCACAGAAACAAAGAACAGAGTACCATATGTTCTCACTCATAAGCAGAGTTTGAACAATTATCATAATGCTATTTGAAAGGGACTGGCAGTAGTGGGAAATTGCCAGGGTAGGGAGCGGGGGTTGGCAATTAAGGGAAACTGCCAGGGGAGGGGCACACCTCATCAACAAGGGTACTTGCATAAAGGACATTTGTATACCTAACCCTGAATTGCACCCCACATCTTTAAAATAAAAAAGTTAAAAGTTAAACTAACAAACAAACAATATTTTTGTGTTTGGATACAAGTTTTTTAAATATATGTTTTGTAAATATTTTCAAGTCTGCTGCTTGTCCTCAGCAGGTATTTTAAACTTTTCTGTGGTACTTGAATCTCCAACCATTATCATCTACCTTATTTTCCCCTCATACTAAGAAAAATTAGTTTCCATCTTCTAGTCTATGTGCCATCAAACTAATACACTCACCTATCTTAATGTTTCTGTACTAACATACATAATTGCATATTTACTAATGATTTCTAGATTATTTCTGTTACATAGTGTTGATTCTTCTTTTAAGTTTTATTTTCTGTTTATACTCTGGACCTTATTCTCTCCTGCTCTCTTTGATGCATAACTCTATCAGTCACTTCTTGTCTATAGTATTCATAGATTAAGCAATGAAATCAGTAAGTAATTAAGTTGCTTGTAGTTTTCCGATACACCTAGGTTCTTCTCATTAGAATTAAAATAGGCTCAATTTTCTTAAAAAAAAACACACTCTATACTTCTTCAGTTCCACAGCTTCCTACAAATAAGGCTGTCTCTATTTTCTTTCATAATAAAACTCCTTTTATAACATTTTTATATCCCCGTCTCCGTTTACTCATCTGTCATTCTTTCTTCAACCCAATACGGCCAGCAGTACCATCACACTGAAATGTCCCTCCACACAGTCACCAAGAAACTATTTTTCTTAATAAAAATAATGCATAACTTGCTGTTTTCATTTTATTTGAACTTTCCCAACATGGGATAACATATAAGTCAGTATATTAAAAATCCAATAATTGCTTTTCTGATGATGTTAGATGCTTGAGTTATAACACTGCCCAGCATGAAAATACTATACTACATTTCAAGACAAACGTATCAGTTCAAATCCTAGCAAGAACCAGTTGGTATACTGAAATGGAGTAATCCAAGAAAGTTGAATAAGTAATATTTACAAAGGCATGGGTATGGTGAAAGAAAACCCGCAATGAATAGTGAAGACTCCAGGCTAGCCCCAGTAAGGGGGAATATCATCAGCTCTGATCTTCTGGGAGTCAAAAGGATGGAGATGTTTTCACAACCTTAAGCGAGTGCTATAAACTAAGATGATCACCTGAAAGGTGTGAGGCCTGCACTTGAGAATTAGCCACAGCTAATATGGAGACAAAAAGCCTAAAGAATATGCACTTCACCACCAATATCACTCTGTCCTCTAATTTTCTCTTCAGTAGGCTTGAGCCTAGTGGAAGTTTCAAGGGTAACCCTTTGACTCAGTCTGTGAAGTTCAACCTCCTTAGAAAAATACAGTATAGAAAAGGTAGAAAATGATGCATAAATATTTACAAAATTCCAAAGTAAGTGAATACTATTTTAATATTTCAAATATTTTTATAGCAGACTCAATGAAAAATTGCTACTACGTCGCTAAAATACATTATTTTCTTGTATACCAGTAAAATTTCCCCTTATAGAACTTTATTTTTCAATAATTACCATAACAAAGAAAATTTTAACTGTAATGTTTCTGCCAATCCTTTGCAATAATTATTTATTGTTTTATAATTGATCGTGATTTATTTTTGCTGCTTCTCCATTTTCATGGAAGTGTACACTTATTTTCATAGATTAAATAATACTTTAAAAAAACTTACCCTCAGAAAATTAATAATTAATGAACATAGATGAATAATTATTTGAGATATTACTTTTTCTTTCTTCCCCTTCTCCTACCAGGTCTTCTGATTTCAACCATATATTATATCTATTATGGATATATATGGATACAAAATTTAAAAGTATGTCAATTATTTAGGAATTTTTATGTAATATATTTGTTACAGATAGTTTTAGTAAGAAAATAGTTGTGGTGCTTTTTTATCATGCAGATATTAGATATTATATAGATTCAGAAATGTCTTTAGTAGCTGTATGATAAGAAGTCTCAGTTTAGCTGTGACAAAAAAACTAGTCTCAATACCAGAAAAACTAGCATGACATATTTAATCTATTATAATCTTTCATCTATTTTGATGATAGTTATATTTTTTAATCAATATTTTTTATTATGATATTGTGGGGTACAGTTAAGGGTTAGGTGTACAAATACGTTTCATTCAGGCACCCTGTTGATAAGAGGTGTTTCCCTGTCCCCAGACAGATATTTGCTACCGTTAATCCCATCTCCCCCCCATAGTTTCCCACTACTGTCAGTCATTTTCTTATAGCATTACATTGGATGTTCAAGGTCCATTATATGAGTGAGAACATGTGATACTCGGATCTTTGTTTCTGTGAGAGGTCACTCAGCATTATAGACTCTATTTTTATCCAGGTTGCTGCGAAATTCACAATATTGTTCTTTTTTATGGCTGTGTAGTATTCCATCGTGTATATGTACCACATTTTTTAATCCAGTCCTCTTTTGTTGGGCAGCATGGTTGCTTCCAGGTTCTTGCTATTGTGAACAATTCTGTGATAAACATACGTTTGCAGGTATCTTTTTTATAGAGTGATTTGAGTTCTTCAGGATATATTCCCAGTAGGGGATTGCAGGGTCATATGGGAGGTTGATATTTAGAGCTTTTAGGAATCGCTTCAGTACTTTCCATAGAGGTTGCACTAGTTTACACTCCCACCAACAGTGTAGAAGTGTTCCCTTTTTTGAGTTGTTGATAGTTATATTATTATTAAATTGGCTAAAATAGTCTTTTAAAATTGAATTTTGTATTTTGTTATTGACATATTCCATTGTTTTTGAACAGGATGCTAAGATTCAAATGCTCTACTATAAAAAATAGATAGTAAGATAATAAGATATTAAGATAAGAATACTGGCTAGTATACAGATTAATTGCTGAGTAGCTTATCAACATGGAAATGTTTAGCACAATTATACATTTCCCCTAAAATAATTCATATTGAATTTAAATTTCAAAATTTTCTCATCTCTGTAGAACTATAGAAGAAGACAAAAGGATAAGCCAAATCATGGTGAAGAAAAATAATTAGTTCAATCTTCAGTGGAATTTTGTTGGTTGCCTTCTTCTGAAATATTTGAAGTAGACTTTGTAGACAAATTCAGTTTTTATAAATCCCACAAAATACTGTTGTCAAAGAACTGAAGGTAAAAAAATATATAATGGTGCTGAGTGGAACTAATAAAAATAATGTACTGAATATTTAATATTCTTCTTTTTTTACTTCCCCACCTCTTTTCTGATATTAACCCAGTCTTATTTTTTTTCAATTCATAGACACAAAATTATATTATATTATGTCTTATCTCTTCTCAAATTATAAATACAATCCAGTTGTTCAGGGCCTCAAACCAGCTTCAATTAATCACTGCAGCTGTATTTCACTAGCTTGACCAAAATTAATTATCCAATTCAGCCATATTGGTCTTTACATGCATATAAAATTTACCTATGCTTTCTTTTCCTTGGTAGTCTATGGAGACTTGGCACTAAGTGTAGGGCAGTGTTGGTATATTAAAGGGTTAGACAGTTTTGATACAGTTGGATTGTACTACAATTTACCATGATGTTTGCATCTTAATTTATTCATTTGAATTGATATTGCCACAGAGGCTGAATGCAGTAAAATATAAAAATTAACCAATGTATATTAGTAATGCCAGTAACCACCAATCAAAAACCACTAGGAACATCTGTGGCCAGTTTATATTAATTTTTACCAAAAGAGATTACAGTCCGGGGGAATCATGAGATGTCTAAGAGAGGCTCATTATAAGAGTTTGGCTTGTGTTAAATTCTTTTAGAGAGGGTTTGGCATATTGCTCTTACCTTCTTTGTTCACATGAAAATTTGCTTGAAATTGTCTCATGACAGACAGTATATATATTATTTCCTTGTTTCCTCAGTAAAGCCTAACTTAGTACCATGTTAAGTAATCTGATTTCTGATCTCAATATGGATCACTTTATTTTGAAGAGATGTATGTTTCATGTTATGGCAAGTAGAATTTAAGCCACTATGTGAAAATCATAGGTATATTCATAGTAAAAAAATCAAAATGTTTACTTATAAATATTTAGTTTAAACATCACACCCACTCTTATAAATACTGGTGATAGAAAAATTTAAAAGGTGAACGCATTATTTTATAAAGTTATTCTTCACCAAAATGTATTTCTTATTCATGGACTTTTTAGAAGCTATTAATAGAATAATATATTTTATTAAATACAAATCCAGAAAGTTTTCAGTTTTATGTTAGTTACATCATTGGTATTGTTTTTAGTTGGAAGTAACAGAAAAATTGTAACACTGTTGCTTTAACTATAAGTTTTATTTTTCTAAACAAGGATTGAGAAGAGTTGTCATTTATAAGCTTGACTTTTCTTATCTTGCCCTTCCATTATTTGTGTGCAGTTTTTGAAAGATGGTAGCTTTACTGCTAGGCTTCCATGTCTATGTTTCAGGAAAGACGGAAGTGTACAGCCCCAAAGTATCTTCTCATTAAATTTTGATGAAAAAATATAAACCTCCCAAGTACTTCTGCTTGTATCTCACTGACCAGAACTATGATATCTGGGCACCTCTACATGCCAAGAAATTTTAAAAGGTGATTACTTTCTCTTTTCTAGCTCTGTAATAGAGGAAGTCAAGTGAATGAGTAAGTTGTAATTGACTTTTAGGACCCATTTCATAGTATTCACAACACTTAAAATAAACTCCTCCCCATACACAAAGTATACATATATATACATACACACACACACACACACACACACACACACACACACACACACACACATATATATAAAATATGTGTGTGTGTATATATATATATATATATAATCATTATCTTATAAATGGTGAACATTTTCTTGATGATTTCTATTTTGATAAAATATGCCCTGTTTATAAATGTCTTCTTGAAACCTAATAGTTATTCATATGCATATTTAAAGTCATATTAATGTATATAAATTATATATGAATATATAGACATTTATGAACAAATATAAATCTATTATGTATTAAAACAAATTATTTAAAAATTAAAAAATATATCTTGAAAGGTTAATGATTACAACGTTTTTATATCAGTATAGAGAAATCAAAATACACCTATCATATTCCTAAGCAAGGTTTCATGAGTCAGTGGGAGTAAATTTAGGAGACACTATTTTAAAATAAACTAATACATAATGAATACGTAAGACTAATGAATACATTTTTAAGTTATACTGAAATTTAAACCTAAGAGAATAATTAGAAAATTGGATTTCCAAAAGAAAATTAAGTGGAGTTCTGTTTACTTTGTGCTGCAGTATATCTCCCTAGACTACATTTTCACTACATTTTGATAAATCGTTATAGAAATAGGAAAGATTAATCTGAGTTTGTTATTGGTAAAAATAGCAGATGTCTATTTTTGATTGTCTATTCTGTGCTATGTTTTTAGCCAAATACCCTTCTCTGATCCCAACTCTGGCTTTACTTTGTATAGTCCCTTGTTTAAAATTGACTATCAAGAATTGCATTGTGCTCTGCTTCATTTATTAACCCTTTTTTGGTTTATGCTTAGTTTGTATATAGTTTATATCTCTACATGAATTTGAAGAGATGACCTTGCAGTGTGAGGAAAATGATCTTTGTTTCTATCTCCCCCTAATCCTCCAAATAAGCCACATAGAAATCAATTGCTGCTCATATTCTGATTGGTATATAGCTGGGATCATGTAAAGATTAGAATAATTTAATCTAGCTTTATCTGTTTCACATTTATTGTGGATTCTTCTTGTAATATATGTTTTCTGCTTCATTTGAATTTTGTTGGTGTTAGATCATTTTTTATTTTTCCTAATTC
Source organism: Cephalopachus bancanus (assembly GCA_027257055.1). Taxonomy (NCBI): domain Eukaryota; kingdom Metazoa; phylum Chordata; class Mammalia; order Primates; family Tarsiidae; genus Cephalopachus; species Cephalopachus bancanus. The sequence goes on from JAPVLO010000131.1 coordinate 6,822,855, forward strand.
CATAGAGGGTTTTCTTTTGTTTCTTTGTTTCAAATTAAAGATTAAGAGAGGCTAGTTTGAAAAGTCCTAATCAATATTTTTTTTTTTTTTTTGAGTTGGAGTCTCACTCTGTCACCCAGACTGGAGTGCAGTGGCTGCTCCCGGCCACCGCAGCCTCGACCTGCTGGGCTCTGGCGACCCTTCCGCCTCAGCCTTCCAAGTAGCCGGAATTACAAGCATGCGCTACCACGCCCGGCTGATTTTTTGATTTATTGTAGAGATGAGGTCTCGCTGCCCAGGCGGGTCTCGAACACGCGGGCTCAGGCAATCCACTCACCTCAGCCTCCCAAAGGCGCGGGATTACAGGCTGAGCCACCGAGCCCGGCTATCAATAATTTAAGAAAAAAAAAAAAAAAAGTAATGACAGCTGGTTTGGGATAAAATAAAGTGAAATCAATATGAAACAAAACAGAATGATAAAGATAAGCTAAATTGATTTAAAAACTAAAAAAAAATTGAAACTACAATTAATGGTGCTCAAATGCATGTATAAGTTAGTTTTATATATTGTTCTTGTTAAGGAGGGACCAATCTTTGGATTTATTTGTCTTCTCTGAACTATAGGAGACTGATTTTTTTCATCACCACGAAAGAGATGACAGGTCAAGTTTTCTTTTCTTTTCTTTTTTTTTTTTTTTTTGGTCATAATTACTTCAATGCCTTAAAAACAAGAAGAAAAAAATGAAAGAAAGAGGAGAGAAAAATGATGTCACTAAAGGGACATAAATGTAGCTAGTTACCACGTGCAAAGAGTTAAAATAATACATTACAGTATTTGTGAATTCTTAGACTTCCTTATATGTCTCTTTTAATAAACTGCCTTAAACATAAATTTTAACATACTAATTTCTTTGGAAGTAGTAAAAATTTATTCAAGTATTGTTTGGCAAATGCCTCTTAAGTTGACATTGCTAAAAAAAATGTCTAAAACAAAGACAAATTTTAGGGCAAGTACACACAGAAAAGTTACAGTCAATATATAAGACTTTATTAATTTAAAAGGACTTAGAATGCTATTGTCATGTAACAAATCATGTATCACACACGCGCGCGCGCACACACACACACACAAACACATATTGATTGGAACTGTAGACTATAATGTGTGTCAAATTGGCAAAACTTCTAAACTTGAGCCACTGGAAGAGAAAAGATGAAATAAAATATTCCCTCTCTGTAAAACTTCAAAAGAAAAAAACTGATGAGATAAAATAAAAATAACAGATGAGACTCCTTTGTCATTTTTAGTTATGTGCTTTGGGTACTCTTTCCATGTCATTTTTGGTAGTGGTAGAGAATGCTAATAAGGAAAAAAAATAAGACAACACCAATTATTTCGAGGGCATGCAGTTAGGTACACAGCAACTAACCTGAAGCTTTGTGGATTCCAGATGGGACAAGTAATCAGATTACTTGTGGGTGTTTTAATGGTACCCAGAGGGTATCATAAAATCACTCACCATATGTTTAATATCCATACAGCTCTGTTTCTTTTAACTGTTGCTTTAATCTTCCTTTTTATTTACTTTTTATTGCCATACACTTAAATTGATATCTTTTCTTATCTACAGATAAACTTACAGGCAATATGTGAACACTCATGCACATCTCTTATCTCTCATTTTACTGTATTTCCTACTTATTTCTTTGATATTTTAGTCGTCTGCTCAATAATGTGGCCATCTTTCAAGCTTTATGACCAAAGATTTTATATCAGTCTCTTTGCTGAATTTACTCTTTACTCCAGGTTTTATGAGTAGGAGTAAGCAGTACAGAAACCAAACTGTCACAGGCTAGAAAAATAAGTAGAATGTATAAACATATGAAAAGTAAATATAGATTGTGTGCAAATATGTCAGAAAATGTTAAATGATTCTAAGTTACATTTGTGATCTGAAGCAATATGTTCCCATTAATTATTATTGCATGGTTGTTAGTAAGATTATTGTAATAGTATTGCAATTTTTTTTCCGATAAGAATTTGTTTCCAAATAAAACTCCAGGAAGGAAAGGAACATTATGCCTAAAATCACAGCAGAGAGAGCCCAGAACATTCAAGGTAAAGACAATGGAAAGTAGAACATTACATTCACTTTTATAAGTACACGAGGCAAACAACTACATTATTGTAGCACATTTCGTAGGGGAAAAAGCAGAGATGGTTATTGTCCCCTGATAGTCTTTCTTTCCTGTTTGGTAAGAAGATTCCTGAGTTTTAGTTTGGTGTGGCTATCCAGCTAAAGCCTACATTTTCAGACTCCCCTGAACCTGTGTATGGTCATGTGAGTAAGTGTAAAAGAAGATAATGTGACATAGTAAAATATGCAAAGTGAGTCATGTTCTTAGATCAAAACATCTGTCTTTGACTTTCCATTCCTTCCTTGTCACTAGTTTGAAAATAGAGGGTAACAATAACAATAGAAGTCAGACACAGTGAATGGTAGACATTTCCCCTATCCCTAGCCACATCATTTTTAGTGTCAACATGTGAAAGAAGTATTTATCTTTTATCTAAGCAGATTGATTTAAGCTTTTATATTCTGAGAATTTTTGTTACAGAAATTTAGCTTTTACTTTGACTAATATGTATATATAGTTGCTAGTGAAGGATATACATGGTTAATCCAATAAAGGCAACACAATGTACAGAATTCTGAATTAATGCCATTAATTCCTGTTAGCCTGCAGCTTCTTAAATTCATTACCTGGTCACTGAAGAACCATATATTTTTAGCTTTTAGTTTTATTATCAACAGCTTCATGAAAAGTTTAAGAAATGTACCTATGATTTGGTGAAAGCATGTTCAGATGTACCCATAGAAGGCCAATGTGATTAAAATTTTCTGTTATACTTCCAATTTTTATGAACATTTTGTATTTTTCAGAATTTACAAAGTACTTGTGATGCTTAATTATTTAAAAATTAATTGTCCTGGTGTGCTTGGCCTTGCAATGGCATCTTTTAGTGGCATCTGTTAATATCAGTTTTCAAGCCAATTACCTACATGTGAGTATTGCAAACTTGTTACTATTTTCTTACCTCTGCAAAATTGACAAACATACATATCTATGTATACATTTTAAATGGCATTTGTTCTATATTTACTTGACTTTTAGTAAGGTTGAACACTTAAAAAAGTGTATCAGTCATTTAGATTTAGTTATTTATATTTAGTCATTTATATTTAGAAAATAAATTTGTTGTCATCCACATTTGTAAAAAATGCTCTTTTCATATTTTAATGAATATATATTTTCAGAAATAACTCATTTTTGGTTAAATTGTTAGTAGGCTGATTTCTCTCCTGTAATATCCATAAAATTTAGTCACAAGGATACTGTTGGGAAGAAATTAGATATGGGTTTTTAAAAGGTAAAACCTAGTACAGGTCCCTATTGGCTCTAAGGAAGAGTAGGGGAAAAAAAGAGTGAATAGTGGGACCCAAGAGATTTTTATCTCTGCTATCCCCAACCCTTACAGGTAAAAATGAAAGTGTATACATTTTAGACACACCCTATAATTATGGGGTGACTTGTGAAGCTCTAGCTAGTGTGAAGTTTCCCCAGATGCACTTTTGGAAATATACCCACCTTTAGAGAATGCCCCACCACACACCATTTGTTGGTGGGAGTACCAAATGGCAGCACACTAAGCGAATAAAGGAAACTGAGTTGGTCATCACTGCCTTTCATGGCTGGTACAGGATCTCAAATCTTAAATGTTATATTACAAGGATGTGAAATATAACAACTGACAATTACTAAGACATTGAAGGCCAGACACCATGAATTCACTACAGATGGTGACTTCTAAGGCAAAATGTCCAGAAGTTTAAATTCAAGAATATATTGCCAACACTTCTTGAACAAAATGCGTATGGAATCAAGTTTATTTTTAAAAATCACCAGTTCCGGTAACAGAAAAAAACATCCACTCCTCACTGAAATGATGGGTAGTCTAGAGGACACCGTGTAATTCCGAAGATTTTTCACCTCATCACTATGAGGCTGAATAAATCTCAGCTCTCGCATCTTCCAAGCCATCTTTGAGTGCCATTATAGAAATGAGAGGTAATTTAAGATGCAGAACTTTTCATAGGACCACACTGAGTATATGTCTAAAGGGAATCTTTAAATTTTAACAATGTAATACATGTAATAAATTGGACTAAAACATAGTGAGTTTTTTTTCTTTCTGCCAAACAGCAGCTTTTGGCTGATGGGGGAAGAGCAGTAAAGAAATTTTAAAAAGTTATAAATATTTTTTTCCTCATTTGAACGGAAGAAGAATATTTGTGTTCTTGTTATAAGTATTTGTATTTGAGATGGTGTCTAAATATGTGAGCTATTTATCAATTCATTGTCTCTCAGCTCTAAATCTACCCTCATTTGCCCTGATTTATGATACTAAAACTGAGTCCTGGTACCATTTTTCCTTTGTTATCCAGCACAATGGCAGGTCCTGCTAGTAGAGGGCATTGGAGGGACACTGCTAGTAGAAGAGACTCCTGTTTCTGGCACTTTGATTTTTGCTCTTACAGCATTGCTGCCATCACTTAGTGCTTGACATCAGCAGTTTTCTCAACAGCAAATGATTTTCTTACTTGTGATGTGCAAGAGGCCCAGTGGCACATGAACAAGTTTTCCTGCAACCTCAATAAGCAGATTTCTAGCAGTTTGGTTAGCATCTTTGTAGGCAAATTCGCAGCAAATTTCAGCAGCCAATGAGAAGTTTCCTAGTTAGTTTTGCAGACATCCTATCAGCTTTCTTGCAAGTATTGCTAGCACTCAGTAAGTAGATTTCTACTCGTCTTCCTTAGCCCATGGGAGTGCGGAGACTTTTGTGTATTCTAGTTGGTCTTTCCTGAGACATGGCCAGTCTAGGGTACTCCTCAGACTTATGACACTGAAGTACAACCCATTTCTTGGCAGTGATAAATGAAACTGGGTGAGGAGCATAAGGAGAATCTCTATACTTTTATTGCAACTTTCTATAAATCTAAAGCATATAGAATCTAAATTCAGATGGCCAGAACTACTTTTGCTCTAATAAGATCTGAATCTCAACTTTGAGGTAGAGCAGTTGTTCCAAGTTTGTTCCTTTTTGGGATACTCTACTTTATTTTTAAAGGTTATGACTGATCCTTACATCTATCATCCCCGTACTCATTGGAGTTTTGTTTACCCATTACAGTAGGTAATGCCCTTTAGGTCATCATAATTCATTGTATTAAATCCCACGTCCCCCCATTTAAATTACTAGTGTGATGTCTATCTCCTGACTGGACTATGACAGATAAAGCATATTTGAACTTTTTATTATACCAGAAGTTCTTTATATGCTAGGGGTTCTTTCCAGGGAAGTGAAACGCACTCCTCAAACTTATGACACTGAAGTACAATTCATTCATTCATTGGCAATGATAGAAAAAACTGGGTGAGGCACATAAGGGAAATATCTGCACTATTATTGCAACTGTATATACATGTAAAATTATTTTAAAATATGAACTTTACTTTCAAAATAATCTGTTTCACAAATATATATGGAGGACTAAATGAGACTTTTTAAGTTTTGAGACTGAAACCGGAAGAATAAATGCTAAATGACTTTAAGAACTATTCATTATCTGTATTAAAGTTTGATACCTGTCTCTCCACCAAAGGGACAGAATTTGACAGACTATCTCTTAGCCAAACAATGCTAGAATAAAATTATTCTTGCTTTATTTTAAAAGTGTGGTTAAAAAAAAAGCACCAGCACGAGATGCACCCTCTTATTAAGTCTGAAATGCAGTATTATCTATTATAGGCACAATGCTGTACAACAAATCTCTAAACATTATCTTGTATTACTGAAAGTTCATAGCTATAGAACAGCAACTCCCCATTTGTTCTCCCAGCTACCAACATTCTTCTCTATGTTTTTATTGAGTATATTAGATGCCTTATATGATGGTAATCATGAAGTATTTCCTGATATTGTTTAATTGTCTATGTTCTCTTGTAACTCAGTTTCCATAAGATTATAGTTTTGCATTATGTGTCAGACAATGTATAGTTTTCTAATTCTTTAGGGTAACTGAAACTTTACTTTTGTACTTGGATGGTGTCATTTTTATGTGTTCTTTATAGCGTTCATTAGTGTCTGTGCAATGAAGAAAAAAATTACAACTTTCTGTTTTTATAGAATGGCTTTGACAGTGAAAGATCGTCACCAATCCACTCTCACAGTTTTTTTCAGAGGATGTGTATTCTATAGACTTGTGCATGTAGATTTCTAGAGAAGTTTTTTTTTTTTTTCTTTCTTTTTTTTTTAAGGGAACCTTTAATCTCTTGCTCCTTCTAGTGTTTGACTACTGTGTTGTGAGTTGCAGTGTTGGAGGCATGCTCCACTTCTTTGCCTTCTGCCTTATAATAAAGCCTCAAATTTTGTGCCTTCTCCTAATCTCACTAGGCCATTCTGGACACAGCAAGTTGCCCACCATTTTTCCTTTGTTCTTAGCTGCCCTGTCAAACCATGAGAGTTGTGGGATCAGTTGAGTCAAGACTGAAACTAGCCCCTGGGCAGTACATGTACACTGAAGCTCATGTATATTAAAGACATGCATCTCTCTTCTGTTTCCAGGGTGAAAAATCTCATAATTGTCTCTTTTCTCAATCTTAATAGCTATGGAGCCACAGCATGGCACCTAATTCTCTCTCTCTCTCTCTCTTTTTAACCGCTCTCCGGTTTTTAATCTATGCTAATTATGTCAGAGCTCTGTGTGAGACAAGATTGAAACTGGCCCAATAAGCAGTGTATTGAAAATGGTCAGGACAATGGATGCTTGTCTCACACTAATTTTCCTGCAGTTGAAGAACTGTTGCCTGAGTCCAGGGGTTCGAGACCAGCCTGGAAAACTTGGCAAGACCTCTCTCAACAACAAATCAAAAAAAAAAAAAATTAGCCCGGTGTGGAAGTGTGCGCCTGTGGTTCCAGCTACTTGGAAGGCTGAGGTGGAAGGATTGCCTGAGCCCAGCAGGTCAAGGCTGCAGTGGTCATGAGCGTATCACTGCCTTCCATCCTGGGGGACAGAGTGAGAGTCTTATTTTAAAAAAAGTCATGGGCCTCGGTGATCTCTGTTCAGTGCTCAGCTGTGCTAACTTGGAGGAGAGGCTAATGTGGGTAAATTGGAATTGTTTTAACCCATTTCAATATAACTATTCTTGGTTTTATGCTGGTTTGGAGTACTGCAAATTCTTTAATAAAATCTAGGCTTTTCATTAAGGTATTTTGATTCATATATTGTTTCAAAATTAGTGTTTCTGGGGGGGGAGCAAGTGCTAAGATTTCCTGCTTCACTGTCTTGCTTATATCTGCTATTGTTTTCTTCCTCCTACTATATTTTTCTGTTAATTTGTATCCTCTTTTTGACAAGTTTGTTCTTTCAAAGTTGATCAAAATAAAATTTTTGGGGATTGAAAAAAAAATCTGTCACTAAAAAAGTTTTTATTACATTCTATTTTTCACTTATTGAACATTTTGACTACATAAGCATTGTGCCTTGACTTGAAGGTGCAATTTTTTTGATTGGCCACTTGGGACTCACTGTCTGGTGTTTATGAAATAAAGCTGTATAAATAGGCAAATTAATCCAGAATAGTATTGTATATATATCTTTAATACCTATGTGAGTATAACTAGGGTATACATATGTGATAATGTGTGATTTCATCTGATATTGAGTACGCATCTGAAGGTTTTGATATGCCAGAACATTTGGTTTTCATATTTCAGTGGTAAAAGTTTATAATTTTAAGATGAATGAATCTAATGAATCTAAGGGGTTAAAATAGGACACTTCAATTGCATTAACTGCAGGTGATTTATACTTAGAAATAGAAATTTGCAAAACATATGAAATCAATAATTCCACAGATACTCCTAGATTGTCTTTCATGTGTGAGGTACTATACCAAAGACTGGAAAAATAATAGTAAAAATGTTTATAGTAATGACTCTGTTGGAACTTAAGTTATAATAAGGGATATAATAAATAAGCAGGCATACAAAAAATAAGCAAAATAGTTAATGATTGGAAAGGTCTGTATTAGATAGAATAAACAATTTATTAAAATTCAATTTTTCCATAGTAAGAAAGCAAAATTTCATTCATTGGTATGTATTTTTATTTTTAAAAAAGCATTAAGCCAGGCTTGGTGGCTCAACCTGTAATCCCACGTCTTGGGAGACTGAGGTGAGTGGATTGTCTGAGCCCGAGGGTTTGAGACCCGCCTGAGTGACTTGGTGAGATCTCATCTCCACAGTAAATCAAAAAAATTAGCCAGGTGTGGTAGCACGTGCCTGTAGTTCCAGCTACTTGGAAGGCTGAGGTGAAAGGATCGCCGGAGACCAACAGGTCGAGGCTGCAGTGGCCGGGAGCGGCCACTGCACTCCAGTCTGGGCGACAGAGTGAGACTCCAACTCAAAAAAAAAAAAAAAGTATTAAAAAAGAATCATTTTTGCAACCATTATTTTAAAGACTTTCCTCAGTAAGTTATAACTCATGGTAAGAAGAAATAGGATATTAAAAAGAAATAGAGCCGGGCTCGGTGACTCAGCCTGTAATCCTGCGCCTTTGGGAGGCTGAGGTGAGTGGATTGGCTGAGCCCGCAGGTTCGAGACCCGCCTGGGCAAATTGGCGAGACCTCATCTCTACAATAAATCAAAAAATCAGCCGGGTGTGGTAGCGCATGCCTGTAATTCCGGCTACTCGGAAGGCTGAGGCGGAAGGATCGCCGGAGCCCAGCAGGTCGAGGCCGCGGTGGCCGGGAGTGGCCACTGCACTCCGGTCTGGGCGACAGAGTGAGACTCCAACTCAAAAGAAAATAAAAAATAGAAATTAAATATCCGTAATTAAATGTAAAACTATTAAAATGTTGAAAATTTCTAAGATATAGACACAATATAAACATGCTAAATTTTCAGTGAACATAAAATAATTGCATGTTTCCTGTTTAGTACCAACTAAAGTCTTTGGAACTTTGGGTTAAACATCAGAAATCTTCCATATCCTCATCCTTGCAAAAGAATATTGTTTCTGAATGTTGCCTGTCTGAGCTAATATGGCAAAAATGCCATAGATTGGGTGGCATTTAATAATAGCAATATATTTCTCACAGTCTAGAGGCTGGGAAGGCCAAGACACTGGCAGATTTTGTGCCTGGTAAGGGTGTGTTTCTCATAGAAGATAGGGCCTTCTAGTTGTCTCCTCACACAGTGGAAGAGTTAAGGCAACTTTCTAGAGCTTTTTTATAAAATCACTAATCTCATTCATGAGGACTTTTCCTTTCAGGATCTAGTCACTTCCCGAAGGCTCCCCCTCTTAACAGTATCACTTTGTGGGTTAGAATTTCTACATACAAATTTTGGAAAAACACATTCAGATTAGAGCATTGTACACCTGGAATACCCCCAAAATTCATGTACTTCTTACATGCAAAATATAATCAGTTCATCCCAATAGCCGCAAATCTATTAACTCTTTTGAGTAGGGACTCAAAAATCTAAAATCCAGAGTATCATCTACATCAACTCTAGGTGAGAGTTAGGTATGATTCATCTTGAGGCAAATTGTTTTCCACTTTGAACTTTAAAAAAATCAATCATACTATGTGTTTCTAAAATATGATGGTAGCGCAGTCATAGAATAAACATTCTCATTTCATAAGAGAAAATTAGGAAACAAGAAAGGAATAGTAACAAGTCCCAAATAAGTTCAAAGTGTTAAAGCTTGAGAATTATCCTTCACTTGAGAATCTGCCTTCCAAGCTCACTGGGTAGTGGTCTCCTCTACCTTTGCAAGGCAAATGTTGAGACCAAAGACTCTGGATGACTCTCCACTCATGGCACAGGGGGATTCACCTCCATGGTTTTGCTGGTTGAAGCCCATGTCATAGATCTCACAGCTTGGAGTTATATGCCTGCTGTTTTCCCAGGCTAGAATTGCATCTCAGTGGCTCTGATGGTCTGGTGTTGTGGAGTGAACCTGCCCCCACAGTCCTTCTAGGTATGGCCCTAGTAGAGGCTCTCTGCAGGGGCCAATTCCTATGGCAGATTTTTGTTTTTTGTTTTTTTCACCCTGATCTGCATGGCTTTCTGGGACTTCCTTTGAAATCTAGGCAGAGGCCTCCACATCCTCACAGCTCATGTACTCTGTATGCCTATAGAGATGGCATTATATGAATGCTTACCACTTGTGCTTTCCAGAGACATGATCACTGACATCTGTACCACACTAGGGCCCACTGCAGTCACACCTGGGGTGGTCAAGGACCATAACTCTGAAAAATGGTTCTCAGGGGCCTGAGGTATTGCTGGACAGTGAGTCCTGTGAACACCCGAGGATTCGTCTTTGAAATCTTTCTCTCTTTACAGCTCTCGTATTCCAGGCCTGTGAAATGAGTGACATTCCTGATAATCCCTGAAATACCTTCAGGGTCATTCTTCTACTGTCTTGAGGAATAAAACTTCCATAGAGATAGTCATTCCTTACTAAACTTCTCAGATTGTAACTTGACCATACCCTGGGTACTCTCTCCTGAACACACTTTCTCATTCTTTACAATATGGGCAGGTTGAGAATTTCCTTTTCTATTAAAAAGTGTCCCAGTATCATTTCTTTCTTCTTGCACTTTACTCAAGAGAAATCATGCTTTTACTTCAACAAGATGTTTAGATATTTCTTTAGCTAAATAACCCATCTCAATACTTACAGATTTTATCTAATACAAAACACTAGGACACAAATACAATTCAGTCAAGTTGTTTGCCACTTTATGGTAAGGGTAACCTTTGTTCAAGTTTCCAATTATGTGTTCACTTTTCTCTCAATCTTCATCAAAATGGTCTTTCCAAATCATATATTTACCAACCTTCTATTTATGGCCACTTAAATATTCTGTAAGAAGATTGAAGCTTTCTCTAAAGCTCTCCTCTTCTTTCCAGGCTGCACCAAAATTACCACTTATAAAGTGTTCATGGTAATGTAGACTTTTTCTAACATGTAACACTAAATTCTTCCAGTCCCTATTCATTACCCCAGCACAAAGTTGCTTCCACTTTTGAAAATATGTTTGTTATAACAATACCTTACTCCCAGTACCAATTCTGCCTTAGTCTGTTTGGGCTGCTATAACAACAACAAAAAGTCTTAATCTAGGTGACATAAAAAATATAAATCATTTCTCACACTTCTAATGTCTGGGAAGTTCAAGAAAAGTAACTGGGATTCTCAGTGTCTGGTGAGGGCCTGTTTTCATAGATGATGCATTCCAGCTATGTTCTCATATAGTGGAAGGGGCAAGAGAGTTATCTGGGACAACTTTTATAAGGACTTCCAAAGTTTCCCACCTCTTGAGGCTATCAGTTTGGGAGTTAGCATTTTTACATGCACATTTTGGCGGTACACAAATATTCAGGTGATGTTCATATTCTTCCTTTATTCAAAATGTGATTTTCTCAGACAAAATAATCTAATCACAAAGGAAGATGACAAGAGAGAAGAAAGGAACACAGAATCTATAAAGCCACCAATAACAATAACAAAATGACAGTAATATGCTCTTACTTATTAATAATTACTTGATGTAAGTGAATAAATCATCTAATTTAAAGACAGAGTTGTTAATAGATAAAAAGCAAACAATAAGCAAGACCTAATTATATGCTGACTACAAGAGATTCACTTTACCTCTAAAGACATGTATAGACTGAGTATGAAAGAATGGAAAACATACATTTTATGCAAATAAAAAGAAAAAGTGTAGTTATCCTTACATAGATAAAATAGACTTTATGTCAAAGTTGTAAATAAGGCAAATAATCCCTTAAATAATGATAAAGGAATAAATTCATCAGAAGATATAATAATTTTTAATGTATATCCACTCAATATTGTAGCACTCAAATATATAAAGCAATGTCAGTAGATTGGAAGAGAGAAGTAGACTGCAATACTACAATGATAAAGGACCTCAATAGCATACTTTTGATAATGGACAGATCATCCGGACAGAAATTCAATAAGAAAACATTGGATTTAAGCTCTACTTTAGATTAAATGTACCTAACAAATATATATAGAACATTCCATCCAACATCCACAGAATACACATTTTCAAGTTCACATTGAACATTCTCAAGAATTGATCTTATGTTAGACCACAAAACAAGTTTTAACAAATTTAAGAAAATATATTAAATATCTTTTCTGACTACAATGCTATGAAACTAGAAATCAATGATAGGAAGAATTTTACATAAAAATTAAATACCATGCTCATGAGCAAGCAATGAGTCAATAAAGAAATTAAAACACTTATGGAGATAAATAAAAATAAAAAAATTCATATATCAAAACTTATGGAATGCAACAAAGCAGTTTTATGAAGGAAATTTATAGCAATAAATGCCTACATCAAAGAAGAAGATAGAACCCAAGTAAACAGTATAATGTTGCAACTCAAAAAACTAGAAAAGGAAGAACAAAGTCAACATATAATAAGGTGTAATAATAATTACATCTATGTCCAAAATCAACTCAACACAAAGTAAAGACTTAAACATAAAACCACAAACTAAAACTATTAGACAAAAAACATGGAGAAAAAATTTCATGACATTGGTCTGAGTAGAGTTTTTTGTTTTTTTTAAATAGCATCCCCCAAGCACTGGAAACAAAAGAAAAAAAATAGGCAAGTAAAATTGCATCAAACTGAAAAGTTCCTGCACAGTAAAAGAAACAATCAACAGAGTAAAGAGACAACATAAAAAAATGGCATAATATGTTTACAAATCATAAATCTGCTAGGGGTTAGTATTTATAATATATAAGGAGCTATGCCACTCAGTAGAAAAACAAACACAAAACCCCATTAAATAATGGGCAAATGACCTGAATAGATATGTTTTCCCCCAAAAAAGATATACTAATGGCAAATGAGTATATGAAAAAATGTTCAACATCAATAATCATTAGGGAATTGAAAATTAAACAAACCTCAGTGAAATATCAAATCAAATCCACTAGAATGGCTATTATTAAAAAGCCAAAAGACAACAAGTTGAACAGAATGTGAAGAAAAGAAAACACTTTTACACTGTAGATGGGAATGTAAATCAGTACAACCATTATAAAATACACTATGGAAGTTCCTCAAAAATTAAAATTAGAAATACCAAATGATCCAACAATCTCACTTCTGGGCATATACCCAAAAAATGAAGTTAATATCTTTGAGGAGATACCTATACTCCCAAATTCATTGTAGCATTATTTACAATAGTTAAGATATGAAATTAATCTGTATCTACTGACAGATGAATGGGTAAAGAAAATGTAGCATATATACATAGTGGAATATTATTCAGACTTAAAAAATAAAATTATGTCATTTGTAATAACATGGATGAACCTAGGGAACATTATATTAAGTGAAATAAATAAGGGTAAGACAAATGTCATAGGATCTCACATATATGTAAAAAAAAGTCAAACTGAGAAACAGAGATTAAAATGGAATGATCAGAGTTTGGTGGGACACAAAATTTTAGTTAGAAGGGAGAAATAAATTCAAAAAATTTGCTATACGTCATGGTGACTACAATTAATAACAATATGTTGCATATTTTAAAATTGCTAGGAGAGTAAATTTTAAACATTCTTACCAGAAAAAATAAGCATGTGAAATGAATATATTAAATACTTTGATTTAGCCATTCCACAATGTATGCATATATCAAAACATCATGTTACATATTGTAAATATGTACTAGTTTTGCTTGTCAATTAAAAAGTAATAAAATAAAAATCAAAAACAAATAAAGAGAACTGAAGAAAAGAACACATGTGTGAGATATTAAAGGTCAAAATCATTGACCTGTAGAAGTATAAAAAAATCTAAGAGTGTGAGTTTAGACAAGAAGAAATAAGAACCAAAGATTGAGTGCTGGTATACTTCATTATTAAGAGATTGTGATAAAGGGGTGATTTGCCAATAGTTGGTTCTATTGAAGAACCAATCAGTACAAATGGAAATAAGCTAAGAGCATGCAGTATTTTAGAAGACATATAAATAAAGAAAGGATGAAATATAATTTCCTGTGTCCGATGCTATTTAGAAATCAAGTAAAATGAAAATGTAGAATTGCATTTTTAATTTAGCAACTTGGAGGTTATTGATAATCTTGATTAGATCAATTTAGTTGTATAATAGGGGTAACAAACTTACAGGAATGTGTTTAAGATAAAATGTAGATTCCATCGGAGGGGTTTTCTGTAAAAAGAACAGAAAAATTGGTGCAGTAAGAGAAAAATGTGTCAGGAAATGTATTTCTGCTGTGATTTTAGTTTTTTATAATTTTTTAATAGAATAAAGAAATAATAACAAGTCCATATGCTGGTAATAATGAGGCCATACAAATTTAGAAGTTGAAAAGTGAGTAGATGAGAGGAGATGCTATCTAGAAAAGAGTTGAAGGAATTGGCTTGAGATGTGAGCATTGATAATTTGTTTCAGTTAATAGAAAGGCTGAGTACTGAGCCCACATGCTGTCCTCTACATGCGGTGGTGGAAATCTGTTAAAAGTTTTTAGAATGTCTTCAATTTTCTGTATAAAGTAAAAATAAAGTCTGTTAACTAGGATGAAAGAGGAAAAAACATAAAGTTATGAAGGGACTGGAGAAGATATGAAGCAATACTCAAGCATAATGTGGAAGTTGGTAGACTAGAGAAATGTAGTATTATTCTTTGACAACAGTCAGACCCCTTGAGGTTCATGGCTATGATTTTTAAAGGGAGACCAATTAGCGAGACTGGTGGGTTTTTTTTTTTTCTTTTTTTCTATCAGATTTATCTGCTTAGACAGAAGTTTAAGGAGAGCAGATTGTTGCTTTTAAATGGATGTTCCACGTGTATAAGGCAAAGAGGAGTGTAGAGTTGAGGGCGCATGAGAGGATGTGATTATGAGAATTAACGATAAAATTTTACCTGTAAAATAGGAGAAGAGAGAACATCGAGATGATTAAGACATAGCTGTAATTGATAATGACAAGGTCTAGGAATATCACCATGGAAAGAAATGACTTAGAAAGAATGAAAGGAAAAATCATTTGAAACAGTGAATAATATGTATCACATGAGACTCGAATATAGTTTTTAAGGTGAGAAGAAAGATAGTAGGAGTCAATAAGGATAAGAAAAGACATTACTCTGACTCAAATGCAATGATATGAAGAAATAGAAAGAATAATCACTTCTTTAGAAAGCTACGAGTCTAGCTCACTGCCCTTACAGAGTATGACTTTACTTTTACTCAACTGTGTATGTTCAATGACACATTTAATACACAACATCAAATGAGTCAAAGTCCCTCTTCAATACCCATTATGGTAAGGCTGGTCTCAAAGGCTTTCTTCTGAGATGCCTTTCTTTCAGACATCAGAGTCATTATACTCACTATGTCTTATCCTGAGAAGTTGTGTGTCAGGGTTTCTAATAGAGCAAGAAGATGATTACGATTCTCAAGAAGTGTTTGAGAATACAGAAAATGATGTTAATTATATATTGGGAAATTAAGAGTACTGTGGTTAGTTTTTATGAGTTAGGGAGAACAGGAAGATGAAGAGAGAACAGATAATATGTAAATACTTATGGAAATTTGTACAGGAGATATGATGGTGGTTTGAGCTTCTACAGTGTCAGTACCTAGACAGAGGTAAGCGATGTAATGAGATTTATTTAGATGGCCTAAAGGCATTCAGTAATGATGGTAATAGGAAAAGAGGATGGCCAGACTATCTAGTTGATGCATTTTAGGAAATCTGTGGAATCTAGGCTCATTCGGAGCCTTAGTGTCTTCTCTTGGCCTCTTTCAACAGCTTGAGGGTTTTTCTATTGTGAATAATGCTGCAATAAACATGCATGTGCAGGTATCTTTTTTATAGAGTTATTTAAGTACATATGCATGATGGAATATTACACAGTCATAAAGAAGGACAAACATACGGACTTCACAGCTACTTGGATGGATTTAGAGTCTATAATACTCAGTGATCTTTCACAGAAACAAAGCTCTGAGTACTGCATGTACTCACTCATAAGTGGACCCTGACCATTTATCATAATACTATAAGAAAGAGATAGGCTGTATGGGACACTGCAGTGGGTAGGGTACAAAACATCAATAAGGGTACTCACACTTTCCTAAAAAATAACCACTTATGTACTTCACCTTGAATTGTAATCCACATCTTTAAAATAAAAATAAAATAAAATTTAGCCAGAAATGAGGCACTGGAGATAGCCAAATGGGATCACAATTTCATAGTAATGGTTATACCCTCTTAATGAAACTGATTAGGCTTTGGCTAAAAGCTAAATAAAAATGTGGCCAGGTGTTGTGGCTCATACCTGCAATCCCAGCACTTTGGAAGACTGTGGAAAGAGAATGTCTTGAACCTAGGTATCTGAGACCAGCCTAGGCAACATAGTGAGATCTCATCTCTACAGAAAATTTTAAAAAATCAAAAAAACAGCCAGGTGTGAGGGTGGGTCCCTGTAGTTCCAACCACTCAGGAGGCTGAGGTAGAAGGATTGCCTAAGCCCAGGAGGTTAAGGTTGTGGTGAGCCATGGTCATCCCACTGTACTCCAGCCTGGGCGACAGAGTGACACCCTGACTCAAACAAAATAAAAAGTAATATTCCAACCGACTCATCCATTAAAGTAACTGGTTCACATTTGTCCTTTAAGTTAAAGAAACTCTGAGTCTATATATCTGTAGTTCTCAAAGTGATCTTCCCACAACTACCGACGTAGAGATGGCCTCACAGCCACCTTTTTATGACCCTCTGAACCTAATCCTCATGTTTGTCTCTCTGAAATTCGAAGACAGACAAATACCTGTGAGCTATTATTTTGTATACATGTATATTTTATTTTCATTTACTCCTACATGATATCTCCTTTTTATCATTTTCTCTTCATTATCTTTACCTTTTTTTCACCCCACCCCATCCTGATGTGCGCATGCACACACACACACACACACACACACACACACACACACACACACAAACACACACAGTGGCCCTAATACAATCCTCTTTAATCTCTACCCTCCAGAGGTGAAGGGCCCACAATTCCGTACAGACAGCAGTGGTCACAGTGGGTCAGCAGAACCAAACAGAGGGTGAGGAGAACTACCAGAGGTGGCAGAAGTGGACACAGTGCTGAACTTGTGAAGAACCAGAAAGTGCTAATAGGAACAGAGGGAGATGAAAAGAGAAGAAATGATATGCATTTGGGGAAAAATTAAGGATTGGAGCTAGGTATTCTCTAGCAATGGGAACTGGTTCTAGTCAACCTGGCCCTACAATTTGTAAGAGTATAAATGAAGGCCAATACATTATATATCTAATATTGCAAAACTAGAACTTAAGTTTTAAAAAAAGTTAAATAAAATGTTTTATTCTCCCATCTTAATAAATATGCATTTATAACAGCAAAATTAAAAAGTGTGTGAAGCTAAAAACAAAAACAAAGATTGAGGGTTGAATATAATTAAAAGAAATAAATGTTTGCATTGGAAGAAGCCATCATGCATTCTTTGAGGTCTTGAAATGGCTGAACAAAAAAATTTAGAACAAGTGAAATTTGGAGTCAGTATTTGAATAATTATAAATGAACTGGAAACCAGCACTACTATAGTAGATTGAAAATAAGATATGCTGGATGCATACAAACCTCTTCAAATATTGTGCAATATGTACCTTAATATTTTGATAAAGTTTGTTGAATGTTTAATAGGGTACATTAAATTAGTTAAATATACTCTAGAGTGTTGCCTTAAATATCTTTAAATTTCAGCCCAAGTGAACATATTATTTTCATTATTATCTTGGATAAATTGCCTTCTATTGAGTAAGTATAGTTATCTTAACAAGTACAATTTATAATGTTACTTGGATTCTGTTGTATGTAATGGTTACTTCTCGTGTCACTTTTTATGAGGTCCAGGTGCCTTCCATGACAGATCTGACTTGGTAAACAGAGCTGCTTTGCAATGGTGAAAGTCATTTTTTTTTCTCTCTGAGACATGTTTAAGGTCATGATGTCCAAATGTTTATCCCCTGACTATCTCAAAGGTAACTTACCCACAGGGACTCATTATTTCTCTCCCTGTTGAAATCCATATTTTATCTCTAGACTTGCATGTGTAAAGAGTTGGTATGAGAAGAGATATACTGTGTCTAGAGCATAATAAAGTGTATAAAAAGGCTGCAAAACAACTTTTATTGTCATTTTGTACTGCCGGCACATGGGATTTATTTACCTTGGTTTTTAAATGAAAGCTACAAGTACAAAATTATTTGATTAAAAAAAGTTTCACTGGCAATTATATACATTAGATAGGACAGATCAGTTATGCACTAGCAAAAAACCAACCTATAAGTCCAGTGGCTTAAATTCAAAAGCTTTGTTTCTTGCCAAGGGTTCACTGCATTATATTTTTTAATTCTGTTATGTCCTTACTGCAGGACCCAGGCTGGGCGAGTGGCACTCTCAAACATTGCCAGTCGTCAAGACAACACGGAATAAGTTCTGCAGAGATCTACCCTACAATTAAATCCTCGAATATGGAGGCCATTCTCGTCTTTTCTTTGGACTACTCTACATTGCAACCACTTCCAGAAGCCAGAAGTGCAATCCTATCCATACGGGGAAAAACAATAAGTGTTTGGTAAACAATACTAATAAACACTCTATTGATGTCATTTTTCAATAATCTTTTAAAGAAAATAAGGAGTATTAAAATGTAATGTCACGGGAACTGATGCAGTTATGTCTATAAGTTATACCTGGGAAGAGAAATCAAATGAGGCACACTACTAGTGGGAATAGAGTATCATAGATATTGAAGATTCATTTTTTTTCCCAAACATGCTTAAGATAATTTGACTTGATAATGAAAAGAAGTGCGGAGAATGTTTAGGTTTGAATTAGGTCTATATTAAGCCCACATGTTAATATGGATGTAATATTATAAACATAGGTTAGAACTTGAACATATATTAAATATTGTTAAATAAACAATTTACAATGTCAAATATTGTAAATAAAGAACCTACAGAATGGGAGAAAATATTTGCAAACTATGCATTCAAAAAAGGGCTAAAATAAAATAGCTTACATTGGAATTATAAAGCCTGTGATTTTGGTTTTGTTTCTATTTTGATTTTGCCATAACTTGCAAGCAAAGAGATGTCAGTCTTTCTCATTTTAAATTTTGTAGGACTCTAGAAATAGACTTACATTCTGAAAAAGCTCATATTCAATTGTTTCTAAAATTAGAGAAAAAGAACTTAATTTTCCCTTAATGTACAAACAGAAAAAAACAAAGAAGAAAATAAATAAATGTCTGCAAAAGGTATTCTTTTTATTTTATTTCAAATTAATGGGGTGCAGGTTCAAGTTTATTAATGATGGTTCAACTTGGGGTTCTGTTGAGCCCATCACTCAAATAGTGAAAATGATAACCCATAGTTAGTTTTTAAATCCTTTACTTTGTTCCCTCCCCTTTTTAAGACTTGGAAATACATTTAACCAAGAAGGTAAAAGAGCGCTACAATGAGAACTACAAAACACTGCTGAAAGAAATCAAAGTTGATGCAAACAAATGAAAGGACATCCTATGCTCATAGACTGGAAGAATCAATATCATTGAAATGTCTGTATTGCTCAAAGAAATGTATAGATTCAATGCAATCCCTAATAAGTTACCAGCATCATTTACAGTATTAGAAAAAAGAAAAACATTCTTGAATTAATACAAAAGTCAAAAATAGCACGAATAGCCAAAGCAATCCTAAACAAAAAGAACAAAGTCAAAATCATCACATTACCAGATTTCAAACTTCACTACAAGGCTACAATAACCAAAAGAGTGTGGTATTGGTACAAAATCAGACACATAGATCAATGGAACAGATTAGCAAGCCTATAAATAATGCCACTTACCTGAAAACATCTGCTCTTCATCAAAGTCAACAAAAATAAACATCGGCGAAGGGCACCCTGTTCAACAAATGGTGCTGGAAAACTGACTGACAATATGCAGAAGAATGAAGCTGGACTCCTACCTCTTGTCACATAATAATTAACTCAAGATAGATTAATTACTTAAATGTAAAATCTCAAACTATAAAAATCCTAGGAAAAAAACTAGGAAACATTCTTCTAGACATTGGTCTACACAACACATGTATATACAAGTTCTCAAAGGCGAATGCAGCAAAAATCAAAATGGTCAAGTGTAACCTAATTAAAAAAAAAAAAACTTCTGCACATCAAAATAAACTATCAAAAGAGCCAATAAACAGCAAATAGAATGGGAGAAGATATTTGCAAACTATGCATTCAAAAAAGGGCTAATAACCAGAATCTATAAGAAATGAATGACAAAAAAGGAATGAATTGACAAGAAAGAAAAAAACCCCATTAAAAATGGGCAAAGGACATAAACAGCCACTTCTCAAAAAAAGACATACAAGCAGCCAACAAATATATAAAAATGCTCAATAACACTAATCATCAGAGAAACGCAAATCAAAACCACAATGAGATACAAACTCACACCAGGCAGAATGGTTATTACTAAGAAGTCAAAAAACAACCTATGTTGGTGTGGTTGTAGAGAAAAGGGAATATACTTGCACACTGTTAGTGTGAAGGTAAGGTAGTTCAGTCCCTGTAGAAAGCAGTTTGGAGAATTCTCCAAGACCTAAAAATCTTTAAAAAGTTTTCTTTCGTATATAATACATGTAGATTTCTTTTTAAATAATCTAGTTGTTTTGAATACTTATTTTTATACAAATCCTTTATCTAAGAGGAATTTATAATTTTAATTATTTAAAATGTTTTTAAAATTGGGACAATTGATCTATACTTTCTACTCTTTAACCTGTTTTACCCACAGATTGTATTTTTGTGAAGATTAGAGATGTGGTCTTGCTATGTTTCCCAGGATGTAGTGCAGTGGCTATTCACAGACACAACAACACAGACACACTACAGTTTCAAACTCTTAGCCTCATGGGATCCTCCTACCTCAGCCTCCTGAAGTTGGGATTATTTCTTTTCCTAGGTCCAGCATTTTCAATTATTAAATTAAATAATAAGCATCTGTGTCTAGAGTCATTACGTTTATGGAACCTCACCAAATTTGTAGCTAAATAAGAAAATGAGTGAGTAATAAATTCAGGTTTTTAAACCTTTGCTTTGCTCCCTCCCCACTTTAGGACCAGGGAATATGTTTAACCAAGAAGGTAAAAGAGCTCTACAATGAGAACTACAAAACACTGCTGAAAGAAATCAAAGATGACACAAACGGTGATTATGAAGGCTCACTAAAATAATCCACTTTGAATAAGGAGTGTCAAAGAGACAAATTTCTGCACCCAGTTTTCTAGAGTCATAGGAAGCAAATTCCTGCTTTCAGGTGACAGAAACTTAAAAATACTGAGGAATGCTTTCAGAGTTTACAACACTGAAATGCTTGTAAGCTCTTTCCCCCAATGTCTTCATTGTTGATGACATTTATTTTCTTCGATTGGAGGCATTTTCATGCAAAAAATTCTTTATTTTTGAGAATATTGTTAATTCAAATTTCTTTTGATGGCATGACATCTCAGTGGAATTATGAACTCATCAATTTGAAAAACTATGCCTTACTAAACTTTGTTTTTTCATTTTTTAGCTAAGGTCTGGTATAAATTATGCCCTCTGTAAGTATTTGCTAAATGTTTATTTGCATAAAGGTTTAAAAGAAGTTAAATAAAAGTAGATTCAGAGAATGTGTTGCTTCTGGATGTGGACTAATTGAGAAATCATTTTTTTCTTTTTTTATGTGATAATACTCTGCAATTATCAAGAAAAAAGGATACTGTGTTTTATTTCAGCATTTTAGTACTCTAAGCATATAAACTAATTTACATCTCCCACTGTTTCATAATTACTTGCAATTTTCTAAATGTATTACTTAGGCACTTTAAATAACATTAATTTCAACATGGAGAAGATTTGCCTACCTAAAATGTATTTTTCCAATATAGAATGAAAATGTATTTTGGAATATGAAAAACTATTTAGTTTGGTGATGAATAACAACCATACAGAGTACAAAAGTATTTGAAGTGAGTCATAAGATACAAGCTTCACACACTGGTTATTTCAGAATAATCAGCATGCAATCAAATACTTTAGACCATAACTTTTTGAAGAAAAAAATGACACAGGACTTTGATTTGCCTTTGGACTGAAAAATACACATGTTACACTTTGCAGCAAAGAACTCTAGTTTGAAGAAAATTTGTTAGTAAAGGAGGTTAGAGATAATTTCTGAGGCCATTTTATGTGCTTTGATTGTAGATTAGAAATCTGACTTTAAACCAAAGTTAGGTTCAAACATCATCTGTATGATGACTACTTGTGTACCTAATCCTGAATTGTACCCCACATTTTAAAAATAAGATAAATTTTTTAAAAAGTAAAGTAAAATAATTGAAAGGAATAGATAAGTAAATTCAGAATGAAGTAATTCCCAGTATTGCATTGCCTTTGTATATTTCCCTCTGAAGTATGTCTGAATGATAACATCCCATTAGATTAATTTCTTTAAGTAACATAATTATTTTTAGTAGAAGTCTGTACAAGTACAATGTGGTTATTACTTCTGCTAATATAAGTTAAAAAGATAAACCTCCTTCCACAATTCATGTTAATCAATGATGTTACACAGTACACTTAATTTCATTGACAGGTAAAAATGAAATTTATTTGTACAAAACAAAAAAGTTGACTTTTCTGCAAGAGAACATATGGTGGACAGTGATTAGTCATTTGAACTGAATACCTAGATGTATTTAGTAATAGAAGATTTGGGTTTTGAATCAATAGGAATAAAACATCTACGCTCATGGGCTCATTCCCATTTGCCAGTCTCTTTCTTCATTGAAAACTTGAAAGTTAGCCTACATTTATTATTGCAACCCCAGAATAATTTGGATGAGATTAGGACAAGATGCATATGTAGAATGAAATGACCATGTCACAGCCTGACTTCCAGCTGTGGTCTGGGGAAAAGAGAGAGGTGACATTTATCCAGAGATGGTGACTATGCTACTCAGATGAATGAACAATAAAGTAGGAAATTGTGAACAACATCTGGAGGATATCTTCAAAAAATCAAAATAGAAGAAACTGGAATTGAAGTAAATGCCATAATTTTTGGTATTTGCTTTTGAGAAACAAAGGAAAAATATTTATAGACTTTATCTTTCTCAGTTAAATTATATGCTTATAGTGTAAAGAAAAAAACTATAAATTCCTGAAAATAGAAATCAAAATAAAACAAAACACATTCACCAATTTATTGGAACTTAAAATACTAGTTTTCCAGACTGAGTTTAATTTAAGACAATCTTTGTTAAATGCACTTAACACATACTGATTTTTCTCACTTCCTCTTCCTTCCCTTGCTTCTCCTTTTCCCACCCTCCCTCCACCTTTCCCTCCCTCTCTCCTTCCCTTTGTTCCATTCCTCCCTCCTTTCCTTTATTCTTTCTTTCTTTTCTTCTTTTCTTCCTTTCATTTTTTTTCAGCAAACACTTATTACACATTAAGCAGCATCTTCTTTGCTGAAGATAAATAGAAGAATAAGTCATCTCGAAGGTTGTCATGCTGTTCACTGCCCAGCGCCTGAATCCCAATCCCTTCTTATATACGGGAAAGTTGGGATCATTCTCTTCAACATGAGGCTTGGTATGAAGCATGCATTCCCATCACCAAGGAATCTAAATAAATCAGCTACTTGCTTTTCCAGATCCTTACCTACTTGCATAGACAGCAACTTAAGTGAGACCAATTAGTTGTAAAATCCTGGATTTGAACTGGAGCTAGTGAAGAAAAGACTCCAGGAAGTTGAGATGGAGTTCTGTCTGCAGTTTCCTGTTCCTGGTGTAGAGGTAGAAATGGTGCTCTCCACGGTATTCTGTGTTTCATATTTACAGCAGGAGTGTTTTACTGGACTACTTCTGTGGCATGAATTTCCTGAACTTCTGACTGTCCTCTCTACCCCTTCTTTCCTTGTCTTCATTTTCCCTCCTTTTCCTCCCTTGCCTTTTTTCCTCAATTTCTTCCCGCCTCCCTACCTTCCTGCCTTCCTTCTTTCTTCTTACTTTTAAAGAACCACCATTTTTTAAGATTTTGTAACAATTTTTAGCGTTATTCAGTATCAACTCAATGAAATAACTTTCCGTGTTTAATTAACTAAACACTGCCACCCATACAGTTCCAGTCCCCATAGAGGTCATTATATAGAAGGCTAAGCTATCCAGAATCAGAAGCCTTGGCAAAGTACCAGAATTATATGAGTCATATTTCTTTTATGAACAACAAGGCTCAAATCTAATGTGTGGAATAGAGAGATATATGCTAAATGTGTGACCTGAGTTGCTTACTACCTAGTGATGCTTGCCCAAGGGTAACAAACTATGAAGTGAAGAAATCAAGACAGGAGTAGCATGTGAGCTGTGGTATGAAGTGCTGGAGTCCAGCTCCAGGAGAGAGTCAGGGCTTGAGATGGGGGAATCAGGAAGCGGCGAAAAAGAAAAGACAAACACGACAGGATCCTTCTTCCTGGGGAGACCTCAAGACTCTGCCAGTTTTTATTCAATTCTTACAAGCTTATATAGTTTTTTACTGACTCCCCTACCCACAAAATGTTACACATTAAATGTTTACATCATGTTTTTTCTTTTGTTTATGGGGAAGTTGACCTTTACAAGTTTCATTTTGTTCCTTCCTGCTACCAGTGATGTAACAAAATACCAGGTGCCAAGAATTTATCAGCCACATGCTGTGACCTCTAGGCCAACTGAATCTCTTCCCTTCACTGTTCTATCTATTTTCTTAATTTTACCCATTTTACATTTTATATTACTAAATAAAATTTATGTCTAAATCTACACTTATATATGAAATTAATCTTACTTCTAATCCTAAATGTATTTAATTTTAAAACTACATTAAGTATAATTTTAAGTTTACCTTAAAACTTAACTATTGCCTATTCCTTCTATTTAACTAATACCTACATCTATAATAAACATTTATCTTTTAATTATAACTGCTATTTATCTAATCCTTACTTTAATTTTAACCCTCTTTCTAATTAAACTATAATATTTCTTAAATCAAAAGGCATGTCTGTGACTTGTTTTTCCCGACAACACCTGTTTTTGGAGATACTCTGTCTCAGTTTCTCACTTCCTCATCAATCACAACTGTCAATGTTGTTACTTATAAAGGATATGAGGAAGGATATGAGGAAGTACTTGTTTTTCCTTTTTAGCTAAAGGTTTCAAAATTTGCATTCCCTTGTCCCTTCAGGGGGGAGATTTTTTGCTGTTGAGCCCTTTTTACATTTTTATTCATAGGTTTATTGCTAATTCCACATCCTTGCACATTCTAGCTAATTGTTTTATTTATCAAGGGAAATGTTTTTCAAGCCTAAGCATGCATTCCTTCAAGGCCAAAAGGAGTCTTTCAATAGGATCCATGGGGCTCTGCCTCCAGCATGGCCGCTTCCCACTGGGGCTCTGCTCCCAGTCAGCGTTTTTCCCGTTTTCAGGTAACCTCCATTTTGCATCTTTAGGGGTTGCGGCTTCCGGCAATGAAGAATTCATAGAATATCAGTATGCAGTCTGAAAGTATATCAGAGAATAACAAGGGACTTGAAGTGACTGGATCAAAAGTTGCCTGTGAAAATGAAGATGACACAAGGAAGGTGAAATGTGTGATAATCCAAGGAGTCCTTGAATCTTTTGTGAGGATATTTATATTCCAGAAATAAAGGTGGGCAGCTGAAAGATATTGTGTAGAGAAAAAAATAGTTGGATATAACTGCCTACTTACAGTCTGTTTACCAAGCAATATTTTAAAATATTTTGATCACATGATCTACTTTTCATTGAAGTATAGCATATACATAGAAAAGGGCGTATATTGTAACTGTACAACTTTATGAATATTCAGTGGGAAAACACACTGAGCTACTAGATTCCATATCAGAACCAGAGAGGTTCCTTTTTTCATTCCTCTAGCCATTATTCTCTCATATGTAGCCCTTATCCTGACTTCTAAAACATAAATTATTTTCTAAACAATATACGAATAGATTATACAATTTGTGTTTTTTGCTCCATTCTTTCTCTCACCATTGTATTTGTAAAATCATCCCTGTTATCTTGTATGATTGCAATTTGTTCATTCTCATTGCTGTTATCATATTTTATTGTTCAATATACCACAACTAATTTATATTATTATTGATATTAGTGGTTATTTTGAATGGAGCAACTCTGAACATTTGCATGTAAAATTTGATGATCAGAGTATAAAGAATATTTTTTAACATTGGTGAGATGAGCTTGGATTGCGGTCTATCTGAATTTTAGGAAATGATATATTTTATTCCTGATTTCACTGGCCATTCCACAATGTGATATCAAAAATATACATTCTATTAAGTGGATATTTTACTTTTTAAAAAAAAATTAGTGATCAATATTTTACACACTAAATCAACTATAACAACATCATGTACAGAGAATTCAACTTTATATTTTACCATGAAAATGAGGATATTAATGAAGCTGGATTAAATGATGAAAGCAGCATACCCTGTTGGTCTGTTAGTCACATCGATCTTTGTAAAAAATGACTTTGCTGGCACAATTGTTTTAATAACCTACAAAAGTTTAAAAGTTGCTGCCTTTCAAATCAGAAAAAAAGTAAAAATAAGCAGTATTAGATTTTTACTCGGCATTCTGCAAATATTTGTCCCTCTTCTTTATTTTCTTGTTTTGAAAAAAATTTATCTGTTATTAAAATAACACACATACAAACACACATATCTTCTTAAAAGGTAATCCTTCAACACTCAAAGTTTTTCCACTGTCACTTCAATAGGGATTTGTTTCTTTTTTAAGTTAAGTAATTAATTTTGAGTTGGTGAGTCACTCTGTCACCCATGCTGGAGTGCAGTAGCACACTCACAGCTACCACAGCCTCAACCTGCTGATTCAGGTGATCCTTCCACTTTAGCCTTCCAAGTA
Organism: Cephalopachus bancanus; assembly: GCA_027257055.1. Taxonomy (NCBI): domain Eukaryota; kingdom Metazoa; phylum Chordata; class Mammalia; order Primates; family Tarsiidae; genus Cephalopachus; species Cephalopachus bancanus. Next base: position 6,850,113 of record JAPVLO010000131.1, read on the forward strand.
GCTGGAACTACAGGCATGCGCCACCATGCCTGGTTTATTTGTTTGCTTGTCTGTTTGTTTATTCATTTTAGAGATAAGGTCTCACCAAGTTGCCCAGTCTGGTCTTGAACCAATGGACTCAGGCAATTCTCTCATCTCCGCCTCCCAAAGTGCTGGGATTACAGGCATGAGCCACCATGCCCATCTGGGACTTGTTCTAACTAAAAATAATGTTAGAGGTCATCCGGTTTCACCTCTGACATTTGAGGAACTTGAAAATAATCACTCTGTCTTTTCAACAAGAAAATAACAGCCAAACTGAAAATCAATGACTTTCCCTGGCATATCCAGAGAAATGAAAATAAAGGAAAGCTTTTACCCTGATGTCTGCAGAGAGGTCAATCTAGAGAGTCACAGGACCAATGGATGGTGGGAACCTTTATATGGCAATTTTGAACAATTGCTGGTGACTGAGCGTAAACTAGCATGAAAATAAAAAGGTTGCAGTGTCGCATAGGGCATGAGGGAAACCATATCTCTGGACTTTTTCTCCAGGAATGTCACCAGGTTCTCCCAGTAAGAATCCAAGCATGATTTTCTCCTGGCTAGGGCGAATGAAGGGGAAGAGAAACACTCAGATTCTTTACATTAAAAGGCCCATTCTCCAAGAAGAAGGACTTTGGCAGCATGTAATTCTGAAGTGTTATCCCAGCTTGGGCATAGGAATTGTTCCTCACACAGCAGCTCAACTCTCTTTAACTCCTCTTACTTAATAGATAACAAGCAAACTATAAGCAAAGGGTCAGGGCTTCAGGGAATGAATTGAGAAAGCAGCAGCCAGTGAAGAGAGTAGGGTAAAGGAAGAAGTATTATGTCACTGGAGAAGGTACAGAAATACAGAAACATTTGAGAAGGCCACAGTCTCAAGACTCTGCCTCCCCCCATGGTCTACCTCTTCACCAGTAAATCTCCAGTATAACTATGTTATTACAGACAAAGAATACAAAGGTGTTTTGAGGAGCTTTACATACGGAAACACCCAAACCAAGAGAAAATAAAATAAAATGACATAAGAGAAATTTGAAGACTCTGGTAAATATATAATAAGAAACAAATAAACACGTCAGAATTCTAGCTATATTAATGAAAATCCTCACATTAAAGTCCTGTTTGTCTCAGCTCCTATCACCAGATACACAGGTCCAGCTTTCAACAAAATATTATAAGACATCCTCAAAGGCAAAAAATGATACAGTCTGAAAAAAGACAAAGTATCAGAACTGGACTCAGATATATTACAGGTGTTGGGATTTTCTGACAGATATTTTAAAATAGCTATGACATATACCTTAAGGACTTTAATGGAAAAGACAGACAATATTAAGAACAGATGGGTAATGTAAGCAGAGAGATGGAATACTAAGAAATGGTCAAAGGAAAATGTTAGAAATTAAAAACATTGTAACAGAAATGAAAAATGTCTTTAATGAGTTCATTAGTAGATTACTCACAGTTGAGGAGAGAACAGGTAGACTGGAATATAGGTAAATAGAAATGTTGCTAGATAAAATTTAGAGAAATAAGCCAGGCTTGGTGGCTCAGCTTGTAATCCTGCGCCTTTGGGAGGCTGAGGTGAGTGGATTGCCTGAGTCCGCGGGTTCGAGACCCGCCTGGGCAGCGAGACCTCATCTCTACAATAAATAAAGAAATCAGCCGGGCGTGGTAGTGCGTGCCTGTAATTCTGGCTACTTGGAAGGCTGAGGTGGAAGGATTGCCGGAGCCCAGCAGGTCGAGGCTGCAGTGGCTGGGAGCGGCCACTGCACTCCAGTCTGGGTGACAGAGTGAGACTCCAACTCAAAAAAAATTAATTAATTAATTAAAAAAAATTAGAGAAATAAAAACCAATAAATCATCTCAGATCTGTAAGATCTGTTACAGAATATGTAACATATGCATTTGAAGAATGCTACAAAGAGAAGAAAAATAGGACAAAATAGACAAAATATTTGAAATAATAATGGCAGATAATTTTTCCAAATTAATAAGAAAGATACCCAACCACATATCTGAGAGGCTCAGAAAAACATCAGACAGGATAAATACCCAAAACACACCTAGACATATAATATTCAAACTTCAGAAAATCAAAGAAAAGTAAAATATTGAAGACAGCCAAAGCAGAGATGGAGATATGCAATTTACTTATAGTAAAAAAAAGGATACAGATAAATTGCAGACTTCTCATATAAATCATGAAAGCAAGAAAAGAGTAGCAAGACTTCTTTAAAGTGTTGATGGAACACAATTACTGATATAGAATTCTATTCAGCAAAATTATCTTTCAGAAATAAAGAAAAACTAAACAATTTTATAGACAAACAAAAACTGAATTAATTTTTAGTAGATGTATTCTGCAGGAAATGTTACAAATTATTTAGGCAGAAAAAGAATGATAGTGTGAAATTCTCCACTTCTAAAGTGTGAGCAGCACATAGTGACTTCTCTCCAAAGAGTAAAGTATAAAGATGAGGAAATAACAGTTAACTTTATAATGGAGAAACCTGACAAGCACTGTTACAACCAAGTAATCAAAGTTACCATCTACATTGAAAAGTCACCTTGATAATATGCACCCTTGCTATGATGTAAAGAGACTGGTACCCTCTCACTTTTGTACCTATCTCCCACATACCCCAAAACCCAGTTTAATCATGAGAAAAACATTAAATAAACCTCAACTGACAATATTTTATAAAATATCGACGTGTACCTCAAACCTGTCAAGGTCATCAAAGAAAGAGACATGACAACTAAATGAAATGTAGTTTTCTGTGGGGAAATTCTGGAATCATTAGCATGTCTCATGCTAATGTAAAATATTAACATTACAGGAAACTGTGTATAGGATATTTGAGATTCTTGTATCATCTTTGTTATTTTACTGTAATTCTAAAGCTATTCTCAAGAAGTTTATTTAAGCAAAGCAAAAAAAAAAAACAAAAAACAAAACAAAACCTGTGCAAATGTGTATTGTTATTTCTGGATTTTCAGCTGCATTACAGGACTCAATCTAGATAGGATGAAAAGAGGTAATTTAGTTGAAAATATTTGATAAAGAATTCCTTACTTTCTAAGCATAACTCAGTATCTCTATTTCTATCTATTGATATAGACACATAATTGAAAACATAAGAAATGTCGATTGTTCATTTTTAATCCAAAATAATCGGAACTAATTATAGACTACAGTAATGTGCTCTTGTTAGAAATACCATAAAATAATGAATACATTAATAATCTCTGCTTTTAAATTTCTTAGAAAAGTTGATAGCAGTTGTTCTACTATAAACCTTAAAAAAATGATAAGCTTATTTTGCATCTCTTTGAATAATTTAAAAGTGTTTCAATTGATCTGAGTCAGTTTTAATTTAGATATTCCTACACAATTATTCTAACATCAGAAGCGGATTTTGAAATAGGGAGATAAAGAACCGTGCTTATGTGCATCTGGAGGGCTTTTTTTCATGAGTAAAATAGTTTAATTTGGTCCTTTGATTAGCAAACCTGTCTTAAGTTTCATTCATATATAAGCCAGCTGACTTTGCTACCTAAACTGAGCAGAGACGTTTCCTGTGAAATTGACTAACAGGATATTTTTGAGATTGAACTTCCAAGGACAGCATTCTGTTAATCCTCACAACTTTGAGAGGAATACTATTATTTACAGATGAAAATATTTTGAGAGATTAGGTGATGTGTCAGAGGATGTAATGCACACTGAATTAGGGGTAGAGTCAAGTCTGTTCTTTATCTTCATGTATATTACAGTCCAACTTTTAGATCGGGTCCAGCGCTGTTTCTTATGCACTATATTGGAAGTAACATTGTGAGGGGATAAATTATATCTCTCTCTGCCCCTAAAGTGTGTTAAAGTTCTAACTCCTCATACTTCAGAATGTGACCTTAGAAATAGGGTCTTTACAGATAGAATCAATTTAAAATAAGGTCATTGGAGTAGCCCCTATCCAACACTGCTGGGTGGCCTTACGAAAAAAAGAAATTTGGATGTGGAAAGAGACATGTACAGAAAGACTCTGAAATGTGAAGACAGAGACTGAGATGAGAATCATGCTGTTATAAACCAAGTAACACTAAGGATTTAGAGCCACCACCAGAATCTAGGAAGAGGCAAGAAAGAATACGCCTCTATACTCCTCTACAGGATTCGGAAGGAGCATGGTCCTGTCAACAACTTGATTTTAGACTCCTAACCTCTAGAACTGGAAGACAATAAATTTATGTTATTTCAAGCCTCCCAGCTTTGGATAATTTGTTATGGCAGCACGTACAAACTAATACAAAAAAAAAAAAAAAGCAACATTTCAGATACTCTAACTATTCTCAGATCATTATATGATCATTTCACTTACCTTTCTACTTCACTTGCTATCTTATGGTACAGAATGAATGCAAGGTTTTTGTCAAATTTTCCTCCATCTAAAGAGCTCACTTCACATTTGTTATAATAAATATCCTAACAAATGAATTACCAGATTTATGATTTACATAACAAGGTTCATTAGTTGATTATTGGCATATACATTCCTGACTTTAAATTCTTCACTTGACATGTTATTTAACATTCTGCTACAAAATTTTTTAAGTCATATCACTTGGATTTTAAGTTTCCATAATTCCTTGAGATCCTAACTGGCAGTGGCTAAAGGAATTGCTAAAGATAAGCGACTTACACAGTTTTCTTCAGTTAAGGCCATTTAAAAGGAAAACATATCATCATAGCAAAAACGTTCTATTATGTTCTATCAAAGCCAGTTCATGTCATTTTCATTTTTTACAACACAAAATATACTTACATGCGAATCTTTTATCCACTAATAAACATAATTTGGTATTTGTGCCGTACACCGTTCTAATTGCAACCTTATCTTTTATGCTAAAGACAGCCTCAAACTATGGGTTAGAGGAAGAATTTTTTTTTTCTTTCATGAAAGGGCTTAATTATGCAATCTCACAATTGCTTTTGTTGCTTAGTATTTGCCTTCCATTCAAAGCACAATACTCCAATTTATCAAGTAATCATTCTACCTGCTCTTTTATCCCTAATTTCACATATTAATTCAAAAGCTTTAAAAATAATTATTTTATAATGCATGTACGCTTGTCTTACTTTCAAGTAGGATGGCTTATTTCTAAATGCTTTCAGTCCTAACCTCTACCATTGGCAAATATGCAACTTTCAAAACATATGAAAATATAAAACACATGAAAGCTTTTATACGATAAAAATATGGAAATCCTTAGATCAGAGAATGAGGAATGAAACCTATTCTGCTTATCTGACAGTTACTGGTTTGAATTGGATCTCCTAATTCCAGATTTTTATATATGGATTAGACAGTCTGAGTACCAAAATTTTTTTCTTTTTAGTGTAAGTCAGATAAAGAAGAAGCAATATATAATAGTAAATTGTTAAAAGTATTACAAACAAATTAAACTTCTTCTAATCAATAATTGTTAGCACTTGATACTGTGGCCTTTGGAATATTTTTGAATTATTATATATGATTATTTTTCTACCCAGGAGAAGAGGCTTTGAATTATGGAACATTTTCTTGGAGAATCATCTTGCAAGCCAACCATTACCTATACAACATGATATGTACACTGGAAATTTGGCCTCTCAAATTTTCTAACATTTCTTACGATATTTGACTAGCAGATGTTTCTATATACTTTACTCACCATAAGGACTTTTAAAGAGGTAGAATTTCTATATTTTAAAAACATAATGATTATTATAATTTTTATTTAAAAAAATAAATGTTACATTGTTATCCATGATACTCAAATGTGTTCTATGAAGTGTTTTTGTTTGTTTCTTTGTTTGTTTTTGGTTTGAGTTGAGGTCTCACTCTGTCGCCCCAACTGGAGTGCAGTGGCTGCTCCCGGCCACGGCAGCCTCAACCTGCTGGGCTCTGGTGATCCTTCTGCCTCAGCCTTCCAAGTAGCCGGAATTACAGGCATGTGCTACCACGCCCGGCTGATTTTTTTTTTTTTTTTTTTTTGATTTATTGTAGAGATGAGGTCTCGCTGCCCAGGCGGGTCTCGAACCTGCGGACTCAGGCAATCCACTCACCTCAGCCTCCCAAAGGCACGGGATTACAAGCTGAGCCACCAAGCCCGGTTTATGAAGTGTTTTAAAACCAATTTTTAAAAATGTTGTATGCAGCTTTGTGTCTATCAGTCATAGAAATTTTCTAAGATATAAACTCTGTGAATTATAATTTTCTCATTGATTAGATGGATGTTATAATAGTACATAACACAAAGAGCTAATTCTCAAAAAATAAGTGTTAAATACTTGGTCTTTTAAGAGCTCTTCTCGGTGCTAGGAATACCATGTTTTAATGAAACCATCAAATCCTTACTCTCTTGGTGCTTACATTCTGAGAGGTAGCAAAGTGAGTGAAAACAAAGAACAAATAAATTATATTTGTTATCCCCCCCTTATCCATAGGGTATCTGTTCCAAGTTTCCCAGCAGATTCCTGAAACCTTGGAGAATACTGACCATATGCTACACTGTTTTTTTTTAACACATAATACCTATAATGCAGTTTAATTTATAAATTAGGCAAAGGAAGAATTAACAGCAACAACTAATAAAATGAAAGATTTGTAACAAAATAACTGTAATTGAAACTATATGAATGTAGTATCTCTCAATACTTTATTATATTGTTCTCATCTAATTTTGGAGTGCACTTAATGGAAGATAACTAAAACCACAGTTAAGTGAATCTGCGGTTAAGAGGGAATGAATGTATAATATACAGGGAGGTTGCAAGTCAATGGATAAAAATAAACAAGGCTCACACTTTGAGAATGAGTTAGGAGGATTCTATTTAAATTAAGGATGATTTGCAGAATCTCTTTGCTGAAGTGACTTTTTGTTTCTTTTTAAGATTAATAGACTTTATGTTCTAGAGTAGATTTTTACAGAGAATTGAGCAAATAGTACAGAGAGTTTCTATATACCCCTCTCTCTACACACAGAAACAGATGCTGATAATTAGTGATTTTGTATTAGTGTACTTAGAAATTGTTAACATTTATTACAGTTGATGAACTGGTATTTATGTCTTATTTTTAATTAAAGTTCATCATTTATACTGGGGTTCACTATTTGTGTTGGATAGTTTTATGGGTTTGGTCATGTATTCACCATTTCTGCATCATACAGAACCACTTCACATCTTAAAAATTCTCTGTGCCTACACACCTTTCCTCCCTTCCCCTCAACCCCTGGTAGTCACTGATCTTTTTACTGTCTCTATTATTTTGCCTTTCCAGAATGTTATACAACTGGAATCAGATTGGCTTCTTTCCCTCAGTAATACACGTTTAAGGTACCTCCATGTATTTTGATGGCTTAGTAGTGTATTCTTTTGATTGCAGAATAATGCTCCATTGTATAGAAGTACCACAATGGGAATATTACTCCACAATCAATTGAAGAGACGTTTGAGCTGAGATCAAAATTTAGTGAAAGATACAAGAGAGCATCTGAGGGAGAAGGAATCAGTAAGCGCAAAGGCCCTGAATAGAACATGCTTGATGTTATCAAATAGCAGCAAGCAGGCCATTATGGCTGTGTCTGAATGAACAAAGATGTGGATGGTAGTAATTGAGATCAGAAAAGAAGCAGAATATGGAGAAAGATAACATGCAGGACACAGGACACATGAGAAATTTGAGCCCGAGTGAGGCAAGAAGTCACTGCAAGGTCTTGAACAAGAAAGTGGCAAGGATTGATTTATGTTTTGAGATCAGTCTGCTTGTTCATGAAAAATAGACTGGCCGGGCTCGGTGGCTCAGCCTGTAATCCTGAGCCTTTGGGAGGCGGAGGTGAGTGGATTGCCTGAGCCCGCGGGTTCGAGACCCGTCTGGGTAGCGAGACCTCATCTCTACAATAAAAAAAAAAAAAAAAATAGCCGGGCGTGGTAGCGCGCGCCTGTAATTTCAGCTACTCGGAAGGTTGAGGCGGAAGGATCGCCGGAGCCCAGCAGGTTGAGGCTGAGGTGGCCGGGAGTGGCCACTGCACTCCAGTCTGGGAGACAGAGTGAGACTCCAACTCAAAAAAAAGGAAAGAAAAGAAAAGAAAAATAGACTGACGATAAACTAGGGTGGAAGCAGGGAGTTCACTTTTGGAGTTTTCCAGAGTTGTTCCTAGCTCAGGCTCTTTGCCTCTGTGCAAAATGCTGTTTCCATCCTTTCTTTACAGCTGACTTCTCCTCAGTCACCAAGTTGAACTCAAATGTTACCTTGTTAGAAAAAACGTTCCTAGGCCACCCATTCAAAAACTTTCCCAAAGGCACTCCCCCACATCTTCCTAATATATTTTGTTTCTAAGAAGATAATTATTTATTTCCTGTTTATCTTTTAATTCAGTGTTTTCTCCAATAAAGCAAACCCATTGTCTGTCATTTTTCAGGCATTGGATTCCTCATTGCCTAAAAGCATGACTAGAACATGGTAGAAACTCAATATTTCATGATAAATGAACGAATATCATGAGTCTATAAAAATTCTTTCAAAACAAGTTTAATAAATCCATAATAAACTAGGGATAAAGACTATTTCCTTTACTAAACTTTAGTCAGTCCTCTTTTAATCTAGGCCTCAACCTTAGCCCATTGTCCACTCTAGGCCTGCATAGACCAGTCTCTGCAAGAATTCTGCTTAGAAAGAATTCTCCACCCTTGAGTACTCTCAAAATCTAATCAAATTCTTTACCGCCCCAACCTTTGATTTTTGATCATGTTGGCTGTCTTCATCAATAGGTATTTGATATATCAAGAATCAATTGCCTCTGAGGTCTCCTCTTGGCAATTTTCTATCTACCACCCTCTTCCCAACTCTGGCACTTGGCTGTAAATCCCCACTTTTCCTTGTTGTATTTGGAGTTGAGACTTATTTATTTATTTATTTTTGCTATAAAACCCAACTGCAATTGTGTTGAATAAAGTCTTGCTCGCCATTTTATCATGAGTCTGTCAGAATAATAATTTTTAATACTAGGGCATGTAAGTACTTAGGTTGAAAATTGTTACTATTGGGCAACCCCTTCGATCCTCTCCCACTATGGGAGCGTTTCTGTCCTCTCAATAAATCCTGCTTTCTCATTAAAAAAAGAAAAAGAAAGAAAGTTGTTACTATTTATGCATATTTGGATTGCACCAATTCTTTCACAATTAGTCAAAAGTTAAATATAAATACATTTCTCTTTATATCATACAAAGTTTTTTATTTTATTCAATATACATAACGCATAATGGATCTTGAAATCTACTTATGGCAAGCAAATCAATTCAAACCAGTCATTCCACCAAAAGTAAATAGAATCCCAGTTTAAATATTAAAACAAAAAACTCCACAAAAACCACAACTTCATAAAAATCCTGATAAATCAATAAATAATTACCCTGTCAAAATCAAGGAGGAATAAGTGAACTCAGACAAATAATGGGAGCTATAATGGCTACTTTTGCCATGAGGGTATGTTCTGCTTCAGTCTAAACAGGATACAAATAAGATTTGATTTTTAAAAAATATTTTTTACTCCATTTTTACATTGAAAAGTAAAAGGAATCAATGAGTCGATTAGAAAATAATATAGTTTGTCTGACTGTATTTAATACAAAAATAACAAAGAAAGGGCAAAAAAATCTTTGCTATAGCATATATACTGTATACATATAATTCCCAATATAAATTGACCAGCGCAGCTCAAACTTGTGTTGTTCAAAGCCAATTGTATAACTTTTACTACTACTATATATGCAATAGTTTTCCCTTATTCATAAGGTGTGTATTTCAAGAACTCCATTGGATTCCTGAAACCCTAAATAGTACCAGACCCATTTTTTAAATCTGAAGACTGAGAAGGTTACTAAGTGGCTAGTGGGCAGGTAACTTACACATTATGGATACAGTAGACAAGGGGTGTTTCACAATTTGGCTAGGAAGAAGCAAGACAGAGCAAGATTTCATCACACTACTTAGAAGAATGTGCAAATTAAAACATGAATTGTTTATTTTCTGGAATTTTCCATTTAATATTTTTAGACTACAGTTGACTGCTGTTAGTGAAACTACTGAAAGTGAAGTCATGAATAAGATGAGGGAGGAAGAATATTTTTATTTCTATTTATTTATTTCTATTTATTTATTTATTTTTGAGTTGAAGTCTCACTCTGTCACCCAGACTGGAGTGCAGTGGCATGTTCCTGGCCACCTCAGCCTCGACCCGCTGGTTCCAGCGATCCTTCCTCCTCAGACTTCCAAGTAGCTGGAATTACAGGTATGCGCTACCATGCCTGGCTAATTTTTGATTTATTGTAGAGATGAGGTCTCGCCAAGTTGCCCAGGCGGGTCTCGAACCCGCGGGCTCAGGCAATCCACTCACCTCAGTCTCCCAAAGCATGAGATTACAGGCTGAGCCACCGAGCCTGGCTAGGAAGACTATTTTTTTAAAAAAATAATAGCATACCTTGTTTAACTGAAGCAATATCACATACAACCCTTTATAAATTGTACTTATAAATTATATTGAAGCATGTAAAATTAGGAAGTTAAGTTTAGTAAGAGCCTATGTTATACCGACTCTGTTAGTTTTCACCTCATTTTCGTTTTCCTCAAAAAATCTGATTTTCTTACAGCATGTGTATTTGTACATGTTCAGCCACTGTGCTTATTGATAGCAGAATTGTCATGATCTACATTGTCACTGGTAGGCAGGATAATTTCCATGGCTGTTTTAAAACAATGAACATATTTTTATTTTGAAACAATCAATGTAAGAAGATAAGTAGTTTTCCCAAATTTCATGAAATTGAGTTTTAAAAAATTCTATTTGCCCAACTTTTTTTTTTTATTGATCAGCCACTCGCTCAAAGACTAGAATTACGCACCTGATCCTTGTCACTTCGAGTAGCTGGAATTACATGCGCTAAACATGCCCGGTGATTTTTTTTTGAACTAATTAAGAGATGAGGTCTCGCTGCCCAGTAATCAGGCAATCACTTACAGAAAGGGGATTACAGGCTGAAACTTTGTCCAAACTTTTATAAGACACTGATGTAACAGATAAATATGCCAACTAACAGAAGAAAAACCCTTTCTTTGAAAAATCTCAGAAAATAATATGAATGATACTAGGCAAATGTCCATAGCAACCATGTGTTTTGAATACATGTGTAGGACTTTCCAGATATAGAATTATACAATCTGTGAAGAGAGAAAATTTAACTTCCTCTTTACCTATTTGCATGCTTTTTATTGCTTTCTCTCACCTGATTATTCTTGCTAGAACTACCTGTACTATATTGAGTAGTAGTGGTAAGAGTGGATAGACAATTTACAGAACTGGAGACTCTTTGCAAGCTATGCATCCTAAAGAATCTGCAAAGAACTCAAATGAATCAATAGGAGAAAATCTAATAAAACTATTAAAAAGTGGGCAAAAGACATGGGCAGACATTTCTCAAAGGAAGACATTCAAGCAGCCAGCAAACATATAAAGAAATGTTCAACATCACTAATCATCAGTTAAATGCAAATCAAAGCCACAATAAGATACACCTCTCACCACTCAGGATGACTTTTATTAAAAAGTCAAAAAGCAACAGATGCTGGTGAGGATGCAGAGAAAAAGGAGTGCTTCAACAAGATTGGTGGGAATACAAGCTAGTTAAGCTCCTCTGGAAAACAGTTTGGCGAATAACTTAAAAAAAAGCAGTTATTTCAAATAACTGAAAATAAAAATTAAAAAAAGTATTCTTTAACATAATAAATGTAAAATTTATCATCTACATTTCTCAAATAAGTAATTTTTTAAGCATTCAGATTGAACCAGGAGATTTTGTTTTATTGACCTCATCTGTGTGGATCCCAAAATACTCTAGAGAATCCAGCGGAATTTTTTAAATAAACATTGTTGTTGAAGAAATATTTAAAGGCTAAGCAGGTTTTAGACTCATCAGAAGTTTGTTCCCATTAAATTTGGCATTGTGTTCTAACAGATATTAGATTCTCTCATTTTTGAAAATTAAACAATGAAACAATACTTCTTTTTAGAATATGTAGTGTGCAAGGTGTGCTATCAATTTGTTTTTACTCTCGTAAATAGCTGCAGGAGATTTCAGTCCATCTCAACAAAATTTTCATTGCAATTTTCCCTCAAGGTGAATACTAATAACAAGTAAATATTCTGTATCTAGGAGGAAACAATACAAATTTTTTTAATGTATTTAGGAATGTGATTTCAGTTGTCACTGCTCCAGGTTAACAAAACATGACTTCTACATATAGCAAATTGTCTTTCTGTTGATCTTACCTTGAAATGTTGAAATTATAAAAAATCTCATTGTACCATAATTCTCTAGTCTTCATTCTTTATTTCAAAAATAGAATCTGTCCTTCAAAATGATATTTTCTGGTTCTGTGAACAGAAAAATCCAAGTACCTTTTAATGTGCTATCCATCCTTTAGTGCTGAATACTACCTATATAGAAGTGACTAAACAAAATGGCTCTTCCTTGATAGATTAAAGAATATATGTTTCTTTAGAGTTTTCAAAATGTTCAATTGATTTGTTGTTGTTTAAGTTGTGGGTGAACAACTTGGACAGAGCATTAAGGGTAAACGTGTAAATGAAATGAATCCTGGCATAAGAAATAAAATCTGCTTTTTAATATCCTGCAAGACGTTTTACAATTATTCCTTCAAAATCTCTATGGTGCCATCTTTAAGCAATATGAGATATAATTTTTCACTAATCAATAAGCGATTTTTCCTCTCAATAAGTGTTTATTGAGATTCCTTTGTTCAAAAAACATAAATAGAACATTTATGAAACTGTGTGATATACATAATAATGATGCATTTTTGTAGAATGCTACCTCTTCTACCACTACAAAAGCTGTTCTATATAAATAAAAATTACTGAAAAAAATTTTGTATATTATTCAATACTGTATTTATCTTGGAGACCCAAAGGCATGCTGTACATTTAAAATGTATTTATTGCATCCAAATTTTGCACATTGCTTGACCACTGGATCCTTTAATCTTGAATTCATATGAACATAAATGGATCATAAAATACTGTTTTAGGTAATAGGTAGCCCTTAAAGTTTTTGAAATCTATGAAAACAAGGACTGTATCTATGTGTATTCCAGTATCTAGCAGATTGCCTTGCTTATTAAAGGTGATCAATGCCTATTTATCAAGTAAACAAATGAAAGGAGTAGTCAGACCTCAGCTTTGCTTCAGGTAAATTCATCTTGTAAAAATATGTGCCTCTGAGTAAAGTGAGGAAAGTCAGGAGCAGAGAAGTTAGGCAGTAAGTTATTCTAACAGCTAAAAGAGATGTTGTGACATCACTACAAATGCAGCTGCTTATTTTTAATGCAATCACTACTCTGTTTAGATGCCCCTGTATCTTAAACCATCAGCAATGCAGATTCAGTTTATTTCCTGAGTTTTGGTCTTTGTACTCACACTTTAGTAAACACATTTGACATGTTGCTCTAATTCCTCAGGTGCAGTTTGTTGGAGACATGGAGTTCATTCATATATCACTGCAGATTTTTAAAAACTTATCTATTGATAGCACCAATGAGCCATACCTAATGCCATGGACAAAACAAGATCACCAAAGAGCATTTACTCAATCAGTGTCAAAGCCATTCTCACTGGAACTCCATTCTGCTACGATAGACAGATGAGATAACCCTAAGATAATATTTAATGACAAGTTTATGTGAAGAAATTGAAGGCAAAGTGGAGTGAAAAAATTGCCTGAAGTGCAAACACAAGTTTAAACCAAGCTACTTTTATGTTAAATTTTCCTGCTTTAAGTACCTTTCTTATCAATTCATTGAAATCACGCTCTTCCTATAACATTAAGCTTAAATTCTGCCTCTTTTCAAATTTCTTTTCAAATATTTGCTATTGCAATGCACTTCTTCCTTCTGATTAACTTACTCTAAATTTTAATTATGCACTTACTATATGTCAGGCACTACCTCACATGTGGGGATATGGAGGTAAACAAAATAGACCAAGAATCTGATATTATGGAACGCATATTCTAGCACGAAAGACAGGCAATAAACAAAACAATAAAGTGTATTAAGTAGTGGTTAAAAAAAACAATAATAGCAGAGTAAGTAAATAAACCATATTGCAAAAGTCCATGCCAGTTTGTAACAATCATTTGCATCCACTTAGTGGGTTCATTATAATAAAAAGCCTGGTACTGGTATACGAAGAGACATATAGATCAATGGAACAGAATACAGAACCCAGAAATAAGGCCACCACACCCACAACCAATTGATATTCAACAAAAGTGACAAAAATATAAATGAGGAAAAGACATCCTTTTCAATAAGTGGTGCTCGGTAATTGGACTTTCCATATGCAGAAGAATAAAGTTGGATCCTCACTTCTCACCATATAGAAAAAAATTAACTCAAGATGGATGAAAAACTTAAATGTAGGACCTAATAATATGAGAATTTAGAAAAAGACACCAAAAGCAAATGCAACAAAACCAAAAATAGGCAAATTAGATAATTAAACTAAAAATCTTCTGCATCACAAAAAAATTAACAACAGAATAGCCAGAAAACATATGGAATAAGAGAAAATATTTGCAAATTATGCCTCAAAAGACTAACATAAGTAATCTACAAAAAACACAAACAACTCAATGTGAATAAACTGAAGAATTCCATTAAAAAATGGGCAAAGAACATGAATAGACATTTCTCAAAAAAAAGACATTCAAGTGACCAAAAAACATGAAGAATCACCAGAAGATATAAATTAAAACCACTGTGAGATGTCATCTTATACCTGTCGGAATGACAATTATTAAAAAGACAAAAAATAACAGTTATTGATGAGAATGTAGAGAAAAGGGGATCTTCATGCATTGTTGGTGAGAATGTAAATTAGTGTAACCTCTATGGAAAACTGTATGGAGATTTCTCAAAGAATTAAAAATAGAATGACCATTAAATTCCTTCATTGGTTATCTCCCCAAAAGAAGAAAAATTATTATGTCAAAAAATTACGGCCGGGCTTGGTGGCTTAGCCCGTAATCCTGCACCTTGGGAGACTGAGGTGAGTGGATTGCCTGAGCCCGTGGGTTCGAGACCCACCTGGGCAACTTGGCAAGACCTCATCTTTACAATAAATCAAAAAATTAGCCGGGTGTGGTAGCGCATGCCTGTAGTTCCAGCTACTTGGAAGGCTGAGGCGGAAGGATCGCCGGAGACCAGCAGGTCGAGGCTGCGGTGGCTGGAGCGGCCACTACACTCCAGTCTGGGTGACAGAGTGAGACTCCAACTCAAAAAAAAAAAAAAATTACCTCCACTCATATTTTAGCACTATTCCCAATATCAGAGATATAGAATCAGCCAGTGTCCATAGTTGGATAATGAATACATATGCATATTACATATATAAAATTGGATAATGAATATATATGTGTATATATGTATATACACGTATACTACTCAGCCATAAAAAAAAAAGAATGAAATCTTGCTGCTTTTTTTTTTTTTTACAACAACATGGTTGGCATTGCAGATCATTAGCTTAAGTAAAATAACTCAGAAACAGGAAGTTAAATACTGCATGTTCTCATTTATAAGTAGGAACTAAATATTATGCACACATGAACACACAACGTGGAATGATAGGCAACGGAGACTTGGAATGGTGGGAGATCAAAGTGGGAATGAGGGAAAATAATTTACTTAATCGGTACAATGTACATCAATTGGGTGACGGTTATACTAAAAGTCCAGACTTCACCACTATGCAATATATCCATGTAATAAAACTGTCCTTTGTTTCCTTTAAAAGTATTAAAAAGAAAATTGACTATTTTGAAGGCTGACCTCAGACAGCTTTAAGCCTCACACCTTTTTCTCTCTTCTGCTCCACATTGGGGCAAGATGACAAGAAAGCACAGCTGTTCTTCCTTTGGCATCTGAGAGTTTCACATCATGCAAGCCACTGCTGGCATGCAGGGTCCCTCAGCTCAGCACCACCCCTTAAACACTATAAAACACCATGCCAGTTTCCCACTGCTTTCTCAAGCCATTTTTAGACCAGCTTGGGAGGGCTGCCTTGCTTTCTCCAGAAATCCCCCTTTCCCACCCCCACAAAGTGTGGCATCATCAGACTTGGCATTCAAACCAAACTTTTGGTGAGGATTCATACTGATTTCACAAAATGGCTGCAATATTTGCAGATATGGATATGGTGAAATGTAATTGAGAATATCTGGATGGAGGATAGAATAACTATAAGCCATAGGAAATACAAATATTATTATAAATATAAGGCTATTCAGTAAATATACCTGAAAGAAATGGTATTATTTTTTTGTAATTATTAGTTTAAAATCTAAGCTGCAAGGTGGTTCCCCAGTGTCTGGACTAAGTCAGACGTAAAGTACACAAATATTTGTGGAATGAATAAGCTGCCAGAGAGGCTAGAAGAGAAACAGAAGATCATATTGCTATTGAAATCAGGTTTTATATGCGGAAACTGTTTATTTCCGTGAATAATATTAATTGATGGTTATGTTTAGGTGGTGTATAGAAAGCTAAACTATTTGTGGCATAACATTTGCAATAAATAAACTTGTTGCTTTGTCTTTTTGGCAGTATCAATTAATTGAAGTGTTTTTACTCCCACCCACTGATGATATGATGGTTATTTTAGCAATGTTTGGCTTTCTTTATTTCTACTAGCCTGAAATTGAATTTGGCAATTCATATCTTATTATTCATAAAATATTATTCTCCTATACTTTTCTTTTGTTTATATCCTTAGTCATTTTTCATTCAGATGAAATATATTCATTTTATTTAAACTGTATTAAACCAACAATAAAACATTAGCATTCACTTATTACAAACAGTCACAGAGACACTCTTGAAGCAGTACTTGTCACTATTCCAGCAGGCATCTTAGTATTAAAAGAAATCAAACCAAACAACCAAAAAAACCCCAACACTCCCATGTCTTTCTGAGTAAACATACGTTTATATTTTATGCATTGTAAGAGCCTATGAACTTGTATTCCTAATAGAAATTTTGCCATGTGTCCCTTGCAAACAGGTTAGTAGGCATTGATTCATCAGGATATATATAAGCTTATTTTTAAAAATAACACTGAATAAGCATGACAATATGATAGTTTATTTTAACCTACAAAATATTTTAATAAATAACTGGAAATTTATTCAAGCATCCAGTGTTTTGACGAATTAATTTTTTGACAAGAAGTTGACAATTTATCTAAAATAATCTTGTTAGCATTTAGATACTTAGTTTCCTATAGAGATTCATTAGTATATACAAAGTTTTCTTTTTTCACTTAGAGATGTTTTACCTTTTTCATTAGAATGAGAAAATAATTGAAGGATAGACAAGATCTATTTGATTTTTATCATCAAAACACACAGTATATGATATCTTAATTAGTAAAACTTACTCTTTACTGAGTACTTTTTTGTTCAGGCCCAGTATGAGGAACTTAGCACAAGCGATCTCATTACATCCTCATAATAGCCCTATAAAGAAGGAATTTCTCTCATTTTCCTGGTAATGAAACTGAGGCTTATAAAATTAAGTAATTTACCTGTTCCCAGTTTACATGCTGGAATGGAGATTTGCACCAAAATCAGTCAGGATAAGCAAACATTTATATTGGTTATGTAAATATTTGCTTTGTTAATTTTAGGTGAACCTATCTTAGATGCTGACCCTGAGACAAGGATTGAAGAGCCAGCAGAATATTTGGGCAGCATGTTGCAGTATGATACCAGGAACTTTAGGGACTTTTCCCTAGGCTCAGGATACCCTGTGCTTTGGGCTACTTTTTTCAATTTTTGTAAGCTCCCTTCTGGAGACTGAGACCAGCCAAGGCCATCAGTGTTATCTGGGCAAAGCTCCTATGACCACTGCTCGTGGCCAAAAATGTGTGCAGTGGCTATTTGGTGGGTAAAAGTGATAAGAACTTAAAGGAGAACAAGAAAAAGAGAAAGTTAAATTATTTATTTGACACATTTTTATTGAACTACTGCAATGATACTGGTTTGGGTGTTGCAACGGTAAAAAAGCAAACAAAAATCCCTGCCATCATAGACTATCCATTCTGAAAAAAAGGAAATTTCCATTATTCAAACTATTCGTCTTTGTATTGAAACTAACATTAATTGAGAACTTATATTGCAAGACAAAGACTCAATCTGTCACAGGCTTGATCATGGAAAGCTCCTAGTTCCCCCAAATACATTGACATTGGCAGTACTGTTGTAACAGTGTGTACGTAACTCCCTCTGAGAAGCTCATAGACTGTGACTCCAGTTTTTGTTTTTTGACTTTGTTTTTGCTGTTGCTGGAGAGTTTTATAACCACTGACTACCTATGTGGGTTGGACTAGATGTCCTGATGTGTTCTGGGACTCCGCCCCATAGAGTTATTTCAGGGTCTTCATTCTAGAAGGATGATCTAGTGACCAGTCTTCTGAACACTGCGAGAAAAAGAGTGGACTTGGCAGGTGGAACACTCTCCTTTCCACTCTGGCTTAAATTTTAACTGAGAATATTAAAAAAAAGATATGAAAGTTAGATTAAAGGTGAAATGTCCAGTGGAAGAAAAACCAATTAATTCAGGGCTACTTAGCACACATTTCATTGTGTGATAAAATTTGCTCTTTTCTCCTTTCATCTGAGAATTATATTTTTACAGTCCAGGAACAATTTAAAATATTAAATTGAATTTGCTTTAATTCAATTAAATAAATAGTTATCTTTCTGTTATCTTACAGGTACTTTTCTATTGCATGAGAATAATATAGCAATCAAGACAGACTTTGCCCTTATAGTCATTGAAACAGCTAGTACTAGAGATGATTTAGCACTACTATTTCTGTGAGTTCAAACAATGTAATCGGGAACCTTCTTTCTCCCTCTTTTATCTATGCTTTCCTTTTTATGACTATGAACTAGGCAACGTGTCCTCGGGAAAAAAAGTACTATCTTTGGCTCAGACCACTTGCTCATACCTGGAACCTGGATTTCATATCAGTCCCACACAGATCACATGAACAGAGGATAGGCAAGGGACAATTTCTTTTAAAATTTTAAAAAGAGCATCTGTTAATAGGAACTCTGTTTTGGTAAAAAGCACAATATTTTAGCTATATTCCACAACTCTATGGGTGACCCAAACTTTTCTTCCCATTCCCACCATTTAAAATATCTTCTCTCTTAATATAATGCAACTATCTATATACAAATGAAAAGTCACTCATGCTTTTCCCAGAGGAAGACAACCCACAATCTTGCCCAGCTCCACATCCAGAATGATTAGCATTCCTTTCATTCAGGTCCAGATGGAGCTCACCACAGTCCAGTAATCTGTGGAGAAATGAAAAATTTTACAAACTCTCACACATTCAAAACACAATGGTGCAGAATAACAGCAATAAAATTTGTCATTTGGAGTAGGATACAGGACAAAAGAATCACAGTGGTCTTTCTGGGGAAAAAAAGTAGCAAAGATTCTTATCCTGGAAGAGAAGACAGTCCTGAGGCAACCAGTTCAGTATGGCTAAGACTTTGTTCTCAGTAAGAATCCTTTGGTCTACTATCTACATGTAAAAACAACAACAACAAACGATTTGGGAGATTTTCCTTTAAGAGTGGCATCATTTTATTATATCTTTCCAATTTATTTGGGGGGACTAGGAGCTTTTCATAAGGATGAATCAAGCCTGTGACAGTTTGGGACTTTGTCTTGCAATATAATTTCTCAATTAATGTTAGTTTCAGTACAAGGACGAATAGCTTGAATAATGGAAATTCCCATTCCATCAGAATGAATTATCTATGACAGCAGGGATTTTTGTTTGCTTTTTTACTGTTGCAACATCCAAACCAGTAGCATTGCATCAGTTCAATAAATATGTATCAAACAAATAATTTAGCTTTCTCTTTTTCTTGTTCTCCTTTAAGATCTTATCATTTTTACCCACCAAATAGCTCTTAAACTTATTTCTCTTCCTCTCCCTCTGTCACTGTCCTACTCCAATTCACCATCATCTGCTATCAAAAATAGTGACAGCCTTCTAAATTGTCCCTTTTTCTCAACTCCATTTTATTTTACACTCAATTAAGTGCAAAGTTGTATTTTTAAAACCTGGATCAGCTCATGTTAAAACTGTCATTAAGTGGTTTCCCATGGCTTTTAGGCAGAGTTTAAAAAGATATCCACCATAGAGACAAATTATGGTTTTTGAGATATAAAAAAAAAATCATTTAAGTCCTTTAATCCCTATCTTTATTTTCCAGAATAGGACATATTAATGACAGATTTTATAAAATGAATTTCAGTAGCTAGGTAGTTTTAGAGTCATTAATTTCATAGTTTCTCATTTATCAGAATGAGTCTATAATATCTTATTTTCCACATATTGTTATAAAAGTTAATTTCACTTCATCAGTTTAGTCACTATTTAAAAATATGCTTTTATTGTAGATATTTGCATTATTCATTCAAATATTAGATTGCACAAACTTTTTAAAATGTATAAAACACAGGTTGAACAGATAGACTTCTAAGCTCTTCTAGAATGTTTTAAATTTAATATTTTTAAATTTTAGAGTTGTGGGGTGCAAGTGAGGATTTACTACATAAGAAAGTTATATGCAGGTGAGGTTTAAGTTTCTAGCTGTCTCTCTCTTCCCTGATATTGGACCAGGTATCCAGTGTGTTGTCATGTGTTCCCCTCACTTCTCCCTTTCTCCCTCCTACCCTATTAGTGTTTAGAGTCTTTCGATCCAAACCCTCTGCTTGTGTGATTAGTCATCAGGGTTCAATTGTGAGCGAGAACATGAGGCATTCTGTTCTTTGTTTCTCTGATATTTCACTTTGTATAATAGTCTCCAGCTGTATCCATGTTGCTGCAAAGACCATGATTTTGTTCTTCTTTATGGCTGCACAATGTTCCATTGTTGTATGTACTAACTTTTCTTTATCCAGTCCATTTTTGATGGACATCTGTGTTGCTTCCATGTTTTTGCCATTGTGAACAATGCTGCAATAAACATGCGTGTGCAGGTATCTTTTTGGTAGAGTGATTTATCTTCCTCTAGGTATATTCCCAGAAGAGAGAAAGTTGGATTATATGGAATCTCAATTATTAGTTCTTTAAGAAATTGCCACACTGCTTTCCACAAAGGTTGAACTAGTTTACAATTTCAACAACAGCAAATATTCCATTTTCTTTGTAGCTATGCCAGCAAAATGTGGTTTTGAGACTCAATGATGATAGCCATCCTTACTGGTGTTAGGTGATAACTCATTGGAGTTTTGGTTTGAATTTCTCTGATGATTAGCGAGGCTGAGTATTTTTTCATGTTTTTGTTGGCTGCTTTTATGTCTTCCTTGAGAAGTGTCTGTTCCTATCTTTTGCCCATTCTTTTAATGAGATTGTTTGGTTTTTTTCCTTTCATTGCATTTGAGCTCCTTGTAAACCCTGGATCTTAAGTCTTTGTCAGATACATAGCTTGCAAGTATTTTTTTCCTTTTCTGTGGGTTGTTTCTTTACTCTATTGATGATTTCTTTTGCCATACAAAATTTTTCAATTTTATCAGATCCTTCCTGTCAATCTTAGCTTTTGTTACATTTGCTTATGAGAACTTGGCCATGAATTCATTGCCTACTCCAATGTTCAGGAGGGTATTCCCTAAGTTTTATTTGACAATTTGTATAGGTTGAAGTTTTACAATTAAGTCCTTGATTCATTTTGAATTAATTTTTGTATCGGTGATAGGTAGGGGTCCAGTTTAATTCTTCTGCAAGTGGCTAGTTTGTTTTTCTACCATTATTTTCTAAATATGGTTTCCTTTCCACAATGTTTCTTTAATAATGTTTAACATAGCATACAGATAAACCAAAAGTATACAAACAATAAAGAAGCAAAGAAACCTCTTAACCTCTATTGGCGGATTTGTCAAAGATGAGTTGGTTGAGGAGCCATGATTTTATTTCCAAATTCTCTGTCCTGTCCCATTGATCTAAATGTCTAATCCTGCACCAGTACCATGCAGTCTTGTTTACTGTAGCCCTGTAATAAAGTTGAAAGTCTGGAAGTGTGATAGCTCCAGTACTGTTCCTTTTGCTAAGTATTGCTTTAGCCATTTGCACTCTTTTTTGGTTCTATACTAATTTCTTTATTGTCTTTTCTAGGTCTGTGAAAAATGATGTTGAAAATCTGATAGAAATTGTATTGAATTTGTAGATTGCCTTGGTAAGATGCATATCTTGACAATATTGATTCTTCCAATCCATGAGCATAGGATGTTTTTTCCATTTGTTTGTATCTATCTTCATTTTTTTGAGAAGTTTTTTGTAGTTCTCATTGTAAAGGTCTTTCATCTCTTTAGTTAGGTGAATGTCAAACTATATCATATTTTTGTGGTTATTGTTAGTGGACTTGTGGGTTTTATTTGTTTCTCAACCTGCTTGTTGTCGGTGTATAGAAATGCAAATGTCTTTTGCACATTGATTTTTTTTATCCTGAGACTTTACTAAAGTTATTTATCAATGTAAGGAGGCTTTTGACAGACTCTACGATTTCTCTAGGCATAGAATCATATCATTTGCAGGGCATCCTTGACTTTTTCCACCATTAGGGTGACTGCTTCCAGCTTTTGTGAGTTAACAATGATGTTGGCTGTAGATTTGTCATAGATGACTCTTACTGTTTTGAGAAATGTTTCATTGATGCCTAAATGTTTGAGAATTTTTAATCAAGAAGGGATACCGGATTTTATCAAATGCTTTTTCTGTGTCTAATGAGATAATCATATGGTTTGGGTTTTACACCTACTAATGTGATAAATTACATTTATAGACTTGTGAATGTTGAACCAGCCCTGAATCTTGGGAATGAAGCCCATGTGGTCATGATGGATGTTTGAAATGTGTTGTTGAATACAATTTGCTAGAATATTGTTGAGAATTTTTGCATCTATGTTCACCAAGGAAATTAGCTTGTAATTCTCTTTTCTTATTGGATCTTTGCCAATTTTTTTGGGGTATTAGGATAATATTAGCTTCATGGAATTAGCTAGGGAGAATTCCTTCCTTCCTTCTCTATTGCCTGGAATATTTTCAGTAGGATTGATATTAGTTCCTCTTGCATGTCTTGCAGAATTCAGTTGAGAAAGAATTTTGTCCAGGACTTTTTTTTTGGCAGGGAGCTCTCTGATAACTAAGAAAATTTCATCTATCTTTCTAGAGAGATTACAATTCAAATTTAAAAGGCTCAAAAAACCCCTACAAAGCATTGTATGAGAATACCATCCCCAAGACACATAGTAATCAATCTTCACAAGGTAAGTATGAAAGAAAAAATTCTTAAAGGCAGCTAGAGAAAAAACACAGAACACCTACCAGGGAAAAAGTATCAGAATTGCAGTAGAGTTCTCAGAAGAAGTCCTTCAAGCCAGAGGGAGTGGGACTCCACCTTTAAACTTCTTAAATATAAGCAATTCCAGTTAAGTTTTATACCCTGCTAAGCCATACTTTATCAATGAAGGGAAATTAGAATACTGCCCAGAAATCCAATCTTAAGAAACTATGTCACTTCCAAACCAGACCTCCAGTAGAAATCTCTGAGCACAGAAACAAAAAAAAATGACTCTACGGATCACAAAAGAGCATACAAGCACAGAGTCATATAGCATACATATAAACCAAATCTTTTAAAAAATAAACACCTCATCAATATGGGTACTTGATCTCAAACCAGATGAAGAGGGGACCAAAGTGAAGCCCAGACTTTACCTGTACAATGATCATGTGCATACCTAACCCTGAATTGTACCACACATCTCTAAAATAAAAATTAAAAAAATAAAATAACATATAGTATTCTAAATAGAAAAAAGTAAACTCTTAAAAGCATTATGAAAGAAATAAACCCTCACATGTCAGTGATTAACCCAAATGTCAATAGATTGCATGCACCCTAAAAAGGCATAGATTAGCAAACTGGATGAAGAAACATGAGCAAACATTCTGCTGCCTACAGGAAACCCCTCTCACTGCAAAGGATACGACTGAATAAAGATCTTCTAGGCAAATGGAAAATAAAGAAGAGCAAGAGTAGTTATTCTGATATCAGACAAAACTGGCTTCAAACTAATAAATGTTAAAAAGGATACAAAATAACACTAAATAATAGTTAAAGTCTCAATTCACCAGGAAAATTATCTATCCAAGAAATATTTATACATGCACCCAACAGAGAAGCAACCAGATTTATGAAAAAAATGCTATGTAAACTAAGAGAGGACATAGATGCCCACACAATCACAGCCAGAGACTTAAATACCTCGCTGACAACACCAGACAGATCATTGAGGCAAACAAACAAACAAAAACAAGAGATTTAGTTTTGGTTTTTTTTTGAGTTGGAGTCTGTCACCCAGACTGAATGAAGTGCAGTGGCCAGTCCCGGCCACCACAGCCTCGACATGCTGGGCTCCGGCGATCCTTCCACCTCAACCTTCTGAGTAGCCGGAATTACAGGCACGCACTACCACGCCTGGCTAATTTTTTGATTTTATTGTAGAGATGAGGTCTCTCCTGCCCAGGTGGGACTCAAACCCTCAGGCTCAGGCAATCCACTCACCTCAGCCTCCCAAAGGTGGGGGATTACAGGCTGAGCCACTGAGCCTGGCTAAAAAAACCCCAGAGATTTAGAATCTCAGCTCAACGCTCAACACTTCACCCAAAAACCACAGATTATACATTCTATTCATTAGCACATGGAACATACTCCAAAACTGATCACATTCCTGGGTATAAATCAAGCATGAAAAAATTTCAAAAGATTGAAATAATATCAAGCTTCTTCTCAGACCACAATGGAATAAAAATAAACATCATCAGCAGCAGGAATGTCCCCAGAACCCACAAATACATGGAAATTAAACAACGTGCTTCTAAATGACTTTTGGGTCAACACAGAAATCAAGACAAATTTTAAAAGATTCCTGGAAACAAATGAGGACATAGAAACAACATATCAAACTTCTGGGATATCATAAAATCAGTGTTGAAAAGGAAGTTTATAACATTGCACACATATCAAAATAATGGAGGAATCTCAAGTAAACTGCCTAGCATCACATCTAAGGGAGTTGGAAAAACAAGAACAATTAAATCCTAAATTTTGCAGAAAAATACAGATTACTAAAAAATGTCACAATTGCAGGAAATAGAGGCCAAAAACACAGAAAGAATCAACGAGACAAAAAGCTGGTTGTTTGAATGAAAAAGAAAAACAAAACACAACAGTTCGTGCTCATAAAAAACACACACAAACTTACCATTGTTGAGTGTTTTTTGTTTTGTTTTGTTTTGTTTTAAGTAGAATCAGGAAAGAATCTGTGAGCTTGTAGCCCTGAGGTGGGAACACTATCAATAAAGTTGCCCAGACATTCTGCCTACCAATAGGACATTTTCATTGAACGCAAGTATAAAAAAACAAAAAACAAAGGAGTCAGAATAGGCCAAAATTTTTACATGCCCCAGCTCACTTTATACATTTTAAACCTTGTTAACATTTACTAACAAGAAAATTAAGAAATTTGAGAGAGATATATATAGGAATGTCTTGCTAAGTAAATAAAATCATGTCTGAACTTTGGATTCTGTCTGCTCCCTGCTCTGAACCAGCTCGTGATCATGCAAAAGAAAAGATAAAATTAAAAAAAAAATTAGAAAGGAGCCTAGTTTTGTCTTGTAAAACCTATAAATAAGTAAATAAATAAATAAAGGATAAATAAGATTGACTGGACAGACTGACTAGAAAAAAGAGAAAGTCCTAATTAAACACAGTTAGAAATGAAAACAGGCCATGTCAGAACAGATCCTGTAGTAATCCAAAAGTTTATCAGAGATTGCTAGGAACATCTTTATGAAAATAAACTAGAAAATCTTGAGAAAATGGATGAATTCCTGACATCACACAACCTCCCAAAGTTGAAACAGGAAGGAATTAAAGCCAGAAACAGACCAGAAACAATCTGAGAAATTCACTCCTCTAGAATTCTGACACCTATATTTCCAAAACTCCTATGTCAGAAGAATTCTGGTTTAGAATATACTAATTGAGAGACACAAGGGTGAGACTTGGAAGGTAGACAAGGATAGGTATATCCTTTAACAGCATTAGCAGATAGAACCAATAAAAGACCTCAAAGGTGAGATGTATAGCAGTCTATATTTGTGATCCTCTGATTCTGCTTTGGTGCTCATGCCGCTGACACTTGCTATCTCTTACTGAGACTCCAAAGCCTCCTGGTTTCATCAAGGCCAGGAGTGACTCTCAATGTCCTTCAACTTCCAGTACTGCTGATGACTTTGCAAGAACATAGTTCTCTGTATTAAATCACTTAAAAAAAATGCCTGAATAATTTCTCTTTTCATAGACAAATCTGATGTGTATGTATTTAAATATTTATACATATATAGCAATGACATATATATATGTGATCAAAGATGATGTTATTTAATCATGTGGGTACAGTATGGATAAGTTATAAATTTTGTGAAGAATGTCTTATCCTGAATTGTTTACTGTGATTCATTATGCAGAAAAAAAATCAGTTTATAAGTAAAACTAACCACTCGTTAATTTAGCTCACTCAAAAATAAGGACTTGTTATGAGCATAAGATATAAACTGTCTTAATGTTGTAAACAAATGAAACATAATTTGTAAACAAATGATATTAAAATTATTTTATATACTGTAAATGTAAATTTACTGATAAAAATTAAGTGATCTTGAATTAATAGAATGTAAAGTGCATCTATAACACCCAGAGTCATAAATAGCACAAAAAGCCCTCTGTCATTGAACATCTGATAACCACATATTGGTCTCACTGCATCTCCTCAGAATACGCCGGAGTGAAGACACTGAAGAATAAGCAACTCTGACTTCTTTAACAGATCTAGTTGAGGGTATCAGCCAACAGAGGCCACTATGTACCAACTGCAAGTGACCAGCTCTCTAAAGGAGTAAAGAGAAATTGACTTAGTGCTGATTAGATAGTATATGCTATGTACACCCTTTTCCCATTCCTCTTTGTTAGCTAACATAGCTGCTTAATTGCTGAATTAACATAATTGCTTACTAGTTTTAATTGTTCAAAAACCTTGTTGAATAAGAATAAATATGTGTTTATGTATGGTTTATAGCTTTTGTGGTGCCTTTGCCTAATTGGTTCCAGCATTCGTTCACTATGTCTTTGCCATAATCCAGGAAAACAGTTTATTTTTAATGTGTGCACTGAAACTTACCAGCTGAAATTTAGCACAACTATAATATACAAAAAAATAAAAATACCAAAAAGAAAAAACTGATGGAGAAAACACTTGAGTTTTCTGGTACTCCACATCTTTAAAATTAAAAATAAAAAAATTGGCTGGGCTCGGTGGCACACCCTGTAATCCAGATACTTTGGGAGGCAAGGCAAGAGGATTGCCTGAGCCCGTGGGTTCGAGATTCTCCTGGGCAACTTGGCGAGACCTCTTCTCTACAATAAATAAAAAATTAGCCGGATGTAGTAGTGTGCGCCTGTATTTCCAGCTACTTGTAACACTGAAGCGGAAGGATCACAGGAGCCCAGCAGGTCGAGGCTGCGGTGGCTGGGGACGTGCCACTGCCTTCCAGCCTGGGTGACAGAGTGAAACTCCAAATAAAAAATAAATAAATAAGCCGGGCTCGGTGACTCTATGGCTCCCGCGCCTTTGGGAGGCTGAGGTGAGTGGATTGCCTGAGCCCGCGGGTTCGAGACCCGCCTGGGCAGAGAGATCTCATCTCTACAAAAAAAAAAAAATCAGCCGGGCGTGGTAGCGCATGCCTGTAATTCCAGCTACTTGGAAGGCTGAGGTGGAAGGATCGCCAGAGGCCAGCAGGTCCAGCTGCGGTGGCCGGTAGCGGCCATTGCACACCAGTCTGGGCGACGGAGTGAGACTCCAACTCATAAATAAATAAATAAATAAATAAATAAATAAATAAATAAAATAAAAATAAATTAAAAAAAATTAAAAAGTTAAAAAAGAAAACATTTTATAAAATTTTCAATTCAATATGATCATATAAAACAATCTTGTCCTGAAAAAAAATTCCAAAATAATATTGTCTTTTTGATGGGAAAATTGAGCTAATTTTTCACTCTTTCTCACATTATGTTATCCAAAACAATAGTGCATTTTTATTTCCATTTCAATTTAAAGATTATACATTTGAGTACTTGCAATGCTTATGTTATGTTTAATTGCCTAATGCTTTTGCAATTCAGGCATACTTAATAAATATATACTTAATGCAGTTCTGCGACCCCATAATGATAGCATAAGCTACATGGGTCATATACCATTGTCTGATTTTAAATGAATATAGAAAAGGCTTGAAGTTACTGTGTTCTGTCTGACAATAGAGTTAGGTTTGTATTAAGAAAAATTTGAATACCCAAAGAAAAGGTTAAATGAATTTTAAACAGAGACAAATATAACACATAGAATCTATAAACATATGACAAAAAGTAGAAGGATGTGAATATTATTCTACAATATTGAATGCATATGTTAAAATAAGGCGAAAAAATAGTGTAATATCTGCTTCACGGAGTGATTTTAAATGTCAATTTATTAAGCTTTTGATGCTTCTATTATTTTAATAAAAAGTAATTGCTTTAATAAGAAGAATGAGGATTAGTCTTTAAATGAGAATGAAATTTTTACAAAATCTTTAAAACTAGTTTATGAATCCCATAGCCAAAAAACTAAATTTGCTTACAATGTTACCTACAGATACCCATGATAAAGACATGCAAGCACATTTAAATTTAGAGATTGTAATTTTTAAACAAGAAATTCACTATAAAGGATTAAAATTTATAATTGAGAAGGTTTTTCTTTCTTATTAATATCCTTAGGACCTATTTGATTTTTGTTTGCTTATAAGTAGCCTTTAACTATCTACTAATTCCAAAGCCAAGTCCCTGGTTTTCTGGAATTAGCTTTTCAGGCAGATTCAAATATCATGAAAACCCTAATGAATAAAGCATAGTGTATTATTTTCCAGGTCTGTCATAACACACACGAGGAGTTTTTTATAAAAAATAAAATAATAATAAAAAATATAAATCTATTTTCTCACAGTTTTGGAGGCTAGAAGTTCAAAATCAAGGTATCGGTAGCTCTGATTTCTTCTGAGAACTCTCTCCTTGGCTTGTGGAGGGGGCCGCCTTCTCCCTGTATCCTCACATGATCCTTCCTTTGTGCAAGAGCATATCTGGTGTCTCTTCATGTATTCTAATATCTTCTTCTTATAAGACATCAGTCAGGAAGAATCAGGACAGCCAAATGGTCTCATTTTAACTTAACTCTACAAAGGACCTACCTCCAAATACAGTTACATTCTGAGGTACTTAGGGTTAAAACTTCTACATGTAAATTTGGGAGGGAACACAGTTAAATTTACAAAAAGATAGGGAGTCCTACATGGTCAGATTTGTCCACCTAGATTTATTTCTACTTCCTGTATTTTTACCAGGCCTTCAAAAAAAAAAAAAAAAAAAAAAAACTTGAGGAAAAAAAAAAGAAAACTCTATGTGTATGTGCTTCAATACATACCAAAATTGTTAACTTTAATATAGAAAAAATAGTTTATTCTGTGTCTAAATCAGTATGGTTCCTATTTTAACATCAATGTTTTATTAATAAAAACTGACAATTAAGAAATCAATGAAGTTCAGATTCTCAGTTTCTCTGGTCTTTAATGATTTATAAAAATATAATATTTTATTTTGTAAATCTAAATTATTAATTTCTTGAGTTCCATGCTTTTGAGAATTTTGTGATTCTTAGACTCCTATCTTGTTTACTTTTTCTTCAGTCTTTATATATATAAGGTTATTTCTAGTTCTATTAGCAATAAATGCTACTCTAGCTGATGTTGTGCCTATTAATGCTGTTTTTGCACCTGCATAATCATGGGAATAATAAAACTGTTCTATATGCTATTTTCTACTTCTTTCTTTCAAAGGATAGAGCTAACACTGATCAAATTTTGGAGGAAAGCTCTATGCTTTTGGTGGGAAATACTAGCTTTGAATTTGTAAGCTGCCTTCACCATTTAAAAAGATTTAAAAATTATATTTTGTCCTTAACATTTATTTATTTACATTGTTTCAATTACTACTATGTGGTAGGTCAAAAAAGATCTGCTACCTAGCAGAAAATTGCTCCATCTTCTTCTCTCAATTAATATATAACAGGTACGATATTGTATATTACTCTATACTGGAATGAATATTTAATATTTTGGTTACTTTCTCTCTAATAATAGTCCCCAGAATTCATTTGGTGTTAAAAGGAAAACTGAAAACAAGCCAGCAGAAAGAAATTTAGAATAACGTATTTGCTTTTTGGGGTCATTAACATGGTGTCATAAACTACATTGTATTGTATCTAGGAATCTTTCTAACAGAAGTATATTGTTTCTTCTGGGAGTTTTAGTAGGATAATTCTTTCCAATTCATGTGGTAAGAGTTTCTTTTGGTCTTTTTCTCACCTCTCTTACTCTTCTAATTTGGGTGGAGTGAATAAATTCATCCATAAATGCCAGACATTTGTCTGCATTTTTCAAGTGGATAGAGAAAATTTCACTGTTCTAAGAAAGAAATCCTATATATATGTCCACTCGCAGTCATCCTTTGAACCAATGTGAGTTGGACATCTAGGTACATGTATTTTCTGTGAAGAGGCCAATACTTCCTGTGAAGAACTAATCAAGTTCTAGAACTGTGAAGTGGTGTATGGAGCATCTTACACTGAAGTATGTTCTTCAATTTCTATCAGAAACGAAGATGACATTTCTTTTTCTTGTGTGGATGCCCTTTGCTTTTTTAAAATTTGGTTCAGAAATTAAGAGATATTCTATATATTGAATCTTTCAAACACCATTTCTTTTAAAACTTTCTTCCTATTAAAACCACTTTTATTATTAATGGTATTTTTCCATCAATATAATAACTCACATACATGAAAAATACCAGGTGTGGTGGCTTTTGGTAGAGATGATCTAGAGAGGGGAAGCAGGAGCAGTTAATCATATATGACATATCAGTGTAATTCAGAACTGTCATTCCTGGAGTTTCCCACCAGTCAACTGAATACATACTTTGTTCTTGGTTTCCGGTGATATACACACTACCAGAAATCACTGGAGAAGTTTGTTGTGGAGATGATTGCTTCCAAAACCTTTATAGAAACGTATGGCTTAGGCTGGCATGTCCCGCATGAAGGGATAAGAAAAAAACCCCAGTGCATGCATTTTACATATTATATAAAAAAGAGGTCCTCAAACATTTTGGCATCCTGGACTGATTTTATGGAAGATAATTTTTTCCACAGATGGTGGGGGAATGGTTTCAGGATAATTCAAGCACAATGTTTATTGTGCATTTTATTTCTATTATTATTACATTGGAACATAATGAAATTATGAAATTATTATTTTGATATGAGTCTGCAAGCAATTGATTTATTATGGTCTCTGTGCAGTTAAACCTCACTGCTAATGCTTATCTGTATTTGCAGCTGCTCCCTAACACTAGCATCACCGCCTCAGATTATCAGGCATTAGATTCTCATAAGAATCATGCAACCCAGGTCCCTTGCTTGCGCAGTTCACAATTGGGTTCATGCTGCTGTGAGAATCAAATGCTAACTCTGATCTTACAAAAGGCAAAGCTCACGCAGTTAGGCAAACGATGCAAAGTAGCAGTAAATGCAGGTGAAGCTTCACAGGTTCGTCAGCTGCTCACATCCTGCTATGTGTCCCGTTTCCTAACAGTTCATGGACATGGGGTGGGAGTCCCCTGATATAAAAGAGAGAAGGTTGATGTAAACATTCTATGAGAAAAGATTCTTTAATTATCACCAAATCCATCCGTCTTTAGATAAGGAAAGGCACCACATTGGTGACCTAGAATACTATTTAATCTAAAGACTACAGTGACCAAGTTCATCCTTTAAGTTGGATGAGTTTGATCAACTTGCTTTTGCTTGAGTACGCCTCTTTAAAAGCCTACTTTAGTAGTATAAATTTTTAATCATGTTTTATTCTGTATTGAAACTCCTACATTGAGCAAGGATCTGGATGTGAAAAATACTCAAAAAATGTTAAAACAAATAAAGGAGAGGAAGGAGGAAGAAGTGAAGAGAGAAAGGGAGGAAAGTAAGGGCAATAGAGCTTTTTAATCCATCTCTTTTTTTTACATCTGTGTTACATAACACAAATATTAGTCAAAACAGGGTAAAAAAGATACCAAAATAATATATAAACATGAATGAGTGTTTGAAACCTCTTCAAATACATACAATGATACTCTTTTACCTCTAAAATGAAACCTATTCAGCACAACTTGTTAATCATTACAAGTTATAGTTTTGAGACCTGATACTTAGTATAGCTAAAGGTCATGAGAAAAATCTTTAAATATTAATTTAAATATATATATGTATATATAGCTTTATAGTTTAACATGCCATAACATCTTGAAGTGGCTAGATCTTTTAAAACATGTAAGAAAACTGAGTGAGTTTTCATTTTGGTTGTCAATATACATATTTCAGCAACACATTAGGAGATTCTTTCTCTGCGAATTATCCCTAGAGATTAAAAATAAAAATACGGTGGCGTAGAAAAGCTGCCAAAGCACATTATATGACTGTTCCTGGCTCCCACTCTAATTTTTTTTCTATCCAAATGAGGTATCTTTTTGCCAAAAACGTACAGGTGTGGAAGCAGATCTTTCAGTCTGTGAACTCTTGGGTTTACATCTGAAGGATGTATCTTATTTTAGAATATGTATTGATGGTTTATAAAAAAAAAAAAACAGAAGTGGGATGTTCTTATGAAAATGAATGAAAAAGGTAGCAGATGTCATCCTTTTGCATTATAGAAAATGTCACTGGGATATATCTGGAACATAGCTACTCAGTTGAGCTCCAATATTTGTGATGCAATATTGGGTGCAGTGAACCAGATACACATGTTGAGTGTTGAAAAATAGATCTTAAATACAATCTGTAAAACCTGCACAATATTATACAAGTTCATAGCAATGTTTGCAAAAAAAAAAAAAAAAAAACAATGCTTATAAGTGATTTGTGTCTTATGTATTGCCAAGTATAATTAATTTGATGTCATGGTATTTTTGATGGATAGTCTAAAATCATTTTATTCTGAGGAAAAGAAGAGATGATTTCAATAGATCCTGGCAAAAGGAATGGGAAAATATTCACATTAGAATCTCAAAATTATTTTGGGCTCAGATAGAAATGTGTTATAATTGTTGGAAAAATATAGCAATTAAATTTTTCAATAGTAAATATCCAGATTCTTTAAATTTTATTATATTTGATTCAGTAGTCCCTTCCAATGAATTGCTTTGTAAACACTATGTCTGTCCATATATTAAATTCAACATTCTGATTCTGAGTGACTACTGTGGGCCAATTATTGTGGGATGCAGCATATGGTATTCAAAATGGTCCACAGTATGAAATCATCTATTTTCTTAATCTTTGATTTAAAAATCTTATGATAATTCAAAATAAAGAGAAATTTGATTTTTACAAGGTCATGTAATTTATCTTGACACTCAAACCCTAACACTTCTTGCCCCCAACTTATGTTTTAATCATTTTTCTCTATCCATTTTCACTTGAGCACACAAAATTCTTTTTGTCTTTGTGAACTCCTTCACATCTTTAATTGTGTAGAGGTTAGGTAAGGTAGACACTTATTAACAGTACAAAGAACAAAAAACAGTGCATGTAAGTATTATGTCAGAGGAACTGTAAGCATATATTAAGGGAGAAAAAAATACTCTTGTGTGAGGTGATCAGAAAGTAATATATGAATTGATGCTTGAAGGTAGATTATATTTTGATCATCAAAAATGTCAGAAAAATAGTATTTCAGAGAGGAGAAAGAAAATAAGTACAGATGGGAAAGTGAAATCACATTATATGTTAAAGTAAATGTGCTGGCTTTTATTTTTTAGAGAGTAGGAAGTGTTATGTTGAAAATGCTGTAGAAGAAGTGAGTCAGATGACAAAATAAATAGGCTGTCTCAGTAAATAGTAGGGAGAAAATAAATGTAGTTGTATTTTCTTATCAATGAAAATAGCTCAGTAAACTAACGCTATATTTGTAAAAATTGTCAAGGGTTTTGTGAAGGTGGCCATTGTGCACACAATATTCCTGACAACAGTCCATCTAATAGTCAATAAGAATGTTTATTGGAGTGACATTTTTACTCTTGTCAGTTGCACATCTAACCCCCTGTATCATTTATTAGAATAGATTGGGAAAAAAAACCAACTTCACTGTAAGTAGAAACATAATAAGATATTTTTCTTAAATATGAACACGTTAAACTAGATAGACATTCAGAAATGGCACCATCATAGGAGGAGTTGTTGTTACATGATACAGAACAGAATAGAGAGTTAGGAAAATAAAGTTTATGTCAACTTATTGCCATGATATAGCTCATTTATCTTTATTATTTTTAAAGATGTCATCTGTCAATGGTGATTCAGGCTTTTTTGACTACACTTACTACAGATACTTTCAGATACAAAGTACAATTTTTTTTTGTCACAGTGAAAATCAACACAAAGTATAATGCTCACCAAATATTTATTATTTAGCAATATATATATATCATTGATATTTTCAAACTAATTAAAACAAATTGTTACCATTTCTCACTCTTCTATCTCAATAATATGCACTTACACAATTTATCTTATTATTATTATTATTTTTTGAGTTGGAGTCTCACTCTGTCGCCCAGACCGGAGTGCAGTGGCCGCTCCCAGCCACCGCAGCCTTGACCTGCTGGGCTCCGGCGATCCTTCTGCCTCAGCCTTCCGAGTACCTGGAATTACAGACATGCGCCACCATGCCCAGCTAATTTTTTGATTTATTGTAGAGATGAGGTCTCGCCTGCCCAGGCGGGTCTCGAACCCGCGGGCTCAGGCAATCCACTCACCTCAGCCACCCAAAGGCGCGGGATTTCAGGCTGAGCCACCGAGCTCGGCTGTTTTATCTTATTTTATTTAATAAAATTACGTCCAAATTAACAAGTGTTGAGTGTGTGTAAAGCCCCAATATAACCTGCCATGTGTTTACCTGAATACTCTATTGAAATATTATTTTGAGATGTAACATTTATAGAATAATTTATTCATGTACAATTATTATTATTTTAAAATATGTACTGTATTTTTCTTCCCTACCTGAAGAAGATTTCTGAGCAGTTTTGGGTCTCTCAAACCTACAGAGACGTTTTTGTTTATTGGCATGATACCAAAGGGGACAAAGTGTAAGTACTGAAGAACAGTCACCTACACAGATTTTTATCTGGTGAATTGTTTCAGTCATAGTCCCAGGTGGAAAGAGATGACACACAAATTAGAACAATTTATGAATGTTTTATGGCCAAGATTAATTGTAAAGATATGGGCAGGATGCAGGGAGACCTCAAGGGACAATGAAAAAACATGTTTATTTTAATGAGTCTCAAACTCTCAGTCCTATTCAGTTTTTACTTTCAACATCTGCAATTTTCTTGCCCTTCATATTTCAAATAAATGGAAAAACGTTCTTCCTTACACAGTGTCTGCATTGATTCTGCTCTCAATAAATGGCCATTTGAATTGAACTAGATTAATAAGACATATAAATCAAGAAGGCTTGATTAAAAACCAGCTTACTTGAGGCTTTTGTTAACATATGTAAGATCTTTTTTAATAGTTAAAAGGATTTAAAAATATTATTGCTTTATCCTGGTAAGATACAAAGCAAAATATTGTCTTAGAGAATGTCTAAAATTTGTTTGCATTTTTAGAAGCTAAAACAACCATTGCAATATAGGTTTCAGCACTGACATTGTTATGCATGTACATAGATATTAGAAATACATATCTTTTGGGGGACAGTATGATTTTAATACAATTTTATATTTTTATCTTAATACAATTTTAATATAATCCCTAAATATGTTCCTGCAATGGAAGAGTGTTTCTTTCAAGTGCAACTCATAAAGTTCTGGATCTAGGTCCCAATAAACAATACTTGGCTATTTGTCAAGTGTCAAGAAAATAAATTTATTTGCAATTTATTTTATTTATTTCTTTTTTTAATCAATTTTTAATGATATTGTGGGATACAGTTAAGGGTTAGATATACAAATATGCTTCATTCAGGCACCCTTGTTGATAAGAGGTGTTTCCCCATCCCCCGACAGATATTTAATCCCATCTCCCTTAATTTAAATTTTATATTTTCTATCTTAATATAACACTCCTTTTTGCTTCAGATGGAATGTCTTCCAAATTTACATTAACACTCTTGAGAAATACTTTTCCATTTATTCTACCTTTATAACTCATAAATTTTCACTGAGATTGCATTGATTCTGTCTTTCTTGAAGCATGTATCATAACTAACAATGCCATTGATATAAATCTGAATGTGAATTTATATTCATTAATGTTTAGTAATATCTGTTAACTTTCAGTTAATTATTATTGGATAAATACATGCCTTAATCACATGCTTACATTTATTTTCTCATATAAAATTAAATTATTTTCATTTTTAAATAGAATTTTATAAAACCTGATAATTTGATTAATATTTATGCTAAGTAAAAGCTAATGTAATTGGAAATTTTATATAGATTTTGATAAATTATTTCAATTTGAGGGCATTTGGAATAATGTTATCGAGATATCACTTATAAATATATACGTACATTTTCTGGAACCATTCATGTATCCTAGATATTGGAGGATAACTAAAAAGTGCTCTTGGTCAACTATGGTAAAAAAATTTCCAAATATAGGCAAACAAGTACATTTAATCAATAAAACAATCATTAGTTTCTTAATTCCTTTGATACTTTATTTAAATTATACTTAAAGAATGCTTTTGACATGGAGTCAATGTTCAGATATAAAGCATAATAAGGTATACACACACACACACACACACACGCACGCACACACACACACACACGGAAGAGAATCTATTTTCCTCACACTTTCAGTTTCCTCTTCCCTATTAAGATTTCCTTTTTATGAAACGTCTTCTCATTTATATCCCTCCTTTTCAGTCTTATGTTGCTGAGTGTCCTGTTTTCTAGTTTGTCTTGACTTTTAAATCCTTTTCTTAAGAGGTGACCTCATATCAGCTGTTTATTTGTTCTCTTGCAAAAGGCTTTGTCCCAATTAGAGGAATTACAGCAGGCATGGGAAAAGATTGTTGGAGAAGCAGCAAGATCTTCCCATAGTCTTTAGAATTACAATGTGTGGACAGGTGCATGCTGCACTAATGAGGAAAAGGTGGCCTTGCTCCTAATGTGTGAAAAGCTCTAAGGACAAGATCTGCATATGCACAGCAATTATCTCCATTTCCCCAGATACGTGGATAGGAGTGGGAACACTTTTGAAACAGGCAATTTCAATATCGAATATTGAGGTATTACTTCTAACCACAGTGAATGAAAATGAAAATGTAACACTTTAAAAAGAGTGTTGACACATTTATTGCCTATATCAGAAGTGATTGATCATTTGCGATGTTGAAGAAGGCTGCTTGGAAAGGAGAACAAGTGTGAAATATTAAAGTACTTGGAAACTTTAGCAAGTAGAGACAGAAATCGGCATTTATTCCACGGCAGCAGGTGGTTAACAGAGGCTGGTCAGACAAGAGTAGGAGCCAAAAAATCAAAATGTGTGAAATGAGGAACTGATTGACATGAGGATGGGATGACTACAGAAATAACTAGAAAGCCAAAGACAGTCAAGGTAAGGGAATGATGCAAACAGGAATCAATAACGTGGCCATGTAGATTCACAAGGCTCAGAAATGTTCTGCTATTTCAGCTCACTTTTCCTCAATTCCATCATCACGAGTGTTAGACTCCTTCTCACCATCTCCAGCATTTTAATTTCTTTAAAGCCAAGAATGCCTAAGATAATTATGGTCTATATAAATATCATCGCAAAAGCAGCATCTTGCAGAACTGGTAAGATTAATTATGTGGCAAGGTCTCAAAGTTATTTGTGGGAGTCTCAGTGGATGGGGTGGAAACCATAATATCTGGACTCCTCTATGAAGGGAGCCATCTAAGTTATGTTCTTCTGCTACTGAAATATTCCTCAGTGGATCACGGTTATGCCTGTGTACTTGTATTCATAATTGAATATTACTAAGGGAGGATATTATGGCTTTCTGGACACCTTAATCAGAAAAATGTGTACATTTTATTTTCAGTTATAAGAGAAAAATATGCTGTGCTTAGACTGATACTTTATACATATTCAACCTTTGATAGATATTTCGTAAATTTATTAAAATTACATTGGAGACAGAACAGATAAAAGCATGTGTGCATACACACACACACCCACACATGCACACACACTTTCCCAAAAAAGACAATTATTTTTAATAAGCTTCAACAGTTATCACTATAATATTGAATATAGAATTCAGACTCAGGTGAAAAACCTAAAGATACTACAGTAAATGTGTTCCCTATTTCTTTTTCCCATTCTACCATTCCTATCTTTTTTTTTTAATAGATGGAGAAACAGAGGGCATGAAAGTTAAACAATTTTCTAAATGTGTTATAGTTATAAAAGTCAGAGACTCAGTCTCTTCCTTCTAACTATTTTCATTTTCCATTTTTACCACAATAATTTAATAGTAATAAAAATAAATAAATTTGATTAGTTTTCAAAATTGTCTAAAAATTAACAAACTTTTTTTCTTTTAAATACATAATTATATATATGTTGTTTTAGTTTAGTGTATCCTTTCTTATATAAGAGCTAATGTTATTTATTATGGTTTTAATGGACACTATCAGGGTTAGCAAAATAGGTAACAGTTGTTTTTTTATTTTTTAATAAGAGATTTTATTTAATTTTAAAGATGTAGGGTACAATTCTGGGTTAGGTATACAAATGTTCATTATCCAGGTACCCTTGTTGATAAGGTGTGCCGCTTCCTTCCCTGGCAGTTTTCCTCAACTGCCAATCCCATATCCCCACTCCCAGCATTTTCCCACTATTGCCAATCCCTTTCTTATAGTATTATGATAATTTCTCAAGGTCCACTTATGAGTGAGAACATATGGTACTCCATTCTTTGTTTCTGTGAAAGATCACTGAGAATGACAGACTCTAAATCCATCCAAGTTGCTGCGAAGTCCATATGTTTGTCGTTTGTGGCTGCATGATATTCCACTGTGCATATGTACCACATTTTAAAAAATCCAGTCCAGCTTTGATGGGCAGCATAGTTGGTTCCATGTGCTGCTATTGTGAATACAGCTGCAACAAACATGCATGTTCAGGTATCATTTTGGTAAAATGATTGAGTTGCTCCTAGCATGTTCCAAATAGGGGATTGCTGGGTCATATGGAAGGTCAATTTCTAGTTCTTTCAGAAATCGCCACATTGTCTTCCAAAGAGGTTGTATGAGTTTCATTCCACCAGCAGTGTAGAAGCGTTTCTTTTCTCCACATCCTCGCCAGCATCTGTTGTTTGCTTTATTAAAGATGGCCATTCTTACTGGGGCCAATCAATGTGGTTTTGATTTGCATTTCTCTGATGAGTGAGCCTGAGCATTTTTCATGTTTCTGTTCACTGCCCATATATCTTCTTTTGAGAAGTGTCTGTTCATGTCTTTTGCCCAATTTTTTCTATTCATTTGCTTTTTTCCTTTCAGTGCATATGAGTTCTTTATAGGTCCTAGATATTAGGTCTTTGTCAGATTTACAGATGGCAATTATGTTTTCCTATTCTGTGTTCTGTCTCTCTTCTCTCTTGATGGTTTCTTTTTCTTTGCAGATGCTTATCAGTTTGATGAGATACCACTTGTCTATCTTACTGCTTATGGTATGGGCCCTTAGGGTTTTGATCAGGAATTGGTTGCCAGTTTCAATTTCCATAAGGGTATCTCCTGAATTTTCTAAGATTCTTATAGTTTGAAGTATTGTGTTTAGGTCTTTGATCCATTTAGAGTTAATTTTTGTGTACGGCAATAGGTAGGGGTCCTGTTTCAGTTCTCTGCCTGTTATCAGTCAGTTTTCCCAGCATCATTTACTGAATAGGTTCTCCTCTCCCTTATGGTTGTTGTTCGAGGCTTTGTCAAAGAAGAGTTGGTTGAGAAATTGAAGCTTTGCTTCCAGAATATCTATCCTGTTCTATTGATCTATATCCCCTCTTTTTGAATGACTACCAGGCTGCTTTGATTATTGTAGTTTTATTGCAAAGTTTGAAGTCTGGAAGTCTAATACCCCCTGCTTTTTTTTTTTTTTCTTTTTGCTAAGGATTGTTTTGGCTATTCGTGGTCATTTATGTTTCCATATGAGTTTCTGTACTGTCATTTCCAGGCCTGAGAAGGATATGTTGGTAATTTAATAGTTATTGCATTGAATCTGTAGATTGCCTTTGGTAGGATGAACATCTTAAGAATGTTGATTCTTCCTATCCATGAACATGGAATATTTTTCCACTTGTTTGTGTTCTTGGATTTCTTTGAGCAGTGTTTTGAGTTCTCATTGTAATGGTCTTTCACTTCTCTGATTAGAAAGATGCTGAGATATTTCTCTCTTTTTTTTGTGGTTATTGTAAATGGAATTGCACTTTTTATTTGGTTCTCTGTCTACGTGTTGGTGGTGTATAAAAATTTAACTGTCTTTTGCACATTTATTTTGTACCCTGAGACTTTTTCAAAGTCCTTTATCAGTGCAAGCAGGTTTTCGACAGATTCTCTTGAATTTTTGAGGTATAGGATCATATTATCAGCAAAGAGGGATAACTTAATTTTCTCTTTTCCTATTTGGATACCCTTGATTTCCCAATCTTATCTAATTGCCCTGGCTAGGACTTCCAACACAATGTTGAACAAGAGGGGTGAGAGTGGGCAGCCTTGTCATGTTCCAGTTTTCAGTGGAAATGTTTCCAGTTTCTGTCCATTTAGCAATATGTTAGCTGTGGGTTTATAGTAGATGGCACTTACTACTTTGAGGTATGTTCCTTCTATACCTTGGTGTTTGAAAATAGGTAACATTTCTAAATGCATTTGAAAGTGTTTGATGACAGGTATAGTTTAAGTTTGTGGTACTGTAATTCATAGAATGTTAGACAAAAGTTATTGAATATCTTGAGTTACCTTTTGATTTTGGGGAGTAGAATTTCATGGGGGAGAGGAGTAATGAGAGGCAAGTTTGATGGTGTTTCATAAGGATAAGGAGTGTCATAATGCTATGCAAAGGTTAACGCCATTTCTTTCTTTCTTTCTTTTTTGAGTTGGAGTCTCACTCTGTCACCCAGACTGGAGTGCAGTGGCCACTCCGAGTGCAGCAACCTTGACCTGCTGGGCTCCGACAATCATTCCACCTCAGTCTTCCAAGTAGCTGGAACTACAGGCACATGCTACCATGCCCGGCTAATTTTTTTGATTTATTGTAGAGATGAGGTCTCGTCAAGTTGCCCAGGTGGATCTCGAACCTGCAGGCTCAGGCAATCCACTCACCTCAGCCTCCCAAAGGCGCGGGATTACAGGCTGAGCCACCAAGTCCGGCATTAACGCCATTTCAATTAAAAAGTGACTTTTTCTGCCAAAGGGATTACGAACTCTTTCCCAGAGCCAGAGCTCATAAAAGAGAGCTGTGACACAGAATATGTCCTCTGCAGACATGTAAAATAGGAAGCATTGTAATGATAGTGACATAGGCAGGTTTTTGTTTGTTTTTACTATTATTTAAAGAACAATTCATGGTTCTTAGAGTCAGGAAATACAGATCAGGGGCAAGTTGTGGTCAATAGTAAGGACTATAGGATAAATAAATCCTGAAGTCTTAGTTGGAGGGGAACACAATGGTCAGACAGAAGAGGGAACAGGTTGGGGCAGTGTTGTTGCTATAATAATAGATGAACTTGTTTCTAAAATCCCAGAAAGATTTAAGATGTTACTATTTTGGTCAATAATTATTTTTAATGTGTACTGTTATTTTAGAATATGTTTAATAATTCTAAAAGCTCTCGAGGAAATCACATTTTGTTTCCTCATCTGTAAAGTTTAATAGTCATCATCAGTTTCTTAGTCAAGGGCAGCTGGAGGCACTAAAAATCAAGATTCACTAAAAATTATTGTTTACTTGTGGCATTTATCTGTGAGGCATATATCTGTATGAAGTCCATGAAGGTATGCTCTTGTCCTTTGTCAAAGATTGAATATCCAATAGCTAGCACAAGATCTGACCTCTGAGACACTTTTGGCATAATGAATTAATGAATGATGAATGAATTAACTGGGCCAAGGCTAATTTTTCTTAATTAAAACTTGAATTAGGGAATTTTAGAATGTATTGTTAAATATAGATAATTTATCAGTGAACTTTATTAGGATTGAGTCCACTGGAATACAGGATGTCCAATAAAATCTGAATTTCAGATAAAAATAAATATAAATATATTTTTTAGTATAAGTATATCTCAAACATTTCATAGGCTATGCATATACTAAGAATGTTGTTTATTTGAAATTCAAATTCAGCTGGACATTTTGTTATTTTTTTCTGACAATCATAACTATCTGATTATGAGATTAAGAGTTCTGTTTGTAGTATCAAAATCAGGTAAGTAGAATCCTTGGAATGCTGCCTATAAAATACCTTTTTTTGTTTGAGTTTGTTATATGTGCTAGTCCATCACTCAGATCAAAATACTTCTATACTTGCTTCCATTCAAGACTTTGGAGATTCTTTTACATTATTGTGATTACTTACTTTTCTCACTCATTTATTTTTTGGTTCTCAACATGCTATTAATTTTAATTTCATTTTATTTGAGAATCATTCTTTGCTGGAACAAGAAAAAATTCCAGGGGCTACAATGTTCAATATGCTTATTTTTCAAATGAATATATTCAACTGCAAAGAAGTAAAGAGACTTATGGTAGGTTATAGGTTAGTGAAAAGGGTAACCAATTAATGGCTATCAAACTCGCTAATAAGAAAAACATCACAAAAGCAAAAACAAAGCAAACAGCAACCATAAAACCCTAGGTTAAAATAAAA
The DNA here is from genome assembly GCA_027257055.1 of Cephalopachus bancanus. Taxonomy (NCBI): domain Eukaryota; kingdom Metazoa; phylum Chordata; class Mammalia; order Primates; family Tarsiidae; genus Cephalopachus; species Cephalopachus bancanus. The sequence continues at coordinate 6,893,481 of JAPVLO010000131.1, forward strand.
AGACTAGAAAAAGGATTCAACTATTCCAATAAGATAACTGGCAAATTTAAAAAGGAAAAAACCCAGAAATTTACTGGGATTATACTGTTCTACACTATGTTTTTCCTCATTTAGCCCTCTCAAGAATCCTGTGAAGCAATTATTACACTTATTTTATAAGTCTCTCAAGAGGTTGAGAAAATACCATTTGGATGTTTGGGAAGTTATCGTCAAAAGACATCATGAAATCTGAGTTTGTCTCCACTTCAAAATTGTCCTCTTGTCTCCTCAGAATTTGGCATTATAACAAATCATCAGCTTAGTCAGTGTCAAGGTGTCTGGAGGTGTATTCTGAACTAAGATTACAGGTATTTGTCAGAATGGTTTTAGATGAAGAAAATACATATAATTTGTCAGGGAAGACACTAGGAAAAATTGTTGCCTTGAGTAGACTCATACTCCACAGACAAAAAAACAAAGACTTTTCTGAGTGTTTGTGTTGCCAGCGCCACTATTAATTTTGGAAGCAACTTTTTGCACCAGCGAATTTTTACTCCCATGGGGTCACTATTTCTTTTTTTCATTTAAGTTTTTTAGCTATGCAAAAAGCAAATCAGATTATGTCACTTTCCTCACTAAAAGTTAACAAAATTTTTCAAGTTTTAGTGAGAAGTGGCTCTTTACGAGTTTATTCTAATCACTCTCCAGAGCCCAGACTTGAAATCTCCACAATTACTCATTTCTACTAATATTTATGACAATTGCAGCACTTATCAAACTAGACTGCATCTCACACTAAGTTCTTCCAGAACAGGAACTTGGCTTTGTTAATCATTGTGTTCTTAGCATCTTGCACATCCTAGTGGAGCATAAGCACTCAAATTAGTCTGCTGAGTGATTACAAATGTAACAATTAAATATGTTTGTATGCATAAATTAAGATGTACCTTTGGTAAAATTAAAAAGAAATCATTTGTGTATTTATTTGTCCTCTATGTGTTTCAACTAATGCTGCTATTTATTTATTTATTTATTTATTTAGTAAACATTTTTATTTTTATAGATTTAGGGATAAAAATGCATATCTCTTACATGCATATGTTGCATTGTGGTGGCATCTGGACTTTTAGTGTATTTATCTCCAAAATAGTGAATATTGTACTCAGTTGGTAATTCTTTAACCCTCATCCCACTCTCACATTTTTGGTATCCAATGTCTATTATTCACTCTATATGTGCAAGTGTAGCTTTTGTTTAATTACCACTTATAAATGAGATCATATGGTATTTGGTTTTCTGTTTTTTAGTTATTTCACTTAAGATAATGGCCTCCAGTTCCATCCTTGTTGCTGCAAAAGACATGATGTCCTTATTTTTTATATGCATATGTATATATACACCAAGTATTTCAATTTTCATCCAATTCTCCACTGTTGAACACTTGGATTGATTCCATATATTTTCTATTTGCATAGTGCTGTGATACACATATGATTGTAGGTATCTTCTTGACATAATGATACCTTTTTTTGTCATCTTTTCCTTTAGGTAGATAACCATTACCGGGATTGCTAGATAAAATGGTAGTTCTATTTTTAGTTTTTTGAGAAATCTTCATAGTGTTTTTCATAAAGGTTGTACTAACTTACAATCTCATCAAGAGTGTATAAGTATTCCAGTTTCTCTGCCTTTCACAAGTATGTGCTGTTTTTTGACATTTTAATAAAAACTATTCTGATTGGTATAAGAGAGTATCTTATTGTGGGTTTAATTTGCATTTCAGAAGATAAAATAATATTTAGACTTTGTTTTTAACTACAGGCTGGAATTTAGTATTTTTCTATTCTTTTTTACTAAAATGGCTTCATCCTCATTATGTATTCTCTAATTTTTCTCTTATAGTTTTTACACATATCTTAGTTGGAAAGAGCTATCAGTTGGGTTTCATAGGGATTAAAGCCTCAAGTAATAGTCATTTTACATGCCCCAGGGATCTCTAGACAAGCTATTTTCATATGCAGTAAAATCATTTTTGGTAATTTTATTACATATTCACATGAGTCATAAATTTGAGATTTGTTTTGCATGCTTTTATTATTCAGAAATACTCCTAGGAGGAGATATTTTGGGGGGGTAATGACAAAACATTGAGATTTTGATAAGGATTGCACTGAATCTGTGGACTACTTGAGTAAAGTTTATATTTCAGCAATATTAAGTATTCTGATCCATAACATGGATGTGTTTCCATTTGTCTATGGCATCTTGAATTTTTCAGCAATGTTTAATATTTTCTATTGTCCAAGTCTTTCACGCCCTTGTTTAATTCCTAAGTTTACTATTATTTTGATTGCTATTATAAAATAAATTGTTTTCATAATTTTGTTTAAGATAGTTTATTATGCATCTGATATTTTGTGTTAAATTTTTTGTGCTACTTTACTGAATGCATTATTAGTTATAACAATTTTTTTGTAGAATGCTTAGGGCTTTCTACATACAACATCATATCATCTGTGAACATAAATAATTTTATTTTATATCCAATTTGAATGTTTTTGTGTGAACAGAGATAATTTTATGTCTTTCTTTTCAATTTGTTAGGTTTTTTTGTGATATCAATACTATACAAAGAGATCTACAAATTCAATGCAATTCCTACTAAATTCTCATGACTTTTTTGCAGAAATAGAAATGCTCATTCTAGAATTTCTATCAAATCTTAAGGATGCCAAATAGCCAAAACAATATTTTTTTAAAATATAAAGCTGGATGGCTCACTTTTGTAATTTCAAAACTTATTATGAAACTACAGTAATCAGAACAGTGTGGTACTGTTTGAAAGACAGACATATATAACAACGGAATAAAATAACAAACACAGAAATAAACCATAGCATATATTGTCAAATCACTTTTGACAAGGGTTCCAATACCATTCAATGGAGAAAAGAGACTATTTTCAACAAATAGTGCTGGGGAAACTGGAAACATGTAAAACACAGGCAAAACAGTAAACTTGAACCCTTACTTAACAGAAATAAACTCAAAGTTGATTAAAAACCTAAGACCTAAAACTATGAACTCTCAGAACCAAACATAAGGCAAAGCTTTATGAAATTAGATTTATCACTGACTTTTTTTATTTAACTCTAGAGGCACAGGCAACAAATGAAAAACATAACAAATATGACTTCATAATTTTTTAAAGTGTGCCTAAGAACATTATCAACAGAGCAAAACAACAACCCGTTAATGAGAGAAAATATTTGTAAATCATATATCTGATAAGGAATTAACATTCAGAATATGTTGGCAAGTCTTAAACTCAACAACAAAAACAAAAAAAAAGAAAGCCCAAATGACCAAATAACTTTATAGACATTTCTCCAAAGAAAATATACAAAAAGTGAATAAGCACATAGAAAGATGTTCAACATCACTTAACACCAGAAAACAGTAAATCAAAACTACAACCTTACACCAGTGGAAGTATATTAAAAAATAAAATTTTAAAATAAGCATTGGTGAGAATACGGAAAAATTAGAACACTTGTGCACTGGTTGTGGGAATATAATATGACAGTCACTGTGAATGGTAGTATGGAGTTTCCTCAAGAAATTAAAAAGTACGATTACCATAGGACCCAAGAAATCCACTTTTGTTTATGTACTCAAAAGAATTGAAATCAGGATCTCGAAGCCATATTTGTATACCCTTGTTCACTGTAGTGGCATTATTCCTAAGAGCTAAAATATAGAAGCAACTCAATTACCAGTAGACAGAGGAGTGGATAAACAAAATGAGGCATATGCATACAACAGACTGCTGTTTAGCCTTAGGAAGAAAGGAAATCCTGATACATGCTATAGAACATGAATGCATCTTTAGGACATATGTAAACTGAAATAAGTCAGCCACAAAAAGACAAATACTGTGTGATTCCACTTATATGACATAGTCAAAAATCAAAGAGACAGAAGTAGAAAAGGAGTAGTCCCCAGAGATGAAGACAGAAGAAAAGGAAATTATTGTTTAATGGGTACAGAGTTTCAGTTTTACAAGATGAAATGCGTTATGGAGATGGATGATGGTGATAGTTGCACAACATTATGAATGCATTTAATATCACTGAACTACATTAAAATGGTTAAAGTGATACATTTTGTATGTATTTGCTACAGGTAAAAAAATATTAAGCCGAGTGTGGTGGCTCACATCTATATTCCCAGGATTTGAGGAGGCCAGGGTGAGAGAATTGCTTGAGCTCAGGGTTTCAAGACCAGCCTAGGCACAGTAGTGAGATCTTGTCTCTACAAACAATAAAAAAAATTATCTGGGTGTGTTGCCATGTGCCTGTAGTCCCAGCTATTCAGGAGGCTGTGACAGAAAACTCACCTGAGCCCCAGAAGTCGATGCTGTGTAGTGTATTATGTTACTGCAGTCCAGTCTGGGCAACAGAGTGATATCCTGACACTAAAAAAATAAATTAAAAAAACAATGCTGGAATGGGTAACCTTGTTAGCACAGAATTTGCTATATGTGTGACTGTATCTAGAAGATAAATTCCTAGACAAGGAGTTGGTACATTACAATGTATATACATTTATAATTTTGATGTACATTATCAAAATTTTTACATAAATCGTGCCAATTTAAAAAGGTATATTTATATAATATAAAATTAAATAGAAAATTTGAATAGCAATTTAAAGTAGTTTCCTCTTTATTTTTTGTCCCTGTACAAAAAAAAACCTGGTAAATTCAAAATTAGTATTTTATTTTCTTTTTAAGGTAATTTATGGACAACTGATGTAGTTAATGACACCAATCTTTGCTTATGGTCTGGTGTTTAAAGAAATGATACTGAATGCAATAAGTTAAACTACATACAGAGTTTTTAAGAATTGTAGTAACATATCACAGAATAGTGCATCTCAAAAGACAATGTGGTTATTTACAATCAGAGCCTAATGTCAGATGTGATGGGCTATAAAATATAAATACAAATCTTAGTGGATAAATGTGCGATCGTTTCAGGTATTAAATTTCCACTCTGAAAAATTAGTGACTGTTCAGAAAACTGGCTCTCTTACAGGAGTGAGAGCTTTCAATTATTAGAGGACAGATCAAATCCTGTGATAATTTAACATCAGCACATTTCTGATTGAAGGGTCTCTCCCATAAAGCATCTGACAAGGTCAAGAGGTTTCCTTCTGTGCTGTTTACTCACAATTGATTTCTTCCCTCACTTTGCATTTTCAAGCAATTAATATTTTTCCTGTACTAAATGTATTCTACTTGTTAACATATCAAATTCTTAATTTTATGAGTGAAGGGGGGGAGAAAATAAGTAAGTTGAAGTAGAAATATGAAGATCCTGTTTAAAGGATACTTCTATTTCACATATCTAAATTAGACAGATAATGTTTTCAAATTACTTATGCAATTTTCTTATTTTTCCTTCTTAATTTAGATATATTTTCTCATTTTTAATTGCCTAAATAGTTTCTGAGTTTTAACTATGAAACAACCTGAAGCATGTTCTCTCTGTACATTATTGCTTAAAAAAATATTTTAAAGATTATGCACCCTTGGACTCCAGCAGGTATTAACATCTGGAGGTGAAAGGTCTAGAGGATAAAATACCTATGAGAAAGATTTCAAGAATTTAAGAAATGAATAGAGATTGGTGGATTTTACTGTCTCTCCTGTAGACAGAGAGAGAGAGAGAGAGAGAGAGAGAGAGAGAGAGAGAGAGAGAGAGAGAGACAGAGAGAACACTATATATTTAATTGTACCCATTGATCAACTCATACAAAAATGTTTACCAAGCTGGGCTTGGTGGCTCAGTCTGTAATCCCGCGCCTTTGGGAGGCTGAGGTGAGTGGATTGCCTGAGCCCGAGAGTTCGAGACCCGCCTGGGCAACTTGGAGAGACCTCATCTCTACAATAAATCAAAAATCCGCCAGGCGTGGTAGCGCACGCCTGTAGTTCCAGCTACTTGGAAGGCTGAGGCAGAAGGATCCCTGGAGCCCAGCAGGTCGAGGCTGCGGTGACCGGGAGCAGCCACTGCACTCCAGGCTGGGCGACGAAGTGAAACCCCAACTCAAAACAAAACAAAACAAAAAAACCAAAAATGTTTACTATAAAGGAAGTTACCTTTAACTTATTCATCCATATTTCAACCTAAGAAGGATGATTTTTATTTAGTAGGGTGACAAATTTGAGGATATCAAATCTTGTGCAAGTGACAAGTAGGTTTTTTTAGCGGTCTAGTGTTTTTTTCCATTAAGCGAAAGCATTAGGAATGAAGCCAGCATATGAATATTTCTGTTCATTCTGACATTTTTCTATAAAAAGCCCTGGATAGACTGACAACAAAGCGTATTATAGAAGGGTTACAATAAATTTTTTGTCCTATGGAACTGATTTCCATGATTAACTAAAAACCACAATTAATTAACTGAGTTAATGCTTGCCTTCAAATGCCATCAATGCTGTCATTTAGTACATTTATGTGACATGTTTGTTATTAAATATAAAATATTTTCATTAAAATCAATTCTATTTTATTCAGACCCATTTGAATAGTTAGTTGCTTTCATTTTTTCACAGGCAAAGTCCACTTTTTATGTTTATAGTAGAATACTTTGATACTTTAACATAACAGAATTGATTCATTTTTCTTTCCTTTAGCCCTTAGGGATAACTGGTCCTGGCCCCTGATAAATAGAGAAAATTCATATATTAAGGGGGAAAAAAAAGCACTTGTTTTTGTGTTTTCTTATATTTTCTTTATATCTTATGTGTAAATGTTTCTCTTAATGAAACTCCTGCTTAATACTCTCTATTACTTTCATTGTACTCCTGAAGAGTTATTTATCATCTCATGTAGTAGAGTATCAGGGACACACTAATAACATTTTATATTTTTATGGGAATCAGAATCAAAAACTTATCATTCTGAATGGTATCTAAACAGGTCGTTCAAACCCTCTGCTATAATATTCCCAAGTTCACCCAGACCAGTTGCCCCTTCTCCCATCTGAGAATAGCTATTATTTTCCACTGACTTCAGTTCTTGCTGTTCCTTATAAAATGTCTATTGTTTATCGTAGAAGCAGAATTTTAAAACTTTGATTGGGATCCAATCAACACTGGGACAAAAACCCAGACAAAAGAAAACACATACAAAAGCCAATGTGCACATGCATACACGCATATACACATCAGTATCCTCCTTTATCCTCACTACCACCTAAAATGACTATTTGCCTTGGTGTCTATTATGTTGTGAAGACAGTAGGTGGCCAAGCTTGAATTAAATTTTTTGGACTGAGATGAGAAAAACAGCCCACAGATTTGGATGCTTTTCTTGTACATGCAACTTTAACTGCTTTAATATTGTCTTTTGCTGAAAATAACCTTCAGCTTCTTTTTCTCAGAAAAAGAGAACACAGAGAATACAGGCCATTTCAATAGAATAGAGTGGGTGTTGCAAAGAAGAGGTAAGTGACAGCATAGAAGTGGAAAATACTTAGGCAAGCAAATGATTGGATCAATGTCTGGGACTGAGAGGGCCCTGCTGGAGGTTAATATGAATGAGATGTTATGCTTCATTAACTAAGTTTACCTCATTCTTTTATATATCAATATTGCTTTCTATGATGCTGGTGCTTAACTTTGTTGCAATTTGCTGTCTAATCTATATCATTATTACCTCAACAGTGATCTGGAACGCTGCAGGAAAACCCTCTGATTAAATTTTAATTATTACACAGGCTTTGCTATATGTACAGTGAGGAGATATGTTCTCTACCACCCCTCTTGCCCTCAGTATCTTACTTCAAAGTAGTAGCTAAAGACACCACATCTGTTTAAAAGCAAATCTACGATGTCGGTTCTCATAATGAACTGCACAAATCACACAGGTTTGTTTATCTCCTCTTATGTCAGTATCAAGAGAAGCCCTTGGTTAACCTCCTATATATTATACATTGCCATAGATAGTAGAAGCTTCATAAATGAAAAATTTTCTGGTTTGTTTATCTTAGGCTATAGCTAAAAGCTTGATTTTGTATTCTGCTGGTTTCTGTAGTGAAAAGCTGCATTAATGTGGCTGAAATACTTTGAAGTAGGTAGAGATAATACAAATCAGCAGGTATTTAAACTGAGGGCTATGAGGTGGAAAAATCACCACTTTCCCTTCAGGTAGAGTCCTGAAGATATATCTTTGTTAATGAGGTTTCATGCTGTCTTACTCGATCCTTAATCATTTAAAATGCAAATCCCAAAGAATGAGGTAAGAACTATAATATATATGAGAAGGTGGCTGATTTTTTAATAAATGATTATGCCATCTGTTTCCCTCATCGTTCTCTCCACTGTGAAATCTCAGCTATGAAATTCCATGAACTTGTATACTATAAACCATACATATCAGAAATTAGCAAACGGAACATCATTTCGCTTTGAGTCTCTGCCTTCTCTCAATTCAGAGAGATTGTTTATATAGTCAGGCACGCAGGAAGGTAAAAATTACCTTTTATGAACAGCTAGCATTCTTCTATTTATGAGTCTTATATTACTTTTATCATAATGATTTCTGAATGAACTAGAAGAATGTTTATAAAGAATTATTTCAGTGACCTACTTTAGATATCTGTAATACCCGTAGAGAGTAGCCGTGCCTGTAAAATTTTTCAGGTAATTCTGTGTGAAATCAAGAATGCAGGAGAGGACTTTGTTTTGTTTTCAGAAAAAATATTTATTTTTCTCAAGAAGTTAAGGTTGACTTATACTTGACTTTCAAGGTTGACTTATACTTGACTTTCAATGTCTTTTTTTCTCTTTTTTCTTTTTTTTCTTTTGTTCGTTCTTTCTTTCTCTCTCTCTCTTTCTTTCTTCTTATGTGTTTATCTATTTTTTTAAAATTCACTCTTGGTTCAATCCATGCTTCAGTCTCCTGTCGCTTCACTTTTCTCTTATCAGCTACTTTTAGGTCTGTTTGGTAGTTCCATTTACCTCCCTGCCATCCTCATCTTGGACAATGGAGCTGGCATTCTTTTATTTCCCATTTTGACTTATTTTTTTTTCCCGTGAACATAGCAATTTATTTTACCAATCCATCATTGATGAAAGTTTTGACTGTACAATAATCTCTTTTTTTAATTTAAAAATTCTTTATTTTAAAAATGTGGGTTACAATTCAGGGTTAGGTATACAAATGTTCATTATGCAGGTAACCTTGTTGATGGGATGTGCCCCACCCCCAGCAGTTACCCACTACTGCCAATCCCACCCACCCCTCTTCCCCTAGTAGTTTCATACTACTGCCAATCCGCCCCCCCCATCCCCTGGCAGTTTCCCACTATTGCCAATCCCTTTCTTATAGTATTATGATAATTGTTCAAGGTCCACTTGTGAGTGACAACATGTGATATTCAGTTCTTTGTTTCTGTGAAAACTGACTTTACTTTTATTGACAAATCCCTTAATTCCTTTCAATATCACAAAAACATTAAACAACAAAATCAAAGCAATATGAAACAAATAGGCTGCAAAATAAAGCCATTCCTGAAGTTGAGAAAAAAGAAATAAACAGAAGTAAACACTGAATTCTCACGGGAAGATCTTTCTAAGTATGTCAGTTTTGTTATCTGATCACAAAGTCCAACTTCTTCCACAGAGACAGACTGGGTTTCTTAACTGTTTCTTTTGTCTTAAAATCCTAAAGAATCAGTTGTGTATGATATTTCACATTTCCTCAATGTTTGTAAAGGGATTGAATTATTTAATTTATATTTAAATTCTTCACTATGCTTTGTCCCAGCACACATCACTGAGATTTCTTTTCCACGTATCATTTGTTGAGGTGTTAATGAACTCCTTAAGAGAAGGATCAATTATAACTAACTAAATCTCTTTGGTCAAGAGTAGGATTCTAAGTTTTTAGAGAGCAAAAGAGTTGAAACACTATTTTGGATCAGGTGTGATACATATTTTTTAAACTGCTCAAACAAAATTAAGCATGGAACAATAAAAATAAAAGCTGGATAAAGTAGGTAAGACTGAGATCATTGTGTCATTATGTTAAGATGACTTTGGAGTTTGCTTTTTAAAAATGGACATTTATTAAAATGTTTGAAATAAAGAAATATCTATCATATTTGCAGTATTGAATGTTCACTTCTAATGCATTGTAGGATGGAGAATTGGCAGGAGTGAGACTAAAGTCAGGTCAAGAAACTCTTTGGGACAGACAGGTGAGAATAACTGTCTATATTGAAATGGTGGCAGTAGATTGGGAGGAACATTTCTTAATGGAGCAGCAGAAGAATTTGATTTAAAATATTCCGAATGTAACTCAATATTGTGCCAAACTTTTCAATTAAAAAAGACTTCAACATTTCCCATTGGCAATGCTGTCCTGCATATAATGTTCAGCTTCCTAGTCTCAACCTAATACCCAAATAAGTATTCGATGCAACTTACAGTGTTTTCCTTGGTATTTAAATCACACTACATTTGTGTTCAACATTTTTCTATGCAAACTGGCTTTTAACATAACAGATGACTGACAACAAAATAAATCCGCTTCCTTGCTTCAAATTATAATTTTACATCATTTAAAATGTCTGTATTATTTTATATATCTGTTGTAAAAATCTAAAATTAAGCATATTTATTGTGTACAATTTTTATTATTTGAATACATGCATATATATATATATGTCAGAGTCTTACTCTGTCGCCCAGGCTGGAGTGTAGTGGCATGCTCACAGCCACCGCAACCTCGACCTGCTGGGTTCATGCAGTCCTTCTGCCTCTTCCATGTAGCTGGAATTACAGACACACGCTACCATGCCCAGCTTGTATTTTTGTCAGTTTATTGTAGGGAAGAGGTCTCACCAAGTTGCCTAAGCTGGTCTCGAGCCCCTGAGCTCAGGAAATCCTCTCGCCTTAACTTCCCAAAGTGCTGAGATTACAGGCTTGAGCCACCGCACCTGGCCAAAAATATAATATAATATAATATATATATACATATATATATTACAATATATAAAGTAATATATGTGTGTGTTGGTAGTCTAAATATTATCAGTGTTCCTGGATTAAAGCAGGACTTGTTCTATATGTTTTTATTTACTTTTTTTAGCTTTCACAAGAAGTGTCTTTATGTCTTAAAAATTATTTTGATAAATCTATTTTAAATATGAAAAATAGAAACTGATTTTAAATATTTCTAAGAAGTAGATAAAATTAATTGACTTAAACATTCAAGTGTTTACTTTATCAATTACTTAATCAATTACTATTTTAAAAACTAGTTGTGCTTTGATTTTGTCAAGTAATCCTCATTACAATTTCCCCCATTAATGTGAAAACTTTGAATTCTGATTTATAATAAAAACTGAGATTTCTACAAAGTAGGTTATGTGAAGTAATAAAAAGGTTATATATGAATTATTTCTCAGAAAATTGCAAAACTGCTTTAAGTGACTCTCTGTACGATGTTAGAAGAGAAAAAGGACTGAAATTTCAGTTGTTTTAATGTTTTTAGTAACTAGAGAATAGTTTATTTCCATAGACAAATTCATGAATGCATTATTTAATTAATAACAACTTAGTCTCCTCAGCATACAACATTATGCTTGAGAGTATGACTTGTAATACCTTAAGGGATACAAGATTACAAGATGACTATTAAGCAAAGAGGCTAATATATGCCACAAGAAGCCACAAAATAAGTCTACAAAATTTCAGAGGAAAGATAAATCACCTCTGGTCAGAATGATTGGAAAGCAATCTAGGAGTGGGGGTAACTAGAGCTAACTTCTGAAGGATGAGTCCATGCCAGTAGGAGGAGATTTGGGGGGGGGAAAGACATGCTAGATAAATAGAGCAACATGAGAAGACGGGGAAGTGGAAGAATGTGGGAAATAATTGAAATGATGTGCTGGCTACATAATACAAAACTTGCATCAATTCTATAAAATAACTATCATAATGGAAACATGGCTGTCCTTGTGGGATAAACTGAGGAATTTGGACTGAATCCTTTTAAAATATTGGACTAAAGAAGGGGAGGTATACATGAAGCGCTACTGAAAAATAGTGAAAAGTTGATCATGGAAGAAATTCTGTGTTTGTTTGTTTGTTTCACCTACCTTCCTTCCTTTCTCTTCTCTCTCTCTCTCTCTCTCTCTCCCTCCCTTCTCTTCCTTCCTTCAGCCTTCCTTTCTTTTCTTTGACTTCACGAAAAAAAGAGAAGAGCTGTGTTTTAGGATGAATTTGTGAGCATAGGAAGGGGAAACAGAGAGTAAGAAATTTACTGTGTTATCTAGATGAGAGACACTAGGAACCAAACAGGGATAGTGATAATGAAAAAATACCATCTTTCAGGGTGAATTATTTTGGTACATAGAAATAATCTAATTGAAGATAGTGTTGCTTTAGTATTTTATTTTGTGAAGAAAGAAAGAAAGAAAAGTAAGAATGGCAAGTACAGTGAGGACTATCTCTTACTGTGCACTGTTAATTCGCATAAAGTTTTGCTAATGGAGTCTCTATGCAAACAGACACCTGTGAAATGAAATGTATGAGACCATTCTTCCTGAGTAGAAAAATTAGACAAGTGTGGAGAAAATGCAACATTTATTCAATATTCTCAAGCCATTCATTTTTGTCCGGCATCTTTCAAATTAGATTTGGGATATATTTAATTATGAAAATCATCAAATTTAAAAGTCACTGTTTCATATTAAGCTAAAGAATTACAGGCATTGTATTTTACTTCACACAAATTGAGATGTTTTTGAGTCCTATAATGTTATCATAGAGTGGCCAAAAGAAAGTTCCTGGAACAAAAAATGCATGATACTGTACATCATCCATATCACTTTTTTTTTTGAGTTGGAGTCCCACTCTGTCGCCCAGACTGGAGTGCAGCGGCCTCTCCCGGCCACCGCAGCCTCGACCTGCTGGGCTCCAGCGATCCTTCCACCTCAGCCTTCCAAGTAGCTGGAACTACAGGCACGCGCTACCACGCCCGGCTAATTTTTGACTTATTGTAGAGATGAGGTCTCGTCAAGTTGCCCAGGCGGGTCTCGAACCTGGGGGCTCAGGCAATCCACTCACCTCAGTCATATCACTTTTTAAAGGCCATATATATTTTTGGAAAGGCAACTAATTCTTCAACAGAACAATGCCATATGTAGGCAACTTTTGGAATGTTTACTTTGTATCACTAGATGTATAATTAGGGAATATACCAGGGTACCAAGAATATGTGTACACAGTTTAAGCAATGGTATGCATGTGTTACTTTTCAAAATTAAAATCAGCCTGTAATCCCGTGTCTTGGCAGACTGAGGTGAGAGGATTGCCTGAGCCGGCGGGTTCAAGACCCGCCGGGCAACTTGGTGAGACCTCATCTCTACAACAAATCAAAAAATGAGCCGGGCGTGGTAGCGCGCGCCTGTAGTTCCAGCTACTTGGAAGGCTGAGGCGGAAGGATCGCCGGAGCCCAGCAGGTCGAGACTGCGGTGGCCGGGAGTGGCCACCGCACTCCAGTCTGGGCGACAGAGTGAGACTCCAACTCAAAAAAAAAAAAAAAAAAATTGAAACCAATTACAATAGCAGGGTGTAGCATGATGTTTGCTTGGAAGATGACATTAATCAAACTAATGCTAGTGTCACCATGTGACAGGCAGGACAGTCAAAGAAAATGGCAGAAGCGCAGTTGTCCTTTGAAGAGCACAAGACCATTTTGAAGTGGTATTTGAAATTCAGGAATGTTATGGAAGTACACCAACAATGAAGGCATGAGTATCCAACAGAACTCCCAGCATGCCTAACAACTGCATACATTCTTGATAAGTTTGAGACTCGTGGTACTGTGTGTGGTGTGCACAAAGAAAGATCTGGGAGACTTTGCACAACAAGACCTGCAGTAGTTAACAATAATCAGAAGTGTCTGGACGCTGATAGTAACCACATCGAGCACCTCTTTTAATTGCAGAAGTCAAATATGAACCGTATTCATCTTTGTTATTGGTATATATTAAGCATTACAATTTTAATATAGCTTTTTCCTTTCTTAAAATCTGTGTACCTTTTTTGGCATCCTCTGTATATAAGTATTATGAGAAAGGAAATAGCTAGAAAAAGGCTAGGCAGACAGACAGGCAGGTCCTCTGGTAATAATGTAGTGAATTCCTGGCAAGCCTCTCAGGCTCAGCATTAGTAAACTAGCTCCCTGCGAGCTTCTCAAGCTAGAGCTGAAGTCCGCACTGCTGGGATCAAAAAGCAACCATTCACCTCACCATTAGGCTCCTACCTCCTGCCAATTGATCCTTAATACTGACCAATCAGAACAACTACAGCTCACAGCCAGTGCTAGCCAGTTGACTTGGCCTTAGGGCTATATAAGCACCAGGTTTTCTGCCCCAGATGGGCAACCCCTTCAGGAGCTTCTCTGTTCTCTCAACTAATCCTGCTTTCTCACTTTCTGACTGACTGTCCCTGTCCCTCATTCTTCCTGGGCACAGGACAAGAACCTCGACCCTGAAGAACTACAACCTGAAGAGCTGCAAAAGATTGTCTGAGCCGGCTGAACCAGGAGAGCTGCCAGAAGAAGGCGAAACTCCAAAGCTGAGACACCTTAGGGTCTAGGCTTGCCAGCCCACTGAATTGCAACATTCTCAGGGCTTGGCTTGCCAGCCCATTAGAGCCAACACGCCAGGGGATAGGCTTGCCAGCTCACCGAATCGCAACACTCTCACGGCTTGGCTTGCCAGCCCATTAGAGCTGACACTTCCAGGACTAGGCTTACCAGCCCCTTGACAATCCTTTCTGAGACTTGGCTGACCGACCCATTGAACTGACACTCTCAAAGCCCGGGCTGACCTGAAAAATTCACATCATTAGCCTTGTGTGTTAAAATATTATGATTGGCTCTCTCAAACTCTATTTATCCTCTGTTTGGAGATCTTAGAATGCTTAAAACCAAAGTTTTCAAACACCCTTGAAGTCAGAGTTCTATATGTGAATTAGACTTCACCTATTAAAGTCCCATGAGATTTAGAAGTCAAAGTCACACAGGGCCATCTGTCTTCAACTCTTGTTATTCCTATTCTTTAGGAAGCTCATGATCCTCTTGTCACAGGACCCAGTACTTGTTCTTTGATTTTCTGGAAGAAGCAATAGCTCTTTGATCTTACTGCTCATTCCGTGTGTTATAGTTTTGTGTGCCATTTCATTTTTTTGGTATCCAAGGTAGAAAAAGAGGCATGACAGCTTACCATAGGACAGTCATGGCTTCAGAAGTAGACTGGATCTGTATTGTTCTTGGGATCACTCTGGAGTCCTAACCTCGAACTGGCCTTTTCAGCCCTTCCAACAATTCTGTAAGCACCTAATTCTAATAGTAATTTATTAATAATATCACTTATATTGCATTGGAAGTATAACAATATGACTATCTCTAAGTTTATCTCGACATTTTCTAAATTTGAATAACAAATTTTGAGTAAGCACTATTTACCTCAGAATAAATAATAGAAGTGGAGAAAGGTGCTTTATAGGAGTACTTTGATTGAAACAAGGTAGCAAGCTAAGAAAAGTACAGTCAAATCTGTTGACATGCAGTTTTGTGTGGATGTCCACCCTTGCATTTTCCTTAGCATAGAACTTAAGACTTTTATGTGGTTTTTGTTGTTGTTGTTGTTTGCTAGTTTGTTTTGTTTTGTTTACATTGCTTTTCTGAGTTCCTTTTTGCAGCAATCTATTTTCATCTCCTCCCTTCCATATTCTTTTGTTTATTACTGTGTTTGCTCATATTTCTATTATTTTTTTCAGTCATTTTCCATCCCTGTGACTATTATGCCTCACCCTACTACAATCAGCAATTTTTATTGAACACTAGGATAACAGAGTATCCAGGGTCAAGGCCTGAAAGATCTGTCAAAATGACAGATATTCTCTAAATGGATCCTCAAAGTTTACCAATTTACAGGATGCCAGAATTTTTGCTTTCTCTGATGATTCTTTTCCTCTAATGGAATAAAATTCTGAGGTTGTATTTGTTCTTTCTGATGTGTAAAAAGCAGATGATATGTACATAAACAAAGATGGCAATAATGATTGCTTTAGAGAACCATGAAATATAGACAGCTATCTAGACATAACTGAATGTCAGAAACCTCATGAAAGATTTAAGATGGTTATTGAAATGGTCTTGCTTGCTGAGGGATTTCACTGATTAGTTTCACAAGAGGGGTCAAGAACCTTTGGCTATTTTCTAACATTGCTACATAAGACCTGTTGTGATTCAAAGGAAAGAGATAATTAGGTCAATAGGGAAACCTAACAACACATACTTGTCAGATGAAAGAAAATGCCTTGGAGTTTTATAATATACTTTCTAGTTTCTAGATGTACACTCAGCCCATGAAGTTAGAATATTTACTATGTAAATTCACGGTCTGCTTAGAAAATCTTCCCTTTGAATATTAGCAAGATAACATACAAAACTCATAGTCTTATCTTGCTACTTGCTTGGCTAAAATATTTTTATTCTCATTACTAGAACTGTGCCCTGCATCACAGTTATGCTACAAAAAGACAGGAGAAAGAGTATGTTATATACGATATACTTATTGATGATACATCTTCTTAAAAGAGGCTAAAAATAATTTTTCTGATCTATTTTGTTGTGCATCAATTGGCTATTCTTACTGATAGAATAAAGCTAGCATTTGAGAAATATTCATGATAATTTTAATCTTTAACACCTGGTTAATCCTCATGATGCAATTTATTACAAATGTTAATTACAAATCACAAGATTTCTAATAAAACATTATTTTATGCTTTAAATGAATATTTTAATTAAAAACAGGATATAATACTGGTAGAAAAGAAGGGCCTAATATATCTTCTGGTTGGACCAACATCTGAAAAACATATGACTAATATTCCTTTAGCTCTGAACATCACATGCAGGCTTAAACTTTCAGCATAAGTTCTCTGGAGTAAGAACATAGAAGAAAAAGTTAGTGAGATTATTGTATCTAACTGGACATTTTTCTTTCTCTTTATTCTTTTTTCTAGTTGCTCATAACTAAACAAGAGTGTTTAATTTCTTAATTCCACGTGGTTTGAAGTCCCCAAAGCTGGTTGAACCATTTGCCCATGAGAAGAAAATGCACCTCTGCATCTCCAGCTAGAGATTTGTATGTGAATGATGACCCTTTGTACTAATTACGCAGACCCATAGCTTTTTATTTTTTCCTTCTTTTACTGTCTTTGTGATGACTCCTGATGAAAAGAATTTCTTAAATTTAAGAGGTTTTTTTGGTATGCCACAAAGTACACATATTTAACATTTTTAATTTGATAAATTTTGACATATGCATGCATTGCTAAACTATCAACAAAATCAAGATAATTAATATATTTGTTACCCTGAATTTTCCTCATGCCCTTATAATTTCTTTTTCTTGTTGTTTTCTGTTTATGCTACTCCCAAGCAATCATTAACCTGCTTTCTCTTACTAGAGATTTGATTTCATTTTTAAGAAATATATTTTAAGGGGAATCAAGAAATTCCAAAATTTATTTATAAAAGACATTACATGTTTAAACTTCAGTCACTTTCAAATTACTTTTTGTTTGATGCAACACACCTATCGAGATACTTTTTCGACTGCTTTAAACAGTTTCTGAACTCATCGATTTTGATGGTTTTTAGTACTTCTATTGTTTTTTGTTTCATCTTTTCCATGAAGGCAAAAACATTTCCCTTTGTGGACTTTTTTCATTGGGGAAACAAAAAGTAGTAGTTTTGGGTGAGAATGGATGAACAAGGGGGGGAGGAGCATGGGGGTCATGCTGGTTTTTGGTCAAACTGCTGATCACTCAGCATGATGTGGACAGATTGCTCATGTAAATCACCCACCATGAATGAGAGAATGCATAGAAAGAATCTTCAAGAAAAAATTTACTGAAGCTTAATGCATCCTCTCACAACAACTCTAGCAAGTGCGCTGACACCGATGGGTCCTTAGAACACTTATCTAGCAGGGTCAGCTTGTATTACCAGGGACCTGACCACCAAAAGAAAATTCTGGGTTTTTTGGGGTCCCCCATCATATATCACTTAATAGTCAAATATAATATGTTAAAGATTACATATTATATTTTAAATATTATTTTAAGATTGCATATAATTTGATATATGTATTTGTATATGTTATATATTATATGCCTATATTTATTTTATATACATATACTTTGTGTAATATATGTATATAAAATATATAATATTAAAATAATATTTGAAATACCATATATGAAATTTTAACATATATTTTACATACACATATGTAATATATATAAAATCTTTAACATAGCATTTGATTTTTATGTGACATTATATTATTTCATATATCAGATACATATTTAATACTATACTTTTATTTCTTCCTTGACAAATGATGTCTCACTTTTTTATTTTACATATGATATAACCTCAAATTTATTAATTTTTGTTTAAAAATAGTTATCCTCTAAAGAGTTAAACAGTAAGAAAAATACTTTGATATGTCTTTTAGGTAATATACACTTGGGTCTTGTTAGTGCAAATTCCTTCAACTTTCTTATAATTGAAAAAATATTTTTTCATCTACAATTCTGAAATATATGTTTGCTTAATATAAATCTCTAATTAATATATTTTCTTTAAGTTCTTTAAGCATATTGCTTTGTTGACTTTTCACTAACATTGTTTTTTACTAAAGATTATCAGTCATCCTTATTTTTTTTCCTTCTGGTTGCTTTCGAGATTTTTAAAAAATATATCATTACATTAGATCAACTTGATTATAATGTTCCCTGGTGTAATTTTTCTTAACATTCTCAGGCCCAGAGTCTTCTAAACTCATTGGACATGTGGATTTAATATTTATTTAAAATTTAAAAATTGTCAGTAATTTTCTTCTTTAAATATATACTGTTTCAAATTACCCTTCCTCTTCTTTGGAGACTCAAATTATATGCATATTATGCCACTTGAATTTGTCCCACACAACACTGATCTTTACTTATTTTTATTTATTTTAAATTTATTTCTATTTTCTGTTTCATTTATCAAAGTCTTATTGTGATTTCTTCAATTTTACTAATCACATCTTCTGCAATGTTTAATAGGTAGTTAATCTGACCCAGATAATTTTTCCTCCTGTATATTTTAATTTCATCTCTAGAATTTTGAGTTTTTTAATCCTCTGCTTATCTTTGTAAACATACATATTGAACTATAGTAACTGTTTTAATGTCTATGTATGCTAACTCTAAAATCTTTATCAATTCTGGGTAAGTTTATATTTTCCATTATAATATGTTGTTTTTTCCTATTTATTTGTATTCCTTATAATTTTTTTTTTGCAAAAAAAGCATTGCAATTTTTACCATGTTCAGTACTGAGTAGTTTTAAATATTTATACAGTTTTTGAGCTTTGTCCTGGGATGCTACATTTCCTAGAGTGTTTGTTTCTTGCAGGCTCTGCTTTTAACATTTGTCAAATGGGATTGGAGCAGTGATCTCTCTGTAGTTAATTATTCCCCACTACCAAGGAAGGGCCTTCTGTCTATTACAACATGTTGCTGTATCATGAGGTTTTCCAGTCTAACTGAAGGAAACAAACTCTATTCCCAGCCCAGCATACATACTGAATACTTTTACCTAAAATATGTTTGGGTGCTTCTTTCTCCAGTCTTAAGTAGATTCTTTACCCTCATGACCTTATTAATAAACAGCTTAAGACTGAAGGGGACCCTTTTCAGATCTGTAGTTTTCTCTCAATGCTCTTCTCTCATCTCTATATTCTTCCAGCAAACTATAACTACTTTGGCCCTCTTTACTCCAAGTCTGTCTCTTCAACTCAGCATGTCCGCTTTACCTTGCCTACGTTCACCCTCCCTGGATCACACCTGAAAAAATCCAAAGTCTATAAGCTTGAATATTGACAGGGCACATCTTGCTTGTTTTCATCTCTCAGAGCTCATGAAACTTGCGTGAAGTCCAGTGGTTTGAAAGTCATTATTTCCTATTGTCTGTCTTTTAAAAATTATTTTATACAGGAAGGTACGTCTGATCCATTAACTGGATCTTGAACTTCTGCATCTTTAAGTAGAACGACTATCCATAGCTTTTTGACCTTGGCAGTTTTCAAAATCAGATAGTACTGGAAACAATGAGGTTTTCCTCCCCTCCTCAATAGTCAACTATTTTCTATTCTAACACATTTTGAATTATGAGTTACATTTCTGTAAGATATAGTTATTCTCAGTAGAACGAATAAAAGTGATTGCTCAGCCTTTAATGGGTACTTTCCCAAATACATTATTATTTTATTATTATTATTATTAATTATTATTGATGCTGTTGCAATCTCAATATCATCCGCCTCATTATGCATACCAAAAAACTCAAAGTCATCATTGATGTCTCCTGTCCTTTATCACCTTTATTCATTTTTACCATGTTAAGTCAATTCATATCATATATTTTTCTGAAATATTTAAACTCTTCTCAATATCCACAACCAAAATCCTCATCAACTGTTCGCTAGAATATGGATACGGTTTGGTATTTGACCTCTCTTCATCCACTCTTGCCTTCTACCAGCTACTGATCAGATTGTGATCAGAGGTAACTTTTGGAAACAAAAAACTGATCATATCTGTGCCTTGTTTGGAACATGCTATTGACTTCTAATGCTCTTAGAAAAATATGAAAGTCCTCAACAAGACATGTTTTAACATATCCCATTTAAAAATTAATTTAATTTTACTGCCTTTAGTATAAACACTCAGTTTTTTAACATGATGTATTTCTCCTTCTTATCACTAATTGCTTTAATTTTATAGTAATTCATATGTTTATTTCACTAACACTTATCTTTCCCACCAGTTTATAAGCAAAGTGTTTGTTTATTTTTGAATTCTTTTTTTTTTTTTTTTTTGAGTTGGAGTCTCACTCTGTCACCCAGACTGGAGTGCAGTGGCTGCTCCTGGCAACCACAGCCTCGACCTGCTGGGCTCCAGCGATCCTTCCACCTCAGCCTTCAAGTAGCTGGAATTACAGGTGCACGCTACCACGCCTGGCTCATTTTTTGATTTTTTTATTGTAGGGATGAGGTCTCGTCAAGTTGCCCAGGTGGATCTCGAACCCGCGGGCTCAGGCAATCTACTCACCTCAGCCTATTTTTGAATTTTTAAACTTAGCACAGTGCTTAATACATTTGAACAATAAATAAAAATGTAACTGCTAGGTGTGATGGTTCATCCTTGTACTCCCAACTACATAGGAGACTGAGGAAGGAGGATAGCTTGCGCCTAGAAGCTCAAGGCTGTAATGGACCTGTGACTAACCACTGCACTCCAGTCTAAGTAACATAGTGAGACTCTGTCTCTAGAATCAAACAACAAAAAAAGATAATGATTAAATTATACAACTTAGTTGCTACCTTTATGTAATTATAAGTGTATGTATAACATAAATATATTAATAAAATAATTATTGACGATGTCATAATTCAGTGATCAATATTTTACACAGAGCATTTTATTTTACACTTATGTTCATTCAGTGAACTGTTTTTTATACTACATATAAAAAGGAATTTTTTTTACAGTGATTGAGAAATTTGCTCAGAGCCAAACAGGCAGCAGAGTGAAATTCCAATGAAAACTTATCTGACTCAAAGATATTTAGTCCCAGTTCCTATATTTCTCCTGTATAAAATCTTAATAATCAAACAAAAAGTCTTTGAAGAAAAAATTCTTGCCATATACTTTTAGTTCTTTTCTGGACAAATTTCTTATGTGCACCTATTCTATGAACATCTTGTAGGTAATAATTCACATCACTGATAGATGCTTCGTAATCACTTAATGTGACATTTGTGACAGTTTTCCCAGTGTACAACAAATCACAGTATAATGAAAGAATGATAAGAATGGGATACTTGATCAACAACTCAAGACTTGTGTCCTATATGTATGCAGACCTCTAGAATATTAAATATTAGAGGTAAAAAGCAACTTGAAATCACTGTGTCAATGTGATTATAGGGAAGGGAAACTATGTCATGAAGTTCTATTAGATATGCCACTTATCAAATGAAAAAACCTTTATATTATCAGGGATAATACTGGCTGTCCTCATTCATTCACAAAGTTGGATACAACAAATAGCCAATAAAAGAATCCTCAGGGAAAAAAATAAAACCTTCTTTTGTTGCTTTTGTATAGTAACTTTTATTGCAGCTCTCTAGGGAATATAAACATCTAAATTACAAACACAGAAAAGCATCATTTTAAAAAAATCTCTAAATGATTACATTCTATTTGCTAGCAAGGTGACCAGTGATTTTCAGGAGTTTCTTCTCCAAGTGTTTTTTTTTATAAACTCAAGGATCTCTTACACATATCCACCATATACTCTTCCTCCCAGGATGAATGAATCTGGATATACTCTTGAAGTTCAATTCTGCAGGTATGACTTCAAGAAATCTTAATTCAAGGTATTGTTCTTTATCTGCTGTGGTTATATCTTATGGATTGTTACTGAATTTATTTGCTGCTAGCACAGGCTGTTAAAACTTTAGCAGCTTATGGTGCTGAGAATCTGTCTTCTACTGCTACTCTGGAAATAGACTTTTTAATCATCACTGTCATTAATACAGAACTCAGAGTTTTATTTGTTTACAATAAATTTGAGGTGCCCCTTAACATTCTTCTTCTTCAGTTTTCTCCCAGTACAGGATATGTACTCAAAGGAAATGGCTAACTGGGAAACTTGTTGTATTAATAAATGTGTACATTTCTGATTTCTCAGTACAAAGGTATAGTGTAATAAAACCTAGTTTGGAAGACATGACTTTTATTTGATATTAAAATAGTCCTCCCAGGTTTTTAACACTAAAAAAAAAATTGGTTAATTTACTAGGGTTCATCTATATACTGTGAGACATCACTTACACAGACTTGAGAAGAAAGTACTTGGCTGATCTATCCCTGACAAAAAAGGTCATGGCAGGCATGCTTGTACACATGGAATTAAAGTAAAAGACAGAAAATGATACTGTGTGGAAGCATTTTATCTGTTGATAGGGTCTTTGCCTATTAGCGAAATGGGGCCTATTAGTGAAATTAGTAAGGTTTTTATCCACAATATTAGCAATCTCTTCCAATGTGGAAGTATAAATAGAAGATGAAAAGAAGGCTCCCCTCCAAACCTTGTGTATGGCAAGAAACTTATTCTTGCCGGGCTCGGTGGCTCAGCCTATAATCCCGCGCCTTTGGGAGGCTGAGGTGAGTGGATTGCCTGAGCCCGCGAGTTCGAGACCTGCCTGGGCAGCAAGACCTCATCTCTACAATAAATCAAAAAATCAGCCAGGCGTGGTAGCACATGCCTGTAATTCCGGCTACTTGGAAGGCTGAGGTGGAAGGATTGCCGGAGCCCAGCAGGTCTAGGCTGCGGTGGCCGGGAGCAGCCACTGCACTCCAGTCTGGGCAACAGAGTGAGACTCCAACTCAAAAACAAAACAACAACAACAAAAAAACCCCAGAAACTTATTCTTGGGCTGGAACTGCAGTGTGAAAATACTGAAAGGAGCAAAAATAATTATTTCTATACTACTGCAGACTGATTACTTGAGGATTAAAGGAGGAAGACTCTTTCTTCTGACTACATTTAGCCTGAGTATTTCATCATAAAACTTCCTGGGAAATGTCAAAATTTATAGCACTAGGGCAATAGTTCCTTAAACTCACACATAGAACCATTGCCTTCTAGTGTCCTGGTTATTGAGCTGGACTTGGTTTCAAAGCCAAGAAAGTATACTGTTTCAGAAACAGTCACTATGTGACAATTTGGGGCTTTGTGTTAATTGAGAACAATACAATGTCTAGACTACCCACCTCCTATACTTCAATAGAGTACGTTTATTTTTAAGTAGTACATAAATCTATTCTTGCAATCTGTCTTGGGACAGGTGTGTGAGGACAGTGTGAGGTGCCCTGCTCATTGTCAGGGTCTTATATATTTGTCCTCAGGAGGCGTCTCTATTCATACTAGGGTTGAATGATGAGATATATTGAGATTGTTATTAGCAGCTAATGTAGAAAACACTTTGCATTTTGCTCAACATTATGCAAATGTGTTGACATTATGCAAATATATTGGCATATGTTATCTCATCTAATCTTCACAACAAACCTAAGAAGATTTCAAATATGATCTTTCTTTTATGGATGGAGAAACTAAAGCTTGAAGGAAATCAGCAATTTAGTCAAGATAATATAACTAATAAAAGATGAACCCAGAACTAAAATTCTAGATCTAAGGGCTCTAGACACTTTTCGTCTTGTTAGAGAAAAACAGAGACACTACTACCTTAATTGGACATGAATGGAAACCAATTCTACCACCTACAGTTTCTCATTCTAAAGTCTTTGTTAAAATAAAGGAAAAGGTCATCTTATATTTATATATTATAAAATAATTACATATAGCAATAATAAAGAACTAATTGTAAGTGTATTATATTACCTTAGGCATTAAGTAATTATGGCTGACAAGAAACATGTTTTTTTCTTTTTTCCCATTCAAAAATTTCATGTTTGACTTTGCAGCAATGAAATAAGATTATATACATGCTTGCCTTTTCTTGCTTTAGACCTGAAGTTACTTTCAAGGATTTGACAACTGGAGCTCACAGTTGAAATATGGTACATCTAGCATTGAATATAAAAATGTGGAGGGGGATTTATTGCTCAAGAGAACTGTCATACTTGGGCTATTGCAGAATAAGTAGAAGTATTAAGAGCAGCAGTAAGTACTCTTATCAAAAAGAAAGAACTTGTGGAGTCTTAGGATGTTATAGGTGTTATTTTTGTTTTAAATATTTTATTTGGCATTTGAGATATATCACACTCCCTGATGCAACATGAGTACTTTCCTTTACCTGAAGCATAGAAAAACACTCAGAGGCAAGCTTGTGTGTTACACGACAAAGCCATAAACAAAAGTGCCTTTCAATGGTAGAGTTTGTGTGCTAGATATCTATAGATAGAATTGTCATATGTCAGGCAGAGGAGAGCCCCTATTCTAAATCAGAAAGCTCTTTGTCTACTTACGTGGTGCTCTAAAACTCACAAAATGTTTATACTTATGTTTATACTATGTAACTCTAATAAATGGCTAACTTACAAAAGCCTAGGAATCAGCATAGTATTAAAACAACTTAATGATGGGGTAGTTTCACTTATATGTTGTATTAAGTGCCAGACACGACTCTAAGCACTATCGGCTTGAATGCAGACCTCTAGCAGTACAAAGTCTGCATATTTGTGCTGAAAATGTGACTAATCTACTAATGCCTTTCTTAGATATGAAAGTCTCATTGCCAGTAGGGGACAAACTGAAATGGCTGAATGCCAGGCTTAGGGACCCAAGTCAAGGTTGCAAGTCAATATTCAGCATAGAACCATCGTCAGTGCCAAAGTAAACGTTTCAACAGACAAAGACTGGAGCATAAACCCTCATCTTTGTTGTCTTTTCCTTTATTTCAGTACTGATGCTCTACTTCTCAGACCCAATGACTTAGCAAATACTGAAAAGTAAGTTTTCTATTGAACTTCCTCGTCTGGATGGCATGTCAAACTACTGTTGGAAGCCCCACTGGTTATGAGATCTTAGACATTTCAATCCCAGCTGGAGGAAATACCAGAACTAGGATGAATGCAATTATACTCATGATGAATTACAGATATTATTTCAAGAAATTGAACCGAAGACAAGACTAATGTAGCTTGGGAGAGAGAGTCTTCTGAATGATCCTGTAGGGCTCATGAATTAAAAGTGCTCAGAAATGATATTTTCACTAAAGAATAATCATTAAAACTGCTTGAGATAAGAATTGGCACTGGCAGGTTAACAATTGAATTCTTTAAAATTTAAAATTGTCATTTTTCCACCATAAAATCTATGAGTATATAATTTCTTTTTTGTCATTGTAAAGAATGTTATCCTTGAGGAAGACTACTTGAATAGTCATTCTTAACTAGGGGCAATTTTTCCCCCCAGAGGATGTTAAGCAATGTCTGCAGACATTTTTGGTTGTCACACCAGGAATGGGTGCTACTAGTATTTAGCGAGCAGAGGTCAGAAATGCTGCTAAACGCTCCACAGTGCACAGAACAGCTTCTCACAACAGCACTATTCAATTTCAAATACCAATAGTATCAAGGTTGAGAAACTGTATACAAAGTAAAATTTGTAATATTTATATGAGTCACTACTACTGTAGTGAATTTTATCTTTAAGTATTTGGTGGCATAATTTAGGTCGATATAGAGCTCACTTGGTAAAATAAGATGTTACTGTAAATATTTTGGAAATGTATCATGCAAATTCATAAATATCTCTGTCTCTTTGTGTATACAAGTACACGTTGGAATTAATGTTTGAATACTGATTATCAGGCCCATTAGGCTATGTGCTTTCTGAGCTATGTCTTGATTATATTCCTAATTCTTAACAAAATTTTCCTTTTTTAAAGACAAATTATGTGCAAGATAGTAAATAAACAAATAAACAGTCATGTGTGTGCATGCTGTGTTCTGGTAGAAATACACTGATAAGAAAATAATGAAATAAGCAACATAGCTTCCTATCATAATTTAACCTGTCTTAGTTGAATTTTATTTACTCTACTCTGCCAACAGTGTGACATTGGCCAACCTGTATAATGTCTGTACGCATAGCCTTGCTGATATATAAAATGGGTACAAAATAAAATTGCTATAAAAATTAAATGGATTACATATATATGCATTTATGTATTTTAAACTCATAGTAATGCTCAGGAATGTAATAAATTTTACTTGGTGCCATCTGTATCTACTCTTTCCAAATGCTTTTATAGGGCAACAAAATTGGTAGAGCCTGGAGTACGTATCTGGCCTCAGTATTTCTCTCTGTATCTATATGAGAAAGAATAGAAGGAGTGGTACTTTATTCTTCTCTGTATGGAGTGCAAGAATAGGGTCTACAGTAGACATATAGAAACAGGTAATTTGATGGGTATTGCATTAAATCTGAATATTGCCTTAAGTAGAATGGACATCTTAACAATGTTGATTCTTCCAATTTATAAGCATGGGATATTTCTCTACTTGTTTGTGTCATCTTTGATTTCTTTGAGCAGTGTTTTGTAGTTTTCATTGTAAAGGTCATTCACATCTCTGGTTAGGATGATGCCAAGGTATTTCATTTTTTTAATGGCTATTGTGAATGGAATTATGCTTTTTATTTGGATTTCTGTTTGTTTATTATTATGGTTGTATAGAAATGCAATTGCCTTTTGCAAATTTATTTGATACCCTGAGACTTTGCCAAAGTCCTTTATCAGTGCAAGGAGGTTTTTGACAGGTTCTCTTGGGTTTTCAAGGTATAGAATCATATCATCTGCAAAGAGAGATAACTTGACTTCCTTTTTTCTCTATTTGGATACCCCTGACCACCTTCTCTTCTCTAATGCTCTAGCTAGGACTTCCAAAACTATGTTGAACAGGAGGGGTGAAAGTGGGCATGCTTGTCTTATTAAAGTTTTCAGGGGAAATGGTTCCAATTTTTGTCTGTTTAGGAGTATGCTGGCTGTGGGTTTTTCATAGATGGCTCTTACTATTTTGAGGTATGCTCCACCTTTGCCTAGATGTTCAAGGGTTTTTACCAAGAAGAGGTGCTGGATTTTATCAAAAGCTTTTTCTGCATCTGATGATAATGCCATTCTACTAAGGCAATCTACAGGTTTAACTCAATACCTATCAATTTACCAGCAACAATCTTCTCAGAGCTAGAAAACACAATACAGGAATTCATATGGAAATATAAATGACCAAGAATAGCCAAAACAATCCTCAGGAAACAACAACAACAAAAACAGAGCAGGAAATATCACACTCCCAGACTTTAAACTTTACTGTAAAGCTACAATAATCAAAACAGTCTGGTATTGGTACAAGAATAGGCATATAAACCAATTGAATAGAATTGAGATTCCAGAAGTAAAATCTCAATTTCTCAAACAACTCATCTTCGACAAAGCCTCCACCACACACCACTGACGAGAGGAGAACTTTTCAGTAAATGGTGCTGGAAAAAACTGACTGACCACATGCAGAAGATTGAAACAGGACCCCTACCTATCCCCATACACACAAATTAATTCTAAATGGATCAGAGACCTAAATGTAAAACCTCAAACTGTAAGAACCTTAGAAAATGCAGTAGACACTCTTATGAAGTTGGAACTGGCAATCAATTCCTGATCAAAACCCAAAGTGTCCATGCCATAAGAGATGAGACAGACAAGTGGGACGTCATTAAGCTGACAAGCTTCTGCAAAGCCAAAGATAACATCAAGAGAGCAGGGAGACAGCCCACAGACTGGGAGAAAATATTTGCCAACTCCATGTCTGACAAAGACCTAACATCAAGAATCTACAAGAAACACAAAAGTACTGAAAAGAAAAAAACAAACAGCTCCATTACAAAGTGGGCAAAATATACGAATAGACACTTCTCAAAAGAAGACATATGAACAGCCTAGAGACACATGAAAAAATGTTCACCCTCACTAGTCATCAAGGAGATGCAAATTTAAACAATACTGAGATACCACCTAACTCCAGTCAGAATGGCCATCATCAATAACAAAAAATAACAGATGCTGGAGAGAATGTGATGAAAAGGGAACACTTCTATACTGTTGGTGGGAGTGTAAACTAGTACGGCCTCTGTGGAAATTAGTGTGGCAACTCTTAAAACTTCTAAAAATTGACCTTCTATATGACCCCACAATCCCCCTACTGGGAATATACCTGGAAGAACACAATCACTCTATAAAAAAGATTCCTGCACATGTATGTTTATCGCAGCGTTGTTCACAATAGCAAGAACATGGAACCAGCCTTGCTGCCCATCAAAAGAGGACTGGATTTAAAAAAATGCGGTACATATTCACAACGGAATATTATGCAGCCATAAAGAAGAACAAAATCATGAACTTTGAAGCAACTTGGATGGAATTAGAGATTATAATACTGAGTGATCTTTCACAGAAACAAAATCTGAGTATCACATGTTCTCACTCATAAGTGGACCTTGACCAACTACCGTAATACTATAAGAAAAGGATTGACAGTAGCAAGAAATGGCAGGGAGGCAAGTGGTGGCAGAGAGGTGGTATAGACAGTAGTTGATATCTGCTTGGAGAAGGGAACACACCTCATCAACCAAGGTACCGGCACAATGAATATTTGTATACCTAACCCTGAGTTGTACCACACAATTTAAAAATAAACATTAAAAAAAAGAAAACAGGTGATGGAAATTTCATATGCAAATAATGGAAAAATATAACAGACAAAATTTGCAGAGATCATAATTGAACATAAAATTTCCCTAAGCTAAAGACTAAAAACTGTACAAACTCCAAATTAAATAAATTCAACCACATCTGAAAAAAAATTCTTTTAAATTATGTCTTAAGACATAATGGTAATTCTTAAACTTTCAGAATAGCGAAATATATTACCAATCTTCAGACCAAAAGAAAACTTTACTTAAATATTTTATTTGCTATCCTAGATACTAATAACAATGAAAGAACATCTGGAGAACATTGAGATAAAATGATAGCAATCTCAGAAACATCTACTCAGTCAGTATACTTTTTCTTTTTCACCATAAAAAAATGCCACATATTTAGACATGCAAGAATTCAGAAGATATTTACTCACATGCATTCTAACCAAATAGCAATTGCTTCAGTACAGCTATTTCTAGATATGGAAGATACAATAAGTAAACTGTGGTTTGCAAGAAGTATTACACCATTTATATCTAAATTCATATAAATACTAACACTGTAACCATAGTTAGCATTATAAATAATTAAATAATGATTACTGAAATAGAATATAAGATGTAAGGGAAAATATATAATAATCCAGAACTAAAGCATTTTGTATTTGGAGGATAAAAGTGGAACTAATAAGAGGAGTAAAATAATTGTAAGCTAAGAATTCATGGTAGGGGAACATGAAACACTCTTGCCCAGGCTGGATTGCTGTGGTGTGATCATGGCTTACTGTGGCCTCGAACTCCTGGGCTCAAGTGATTCTCCTTCCTTTGCCTCCCAAGTAGTCAAAAACATTTCCATCATTCTGATGAAAAAGCTGATGGTGAATAAATCATCTAGGTAATTTGAAAGAATATAGAAATATAACTTGGATCAGGCAAAATTAAAAATCAAAACAAAACTTCAGAACTAGGAAAAATGAATGAATAGAATTATGATAAAGAAACAGAAATGAGAAGAATCAAATTGAGTGTCAGTTATAATACTAAATGTGAACTTGCTGGACCCCTTATCAAAATACAGACATTGTCAGATTGAGTGTCTTGGTTAGGGTCCCTTTGGGGCCTCTGAGCAAAATTTGGAAGAATCACTATGATGTAAAGCCAGATGGAATATGAATGAACCTTCCCACAAAAGTTTCTAATTTTGTGTAAGATCTAGAAAGATAATTGATTTCATTAGTCACCAGACTGTCTTCCAAATTATTTGCGGTCTAAAGGCTTAATATGCCTGGCTATTGGAACTTGATTATATTATAATTTATCAGTTTGAATTTAGTCTTTAATGCCCTTCTGGAAATAAAAGGAAGAAGAGAATTGCCTTGGGGATCTATGAGATTAAATAAGCTCCCAGAATGCATTTTAACATTCAAAGGAATAAAAAAAAAATTCTGTACTCCATCTTTGGCTACAAAGCTTCCATTTCCCTTACCTCTCAGGATTGTGAAAGATGGATTGCTATTGTTTTACCTGCACATTATGACTGCACATAGACTCTGTAGGAGAAAAAGGAACAATTTCAACCCCAACTCTACAATTATAAAGTTGGCCCATAAGAAGATTAGTATATGGAAAAAGACAATCAGTTAGATACTGTTTATAAGAAACAAATTTAAAATAAATAATGAAACCCTGTAAAAGAAACTTCATGGTCAAACAAATATATGCCAAGAAAGTTTAAATCAGGAAATCATAAAGAGTTATACAAATATTAGACAAATTGACGTTGAGGACCGAAAGCATTATACAGGAGAAAGAGGGACATTTGTAATTATAATATGTATACTTGATGAAGACACTAAACATTTATGACCCAAGGACATATGTAAATGAAGATTACAGCCGGGCTCGGTGACTCAGCGAGTGACTCAGCCGGGCTCGGTGACTCGGTGTAATACCACGCCTTTGGGAGGCTGAAGTGAGTGGATTGCCTGAGCCTGCGGGTTCGAGACCCGCCTGAGCAGCGAGACCTCATCTCTACAATAAATCAAAAAATCAGCCGGGTGTGGTAGCGTGCGCCTGTAATTCCGGCTACTCGGAAGGCTGAGGCGGAAGGATCGCCGGAGCCCAGCAGGTCGAGGCTGCGGTGGCCGGGAGCGGCCACTGCACTCCAGTCTGGGCGGCAGAGTGAGACTCCAACTCAAAAAATAAAAATAAATTAAAAAATAAAAATAAATGAAGATTACATAGAAATATGAAGACACATAATAAAAACATAAGTTTAATTAAGCAATTTAATGGACAAGGCAAATATACAGAAAGCCAAATATGTAGAAATAACAGAGGATTTTTACACATTTTGGAAAGAAGCACCAAAAATTTTTATTTTGCTTTTTTTGAAAGATTATCAAAATTTTAAAAGTCTCTGGTTAAAAACACTTAAATAAGCAGGAGAATATTTAAAAAGAGAGTTGGATATTAGACAAAGAAAAAAAGAGTTTTTTTAAACTGAAGCAAAAGCTACTACAGGTAGAAATAGACATATATACATACTTAAAATAGTGAGAACATTTAATAATGAGAATATTTAATAAAAAAGAAATAATCTTCCAAAAATAATGTATAACTATAATGAAATTTCACTAACTATTTAAAATCTAGAAAAACTAACTGAGGATAATTTTTCTAGATTTTAATATTAATTAGTTCACACAAACATATGAAAGAAATGAAGAAAAAACAAAGAATGGTAAGATAAATTTACTCAATATTGAATTTTTGTAATAAAACCACCTTAACTATAATATGATATTACAGGAATAGTGAATTAGATTAGTGTAACAATGCATAGTCCGTAAAATTTAATACAGAAAAAAGTTTGAATTTTAATTTATCAGGGAAAGAAGGATTATTTATTAATCATCTCTTCTTAACTGATTATCCATCTGAAAGTGAAAGTATATTTTCTGATTTTTCATCTCTCTGTTACAAAGAGACACCTCTCAGCAGATCAGAAATTTAAAGGCAAAAAATTAAAGCACATAAAAGTTAGGAAAAAATACCAGAAAACACTTTAAGCAACATGAGTTGTAGATCACTCTTCCAAGTCAGAGAGGAAATCCATGACTAGTAGAGATATGCATATTTGGCAATATGAAAAGAAATGTTAAAAATGGCAAAAGAAAATCACATTTCTATACACCAATAATAAACAAACAGAAACCCAAATAAAAAGCACAAATCCATTCACAATAGCCACATACACACACACACAAATGAAATGCCTTAGCATCTTCCTAACCAGAGATGTGAAAGACCTTTATATTGAAAACTACAAAATGCTGCTCAAAGAAATAAAAGATGACATAAACAAGTGGAAAACTATTCTACGCTAATGGATTGGAAGAATCAACATTGTTAAGCTGTCCATTCTACCTAAGGCAATCTACAGATTTAACTCAATACCCATCAAATTACCAGCACCAGTCTTCTCAGACCTAGAAAAAACAAGAATTCATATGGAAATATAAATGACCAAGAATAGCCAAAACAATCCTCAGCAAAAATCACAAAGCAGGAGGTATCACACTCCCATACTTTAGACTTAGCTATAAAGCTACAATAATCAAAACAGTCTGGTATTGGTATAAGAATAGGTATATAGACCAATTGAATAGAATTGAGATTCCAGAATTAAAATCTCAATTTCTCAACCAACTTGTCTTTGACAAGGCCTCCACTACCCACTACTGGGGAGAGGAGAACTTTTCAGTAAATGGTACTGGGAAAAGTGGCTGACCACATGCAGAAAATTGAAACAGGACCCCTACCTATCCCCATATACACAAATTAATTCTAAATGGATCAGAGATCTAAATGTAAAACCTCAAACTGTAAGAACCTTAGAAAATACAGGAGACTCTCTTATGGAAGTTGGAATTGGCAACCAATTCCTGATCAAAATCCGAAGTGCCCATGCTGTAAGAGATAAGATAGGTAAGTGGGACCTCATTAAGCTGACAATCTTCTGCAAAGACAAAGAAACCATCAAGAGAGCAGGGAGACAGCCCACAGACTGGGAGAAAATATTTGCAACTCCATGTCTGACAAAGGCCTAACATCAAGGATCTACAAGAATTCAAATGTACTGAAAAGTAAAAAACAAACAACCCATAACAAAGTGGGCAAAAGATATGAATAGACACTTCTCAAAAGAAGACATACGAGCAGCCTACAGACATATGAAAAAATGCTCACCCTCACTAGTCATCAAGAGATGCAA
This sequence comes from Cephalopachus bancanus, assembly GCA_027257055.1. NCBI lineage: Eukaryota > Metazoa > Chordata > Mammalia > Primates > Tarsiidae > Cephalopachus > Cephalopachus bancanus. The sequence continues at coordinate 6,927,183 of JAPVLO010000131.1, forward strand.
ATTAAAACTACACTGAGATACCACCTAACTCCAGTCAGAATGGCCATCATCAATAACTCAAAAAATAACAGATGCTGGGGAGGATGTGACGAAAAGGGAACACTTCTACAATGTTGGTGGGAGTGTAAACTAGTACAGCCTCTGTGAAAATCAGTGTGGCAACTCCTAAAGGTTCTAAAAATTGACCTTCCTCATGATCCCGCAATCCCCTTACTTGGAATATACCTGGAAGAACTCAAATCACTCTATAAAAAAGATAAACTGCACATGCATGTTTATAGCAACGTTGTTTACAATAGCAAGAATATGGACCCAACCATGCTGCCCATCAAAAGAGGACTGGATTTTAAAAATGTGGTACATATCACAGTGGAATATCACATAGCCATAAAGAAGAGCAAAATAATGAACTTTGCAGCAATCTGAATGGAATTAGAGTTCATAATACTGAGTGATCTTTCACTGAAACAAAGAACTGAGTATCACATGTTCTCACTCATAAGTGGACCTTAAACAACTCTGGTAATGCTATAAGAAAAAGATTGACAAGAAGTTGGAAACTGCAGGGAGGGGACAGGGAGGTGGAATTGACAGTAGTTGATATGTGCCTGGGTTAGAGGATACACTCCTCTTCTACAAGGGTAACTGCACAATGAATATTTGTATACTTAACCCTGAATTGTACCCCACAAGTTAAAATAAAAATTAAAAGAGAAAAAACAAAACAAAAACAAAATCAAACAAACAAAATGGCAAAATAAATAATAAACAAAGTCAAAGGACAAATGGCATACTGTGAAAAAATATTTGAAATATGTATGAAGAAAAATTGTTAACAATTCTGATTTTTAAAATAGCTTAAGAAGTAAATAAAAAAAATTCTTTTTGAAGAAATATATGAAAGGAATATGAGGGCCACCATGAACATTAAAACTATCTTTAGACGTGGTAAAGAAAATGGAAATTAAAATAACACATAAGAATGGCTTCCCTGTCTGATGAACATGTGGGCTTGCTCATATGTGGCTAAACATTTCTGAATTACCATGCCATATAGAAAAAAATGCTCTTTATTACTATAAAACTGTATCTTTTACTTCATTAAATGAAAATTTGAGATGTTAGCCTATAAGCATGAAATTGCTTGTGCAAATATATACATAAATTTATATTTGTATATATGTGCATGTAAAGAAATTGTACAGCACTGTTTCTATTGGAAATATGGAAAATATTTACTTCCTTGGTCTGTAGATAATTATCTTGGTATTATCATGCTATATTAATAGAATTATTTCAGTTTTATTGCATCATATTTATAATTCTTAGGTATTTTTTTCAACTTATCATTACTACAAAGTTTTACCAGTTCAGTTCTGACCCATTCAGCAATACTACAAATTTGATTACTGCCTTCATCTTTGAATTTTCTATGACTAATAAGATTTGAACATAATATGCTTCTTTTCATAGAGATAAAATGAATTATACCTATATATATTTCAATTTATGGTGTGTAAATACATAGCAATATTTCATGTCATCTTCTTCTGAAGATGGAATATATCTATCCCTAAATTTTTTTTTTTTTTTTTGAGTTGGAGTCTCACTCTGTTGCCCAGACTGGAGTGCAGTGGCCGCTCCCGGCCACAGCAGCCTCGACCTGCTGGGCTCCGGCGATCCTTCCGCCTCAGCCTTCCAAGTAGCTGGAACTACAGGCGTGCGCTACCATGCCCGGCTAGTTTTTTGATTTATTGTGGAGATGAGGTCTCGCTTCCCAGGCTGGTCTCGAACCCGCGGGCTCAGGCAATCCACTCACCTCAGCCTCCCAAAGGCGCGGGATTACAGACTGAGCCACCGAGCCCGGCTATCCCTAAATTTAAAATCCTTTCTGTTGTGTTGGTATGCAATTGTTCCTTGAGTGAATTAGGGATTATTTTAATATGGATATATTCGAATAACTAATATACATTGAGGATATGATTTACCACACTAATATATAAATATAACCTTTTATACATACATATAGGTGAACAAAATTATATAATGGTAGCACTGTAAATATTTTCTGAGATGCAAATTTTGGCCATATATTTTATAAAGATGTTGTTATGAATTTACTATATAAATATGTATATAATGTATTCTACAAACGGTTAATCCTGATTGCAGTACAACTGATTGCCACACAACTGGCAATATAAAATATATATATTATTTTTTATCATTGATCCTGTTATATTATTCTTAGAAAAAATTCTCACTCTGAATATAAGTGACTCATGTAATCATAGCTGCATCTCATCTGATTAGGTTAATAGTCTGAAACTGTATATAAAGAACTATTGAGATATTCTCAATGTTCTTAAACTGTTAATGGATCCCTTTCATCTCAGTATTTTCCAATTATACTGCTTTCATAAATCTCTTAAAAAGAACACAAACAGACATATAACAAAACACAAACGGTGCTATTTTTTGGTCTCCACATTTTGCAGCTGGAAAAGATTTTAGAACATATCTCTTTTGAACCTATCATTCTATAAAATAAAATAATGAACTATAATATCAATTATAAAATCTTTTCTAAGTATAATAGGTACCCATTAAAATTCTGCTAAGACTAATTAAAGAAAACATATGTTAAAAGTTATATAGCTAACAGAAAAGCTAAGAATCTAAACTATATTTTTGTTCTAAAGTCTGTGTTCTCAAATTTGAATATACTGCCTGACTCATTGGTTAAAATGCATGAATATGCAAACCCCAAACCCCTTCACTAGGGACCTTGACTGATTCTGAAGATGTTTGCACTTAGTTATGATTATGATCAAGGAAATTTGGGTAGAGCTGAATAATAGAATTTGTGTCAATGAACTGGAATACTATCAAACCTTAAATTTTGACCTAATAGATACACAAATCAATTGCATCTATTCCATAGTGCTTTTCTTCTCCACTTATTCTTTCTGAGTGACTAACATTTAACCCATAGTTCCTTGCCTTTATAAATTTTTATTTTTTAAAACATACCAGGATGCTGTGAGCCACAGGATCTCCTTTCTGCCTCCACTGAGAGTAAATATTCCTTTCTCCTCCCCTATGATTCTTAACATGGGGATGCACCAATTCCACAGCACTGTATGTGAGAAAGTTTTTAGCCAATAAACAATAACTGTATTGGAAAAACCTCTGTACTCACCTGATCGGGCCCCCAATGAACTTTTTCTTTACTGAAAGAAAGAAAGAAAGAAAGAAAGAAAGAAAGAAAGAAAGAAAGAAAGAAAGAAAGAAAGAAAGAAAGAAAGAAAGAAATATTGAGAGGAAAGCATATTGACGACAGTATGGACATCAAGAGTAATACAATGAAAACTTTGATGGCCATTCCAGAAAAAGAATTCCAAAACTGCTTTGACTGGTGAACTAGGTACTGGCATTGGTGCATAGCGTCCCAAGAGGAGTACTTCGAAGGTGACTGTAGTGATATTTAGCAATGAGGCATGTAGCACTTTTTCTAGGAGTAGTTCATGAGCTTAATTGTCAGAACTCATAAATTATGAAATTCTGTTGAACCACCCAAAAGGCCATTGCACTAAATTTTCAAAGATCTGTTTTGAAAAAAGCATAGCAGTTAGAGTTCTATGAAGGATACAAATTGCAAAATTACTTAATCATCTTTTTTTTTTTTTTTGCTTGTAATAATAGTTAAACTCATCATTGCATGCTATTCAAACAAACACTTGATGTGGTCCTCAACACATACAGATTTGTCTTTAAATCCATATGCATAAGTCAACTCAGATATATTATTTATTGGACTGAAACTGAACATTCCACAAGATAGCAAGTACTTCATTGTCTGAACTGCCTGATATAAAGTAGAAAAGTAATAAACATATATTTAGAGTTGCATGGTATTAATGATGGCAAATTTGTGTTGTCTTCAAAAATACATATATTTATAAACACACATATACATATATATATTCAAAGGAATTTATTTTTCTCACCTTAATGTAAGTTTTTCAGTTGTTTCTCACTAGATTAAAGGTGTGAAGGGAATATATGATCTTAAATGTGAAGAGAAGCTGGGCTCTGTGGTTCAGGCTGTAATTCCAGCACTTTGGGAGGCTGAGGTGAGTGAATTGACTGAGCCCGCAGGTTCGAGACCCGCCTGGGCAACTTGGTGAGACCTCATCTCTACAATAAGTCAAAAAATTAGCTGGGTGTGGTAGCGCGCACCTGTAGTTCCAGCTACTTGGAAGGCTAAGGTGAAAGGATCACCAGAGCCCAGCAGGTTGAGGCTGCGGTGGCCGGTAGTGTACCACTGCACTCCAGTCTGGGTGACAGTGAGACTCCAACACACACACACACACACACACACACACACACACACACACACACACACACAAAGTGAAGAGAATAAAACATTTAGATCAGCAAGAAAGGAACTTTTATTTTGATCAAGGTGAGTTGAAGTCTGGTTGAACTTTCAGAACTAGAATTCAACCAAGCCTACGGCTTTGTGTGTCAACTTGAGCTCAGAGGCTCTAAATCACCATGTCTGCGTGTACTGATATACAAGGGAAGACCCCAAGAAAACCAGGATTATCTTTTGGGGGGATAGGCTCCTTGTATTACACTCAGAGTTTGTTCCTCCGGATAAAGCAGTCAAATCAAGTTTTTATCTGGAAGTTTTGAGAAGGTTGCATCACAATTTGTCAAAGAAACATCTGGATTTGTGGCAAACAGGTGGCTTGTTCTTCCAACATGACAATATAACTGTCCACACCACACTGAGTGTTCAGCAGTTTTTGACCAAAGACATCATGACCCCCATGCCCACCCAGCTACCACACCCAGCTAATACAATGAAAACTTTGATGGTCATTACAGAAAAAGAATTCCAAAATTGCTTTGACTGGTGAACTACGTACTGGCATTGGTGCATAGCTTCCCAAGAGGAGTACTTCGAAGGTGACTGTAGTGATATTTAGCAATGAGGCATGTAGCACTTTTTCTAGGATTAGTTCATGAGCCTAATTGTCAGAACTCATAAATTATGACATTCTGTTGAACCACCCAAAAGGCCATTGCACTAAATTTCCAAAGATCTGTTTGGCTATGAAGGATACAAATTGCAAAATTACTTATTCATCTTTTTTTTTTTTTTGCTTGTAATAATAGTTAAATTCATCATTGCATGCTATTCAAACAATGCATAATTTTTATAAATAAATTTCAGGTTTTTTGGGTTCCTCTTAATAGCCTCAATTATAGTAAAAAATAGATAATTCATATATTTTATATATATATATATATATATAGCTAAAAGGTAAATTGAGGCACATTAAAATTCTAAAGAGTTTATTTGTGCAAGTGGCATTTCATGAATCAGGAAGCATCAAACAGAAGGTGGTTTTGTTCTGTTGAGGAAACATAAGGGAAAGGTTTTTTAAGGTCAATGTGTGGGGGTGGAGCTTAAGATGGCCAACGGACAAGTCAGACTGTGAGAGTCTCTACAAAAACAAGTGTTCATAAAGACTCTCTGCCTGAGTAGGCATGCGATGGTGGAAGAATGAAAGTCCGTCCGAGGGAAGACTTGGGTTCATGCACCCAGGGCCCCTCTGAGGGTGACAACAAACCTCCACCTCCCTAATATTGGAGTGTGGGCATGTAATATCATGCCCAAGATCATCCACTGCTCGCAGGAAGTTCTTGAGAAGAGCCTGCAGAATCTCGCTGATTCTCATCGCCTGGTGCCTGGCCTACACCATCACCTGTTATAGCAGATCAACTGCAACCCTGGATCTGATCAGTGGAAAGAGATGATTGGGGAGAGTCAGAGAGAAGCCCCATTCCCAGTGAGTAGATGCCGACCACAGCCATTTTCTCTGTCCCAGGACCAGGCAGAAATCTGCATTGCCCTCCCCAGCTCTGCCCAGCCTTGAACCTGGGACATAAGGTAATCTCATCAAACTGAGAGAGACAGAAGCCCTTCCCCCATGCTGGATCAGTCACAGGTCAGATCTGAGTGGCAGACTTGACAGGCAGTAAGCCGGGATAGTCCAGATCTGCTTTGCCCTCCTCCCACAACAGTCCTGGGCATAGGACCCAAGCTGTAAGCACATTAGCCTGCACTGAGAGCGACTCTGTCAGCCTGCACTGAGAGCTAGAGATCAGAGCTGAAAGGACATTGGACTTACAGGAATGACCTTAGAGCGAGTTTGGTTCCTTGCTTTTATTTAGTTTTTTATTTTTTGTCTGTTTGTTTTGTTCATTTTTGTTTATTTTTTGTTTTAGTTTTTTTCTCTTTCTTTCTGTTTTTGATAATGTTTTCATCTTTGCTTTGTTTCTGTTATTTTTTTCTATTTTTTTTTCTATTCTTTAGACTTCCTGTTTGTATATGGGAAGAGTACATCAATAGGGAGGTTATTGTTGGACTGTGTGTTTGTATTATTATCTGTATAAGTTAGTATTTATAAAAAATATTTTCTGTCTTTGTATCTCTTTTCATTTGTTAGGTGGCACATCTGTCTGTTTTCCCTCTTACTCATCTCTCTCTCTACCTTCCTCTTACCTACCCCCCATTCCTTCTTGCACTATTTTCCTTTTTATTACCTCATTTTGCTTCCAGGGAACAAACCTATACTCCCACTGCATGGACAGATTATAAGGCAGTGAGAAGTGGGTTCTAGGGTGCCCATACACCTGTTGGTGGATACTGGGATCTGCAGATAGATTTTGAAACACAGCTCCCCCCTCAATTAAAACTCAAAACTGCAAAAAGTACAACCCCCAACCCACAGCCCAGTTTCACAGTTGAACAAAGCCGGAAGATTCACATAAGGAAGAATAGGAGAATGAGCAAACAGAAGTAAAAACAATACTGCCATCGCTGAACAACAGAATTAAGAAGAGGAGGGGGAAAATGGGGGTGAGGAAAATCTACACAAATGAAGAAAAACCAGAAGAAGAATATAGGTCTCACACAGATGGCTGGGAGGTCAGACACTGAGAAAATAGACTTCAAGGTACAAACAATGAAGAACCAGCAGAATGACTGATCTCAAAATACAAACTTAGATATCAAGACATTGATAAAGAAAATAAAAATAACCGAGGAGAGACAAGAAGAAAATAAGAAGGAGTTGATAACTGAGATAACAGCAGTAAAGAATACTGTGAATGAAATAAATAACAAACTCATAAGGGTGAAAAGCAGCATTAACCAAACAGAAGAAAGAATCTCAGAGCTTGAGGACCAAAATATACAACTAACCAAAACTGTTCAAAAATGTAGAAAAGAAGCTTTAAAAGACAAAACAAAGCATTCAAGAGATGAGCGATTATTTCAAGAGGTGGAACCCAAGAGTAACTGGATGTCCTAAGGCAAAAAGAGAGACCGAGACCACCCTGGAACAAACATTCCATGAAATTATACTTTCCTCATCTCATCAGTGATGTGAAAAGTTTCCTCATCTCATCAGTGATGTGAAAATTCAAACACAAGAGATTCAGAGAACCCCTGAAAGACAGCAAATGAGAAGACTAACTCCCATACACATAGTAATTCACCTAAACAAAGTAGGTATAAAAGAAAAAATCCTAAAGGCAGCAAGAGAAAAATGTCAGACTACCTACTGGGGAAGATAAAAATAGAATAGCAGCAGATTTATCTACAGAAACACTGCAGACCAGGAGAGCTTGGAGCCTAATCTTCAAAGTTCTCAAAGATGAACAATTTCAACCAAGAATAACCACCCAGCTAAGCAAAGCTTCATCAGTGAGGAAGAATTAAAATCTTTCCCAGACATTCAAACCCTAAGAACTTACGCTGCCTCTAGACCAGCTCTACAACAAAGACTTACGGAAGTATTAAACACAGAAAAAAAGGAAAAAAAGAACGCAATGTTCTTCATAAGAGTGCAGGAAAAAGATTGAAAATACACATAAATCAACTCGAAAATCAAAAGAAACACAACAAACAAATAGGAACAACAACACGTCTGTAAGAACCTCATGACAGGGATAAACTCTTACATTTCAATAATTAGCTTGAATGTGAACAGACTAAGTGCACCACTGAAAAGACATAGAATGGCAAAATGGATAAAATATCATGAGGCAACAATATATTGTCTCCAAGAGACTCGACTCACCAGAAAGGACACACACAGACTCAAAATAAGAGAATGGGAAGCAAAATTTAAGGCTAATGGAACACAAAGAAAGCAGAAGGTGCTATCTTAATATCAGACATAATACCATTTAAGCTATCAAAACATAAAAAAGATACAGAAGATCGATGTATAATGATAAAAGTTTCAATCCATCAACAAGAATTATCCATTCTAAACGTATAAGCACCCAACATAGGAGCACCAACTTTCATAAAGCAGCTTGTAGGCAAACTTAAAAATATATTGACTCTAACACTATTATAGCTGGGGATTTTAATATCCCACTTACAAGCCTAGACAGATCATCAAGACAAAAAATCAGCAAGAAGATCCAGAACCTCAATGTGACTCCTGAACAAATGGACTTAATTGATACCTACAGAACATTCCACCCAACAACCATAGAATAAGCATTCTACTCATCACCAAATGGAATGTACTCTAAAATCGACCACATCCTTGGCCATAAATTAAGCATAAACAAATTTCATAAGATTGAAATTTTGCCATGCATCTTCTCAGAAGACAGTGGAATAAAAATAAATATCAACACCAACAAATTTCTCCCCAAATCCACAAAGACATGGACACTAAATGATGCTAAGCAACTCCTGGATCAACATGGAAATCAAAACAGAGATGAAAAGATACCTGGAAACAAATGAAAATGAAGAAATGTCTTACCAAATTTCTGGGATGCCATGAAAGCAGTAGTAGAGGGGAATTCATATCTCTAAAAACACATATGAAGAAAATAGAAAGATCACAAGTTAACAGCCTAACAAATCACCTAAGGAAGCTGGAAAAGCAAGACCATCAAAACTTTCACTTTGATGGAAGAACCCAGATCACCAAAATAAAAGCCCAAATCCAGGACATAGAAGACAAGATAATACAAAAAATCAATGAAACAAAAAGCTGGTTCCTTTAAAGGATAAACAAGATTGATGGTCCCCTAGCTAGATTGACCAAGAAAAAGCCAAATAAACTCAATCAGAAACACAAAGGATGAAGTCCAGCTTGACCCTGAAGTAATACAAAAGATTATCAGAGACTACAATGTACACTTGTATTGAAACAAACTTGAAAACCTAAGGGAAATGGAGGACTTTCTGACATCACACAACCTCCCCAGTTTGAAACAAGAAAAACTTGAGACCCTAATAGACCAATAGCAATCCAGGAAATTGACTATGTCATAAGAAAATTACCTACAAAAAAAGAAGTCCTGGACCAGATGGCTTTCCAGCAGAATTCTACAAAATACACAAAGAGGAACTCATACCAATACTACTGAAAGTAATCTAGTCAATTGAGAAAGATAGAAATATCCCCAAATCATTTTATGAAGCTAACATCACATAGATATCCAAGCCTGGAAAAGATCCAACAAAGAAGGAGAACAACAGGCCAATATCCTTGATGAACATAGATGCTAAAATTCTCAACAAGATCTTTTCAAACCAGATTCAACAAGACATCTCAAAAATCATCCACAAAAACCTAGTAGGCTTCATTCCTGGAATGCAAGACTGGTTCAACATCCCTAAGACCATAAACGTAATTAAATACAGCAACAGACATAAAAACAAAAAACACATGATTATGTCATTAGATGCAGAAAAAGCTTTTGATGAAATCCAGCACCCCTTCTTGATAAAAACCCTTGAACATCTAGGCATAGATGCAACGTACCACAAAATAGCAAGAATCATCTACGAGAAACTCACAGCCAGCATTACTCCTAAGCAGATGGAAATTGGAACCATTTCCCATGAAAACTGGAATAAGACTAGGATGCCCACTCTCACCCCTTCTGTTCAACATGGTTTTGGAAGTTCAGGTTAGAGCAATCAGAGAAGAGAAGGCAATCAGAGGATCCAAATAGGAAAAGAGGAAATCAAGTTATCCCTCTTTGTAGATGACATGATTCTAAACCTCAAAAATCTGAGAGAATCTGTTAAAAAATTCCTTGCACTGATAAAGGACCTTGGCAAAGTCTCTGGTATAAAATAAATGTGCAAAAGACAATCACATTTCTATACACCAATAATAAACAAACAGAAACTCAAATAAAAAGCACAATTCCATTCACAATAGACATAAAATAAATGAAATGTCTTGGCATTTTCCTAACAAGAGACGTGAACGACCTTTACAATGAAAACTGCAAAAAACTGCTCAAAGAAATCAAAGATGACACAAGCAAGTGGAAAAATATTCCACGCTCAAGGATTGGAAGAATCAACATTGTTAGGATGTCCATTCTACCTAAATCAATCTACAGATTTAACATAATACCCATCAAATTACCAGCAACATTCTTCTCAGATCTAGAAACAACAATACGGGAATTCATATGGAAACATAAATGACCACAAATAGCCAAAACAATTCTCAGAATAAAAACAAAACAAAACAAAACAAAAAAACAGGAAATATCACACTCCCAGACTTTATTATAAAGCTACAATATTCAAAACCGGTACAAGAACAGGCATAGAGACCAATGGAATAGAACTGAGATTCCAGAAGCAAAACTTCAATTTCTTGACCAACTCATCTTCCACAACCCCCACCCCACCACCACCAAACACTGGAGAGTGGAGAACCTACTCAGTAATTGGCACTGGGAAAACTGGCTGACCACATGCAGAAGATTGAAACAGGCCTCCTACCTATCCCCATACACAAAAATTAACTCTAAATGGATAGAGACCTAAATGTAAAACTGAAAACTTTAAGAATCTTAGAAAATGCAGGAGGTACTCTTATAGAAACTGGAATTGGCAACCATTTCCTGATCAAAACCCCAAGTGCCCATGCCATAAGAGATAAGATGGACAAGTGGGACTTCATCAAACTGACAAGCTTCTGCAAAGTTTAAGATACCATCAAGAGCCGGGCTCGGTGGCTCAGCCTGTAATCCCGCGCCTTTGGGAGGCTGAGGTGAGTGGATTGCCTGAGCCCGCGGGTTCGAGACCCGCCTGGGCAGCGAGACCTCATCTCTATAATAAATCAAAAAAAAAATCAGCCGGGCGTGGTAGCGCACGCCTGTAATTCCGGCTACGTGGAAGGCTGAGGCGGAAGGATCACCGGAGCCCACCAGGTCGAGGCTGCGGTGGCCGGAAGCGGCCACTGCACTCCAGTCTGGGCGACAGAGTGAGACTCCAACTCAAAAAAAAAAAAAAAAAAAAGATACCATCAAGAGAGCAGGGAGACAGCCTAAAGACTGGGAAAAAATACTGCCAACTCCATGTCTGACAAAAACGTAACATTAAGGATCTACAAGGAACTCAAACGTGCTGAAAAGAAAAAAACAAACAACTCCATTACAAAGTGGGCAAAAGATATGAATAGACACTTCTCTAAAGAAGACATACAAGCAGCCAACAGATGCATGAAAAAATGTTCAGCCTCACTAGTCGTCAAGGAGGTGCAAATTAAAACTACACTGAGATACCACCTAACTCCAATCAGAATGGCCATCATCAATAACTCAAAAAATAACAGATGCTGGAGAGGATGTGGCGAAAAGGGAACACTTCTACACTGTTGGTGGGAGTGTAAACCAGTGCAACCTCTATGGAAAACAGTGTGGCGATTCCTAAAAGTTCTAAAAATTAACCTTCCATGTGACCCCACAATCCCCCTACTTGGAATATACCTGGAAGAACTCAAATAACTCTATAAAAAAGATACCTGCACACGTATGTTTATCACAGCATTGTTCACAACAGCAAGAACATGGTACCAGTCATGCTGCCCATCAAAAGAGGACTGTATAAAAAATATGTGGTACATATACACAATGGAATACTATGCAGCCACAAAGAAAAACAAAATCATGAACTACGCAGCAACCTGGATGGACTTAGAGTCTTTAATACTGAGTGATCTTTAACAGAAACAAAGAACTGAGTATCACATGCTTTGACTCATAAGTGGACTTTGAACGACTATCACAATACTGTAAGAAAAGGATTGACAGTACTGGGAAACTGTGTGGGAGTGGGGAGGTGGGATTGGCAGTAGTGCGAAACTGTCTGGGAAATGGGCACGCACCTCATCAGCAAGGGTACCTGCACAATGAATATTTGTATTCCTAACCCTGAATTGTACCCCGCAATTTAAAATAAGAAATTTCAAGGTGAAAAAAAATAGAGTCAATGTGGAAACAAAACAAACTTAATCGGTTACAGTTACTTATATGCCTTATTTGGTTTAATCTGTTTAGAAGTCCACAGTTGCATGAGTTAGTTAACAACTTCTGATTGGTTGTCTAAGTTTTATTTTTCTTTAATGTAGTCATTTACAAGAAATAGCCCAAGTTAACATTTGCTTATGTTTGCAAATCAAACAAGGTCAAGGTTGCTTCCATGGGTTAATTGGCTTTTGTCTGTTCAAGGAATTCTCAAGCCTGGTTTCCATATTGTTTTATCTGTTCATATTTATATCTATGTTCTTTCTAGTTATAAAAGTGTAAAGGGTCTGTTGAGGAAAAAACAATTCTTTTTTTTTTTTTTTTTTTTTTGATTTGGAGTCTCTGTCACCCAGACTGGAGTGCAGTGGCCACTCCTGGCCACCGCAACCTCGACCTGCTGGGCTTCGGCGATCCTTCTGCCTCAGCCTTCCGAGTAGCCGGAATTACAGGTGCGCGCTACCACGCCCGGCTAATTTTTTGATTTTATTGTAGAGGTGAGGTTTCGCCTGCCCAGGCGGGTCTCGAACCCATGGGTTCAGGCAATCCATTCACCTCAGCCTCCCACAGGCGCGGGATTACAGGCTGAGCACCAAGCCCAGCAATAAAACAATTCTTACAATTTTGTTGTTGATGTTGTTTCTTCTGGCTTATTTCTAGTTGTGGAAATCTTATTACCTCTTTTGAACTGGGCAGGTTATTCTATCACCCTTTGTGTAACTAAACCCTGGGAAGACTTCTCCACAACCTGTGGCAGCCTGTGGAGAGTCTTTGGAAGTGTCATGAATATTTTCCCAATTAAAATATATAGTATAAAAAGATTTACTTTGGTCTTCTCAGTTTTCTTTCTACAATGACACCACTGGTGTAGCAATTTAGCTATGCAATAGCTATGTGTTATAGATTTCCTTCACTGCACAGTGTGTAGATAGATTGGTCATATGAGAAATTTTTGAGAGCAGAAAAGCAACACCACTTTTATGCTCTAAAATTTGGTATAGGGCCAAGTGCTGGTGCAGCTTCAGCATGTCTTCACTGATCTGTTGCCTTGACTCATTGTTAGTGGGCATCAGACCTTCAGTTCCTCCCTCCCCACTAGATTGTCTCCTCCAACTTTATAAACCTGGGCCAGAGAGTATGCAGTTTCACGGTGAATAGTGCCAGGTTATCCTGCAGGTCACCCTCATCATTAAAGGTGAGAGACAGATGTAGATTCCAGGTAGCTTTTACTCTCGATCCACTATACATGTATCTTTCCTTGCTGACTTCTAGACATGATTTCAGATCTATAACTAGATGCAGGGACCACAGCCACAACAGAATGCTTAACTAGTTCCCAGAAATGCTTAAGGTCTAATTCTTATAGTAAATACTTTTGTCTGTATAACCGAGAGTGCTTCTCTTTCTCTTTGAAACCCTGAATCGAAAGCCTCTATATCGGGATTTTAGCTATGAGTCATTTGAATGCATTAATTTTTCTCACATTCATATTTAAAATGAAATTTGCATGGTCCAATTTTTCACTTACAGCTGATGTTTAAATACAATTAATGACAAGGCAGATATTGATGGGATCTCTCTTTTTTCTTTTTTTTCCTGTGCTTAGGGGTATCACCTCAAAACCATATGAAGATGAATGTCCTCTCTTAAATAACTTTTGACAGAATTTTAGAAGAACTGCACTCTACAGGACGCTAGTAGGAATTTGCTTTTTTTGTTTTTTGTGGTAGTAAATTTCATAAACGCTCATGACTCTGTATCTTTAAGCAAACCATTGGTCCTTTATTATGGAAGACAACTTAATTTCTGAGGGTCCAGGTGGGTTTTGCTACAGCAAGAAAGAAAAAGAAAATATCAGCTTAGCATTTTGTTTGCACTTTTTGTTTTTGATTACACCAACCAAAGTCATTAAATTGCTGATCTATAGATGACTCTCTTCCCATCCTTGATCCACTGATGGGTGACCAAGTAATTCAAGGATTTGTTGCATAAATAGAGCAGTTGTTGACACATGAATACCTTTGTAAGAAACAAGAAAGGCATCCCTTGTTGCTGGATACTTCTACATGGTGACTCTGCCTTATATTTAAGAGGCAACTATAATCTTGAAGATCTTTAATACATTCCTTAAATACTCGTAGAGATCTTTGTCACAGGGTGCCTCTCATTTGGAAGCATCTTTTAATACTAGGGCATCTTAGCTTCTTTGAACTTTGATTATAGTTATCACACATTATATGTGTTCATTTATTCTATATGTATTAAATTATCCTCTCATAACAGAGAATTAATATTTAACATTGGTATTTCCTCATACCTTATCATCTTATAATTTTTTTCATTTGTAAAATGTGTCCAAGAGATCAGTGTTAATGATACACAAATTTACCAGCCTCAAATACATGCCTGTTATTTAAAAGAAACCTGTGAAAAAACTCCAAAAGAATAACAGACTGTCCCTCTCTTCCCTCCCTCTTTTCCTTCCTTCCACTCTTCCTTCCATTCATCACTAATTTTGTCTTTTTAAGATTAAAAAAGCTTGGTCATAATGCTTTTTGCATAATAAACTTTCTTGGCTTTTAATTTTCAGCTCAAAGGCCTCTGTTTAAACTATATTTAATGGCTAACATTCTGATTCCATTCAAGTTTTTATAATCATGCAATAGGCATTTCTATTGAAATATACACAGAAAGTTATTTTAAACCCCAAACTGAACTATAAGCCACTCTAAATTTTACAGAGCCTACCAACTTATAATTATTATTATAGTAATTATTCATTTCTTTAAGTGAACCTATTTGTATATTTATGTCTTCATGTACAAATTGTGGATAAAGTTTGAGGATACACTTAAAAATACCTAGGAAATTGGCACTATATAAATAGAGAATGTAAAAGAAATGGAATAATTATATTGAATTATACTGCAGTCTAAAGATAACAACAACCTATTTATAGCTTTCTATGATTTTTCTGACTGAATTGTAGAAAAATTTTATCACTGAGGTGTGTTGATTGACTTGTGAGCAAAGCAGTCAGCGATTTAAAATTAGCCATTTGTTATTCATTTCGGCTCTTCCTAGTTATCTTTGATCCGCAGAAGGCAGGAATTTAATAAATTGTAAGGATATTTTACTACTTTATTTTTACATTTTCAGCATTTATATTTTAAAAAAAATTATAGACATAATGAATGTTGAAATATCTCTCTCCTCAAAACTTCAAATATATGCTAGGACTCTATTAATATACCATGTATCAGTAATTCAATAAAGCCGATGAGTCACTTAAAAGAGAATAGACTTTTAAGGATCTCTAGAAATGACTCTCAGTACATAACAGTACAGAAAGTATGTGGTAAAAGTTTAGAAATATGTTTTAAAAATGATTCTGATTTACCTTGCAGTTACTTAGAAACAGCCCATTATTCTGATGTTGCATTAGTCTTTCATTATATAACTCATCGCATTAACTAGTGCAGAGATTACATGTGCTCACACCCTGGCTTTACTTCCTATTTAGATAGACCAATAGAATGATGATATTGTGTTCAGAAAGGCAAATGCTATGTTTTTCTTTGTACTCTTTTTATTTTTCCTTTAAATAACTAGCAATTGATCCCATAAGTGGAGGCATAGAACACATTTCTTCCATGGTGAACCTGTGAATATTTTTTTTTTTCCCACCTCCACTGACAGTAGTTCTTATTAATTATCGTTTGGAAAGACATTGACTCAGAAACCAATTACTTTACTAAAGAAAAAAATTGCCAGCCAGAAAGTAATATCTTATTTGCTGAGAACTATTCTTCATGTCATGTTCATTATCAAATAACTGATTATTTCTTAAAAACACTGAGTTAATTTGGTTATGTAAAGCTCTGCTATGTTTCAGAGTTGATGGATTTTTCTCCTCCCTTATCTATTTTTTCCACAAATGAAATAATTTTTGTCTATATTTTTATTTTCTAGAGACTTGGTTCATACTTACAAGGATTTTCCTTGGATTAATATTGTGAGTGAAATAAAACTTTCCTGGAATGTGTCTTGCACTGCATAAACTGCTTTTTCTCAATCAAAATAAATTTCCTTTACTCTTGCTATTTAGCTTCCGTGGGAAGCAGTTCTCCTTTCCACTACTTCATTCTTGGCTGGTTTTGCTAAAATAATGTGGCTGCTGAGATTTCTGTTTATACATACAGTAGCAAAAAAAAAAGTGCAATAGGTTTTTCAGTGTTAACAGCTCTCTGATTTTAATATGTTACGCTTGCCTTCTAGACCACCCAACGGTATATTAGACATGGGAGAATGTCAGCAATCATGCATTTCTTATTATAAGTAATTAGAAATATAAATAGTTAAAAAGACAGATAAGAAGAAAATTATTCAATATCCCTGATTGTTTTGCTCAGAAAAGAATAATATCAAAACATCGTGACAGGTTGGCAGCAAGATTTCTTTTCTTTAATATTTTTACCATTTCAAAATAAAAGTAGCTATAGATGACAGGATGATATGTGAGGAACAAGGAGATATTTCCATTCAAAATCAGTACTTTCCTGCACATGACATTATGCTAGCGTCTTTACTTTCCAGTTTCCATTTCCATGTTAGTGACATTTCTGGAGTAACGTTTGACCTGTTTTTGTCTTGTATTCTATTTTTCTCTTCAATTTAATGGTCTTTTGTGGGTTAGTTTTGCTTTTTTATTCTTTAAATTTTAACTAGCTTTCATCACTAGTAATAGAGGTAAAAACATCTGGCTGAGTAAATTCTGTGACAATTCTTATCAGAGAATTCTAGAAGGAAACTTGCATGTTTTCTTGTCTAGCCTTCTTTTATTAAGAAATAGACTTGGAGAGGTAGACTGTCTTGCCCAGAGGTATTCAGAGGTTAGCAGCAAAAGCAGAACCAGAACATAAGGCTGTCCTTTTTCCATTACAACATGCTATCAATTTCCCATAATTATGAGAGCATGCTCCTCTGCTCTGCCAGACTCCTCTTTGGCATTGGTAGAGGTGCTTTGCCTGATTAGCTTTCAGTCAGTTGTCAGGGTTCAGCAGTCATCTCAAAATGTATCTGTCTCATCATTTTTGTGCTTGTCATGAGTTACCTTTCCTGTTTCACTTTGTCATAACTTTTTGGGTGCCTTACAGTATTCTGTGAAGCATGACACAGAGAGACAGTTTCACAATATGGGAGAATTCCTGAGAGAAAAAGTTCTTGGTTCAGTATGTGACCCAAAGAGAGATTTGTCCCAAGCTGTCAAACAAACAGTCTTACTTGGATCTAAGGCCCAGGGACGAAAACGATTGAATAGGTAAGTAACTCAAAATTTTAAAAAAGAGTTGTGACACTCCAAGCTGAAGATATTTGTAGAAAGGTTTAAATGCCTTTGTTAGAAAGCTATTCTTGTTGGCTCTGAACCCTACTACTCACATCTGATATGGAATTCTCATTGACTTCAAAGGATCTTCAGCCTGGATAGGTAGGCAGGGTGCTCAAAAAATGAAAAAGGAAGTCCAAGGTCTTTGAAAGTCACATTAATCTTCCTGATGATTCAGTTAACCAAGGTAAAAAGGACAAAACACAACAAGGAGAGATGTTATAAAATAAATGGAAATAAACGTGAGAATAAAAGAGAGACATGAAATGAAAAAATGTTTCTTTGGTCAGTGAATTCTATTTTGTGAATTCTTGTCCTATTTCCAGTGTGTCACATTCCATAGCTTAATAAGTGTTCATTCTTTGAGTTTCAACATAATAGAGTGAGGGAAGGCAAAAAAAAAATTGTCCAATATAATACACATGTGTGTTGTGTCACTTATTCCTATTAATTTCATTTTATTTGCCAAATTTCTTCTTTGTTCTTCATAATTAGTTTAAACAATTCTGTAGTATGTAGCTAATTTTCAGCTCACTTTCTTTATAAATAACTTAATTATAGTAAGAGATATTAACTGCAGATATCTACATAAAATATGAATCATTTCAAACCTCTTATTTTCAAATGTATATGTTTATATACATAACTAATCAGAGTGGGCAATAAAATGCATAATATATATGTATCTAATATATAACAAATAAACATAATATGTATATATTACTCTAACTAAAGGAAATTGTCTTGTCAATAAACTGACATGTTTACTCCAGAAGAGAATTTATACACGTAGAAATATTATATAGCAAAATTGTGTTTAAAATACATAAGCTCAGCCGGGCTTGGTGGCTCAGCCTGTAATCTCGCGCCTTTGGGAGGCTGAGGTGAGTGAATTGCCTGAGCCCGTGGGTTCGAGACCCGCCTGGGCGGCGAGACTTCATCTCTACAATAAATCAAAAAATCAGCTGGGCGTGGTGGCGCATGCCTGTAATTCTGGCTACTTGGAAGGCTGAGGTAGAAGGATCACCGGAGCCCAGCAGGCCGAGGCTGCGGTGGCCGGGAGCGGCCACTGCACTCCAGTCTGGGCGACAGAGTGAGACTCTAACTCAAAAAAAAATAAAAAATAAATAAAATAAAATAAAACAAAATACATAAGCTCTGGGTTTCTTTTGCATTATGTACAATGTATATCTTAATTTTAGATCATAAGTATTAGGATTATTGAATATGTAGTAAGTAATTTAATCATAATTTAATTTCCTTGAACAAGAATGTCTATCATCTTTCCATATATCTTTCACTTTAAATATTTATGTTGCAGTTAAGCCCCTATTCTAAAAAACAAAAAAGAAACAAACAAAAACCTGGGAAATTACAATGTTAACCACAATTTTTTCCCAGTTATACTTATCGTGTGGTCAGAGTTCATAAAAATGCATTCGAAAAATTCAAACTGATTGGTTCGTGATCAAATATGTATAATAGGATGTTTTCTATTTTTCAGTGTTATGTTATTATTTTAACACTTGATTATCATTTTCAAGTTGTCCCTTTATGAAAACCATATTGTTGGCAGGAAAAAATGCGATTTTGCTTTTTTTCTGCTTAATGAAATAGATATCTTGTATATGGTGTATTAAAGTAAATATATATGTATTATATATATATTATATATATATTATATATATAATATATATTATATATATATATATATAAATATAAAATATTTAGGATATACCTAGATGGTCAGAGGAGCAGCAGATAAGTGACACTCTAATTTAGCAAGACAAATATTAGGGAGTCCACCATTGGAATGGTGTTATTCAGAACAGGTCACTCTTAGTACACAGACTCCAGAAAGCCACAGCAGGTGCAGAAATCTAGGTGCTCTACCTCCTGCCCTGTCCCAGTCACTCTGCACCAGTCACACACAGAATAGGAAGATATGTTTGGAGAACGAGAGAGTTGAGTGATTATAAGACATTCTGAATTGGTTTGCTCCCTTCCGCCAGTGGGTGAAATGTCAGGAGAAGACCTGGGAGGGATGCAGGGGTGGACGCCAAAGCCCAGGTGAAACAGGAAACAAATCCTTCATGGGGAAGGCCCATCTGTGGGGTAATCTGACTGACACTCCTGCTGCGGACACCTAGTGGAGCAACAGACTCATACCTCTCTTGCAGGACAGGGCAGAGAGTGAAGATTCAGTTTCTGACTAAAGGAGGTACCCTGAAAAAATTTAGGAAAGTGAAACTTCCTGCAACCAGCAGGGAACTCTTTGAACACACAGAAAACAAAACAGCAGACATGGAAATCTGGGTACTCCATTCCCCTGCCTAGAGCTAGGTGTGTGCAGGAGCTGAGATAATACTAGGAGAGGGAGAAGGATGAGCAATTCTGGGTCACCCTGAGTTGATTCACCTTCTGCCCCCAGTTGCAGAATCTAACCTGACCAGTTTAGCAGAAAAGTAAATAAATAACTGCAGTAAAAGGACCCTGCCACAGGGTAGAGACTTTCTCTTTATCACTGAGTAAAGAGAGTACTCAGACAAATGAAGAAAAACTAGGGAACAAGCAACTCTCCAAATTTTAAAGAAATAGTGTACAAAACGCAGTCATCAGAGCACAAACAATGGAAACTTTCCATCAAGACCTGACCCAGGTGACAGTCACACAAATCAGAAAATGGATGGCACAAATCAATAGGAACCAAGAGAAACATGAAGAAAACCTCAAAGAAATTGTACAGTAAAAGTGGAGCTGGCCAACTTCAAAAAGCTACGCTGAAATAATATAAATAAAGAGTTTCATTCTTGAAATTAATAACAGAGTAAAAAGTAATGGGAACAAGCCCAACCAAGCAAAGGACCGAATCTCAGAACTTGAAGACCAAAATATGGAATTAACACAGACTGTTTAAAAAATAGGAAAAAAAAAAAACTCTCAAATAAGGAAGAAAGTTTTTGAGGACTGAGTGATTTGTTCAAAAACCAAACCGACAACTGAACGGTATCCCCAAAGCAGAAGGGAAAATGAAACAATCTAACAAATACTCCATGAGTCCATTCAAGAAAACTTTCTCATCTTGCTAGAGGCAAAGTTCAAACAAAAGTGATTCAGAGAACCCTGCAAGATATTTCATGAGAAGACCATCACCAAGACGCATACTAATTTACTTCTAAAAGGTAAGCATGAAAGAAAACAATCTTAAAGTCAGCAAGAGAGAAAGACCAGACTACCTACCAGGGAGAACCCATCAGAATCACTCCAGACTTATCTGCAGAAATACTACAAGTCAAAGAGGATTGGAATCCCATTTTTAATATTCTCAAAGATAAGCAACTCTAAGCAATAATTTCCTATCCAGCCAAACTAAGCTTCATCAGTGACAAAGAATTAAAATCCTTCCCAAACATCCAATCCCTAAGAAAATATGTTGCCTTCAGACCAGCACTTTAGGAGACACTTAGAAAAATGTTGAGCACAGAAGGAAGAAAAAAAGGAAGATCATGCACCTCTATAGGCAAATGTAGAGCGAACAGAGTAAACCAAGCACCCACAAAAATTAAAATAAACAAACATATAAACATATAAAAGTTAAAAGGAAAAAAAGAAACTTCATAGGAGTACTATGACAAGGATTAACTCTCATATATCAATAACCAACTTGAATGTGAATAGACAAAATGCACCACTGAAGAGATAGTGAGGCAAACTGCATAAAACTGAAAAAAGAACAAAAACAAAAAACATAAAATGTGACTCAACAATCTACTACCTCATCTCACTGCAAAAGACACACACAGGCTCAAGATTGGAGGCTGAAAAACGAAATTTCAGGTGAATGGAAAACAGAAGAAAGTAAGTGTATCTATTCTAATATCCAACAAAGTAGTCTTCAAGCCAACAAAGAGTTAAAAAGGACACAGTAGGATACTACATAATGATTAAAAGCTAAATCCACCAGTAAGAAATATCCATCCTAAACGTATATACACCCAATACAGGAGAACCAGATTTAATAAGACAACTACTAAGCAAACTAAAATAGGACATTGACTCTCACACAGTCATAAAAGAAGACCTAAATATACCACTAACAGTTTTAGATAGATCACCAGGACAAACAAAACAAAACAAAACAAAAAAACAACCCCCCCCAAAAAAAAACCACACAAAAAGCAAGGAGATCCAGAACCTTTATTTGATGCTTGATCAAACAGATTTTAAAAACATATACAGAACACTTCACCCAACAGCTATAGAATGCACTTTTTACTCATCAGCACATGGAACATACTCCAAGATCGATTACATTCTTGGGCATAAATCAATCATGAGCAAATTTCAAATGATCAAAATTATACCATGAATTTTCTCAGATCACAGTGGAATAAAAATAAATATTGCCACCAACAAGATCCCTCCAAAACACACAAAGACATGGACTCTAAACTACAGGTTCTTGAATGATTTCTGGGTCAACAAGGAAATCAAGATAGAAATATAAAAGATTCCTGGAAACAAATGAAAACAAAGACACATCTTATCAGAGTATCTTGAATGCCATGAAAGCAGTGCTAAAAGGACAATTCATAATATTGCATGCTCAAATCAAGAAAATAGAAAGATCACAAGTAGACAACCTAATGTCACACATGAAGGGGTTAGAAAGGTTAGATCACCTAAATCTAATCTCAGCAGAAGAATACAGATCACCAAGGTAAAACCAGAGTTATACAGTACATAGAAGACAAAAATTCCATAGAAAGGATCAACAGGACCAAAAGCTGGTTCTTCAAAAGCATAAATAAGATTGATGGTCCCCTGGCCAGATTGACTAACAAAATAAAAATAAGAGAGAGAGAGGGAGAGAGAGAGAGAGAGAGAGAGAGAAGTCCCAGATAAATACAACTGGAGATGGAAAAGGTAAAGTTGCAACTGATCCTAAAGAAATTGAAAAGATTATCAGAGATTACTACAAAACCCATATTTAAATAAACTAGAAAACCTAAAAGAAACGGAAAACACTTACTGATCACACAACTCTCAAGGTTGAATCAAGAAGATATTGAAACTCTAAAAAGACCAATAAAAATTTAAGAAATTGACTCAGTCATAAGAAATCTACCCACCCTCCCAAAAAAAAAAAAAGAAAAGAAAAAGAAACCCTGGACCCAATGACTTCCCAGCTGAATACTATAAGACATACCAGGAAGAGCTGATACCAATTTTACTGAAATTATTCCAGGCAATTGAGAGAGAGAGAATGCTTCCCAACTCATTTTATGAAGCCAATATTAAGCTGATACCCAAACTTGGCAAAAGACCCATTACAGAAAAAGAAATGCAGGCCAATCTTCTTGATAAAAATAGATGCCAAAATTTTAAACAAGATTCTAACAAATTGGATACAACATCATGTCTGAAAATTCATCCACCATGAACAAATTGGCTTCATTTCTGAGATGCAGGGCTGGTTCAATATTTGCAAGACCATAAATGTAATTCACCACATCAAAAGATGTAAAACCACCAACCACATGATTATATCATTAGACACAGAAAACACATTCAACAAAACCCAGCATTCCTTCTTGATAAAAACTCTTGAGCACCTAGGCTAGAAGAAACATTTCTCAAATCAGTTATAGCCATCTATGATAAACCCACAGTCAACAGTTTGCTCAGTGGGCAGAAATTGGAAGCATTCACCCTTAGAATGGAAACCAGACAAAAATGCCTAGTCTCCTATTCAACATAGTGTTGGAAGTCCTAGCCAGAGCAATCAGGCAAGAGAAGGAAATCAGGAGAGTAAGTCAAGCTTTTCCTCCTTGTGGACGATATGATTCTATATCTTGAAAACCTTAGGGATTCTATCAGAAGATTCCTCATACTGTTAATCAACTTTGGCAAAGTCTCAGGAAGACAGTTGCATTTCTATACACTAGCAGCAAGCACACAAAGTGCCAAGTAAAAAGCAAAATTCCATTCACAATAGCCACACTCACATACACAAATGAAATACGTTGGCGTCCATTTAACCAGAGAAGTGAAAGAGCTCTATAATGAGAACTACAAAATGCTGCTCAAAGAAATAAAGGATGATACAAACAACTGGAAAGCATTCCATGCTCATAGATTGGAAGAACAGTATTGTCAAGACGTCCATTCTACTCAAGTCAATCTACAGATTTAACCCAATACTCATAAAATTACTAACATCATTTTTCCTCAGACCTGGAAATGACAATACACAAATTAATATGAAAACAAAACAAAAAAAGAGCACAAATAGAAAAAACAATTCTCAGCAAAAAGAAGAAAGCAGGAGCTATCACACTTCCAGACTTCAAACTTTACTACAAGTCAACAGTAAACAAAACAGCCAGGTACTGGTACAAGAATGGGCACATAGACCAATGGAATAGTACAAACATTACAGAAGCAAAACTAGATCTCTTCACTAATTCATCTTGAACAAAGCCACCAATAACGACCACTGGAGAACAGAGACCATATTTAACAAATTGTGCTTGGAAAGCTGGCTGACCACATGCAGAAGAATGAAACCAGGATCCCTACCTATAGCCATAAAAAACAAAACAAAACAAAAACAAACTCAAACAATAAGAGTTCTAGAAGATAACATAAGACACATTCTTATGCACATTGGAGTAGGCAACCGATTCCTGATTAAATCTCCAAAAGAGAATGCCATAAAAGCTAAAATAAACAAATAGGGCCTTATCAAATTGAAAAGCTTTTGCATAGCAAAAGTGACCATCAAAAAAGTGGAGAGACAACCCACAGAATGGGAAAAAAATAATTGCTAAATATGTATCTGTCAAAGGCCTAACATCCAGGATCTACAAGGAACTCGAACTGAAAGGAAAAAACCCAAACAACCCTATTAAAAAGTGGGCAAAGGACATGAATAGACACTTCTCAAAAGAAAATATTTGGGTAGCCAACAGAGACATGAAAAAATGCTCATCCTCACTAACCATGAAATAAATGCAAATCAAAACCACTATGAGATGCCACCTAACTCCATTTAGGATGGCCATCACTAATAAATCAAATAACAACAGATGCTGGCAGGGGTATAGAGAAAAGTGGACACTTCACTATTGGTGGGAGTGTAGACTAGTTCAATCTCTATGGAAAGCACTGTTTTGATTCCTAAGATTGACCTTCCATATGATCCAGTAATATCTCTCCTGGGAATATACCTGGAGGAACATAAGCCACTCTACCAAAAAGACACCTGCACATGCATATTTATAGCTGCACTATTCACAATAGCAAAAACACGGAAACAAACTTACCAAGTGGACTGGATAAAGAAAACATGTGGTTCATATACACAGTGGAGTGTTATGCAGCTACAAAGAAAAACAAAATCACGGATTTCACAGCATGATCTTGGCTATTACAAATAAAGCTTCTGTGAATAATCATGTACAAGTTTTGTCTAGTCTAGTCTTAAGCTTTCATTTATCTGGTATAAATGCAGTTGGTAAGAGTACACAAATGCTTTTGGTTTTTTTCTGTTTTTTGACACCAGCAAACTGTTTCCAAAGTAGTTGTACCATTATACATTATCACCTGCAATTTAGGATTTATCTGGATTCTTTGTGTCCTCACTAGCATCTTTAATTGCAAGCCATTGTAATAGGTATACACTATGGTTTTATTTACATTTCCTTAAAGGCTAATGATGTTAAACATCCCTTCATGTACTTATTCTGTATTTACGTTACTGGCAGAAGGGGTGCAGCTCCCAGTGTGGCACAATGGGTTAATGTCGACAACTGGGTTCCTGTGTTCAAATTTGGAAAGAATTTGCAAACACACATGTAAAGTAGCAAGACAAGTGACTAGCTTTATTAAACAAAGAACAGTATACTCTCAAGAGGGGAGAGTTGGCAGAAACAGTCTATAGAAGCTGCTGCTTCTGTCCTTTAACTATTATTGAGCTGTAATTTTTATTCTTAGGGGGACCGAGGGCTGTGTTTTGGTGTGACTATTTTCTTACAAATTGATGGGTTTTTTGGGCTGGGTTACTGCTCCTCCTCCCTCAAGTCAACTGGGGGACATTTAAGCCTTATAGGATTATACTGGTACTGTCATGGCAACTGGTATATGATGGGAGTGGAAGACTCCCCCAGGGTAATTTTATGTTTATGGTATTATAATGAGCTTAGGTTAAGTTCAGGACTTAGTTGAGCTATTGTACCTGCTTCTGAGTTGGGACAGTCCCTTTTGAACAAGCTTTTGGTATAAGAGGAAGTTCTTAACCACATTAACCACATTTTTAACTGCTAGGCACATAATGCAGGGGTGTTCATGTGCGCATTACCTTTCTCCAAGACCCTCTTTTTCTATCTGCATATCCAGGTTGTAACTTGCCGGAGGTCAGCTCCAGGGGGTTCAGAGGACCCGGGAAGGAGGTGTGGTAAGGCGAAACAATGAAGAGTCGTAACGAGAGTTTCTTTTCAGGCACTCTGGCACTGAAGCACAGCAGTGCTGATTTATTTATATCATAATTTTTGGCACACACTTAGCAGAAAGTTAACAGTAAAAGAAATAATTAACAATCAAAGCGTATCGAAATGATTGTATGACGTACTAATGATTTCAAAATTCTTATGATTTTTGCATAATTATATGGTTTAATAATGTCTGCATATAAGAAGCTAGATGTTCTTGGAAGTGGTAACTTGTTAAAAGGGCAAGGTTAATATTAGTCAAAAGGTTAGCAAGTGGAAAGTAAAACTTATGCGTTATAAAGGTAAATAGTCTATACAGATATAAAGGTGTTAGGCATATAACCTTTATGTGGTTTTAATGTAAATGTCGCTGTCTGTGATGAGGCAGTGTCTATATTTTATTTATATATACCAATCATTTCACCTTTTACTAAGTGCTGACCTTTGGGTTTTAGAAAGCAGGCACCAAGGGGACCCACTGTGTTTTATTTTTTCCTATAAAGATAAGTTTTTCTACTTAACATGTCTTTCATCTATCCAGACTTTTCTAACCATATCATCATCATATGCACCTGTATAAGGTAGTGGAGGGTCAAGCCATTCTAAGTTTTGCATACTACTTTTTCCTCTAAGTGCCCACCAAATTTTTCCATTCTTATTATAGCCTATATGAGGGCCTGCTCTAACAGTTGGCAAGGGTTTGTAATATTGTTTCAAAGCTTTAAACTTGTGGCTACGCTCCTGTTGTTTGTATGGCTTAACTGTGTTTGCTTTAGTTTGTACCTCAGTTTCTGTCATTTCTCAATACCATAGTTTTAACATAAAGTAGAAACAGTTAAAAGTACACTTTGTCACAGTAGGTTTTAGAGTAATTGGTTGGGTCATTGTGACCAGTTGGGTTGCTATTTGTATTTCCTGAGGCATGGCCAATGGTGAAACATTAACTGCTTTATTATTGACATTATAGATGCTATAACCCTTAACTTTAGTCACAGCGTTCTTTCCTAAGGGGAGATTTAAGCATATTATTCCTGTAAGGCATAAGCATAACAATATAATGGGAGCAAACAGTCGACCATGAGTCACAGGACATTCATATAGAACTTTCCTCAAGACTTTCCATAGGGCTTTGCCACACACATGGATCCTTCTGGGACTCTGCCTTCCAGAAGGGTGTCTTCATTCAGTTCCCATACTGAGTCCTGGATTGTCATGACCTCCGCCAGTAACTACTTCCTGTCTCACTTATATATCTTCTTCTTCAGTGATATGTCAGTTCTGTCTTTTGCCAATTTTCATATTGAAGTGTTTTTTTTTTACTCTTAAGTTTCAAGAGTTTATATACATATATATATTTGATATTAGTACTTTACTGGATGCATGTTTTGCATATATTTTCTGCCAGTTTTTAGTTTTTCATCCTCTTAAGTGCTTTCAAAAGAACAGAAGATTTGATGATGTCGAATTTATCCATTTTTTTCTTTGCATGAACTTTGGCTTTAACGTCAAATCTGGAGATTTTGTGTCTAGCTCTAGATCCTAAAGACTACCACTTTTTTTAAAACCTCCAAAGATCTTTGGTTTACATTTAAACTCTGACACCTCAAATGAGTTAATTTTTGTATGCAATGCGGAACTTACATTAATATTTATATTTTACCTATGGTTATTCAATTGCTTCAGCACTATTGAAAATGCTACTTTTCCTGATTGAATTGATTTTGCACCTTTAGCAAAAATTAGTTGAGCATATTTGTGTGGGTCTAATTTTAGACTGTATTTTGTAGCACTGATCGAGACATCTATCTTTTCCAAAACCATATACTCTTGACTACTACAGTTATGTAATAGAAATCATAGGCTAGTTTCTTCTATTTTTGTTCTTTATCAACATTATTAACATTTTAGCAATTATGAAATTGCCTTTCCTTAGCCGGGTATGGTAGCACGCGCCTGTAGTTCCAGCTACTTGGAAGGCCGAGGTGGAAGGATCGCCGGAGCCCAGCAGGTCGCAGCTGCGGTGGCCGGGAGCGGCCACTGCACTCCCGTCTGGGCGACAGAGTGAGACTCCATCTCAAAAAAATATATATATATATATATTGCCTTTCCATACAAATTTTAGAGTGACTTTGTCTATATCTACCAATTATCCTGTTATAACACTGACAGAAAATGTGTCAACTCTTTATAGTAACTTAAAGGAAATTCACATCTTTACTATGATGAGTTTTACAATTCAGGATCACAGTTTTATTTTTCCATTTATTTAGATACTTTAACCTTTTTATTATTACGTTGTAGTTCTTATCATATAAGTACAGTATGTTTTATTAGATTGACACTAAGTATTTTATTTTTCGAGCAATTGCCAATGGCATTGCCTGTTTAATTTTAGAATCCTTGATTCCATTATGAGTACAGTTGACCCTGACTGTGCTGGCTTATTTGTAAGAAAATTTCCTTTCACTTCTGCCACCTTTGAGACAGCAAAACCAATCACTCTTCTTCCTCTTTTTCTTCAGCTTACTTAACATGAAGACAACAAGATGAAAAGAGATTTATGTCAATCTACCTCCACTTAATGAATAGTAAAATACCTTTCCCTCTCTTACAATTTTTATAATATTTACTTTTCTCTATCTTACCTTCTTATAAAAATACAATATAAAATACATATAACATACAAAATATGTGCCAAATGACTATATGTTATTGGTAAAGTTTTTAGTCAACAATAGGCTATTAATAAAATTTAGGAGAGTCGAAAGTTATACAGTGACTTTTCCACTACTGTGAGGATTATTGCCTCTAACCCTCGCATTGCTCAAGGACCAACTATATGAAGAAATGCAATATTTTGTAATACTGATTTTGTATCCTGTGAGCTTGCCAGTCTCATCTCATTTTTTGGGAGGTAGATTCTTTGCAATTTTCTTTGGAGCAATCACGTTTTCTGCAAGAAGTGACAGTTTTATTCTTCTTTTTTTCAAATTTCTATGTCTTTACTAAATTTTTTCTCAACTTATTGCACTAGCTACAACTTCCAGAAATATATTGAGTAAGATTGGCAAGTATGGAGAGTCTGATCTACGTTCTGAATTTAGGGGGAAAACATTCGTTGGTCATTCATTACATGTAAGGTTAGGTGTTGCTTTTTGCTTATCTTCTTTATCAAGTTGAACAAGTTGCCTTTATTCCTATGTTTTCTCAGAGCTTTTATAATAAATAAGTGTTGAATTTTTTCAAATGCTTTGTGTTTGTGTGCTTGTATACATGTTGACTGATAGGATCAGGAGATTTTTCTTCTGTAGCTTGTCAACGTAGTGGATTACAGTGGTTGGTTTTCAAATATTGAAGTAGCCTTGCATCCTTAGAGTAAACCCTACTTGGCCATAGCGCATAATTATTTTTATCTATTGCTGAATTCATTTCTAATATTCTCTTAAGCATGTTAGTATCTATACACAAACAAAAATATTGGTCTGTGGTTTTTTTTTGTGAGAACTTCATCTGGTTTTAATATCAGTGTAATTCTGAATTCATAGAATGAATAGAGAAGTGGTCTTTTCTAGTTTGTTGGGAGAGAGTTTGTGAAGATTTGGTATTAAGAGCCAGTGATAATGTTTGCCCAAAGTCGAAAGGCCTAAGAACCAAAAAAGTCAATGGTATATTTTCAATCTGAAGGCAGGCAGTTTACTGATTCAGGAAGAGTCAATGTTTCAGTTCAAGTCAAAGGCAGGAAAAAAAAAAAAGAAAAGAAATTCCCAAGCTTGATGGCACTTAAGCAGAAGTTCCTTCTTACTTATGGAATAGTCTGTCTTTTGTCCTATTCAGGCTTTTGACTGATTGAATGAGGTCTGACCATATTGAGGAGAGCGCAATGGGCTTTACTATGTCTATTGACTTAAATGTAAATCTCATCATAAAGACATACAAAGAATTATGTTTGACTGAATGTCTGAATATCCCATGTAAACCTCAATGAAACAAATATATAAAAAGAGCCATCACAGGTGCCTTTCTATAAACTGGCAGTAGTAGAAATCTAGGCTTTCC